>CM038145.1:364721757-365464172 GCA_021437245.1 Aegilops speltoides
GTAGTCATCATATCGAGCTTGCCAAATGTTCATAACGCTCAGATCCGCTCCCGCAATGGGTCCATCACCTAGCAAAGGCATTAAGGACATAATTCTTCTGTGCACCAATGAGGATAATCCTCAGATCATGGACCCAGTCCGCATCATTGCTACTACCATCTTTCAAGTTAGTTTTCTCTAGGAACATATAAAAAAACATAAGGGAGCTACAACGCGAGTTATTGATCTACAACATAATTTGCAAATACTATCAGGACTAAGTTCATGATAAATTAAGTTCAATTAATAAAATTACTAATGAACTCCCACTTAAATAGACATCCCTCAAGTCATCTAAGTGATACATGATCCAAATCAACTAACCCATGTCCGATCATCACGTGAGATGGGGTCGTCATCAATGATGAACATCTCTATGTTGATCATATCCATTATATGATTCACATTCGACCTTTCGTCTCTAGTGTTCTGAGGCCATGTCTGTACATGCTAGGCTTGTCAAGTTTAACCCGAGTATTCCACATGTGCAAAACTGTCTTGCACCCGTTGTATGTGAACGTAGAGCCTATCACACCCGTTCATCACGTGGTGTCTCAGCACGAAGAACTTCCGCAACGGTGCATACTCAGGGAGAATACTTATACCTTGAAATTTTAGTTAAGGGATCATCTTATAATACTACCATTGTACTAAGCAAAATAAGATGCATAAAAGATAAACATCACATGCAATCAAAATATGTGACATGATATGGCCATCATCATCTTGTGCTTTTGATCTCCATCTCCAAAGCATCATCATGATCTCCATCGTCACCGGCTTGACACCTTATCGCCATCGTAGCGTCGTGGTCGTCTCGCCAACTATTGCTTCTACAACTATCGCTAACTCTTAGTGACAAAGTAAAACAATTACATGGCGTTTGCATTTCATACAATAAAGCGACAACCATAAGGCTCCTGCCAGTTGCCGACAACTTTTGCAAAACATGATCATCTCATACAACAACGTATATCTCATCATGTCTTGACCATATCACATCACATCATGCCCTGCAAAAACAAGTTAGACATCCTCTACTTTGTTGTTCCAAGTTTTACGTGGCTGCTACAGGCTTCTAGCAAGAACCATTCTTACCTACGGCACAAAACCACAACGGTGATTTATCAAGTTTGCTGTTTTAACCTTCAACAAGGACCAGTCACAGTCAAATTCGATTCAACTAAAGTAGGAGAAACAGACACACGCCAGCCACCTTTATGCAAAACTAGTTGCATGTCTGTCGGTGGAACCGGTCTCATGAATGTGGTCATGTAAGGTTGGTCCGGGCCGCTTCAATCAACAATACCGCCGAATCAAAATAAGACATTAGTGGTAAGCAGTATGATGATCACCGCCCACAACTCTTTGTGTTCTACTCATGCATATCATCTACACATAGACCTGGCTCGGATGTCATTGTTGGGGAACGTAGCATGCAATTTCAAAAAACTTTCCTATGCTCATGCAAGATCTATCTAGGAGATGCATAGCAACGGGAGGGGAAGAGCATTGATAACCCACAAGTATAAGGGATTAATTGTAGCCTCTTTCGATAAGTAAGAGTATTGAACCCAACAAGGAGCTAATGGTAGAACGAATATTCCCTCAAGTTCTATCGACCACTGATACAACTCTACGCACGCTTAACGTTCGCTTTACCTAAAACAAGTATGAAACTAGAAGTACTTTGTAGGTGTTGTTGGATAGGTTTGCAAGAATATAAAGAGCACGTAAATAAAACCTAGGGGCTATTTAGATAAAGAAGCAATAAAGTAAAAATAGCGAGTGTGGAAAAGTGGTGGTAGGAGTTGTGAAATTGTCCCTAAGCAATTGACTACTTTACTAGACCGATAGCAAGTTTTATGTGGGAGAGGCATAAGCTAACATACTTTATCTTCTTGGATCATATGCACTTATGATTGGAACTCTAGCAAGCATCCGCAACTACTAAAGATCATTAAGGTAAAACCCAACCATAGCATTAAAGCATAAAGTTCCCTTTATCCCATACGCCACAACCCCCTTACTCGGGTTTATGCTTCTGTCACTCAAGCAACCCACTATAAGCGAATCATGAACATATTGCAACACCCTACAACAGGAATCCCTCACGCTTGCGCGACACGGAGGGCACAATAGGACAGCAACATAACAACAAGCAAATTAAACCAATCATAGCAATTCACCAATCACCGATAGGACAACGAAAATCTACTCAGACATCATAGGATGGCAACACATCATTGGATAATAATATGAAGCATAAAGCACCATGTTCAAGTAGAGGGTATAGTGGGTTGCGGGAGAGTGGACCGCTGAATATAGATGGGGGAAGGTGATGGAGATGTTGGTGAATATGGCGGAGGTGTTGGTGTAGATCGCGATGATGATGATGGCCCCCGGCGGCGTTCCGGCGCCACCGGAAGCAAGGGGGCGAGAGCCCCCCTTCTTCTTCTTCTTCCTTGACCTTCTCCCTAGAAGGGAGAAGGGTTTCCCCTCTGGTCCTTGGCTCCCATGGCGTGGGAGGGGCGAGAGCCCCTCCGAGATTGGATCTGTCTCTCTCTGTGTTTATGCGTTCTCAGATTCTGCCCTTTCACCGTTTCTTATATATACGGAGAACCGTAACTCCGATTGGATTGAAACCTTCGCCAAGAATTTTCTCCAAAAATTAGCTTTCTTACGGCAAAAGAAGAGCGTCAACCGCCTTACGGGGTGCCCGCGACGGTCAGGGGTGCGCCTGCCCCCCTGGGGCGCGTCCCCTGCCTCCTGGCCCCCTCGGGCACCGTCTCGCGTTGATTTTTCTTCCAAAAAATCACAAACATTCCAAAAATATTCTCCGTTTGTTTTTATCCCGTTTGGACTCCGTTTGATATGGGGTTTCTGCGAAACATAAAACATGCAACAAACAGGAACTGGCACTAGGCACTGGATCAATATGTTAGCCCCCAAGTAGTATAAAAAGTTGCCAAAAGTATATGAAAGTTGAATAATATTGGCATGCAACAATCAAAAATTATAGATACGACGGAGACATATTAGCATCCCCAAGCTTAATTCCTGCTCGTCCTCGAGTAGGTAAATGATAAAAAAGATAATTTTTGAAGTGGAATGCTACCTAGCATAATCTTGATCATGTAATCTAATCATGGCATGAATATTAAGACTCGAGTGATTCAAGGCAATAGTCTATCATTTGACATAAAAACAATAATCTTCGAGCATACTAATAAAGCAATCATGTCTTTTCAAAACAACATGGCCAAAGAAAGTTATCCCTACAAAATCATATAGTTTAGCCATGCTCCATCTTCATCACACAAAATATTCAAATCATGCACAACCCCGATGACAAGCCAAGCAATTGTTTCATACTTTTGATGTTCTCAAACCTTTTCAACTTTCACGCAATACAGGAGCGTGAGCCATGGATATAGCACTATAGGTGGAATAGAATATGATGGTGGGGGTTATGTGGAGAAGACAAAAAAGGAGAAAGTCTCACATCGACGCGGCTAATCAACGGGCTATGGAGATGCCCATCAATTGATGTCAATGCGAGGAGTAGGGATTGCCATGCAACGGATGCACTAAGAGCTATAAGTGTATGAAAGCTCAAACTGGAAACTAAGTGGGTGTGCATCCAACTTGCTTGCTCATGAAGACCTCGGGCATTTGAGGAAGCCCATCATCAGAATATACAAGCCAAGTTCTATAATGAAAATTCCCACTAGTATATGAAGAACATGGTGCTACTTTGAAGCACAAGTGTGGCAAAAGGATATTAACATTGCCCCTTCTCTCTTTTTCTCTCATTTTTTTCTTTTTTTTCTCTCTTTTTTGGTGGGCTTCTTTGGCCCCCTTTTTTATTTAGGCTTCTTTGGCCTCTCTTTTTTTTGCATTAAGTCCGGAGTCTCATCCTGACTTGTGGGGGAATCATAGTCTCCATCATCCTTTCCTCAATGGGGCAATGCTTTAATAATGATGATCATCACACTTTTATTTACTTACAACTCGATACTAGAACAAAGATATGACTCTATATGAATGCCTCCGGCGGTGTACCGGGATGTGCAATGATCTAGCATAGCAAAGATAGCAAAAAATGGACAAGCCATGAAAACATCATGCTAGCTACCTTACGATCATGCAAGGCAATATGAGAATGAATGCTCAAGTCATGTATATGATGATGATGGAAGTTGCATGACGATATATCTCGGAATGGCTATGGAAATGCCATGATAGGTAGGTATGGTGGCTGTTTTGAGGAATATATAAGGAGGCTTATGTGTGATAGAGCGATCGTATCACGGGTTTGATGCACCGCTAAGTTTGCACCAACTCTCAAGGTGAGAAAGGGCAATGCACGGTACCGAAGAGGCTAGCAATGATGGAAGGGCGAGAGTGCGTATAATCCATGGACTCAACATTAGCCATAAAGAACTCACATACTTATTGCAAAAATCTATTAGTCATCGAAACAAAGTACTACGCACATGCTCCTAGGGGATAGATTGGTAGGAAAATACTATCTCTCGTCCCCGACCGCCACTCATAAAGAAGACAATCAATAAATATCTTATGCTCCAACTTCATCACATAACGGTTCACCATACGTACATGCTACAGGAATCACAAACCTCAACACAAGTATTTCTACTAATCCACAGTCACCCACTAGCATGACTCTAATATCACCACCTTTATATCGCAAAACTATTGCAAGGAATCAAACATATCATATTCAACGATCTACAAGTTTATGTAGAATTTTATGACTAACCATGTGAATGACCAATTCATGTCATCTCTCTAAATAGATATAAGTGAAGAAAGATAGTTTAATTCTTTCTACAAAATATATGCCCATGCTCTAACAAATAGAAGTGAAGAAAAAGAGCATTCTACAAATGGCGGTTTTCTATGTGAAGAGAAACAGGCAATCCAAGCTTCAAATGATATAAGTGAAGCACATGAAGCATTCTATAAAGCCATACTCAAAAGATTTAAGTGAAGTGCAATGAGCATTCTATAAATCAACCAAGGACTATCTCATACCATCATGGTGCATAAAAGAAAAGTGAAAACTAAATGCAAAAGACGCTCCAAGATTCGCACATATCACATGAACGAAACGAATCCGAAAACATACCGATACTTGTTGAAGAAAGAGGGGATGCCTTCCGGGGCATCCCCAAGCTTAGACGCTTGAGTCTCCTTGAATATTAACTTGGGTTGCCTTGGGCATCCCCAAGCTTGAGCTCTTGCCTCTCTTCCTTTTCCTCACATCGAGACCTTCTCGATCAAACATTTCATCCACACAAAACTTCAACAGAAAACTCGGTAAGATCCGTTAGTATAATAAAGCAAATCACTACTCTAGGTACTGTTGCAAACCAATTCATATTTTGTTTTGGCATTGTGTCTACTGTAAAATAGCTTTTCCAGGGCTTAATCCACTGATAGAAATTGATAGTTTCATCAAAACAAGTAAACTATGCATCAAAAACAGAATCTGTCAAAAACAGAACAGTCTGTAGCAATCTGAACACTCACCATACTTATGTTACCTCAAAAATTCTACCAAAATTAGGAAAAATAAAAAATTTGTATTTAAAGACATTTCAAAAAGAATCAGAACCGTTTGACGTTCCAGTAAAAAATGTAAAATCGCGCATTACAGCCAAAGTTTCTGTCCTGCACCGTACAAACCAACAAGCATTGTAAACATCCTAAAGGCAGACCTTAGCACATTATTTTTATAATACAATGGAATTGTACAAGGGGATAATTATTTTTTATGAAAAGTTTCTGTAATCAAGATTCACAAAGTTTCCGTGAGCATGAAAAAGTTCAAGGAGCTCCCCCACTTCAACAATGAAAAATTTCTGTAAGCACGAAGGGGAATTAAACAATGTATGAGTTGAAGAGTTACTCTCATTAGAAGGTGGGCACAGGTAGCTAATCCGCTCTTCCTCCTTTTGTTCTTTGCTCTCCTCATCATCTTTTTCATCCAATGAGCTCACAGTTTCATCAATTTCTTCTTCCATAGCTCCTGCAAAATATTAGTCTCTTATTGGACAGCGGAGACTTCCTCAATAAATGCATCAATATCGGCATTATATTCATAATTTTCATAGCAATATTTAAGTATAGCAAAATTTTCAGGTCTATAAACAGCATCATCAAGATTTTCACACATTTTAAACAAAGATTCAATTTCATAAGCACCCATAAAAGCAACAAATTCTTCTATTTGTTCCACATCATAGTAATCACTAGACCATGATGGCGCGCGTTGCCGCACCCGTCCATTTTTACAATTAATGTTAGGTATTTGCAAAAATATATTTGGACACAAATGTGAAACTTAGTTTTATCCACATCAGAAAATTATGTTTCTTATTTTTAAGCTTGATTATTTCTCATTGTCAACATCATCATATATATAATGATAAGGACAAGTAAAGAAGAAGATTTAGCAAGCCTGCGTTTGTGATCAAGCAGAGGGCGGACAAAATGCTCCATCAATTACTCAAAATGACTCCTAGGGAGAAAAAGACTTCCCTTCTGCAATAGCACACACAATTTTAGAAAAACATATAAATGCAAGTTTATAAACAACCCACGAAAAGACAGAATTAAATCTAGAGAGAAAACTATGCAACATAAATAAGATGAGCAATGATCCGAGTTTTATTACATTTTCACCGACTTCACAAAGCTACATCCCTTGCCAGTAGCAGTGGGACCATGTTGCTACCTGGTCCTCGCCCTTCCTCTTGCAATTTCTTCTCGCCCTCACCTCCTCCATAATCGTCCTCAACAGCCGTGGAAAAAACACACATAGGGTCGAGAGCTTGGGTGTGGCGACGACGAAGTTAAATAAAATAGTTGACAATGGAATAGTATCTTTTTTGGTCTTCAAAGTGAATACAGAAGTGCTAACTACATGTGAAGTAAATTTAACTAAAGACCGTTTAAAGTTCCAAACAATAATACATATTGTATCTATTTTATTTTTCGTTTGTGCAAAGCTGATACTTCAGTTTTGGGTTTCAGCAAAATGGGAATACTCAATTGTGCTGGATATAATAAAACATCCAGAGAACATAAAAAAAAAGTTGTAGGAATTACAAAATGAAGCCATAATTGTCCAAGGTTAAAAATAAACTAAAGCTTTAACTTCCATATTTAAACTGTTTGTCTCCTTTTTATCACAGAAATCAGAAAGAGAAAAATAGACTGTCCAGTGAGAGAGTGATATATGGAAGTCACCTCCATTACATATGTATTGGTCTTTTTCTTTGCCAAAACGTGCATCATATGAAAAGGAAGTTATTTTAATTTGAATGGTATGCTGTTTTTTCATGCAAGTGTGAAACAATTTCTGTAAAGAGTAACTGAATTGGGGCATACCAATAATTCGTTATTTGCATGGTCGACTACTACAACTATTAAATTTACACTAACATGCCTGAAAAATATGTTAGCAAAACAACATTATAGCTCTCCATTCCTCCTTTCCCCGCATATATAAGCAGGAAGAGATGATGAACAAATGCATGTAGATTGAGAACTCGAGATATATTAGATTCAAGCCTTTGGAAACGAGCATACAATATGTTGAAGCAGCAGTGTAGCATCCCGATCTGCACTTTCAGATAGTCTCATAGTCAGCGTTGGGATTCTTTGAATGGACAACGCCCCACAAGTGAACATATCGCACAGCGCTTGTTGTCTATAGCTCCCCACTATGTCGAGATGTAGCGATTCAGAGAAAGCCCTAGTGGACAGATCAAAATTATTATAGTGAACTCACTGAAATTACAATCAGGTGACCAAAGAGGGTAAGAGCAGAACTTATATATAAGACTCTATAGTCTACACAATGAATAAATAGTGACTACCGAGAAAATGTAAAGCTTCACAAAATAGCATAAAATCAACTAAATAAACTATAATTGACCCGATGATGAGAAATATTTGAACTACATTAATTTATATTTGATTCTTAGCCATTGATGCATCACAACATGCTGCAGGAACAGAAGTCTGATTCTTGGCATGTGAAACTACAAAATAGGGAGATGACGGTATGGAGGGCAATCATGTCCAGGTAGAGCTGGAATAGGAATGCCATGGCACAGGGAGTCTACAGCAAGAGTCATTCAAGGGCAGTTCAGACGTTTCGTTCAGAGCCAAAGACATCGATGACAGAAGCGCGTGTGGTGGGATGAAGGCGCCGCTGTGAGCGAGGACGGCGGGGGAGGGGAAAGTAGAGACAGACATACTATGGCTCCTCGCGGCGGAGGGGGCGCCAGGAGGGAAACTGCCGGCGATACTCTTTGTGGCGGCGGCGACGCACCTCGAGGTCGGGAGAGGGAGGATTTTCTTTTACTCCCTCCGTCCGGAAATACTTGTCATTGAAATGGATGTATCTAGATGTATTTTAGTTCTAGATACATCCATTTTCATCCATTTTGATGACAGGTAATTCCGGACGGACGGAGTAGGAGCGTGGAGTGATCTGTCTGGTGGACTGAGTTGAGGGCGGCACCCACAAGCAGCCCATCCCTGGCGGGAACGTTGGACCCGATGAACCACGGCCCACCAAAAATGCTACGAGAGTAGCGGCCCTTTTAGGACATCCACGCCAGATTTGGCCTACGGCGCGCTAAACAGAACTTTGATGTGAATCGGACGGCCATGTATGATCAAATTGTGAGGATGGACGGCTCTGGAGTCTAATGGCCTGAGAAGGCTGGATTAGTGCTCAGTTTTAATGTTTCTTAATATATACCATTAGCATAAGAAGCAAAGGTTTCATTATCATTAAATTTGCATGAAAAGGAAAGGTGTGGAGCTTTCATCCTAGAGCAACAAGTATAATCATATCTCAAGCATAGTTCCCGAGCATACCAATGCAACATATGAATTTGATCCCATAATTGTTTCCCTTTTTGTGTCAAGCGATAATCCCTAAAGTATTCACGTTGATCCAACGTGTCTCCCATAACATAATTGAATGGGGTTTTCTCAGGATTATCAAAGTAGTACATAATAATTTTCACATAACCAACATCGAGGGTTTTAGGAGGTGTTGGGAACATAGTAATTTCAAAAAAATTTCTACGCACACGCAAGATCATGGTGATGCATAACAACGAGAGAAGAGAGTATTGTCCACGTACCCTCGTAGTGAAGGAAATATGCCCTAGAGGCAATAATAAAGTTATTATTTATTTCCTTATTTCATGATAAATGTTTATCACTCATGCTAGAATTGTATTAACCGGAAACATGATACATGTGTGAATGAATAAACAAACAACATGTCACTAGTATGCCTCTACAAGACTAGCTTGTTAATCAAAGATGGTTATGTTTCCTGACCATGAACAAAGAGTTGTTATTTGATTAACGAGGTCACATCATTAGTAGAATGATCTGATTGACATGACCCATTCCATTAGCTTAGCACACGATCGTTTAGTATGTTGCTACTGCTTTTATCCATGACATATATATGTTCCTGTAACTATGAGATTATGCAACTCCGTTTACGGAGGAACACTTTGGTACTACCAAACGTCACAACGAATCGAGTGATTATAAAGGAGTACTACAGGTGTCTCCAAAGGCGGATGTTGGGTTGGCGATTTCGAGATTAGGTTTTGTCACTCCGATTGTCGGAGAGGTATCTCTGGGCCCTCTCGGTAATGCACATCATGAAGCCTTGCAAGCACTACAACTAATGAGTTAGTTGTGAGATGATGTATTACGGCACGAGTAAAGAGACTTGCCGTAACGAGATTGAACTAGGTATTGATACCGACGATCGAATCTCGCAAGTAACATACCGATGACAAAGGAACAACGATGTTGTTATGCGGTCCGACCGATAAAGATCTTCAGAGAATATGTAGGAACCAATATGGGCATCCAGGTCCGCTGTTGGTTATTGACCGAGAATAGTTCTAGGTCATGTCTACATTGTTCTCGAACCGTAGGGTCCGCACGCTTAAGGTTTCGATAATGCTTATTATGAGTTTATGTATTTTGATGTACCGAAGAAGTTCGAGTCCCGGATGTGATCACGGACATGACGAGGAGTCTCAAATGGTCGAGACATAAAGATTGATATATTGGAAGCCTATGTTTGGAGTTCGAATGGTTCCGGTGAAAACAGAATTTACCGAGTACCGGAGGTTACCGGAACCCCGGGGTAAATGGGCCTCGGTGGGCCTCGAGGGAGAAGAGGAGGGGCCGGCCAGGGGTGGGCGCGCCCTCCCCCAGTCCGAATAGGACAAGGAGGGGGGGCGGCGCCCCCCTTTCCTCTTTCCCCCTTCCCCAATCCTATTCCAACTAGGAAAGGGGGGGAGTCCTACTCCCGGTGGGAGTAGGACTCCTCCGGCGCGCCCCCCTTGGGCCGGCCGCACCTCCCCCCTCCCTCCTTTATATACGGGGGCAGGGGGGCACCCTAGGACACACAAGTTTGATCTACGGATCGTTCCTTAGCCGTGTGCGGTGCCCCCCTCCACCATATTCCACCTCGGTCATACCATCGTGAAGCTTAGGCGAAGCCCTACGCCGGTGAAACATCAAGATCGTCACCACGCCGTCGTGCTGACGGAACTCTCCCTCGACACTCGGCTGGATCGGAGTACGAGGGACGTCATCGAGCTGTACGTGTGTCAAGAACTCGGGGGCGCCGGAGTGCTTGGCGCCGGATCGGTCGGATCGCGAGGAGAACGACGACTACTTCCTCTACGTTGTGATCGCTTCGCCGGGTCTACAAGGGTATGTAGACAACACTCTCCCCTCTCGTTGCTATACATCACCATGATCTTGCGTGTGCGTAGGAATTTTTTTGAAATTACTACGTTCCCCAAAAGTGGCATCCGAGCCTAGGTTTTTTCTATGGTTTGATGTTTTGCACGAGTAGAACACAAGTGAGTTGTGGGCGATACAAGTCATACTACCTACCAGCATGTCATACTTTGGTTCAGCGGTATTGTGAGATGAAGCGGCCTGCACCGACATTACGCCAGACGCTTACGCGAGACTGGTTTCACCGCCACGAGCACTCGTTGCTTAAAGGTGACTGGTGGGTGCCTCTCTCTCACTTTAGTTGAATCGAGTGTGGCTACGCCCGGTCCTTGAGAAGGTTAAACGGAGTCTATTTGACGAAGTATCGCTGTGGTTTTGATGCGAGGTGAGACTGGTTCTTGCTTAAGCCCGTAGCAGCCACGTAAAATTTGCAACAACAAAGTAGAGGACGCCTAACTTGTTTTTGCAGGCATGTTGTGATGTGATATGGTCAAGACGTGATGCTATATTTTATTGTATGAGATGATCATATTTTGTAACCGGTTATCGGCAATGGCAGGAGCCATATGGTTGTCGCTTTATTGTATGCAATGCAATCGCTCTGTAATGCTTTACTTTATCACTAAGCGGTAGAGATAGTCGAGAAGCATAAGATTGGCGAGACGACAACGATGCTACGATGGAGATCAAGGTGTCGCGCCGGTGACGATGGTGATCATGGTGATTTGCAAGATGGAGATCATGAAGCACAAGATGATGATGACCATATCATATCACTTATATTGATTTGCATGTGATGTTTATCCTTTATGCATCTTATCTTGCTTTGATTGACGGTAGCATTATAAGATGATCTCTCACTAAATTATCAAGAAGTGTTCTCCCGAGTATGCACCGCTGCCAAAGTTCGTCGTGCCTGGACACCACGTGATGATCGGTGTGATAAGCTCACGTCCATCTACAACGGGTGCAAGCCAGTTTTGCACACGCAGAATACTCGGGTTATACTTGACGAGCCTAGCATATGCAGATATGGCCTCGGAACACGGAGACCGAAAGGTCGAGCGTGAATCATATAGTAGATATGATCAACATAAGATGTTCACCATTGAAAACTACTCCATTTCACGTGATGATCGGTTATGGTTTAGTTGATTTGATCACGTGATCACTTGGATGACTAGAGAGATGTCTTTCTAAGTGGGAGTTCTTAAGTAATATGATTAATTGAACTTAAATTTATCATGAACTTAGTACCTGATAGTATCTTGCTTGTTTATGTTTGATGGTAGATAGATGGCTCGTCTTTGTTGTTCCGTTGAATTTTAATGCGTTCCTTGAGAAAGCAAAGTTGAAAGATGATGGTAGCAATTACACGGATCGGGTCCGTAATTTGAGGATCATCCTCATTGCTGCATGTAAGAGTTACGCCTGGATGCACCGCTGGGTGCGAACTGCCTCTCGCCGATGTAACCGACGACGTTAAGAACGTCTAGCGAGCAAAGCTGATGACTACTCTATAGTTCGATGTGCCATGCTTTACGGCTTAGAACCGGGACTTCAACGACGTTTTGAACGTCATGGAGCATATGAGATGTTCCAGAGTTGAAGTTGATATTCCAACAAAATGCCCGGATTGAGAGATATGAAGTCTCCAATAAGTTCTATAGCTGCAAGATGGAGGAGAATAGTTCATTAGTGAGCACATACTCGTAATGTCCGGGTATTACAATCACTTGACACAATTGGGAGTTAATCTTCCGGATGATTGTGTCATTGATGTAATTCTTCAATCAACGCCACCAAGCTACAAAGGCTTCGTGATGAACTATAATATGCAAGGGTTAGTAAAGACTATACCGAGCTCTTCGCAATGCTAAAGGCTGCGGAGGTAGAAATCAAGAAGGAGCATCAAGTGTTGATGGTCAATAAGACCACTAGTTTCAAGAAGAAAGGCAAAGGAAGAAGAAGGAACTTCAAGAAGAACAGCAAGCAAGTTGCTGCTCAGAGAAGAAACCCAAGTCTGGACCTAAGCCTCAAATCGAGTGCTTCTACCGCAAGCGGTAGTCCTGGAAGCGGAACTGCCCCAAGTATTTGGCGGATAAGAAGGATGGCAAGGTGAACAAAGGTATATGTGATATACATGTTATTGATGTGTACCTTACTAGAGCTCGCAGAGCACTGGTATTTGATCTCGGTTCTGTTGCTAATATTTGCAACTCAAACAGGACTACGGATTGCTTAACACCGGCAAAGGACGAGGTGACGATGCGCGTGGGAAATGGTTCCAAAGTCGATGTGATCGCGGTCGGCACGCTACCTCTACATCTACCTTCGGATTAGTTTTAGACCTAAATAATTGTTATTTGGTGCTGCGTTGAGCATGAACATTATATCTGGATCTTGTTTGATGCGAGACGGTTATTCATTTAAATCGAGAGAATAATGGTTGTTCTATTTATATGAGTAATATCTTTTATGGTCATGCACCCTTGAGGAGTGGTCTATTTTTGATGAATCTCGATAGTAGTGATACACATATTCATAATGTTGAAACCAAAAGATGCAGAGTTGATAATGATAGTGCAACTTATTTGTGGTACTCGCCGTTTAGGTCATATCGTGTAAAGCGCATGAAGAAACTCCATCTCGATGGACTTTTGGAGTCACTTGATTATGAATCACTTGGCACTTCGAACCGTGCCTTATGGGCAAGATGACTAGAACCCGTTCTCGGTACTATGGAGAGAGCAACAGATTTGTTGGAAATCATACATCTGGATGTATGTGGTCCGATGAATGTTGAGGCTCGTGGCGGATATCGTTATTTTCTCACCTTCATCGATGACTTAAGCAGATATGGGTATATCTACTTAATGAAACATAAGTCTGAAACATTTGAAAAGTTCAAAGAATTTCAGAGTGAAGTTGAAAATCATCGTAACAAGAAAATTAAATTTCGCGATCGATCGTGGAGGTGAATATTTGAGTTACGAGTTTGGTCTACATTTGAAACAATGCGGAATAGTTTCGCAACTCACGCCACCCGAACACCACAACATAATGGTGTGTCCGAACGTCAGAATCGCACTTTACTAGATATGGTGCGATCTATGATGTCTCTTACAGATTTACCGCTATCGCTTTGGGGTTATGCTCTAGAGACGGCCAGATTCACTTGAATAGAACACCGTCGAAATCCGCTGAGACGACACCTTATGAACTGTGGTTTAGCAAGAAACCAAAGTTGTCGTTTCTTAAAGTTTGGGGATGCGATGCTTATGTGAAAAAGCTTCAACCCGATAAGCTCGAACCCAAATCGAGAAATGTGTCTTCATAGGATACCCAAAGGAGACAGTTGGGTACACCTTCTATCACAGATCCGAAGGCAAGACATTCGTTGTTAAGAAAGGATCCTTTCTAGAGAAGGAGTTTCTCTCGAAAGAAGTGAGTGGGAGGAAAGTGGAACTTGATGAGGTAATAGTACCTTCTCCCTTACTTGAAAGTAATTCGTCGCAGAAACCGATTTACGAGACATCTACACCAAGTAGTGAGGAAGTTGATGATGTTGATCATGAAACTTGAGATCAAGTTACTACGAACCTCGTAGATCAACCAGAGTAAGATCCGCACTGAGTGGTACGGCAATCCTGTTCGGAAATCATGCTACTAGATCATGATGAACCTACGAACTATGAAGAAGCGATGGTGAGCCTAGATTCCATAAAATGGCTTGAGGCCATGAAATCGAGATGGGATCCATGTATGAAAACAAAGTATGGACTTTGGTTGACTTGCCCGAGGGTAGGCAAGCAATAGAAAACAAATGGATCTTCAAGAAGAAGACCGACGACGGTAATGTTATCGTTTACAAAGCTCGACTTGTCGCAAAAGGTTTTCGCAAGTTCAAGGGATTGACTACGATGAGACCTTCTCACCGTAGCGATGCTTAAGTCTGTCCGAATCATGTTAGCAATTGCCGATTTTATGATTATGAAATTTGGCAAATGGATGTAAAGACTGCATTCTGAATGGATTTACGGAAGAAGAGTTGTATATGATGCAACCGAAGGTTTTATCGATCCAAAGGAGCTAACAAAGTATGCAAGCTCCAACGATCCATTTATGGACTGGTGCAAGCATCTCGGAGTTGGAATAAACGCTTGATAGTGTGATCAAAGCATTTGGGTTTGTCTGAGACTTTTGGAGAAGCTCAGTATTTACAAGAAAGTGAGTGGGAGCTCAGAGCATTTCGATATTATATGTAGATGACATATTGCTGATCGGAAATGATATAGAATTCTGGATAGCATAAAGGGATACTTGAATAAGAGTTTTTCAATGAAAGACCTCGGTGAAGCTGCTTACATATTGGGCATTAAGATCTATAGAGATAGATCAAGACGCTTAATTGACTTTCACAAAGCACATACCTTGACAAAATTTTGAAGAAGTTCAAAATGGATCAAGCAAAGAAAGGGTTCTTGCGTATTATAAGGTGTGAAGTTGAGTAAGACTCAATGCCCGACCACCGCAGAAGATAGAGAGAAAATGAAAGATGTTCCTATGCTTCAGCCATAGGCTCTATCATGTATGCAATGCTGTGTACGGACTGATGTGTGCCTTGCTATAAGCCTAGCAGGAGGTACCAAAGTAATCCAGAGTGGATCAATGGACAGCGGTCAAGAACATCCTGAAATACGAAAAGGACTAAGGATATGTTTTCAGATATGGAGGTGACAAAGAGCTCATCGTGGCAGTTACGTTGATGCAAGCTTTGACACGATCCAGACGATTCTAAATCGCAGATCGGATACGATTTACACTAAACGAAGGAGCTGTCGGTTGGTGCAGTTCTAAACAAAGCGTCAGCGGGATCTACATGTGAAGCGGAGTACATAGCAGCCGAAGCAGCTAATGAAGGAGTATGGATGAAGGAGTTCATATCCGATCTAGGTGTCATACATAGTGCATCGGGTCCAATGAAAATCTTTCGTGACAATATCGAGCAATTGCCTTAGCGAAGGAATCCAGATTTCACAAAAGGACCAAGCACATCAAGAGACGCTTCAATTCCATCCGGACTTAGTCCGTGGGAGACATAGAGATTTGCAAGATACATACGGATCTGAATGTTGCGAACCGTTGACTAAGCCTCTTCCACGAGCAAAACATGATCAGCACCAAGACTCCATGGGTGTTAGAATCATTACTATGTAATCTAGATTATTGACTCTAGTGCAAGTGGGAGATGAAGGAAATATGCCCTAGAGGCAATAATAAAGTTATTATTTATTTCCTTATTTCATGATAAATGTTTATCACTCATGCTAGAATTGTATTAACCGGAAACATGATACATGTGTGAATGAATAAACAAACAACATGTCACTAGTATGCCTCTACAAGACTAGATTGTTAATCAAAGATGGTTATGTTTCCTGACCATGAACAAAGAGTTGTTATTTGATTAACGAGGTCACATCATTAGTAGAATGATCTGATTGACATGACCCATTCCATTAGCTTAGCACACGATCGTTTAGTATGTTGCTCTTGCTTTTATCCATGACATATATATGTTCTCGTAACTATGAGATTATGCAACTCCGTTTACGGAGGAACACTTTGGTACTACCAAACGTCACAACGAATCGGGTGATTATAAAGGAGTACTACAGTGTCTCCAAAGGCAGATGTTGGGTTGGCGTATTTCAAGATTAGGTTTTGTCACTCCGATTGTCGGAGAGGTATCTCTGGGCCCTCTCGGTAATGCACATCATGAAGCCTTGCAAGCACTACAACTAATGAGTTAGTTGTGAGATGATGTATTACGGAGACGAGTAAAGAGACTTGCCGTAACGAGATTGAACTAGGTATTGGATACCGACGATCGAATCTCGGGCAAGTAACATACCGATGACAAAGGAACAACGTATGTTGTTATGCGGTCCGACCGATAAAGATCTTCGTAGAATATGTAGGAACCAATATGGGCATCCAGGTCCCGCTATTGGTTATTGACCGAGAATAGTTCTAGGTCATGTCTACATTGTTCTCGAACCGTAGGGTCCGCACGCTTAAGGTTTCGATGATGCTTATTATGAGTTTATGTATTTTGATGTACCAAAGAAGTTTGGAGTCCCGGATGTGATCACGGACATGACGAGGAGTCTCGAAATGGTCGAGACATAAAGATTGATATATTGGAAGCCTATGTTTTGAGTTCGAATGGTTAGGGTGAAAACAGGAATTTACGAGTACCGGAGGTTACGGAACCCCGGGGTAAATGGGCCTCGGTGGACCTCGAGGGAGAAGAGGAGGGTCGGCCGGGGTGGGCGCCCCTCCCCCAGTCGAATAGGACAAGGGGGGGGCACCCCTTTCCTCTTTCCCCTTCCCAATCCTATTCCAACTAGGAAGGGGGGAGTCCTACTCGGTGGGAGTAGGACTCCTCGGCCGCCCCTTGGGCGGCCGCACCTCCCCTCCCTCCTTTATATCACTGGGGCAGGGGGCACCCTAGGACACACAAGTTGATCTACGATCGTTCCTTAGCCGTGTCGGTGCCCCCTCCACCATATTCCACCTCGGTCATACCGTCATGAAGCTTAAGCGAAGCCCTCGCCGTGAAACATCAAGATCGTCACCACGCCGTCGTCTTGTGGAACTCTCCTCGACACTCGGCTGGATCGGAGTATGAGGGACGTCATCGAGCTGTCGTGTGTCAAGAACTCGGGGCGCCCGAGTAACGGCGCCGGATCGGTCGGATCGCGAGGAGAACGTCGACTACTTCCTCTACGTTGTGATCGCTTCCGCCGGGTCTACAAGGGTATGTAGACAACACTCTCCCCTCTCGTTGCTATACATCACCATGATCTTGCGTGTGCGTAGGAAATTTTTTGAAATTACTATGTTCCCCAACACGTAGACCGAAAGCGGAAGCGTTAGCACAACGCGGTTGATGTAGTCGTACATCTTCACGATCGGACCGATCAAGTACTGAACGCACGACACCTCCGAGTTCAGCACACGTTCAGCTCGATGACATCCCATGAACTCCGATCCAGCAGAGCTTTGCGGGAGAGTTCCGTCAGCACAACAGCGTGATGATGGTGTTGATGATGCTACCGACGCAGGGCTTCGCCTAAGCACCGCTACGTTATTACTGAGGTGGAATATGGTGGAGGGGGGCACCGCACACGGTTGAGAGACATCAACAGATCAACTTGTGTGTCTAGAGGTGCCCCCTGCCCCCGTATATAAAGGATAAAGGGGGGAGGCGGCCGGCCAAGAGGAGGGCGCGCCAAGGGGGGAGTCCTACTCCCACCGGGAATAGGACTTCTCCTTTCCTTGTAGGATTAGGAGAAGGGAGGGAAAAAGGAGAAGGAAAGAAGGGGGCGCCCCCCTCCCTAGTCCAATTCGGACTAGTCCATGGGGAGGGGTGCGGCCACCCTTTGAGGCCTTTCTCTCCTTTCCCGTATGGCCCATTAAGGCCCAATACGAATTCCCGTAACTCTTCGGCACTCCGAAAAATACCCGAATCACTCGAAACCTTTCCGATGTCCGAATATAGTCATCCAATATATCAATCTTTACGTCTCGACCATTTAGAGACTCCTCGTCATATTCCCGATATCATCCGGGACTCCGAACTACCTTCGGTACGTCAAAACACATAACTCATAATATAAATCGTCACGGAATGTTAAGCGTGCGGACCCTACGGGTTTAGGGATGGCAGTTTTGCCCATGGGTATGGGTACCCGCGGGTACCCTACCCGAATACAATGGGCATGGGCAAGACATGAAGAGGTTTTGTACCCATGGGTAATGGGTATCCATACCCGCAAAATATATGGGTAGGGCATGGGTATGAAATTGCGCCCATGTGTAACCCAATGGATACCCACAAAAAATTAATAAATGAAAATAACTCCTATGACATGTGGTGTCAACATCCAACTCCCATGGCCCATCCCTAAATCTTGTATTCCCTAAACCGGCCATACCTCATATGCTCACACGTGTTTTCTCACCACTACCCCTACATCATATATGTCTCCTCGAAAAGATGAAATCTTGAATTCTCATCGTCGAAAACTCCTGTCCATCTCTTGATCCAGCGATCCCCAATTCCCACAGCAGTCTCCCACTATGTCGAGATTCCACCAACCATTGCTCATACTCTCTTGATTCCTCCAAGAGGCCACCCACCGGAGGAGGCTGCGTTGGTGCTCTACTACTCACTTATCATCACTTGAATTTTAGACTCATTTCTCTATTTTTTATAAATTTAAATACCATAGATTGTACCCATTGGATACCCATTGGGTATAGGATACCCGATGGGTATGGGCATGGGTATTGAAGTGGTGAGTATAGAAGGTTTCTATGGGTATGGGTTTGGGCAGAAGGAGGTTGTACCCGCCCATACCCTACCCATTGCCATCCCTATACGGGTTCGAGAACTATATAGACATGACCGAGACACATCTCCGGTCAATAAGCAATAGCAGAACCTGAATGCTCATATTGGCTCCTACATATTCTACGAAGATCTTTATCGGTCAAACCGCATAACAACATACATTGTTCCCTTTGTCATCGGTATGTTACTTTCCCAAGATTCGATCGTCGGTATCTCAATACCTAGTTCAATCTCGTTACCGGAAAATCTCTTTACTCGTTATGTAATGCATCATCCTGCAACTAACTCATTAGTCACATTGCTTACAAGAATTATAGTGATGTGCATTACCGAGAGGGCCTAGAGATACCTCTCCGACAATCGGAGTGACAAATCCTAATCTCGAAATACGCCAACTCAACATGTACCTTCGGAGACACCTGTAGAGCTCCTTTATAATCACCCAGTTACGTTGTGACGTTTGGTAGCACACAAAGTGTTCCTCCGTAAGCGGAGTTGCATAATCTCATAGTTGTAGGAACATGTATAAGTCATGAAGAAAGCAATAGCAACATACTAAACGATCAAGTGCTAAGCTAACGGAATGGGTCAAGTCAATCACGTCATTCTCCTAATGATGTGATCCCATTAATCAAAGGACAACTCATGTCCATGGCTAGGAAACACAACCATCTTTGATTGAATGAGCTAGTCAAGTAGAGGCATACTAGCTAGTGACATTATGTTCGTCTATGTATTCACACATGTATCAAGTTTCCGGCTAATACAATTCTAGCATGAATAATAAACATTTATCATGAAATAAGGAAATAAATAATAACTTTATTATTGCCTCTAGGGCATATTTCCTTCAGTCTCCCACTTGCACTAGAGTTAATAATCGAGTTCACATCATCATGTGATTTAACACCAATATTCACATCTGTACGTGATTAACATCTATAGTTCACATCGTCATGTGATCAACACCCAAAGGGTTTACTAGAGTCAATAATCTAGGTTCACATCGCTATGTGATTAACACCCAAAGAGTACTAAGGTATGATCATGTTTTGCTTGTGAGAGAAGTTTAGTCAACGAGTCTGTCACATTCAGAGCCGTATGTATTTTGCAAATATTCTATGTCTATAATGCTGTGCACGGAGCTACTTTAGCTAATTGCTCCCACTTTCAATATGTATCCAGATTGACACTTAGAGTCATCTGGATCGGTGTAAAAGCTTGCACCGATGTAACTCTTTACGATGGGCTCTTTTATTACCTCCATAATTGAGAAGTATTTCCTTAGTCCTCACTAAGGATATTCTTGACCGCTGTCCAGTGATCTACTCTTAGATCAAAATTGTACTCCCTTGCCAAACTCAGAACAAAGTATACAATAGGTTTGGTACACAGCATAGCATATTTTATAGAACGTATGACTGAGGCATAGGGAATGACTTTTCATTCTCTTTCTATTTTCTGCCATGATCGGGTTTTGAGTCTTACTCAACTTCACACCTTGCAACACAGGCAAGAACTCCTTCTTTGACTGTTCCATTTTGAACTACTTCAAAAACTTATCAAGGTATGTACTCATTGAAAAATCTTATCAAGCGTCTTGATCTATCTCTATAGATCTTGATGCTCAATGTGTAAGCAGCTTCACCGAGGTCTTTCATAAAATTTTTTTATTCAAGTATCCTTTTATGCTATCCAGAAATTCTATATCATTTCCAATCAACAATATGTCGTCCACATATAATATCGAAAATGCTACAGAGCTCCCACTCACTTTCTTGTAAATACAGGCTTCTCCAGAAGTCTGTATAAAACCATATGCTTTGATCAACTCATCAAAGCGTATATTCCAACTCCGAGATGCTTGCACCAGTCCATAGATGGATCACTGGATCTTGCACACTTTGTTAGCACCTTTTGGATTGACAAAACCTTCTGGTTGCATCATATACAACTCTTCTTTAATAAATCCATTAAGGAATGCAGGTTTGACATCCATTTGCCAAATTTCATAAAATGTGGCAATTACTAATATGATCTGGACAGACTTTTAAGCATCAATACGAGTGAGAAAATCTCATTGTATTCAACACCTTGAACTTGTCGAAAACCCTTTTTGGCAATTTGAGCTTTGTAGATAGTAACACTACTATCAGCGTCTGTCTTCCTCTTGAAGATCCATTTATACAATATGGCTTGCCGATCATCGGGCAAGTCCACCAAAGTCCACACTTTATTCTCATACATGGATCCCATCTCAGATTTCATGGCCTCAAGCCATTTTGCGGAATCTGGGCTCATCATCGCTTCCTCATAGTTCGTAGGTTCGCCATGGTCAAGTAACATGACCTCCAGAATAGGATTACCGTACCACTCTGGTGCGGATCTTACTCTAGTTGACCTAAGAGGTTCGGTAGTAACTTGATCTGAAGTTTCATGATCAATATCATTAGCTTCCTCACTAATTGGTGTAGGTGTCACAGGAACCGATTTCTGTGATGAATTACTTTCCAATAAGGGAGCAGGTACAGTTACCTCATCATGTTCTACTTTCCACCCACTCACTTCTTTCGAGAGAAACTCCACTAGAAAGGACCCATTCTAGCAACGGATATTTTGCCTTCGGATCTGTGATAGAAGGTATACCCAACAGTTTCCTTTGGGTATTTTATGAAGATGCACTTCTCTGATTTGGGTTCGAGCTTATTAGGTTGAAACTTTTTCACATAAGCATCGCAGTCCCAAACTTTAAGAAACGACGACTTTGGTTTCTTGCCAAACCACTGTTCATAAGGCGTCGTCTCAATGGATTTTGATGGTGCCCTATTTAAAGTGAATGCAGCTGTTTCTAATACATAACCCCAAAACGATAGTGGTAAATCGGTAAGAGACATCATAGATCGCACCATATCTAGTAAAGTACGATTATGACGTTCGGACACACCATTACATTGTGGTGTTCCAGGTGGCGTGAGTTGCGAAACTATTTCACATTGTTTCAAATGAAGACCAAACTCGTAACTCAAATATTCGTCTCCATGATCAGATCGTGGAAACTTTATTTTTCTTATTACGATGATTTTCCACTTCACTCTGAAATTCTTTGAACTTTTCAAATGTTTCAGACTTATGTTTCATCAAGTAGATATACCCATATCTGCTCAAATCATCTGTGAAGGTCAGAAAATAACGATACCCGCCGCGAGCCTAAACACTCATCGGATCGCATACATCAGTATGTATTATTTCCAATAAGTCAGTTGCTCGCTCCATTGTTCCGGAGAACGGAGTCTTAGCCATCTTGCCCATAAGGCATGGTTCGCAAGCATCAAGTGATTCATAATCAAGTTATTCCAAAATCCCATCAACATGGAGTTTCTGTTGGGGAACGTAGCAGAAATTCAAAATTTTCCTACGAGTCACCAAGATCTATCTATGGAGAGACTAGCAATGAGGGGAAGGAGAGTGCATCTACATACCCTTGTAGATCGCTAAGCGGAAGCGTTCAAGAGAACGGGGTTGAAGGAGTCGTACTAGTCGTGATCCAAATCACCGGAGATCCTAGTGCCGAACGGACGGCACCTCCGCGTTCAACACACGCACAGCCCGGTGACGTCTCCCATGCCTTGATCCAGCAAGAAGAGAGGAGAGGTTGAGGAAGACTCCATCCAGCAGCAGCACGACGGCGTGGTGGTGGTGGAGGCGTGGTAATCTGCAGGCTTCACCAAGCACCGCGGAGAGGAGGAGGACTTGGGAGAGGGGAGGGCTGCACGTAACTCGTGTGAAGCTCCCATGCGCCTCCCCACTATATATAGGGGTGGAGGGTCTGGTTTCTTGCCCTCCAAGTCCATTGGGGCGTTGGCAAAGGTGGAAGGAAAGAAATCCCATCATTTCCTTCCCCACCGATTGTTATCCCCCCCTTTTAGGGATCTTGATCTTATCCCTTCGGGATATGATCTTATTCCTTCTAAGGGGGGATCTTGGTGCACCTTGACTAGGGGTGTGGGGCCTTTCCCCCACTACCCACGTTCATGTGGGTCCCCTCATGCAGGTGGGCCCCACTCCGGAACCATCTAGAACCTTCCCGGTACAATACCGAAAAATCCCGAAAATTTTCTGGTGGCCAAAATAGGACTTCCCATATATAAATCTTGACCTCCGGACCATTCCGGAACTCCTCGCGACGTCCAGGATCTCATCCGGGACTCCAAACAACATTCGATAACCACATACAAACTTCCTTTATAACCCTAGCGTCATCGAACCTTAAGTGTGTAGACCCTACGGGTTCGGGAACCATGGAGACATGACAGAGACGTTCTCCGGTCAATAACCAACAGCGGGATCTGGATACCCATGTTGGCTCCCACATGTTCCACGATGATCTCATCGGATGAACCATGATGTCAAGGACTCAATCTATACCGTATACAATTCCCTTTGTCTAACGGTATTGTACTTGCCCGAGATTCGATCGTCGGTATACTGATACCTCGTTCAATCTCGTTACCGGCAAGTCACTTTACTCATACCGTAATGCATGATCCCGTGACCAGACACTTGGTCACATTGAGCTCATTATGATGATGCATTTCGAGGGCCCAGAGATACCTCTCCGTCATACACGGAGTGACAAATCGATCTCGATTCGTGCCAACCCAATGAGACACTTTCGGAGATACGTAGTGCACCTTTATAGCCACCCGATTCGTTGTGACGTTTGGTACACCCAAAGCATTCCTATGGTATCCGGGAGTTGCACAATCTCATGGTCTAAGGAAAAGATACTTGACATTAGAAAAGCTTTAGCATACGAACTACACGATCTCTGTGCTAGGCTTAAGATTGGTCTTGTCCATCACATCATTCTCCTAATGATGTGATCTCGATATCAACGACATCCAATGTCCATGGTCAGGAAACCGTAACATCTATTGATCAACGAGCTAGTCAACTAGAGGCTTACTAGGGACATGGTGTTGTCTATGTACGCACACATGTATCTGAGTTTTCTATCAATACAATTATAGCATGGATAATAAACGATTATCATGAACAAGGAAATATAATAATAAATAATTTATTATTGCCTCTAGGGCATATTTCCAAGAGTCTCCCACTTGCACTAGAGTCAATAATCTAGTTCACATCACTATGTGATTGTAACGAATCAACACCCATGGGGTTTGATCATGTTTTGCTTGTAAGAGAGGTTTTAGTCAACGGGTCTGCAACATTCAGATCCGTATGTACTTCGCAAATCTCTAGGTCATATTGTAAATGCTGCTTCCATGCTCCACTTGGAGCTATTCCAAATGGTTGTTCCACTATACGTATCCGGTTTGCTACTCAGAGTCATTCGGATAGGTGTTAAAGCTTGCATCGACATAACCCTTTACGTCAAACTCTTTATCACCTCCATAATCGAGCAACATATCCTTATTCCTCTAAGGATAATTTTGACCGCTATCTGGTGATCCACTCCTTTATCACCTTTTTACCCTCTTGCCAGATATGTAGCAAGGCACACATCAGGTGCGGTACACAACATAGCATACTGTAGAGCCTACGTCTAAAGCATAGGGGACGACCTTCGTCCTTTCTCTCTTTTCTGCCGTGGTCTAGCTTTAAGTCTTAACTTCATACCTTACAACTCAGGCAAGAACTCCTTCTTTGACTGATCCTTCTTGAACACCTTCAAGATCATGTTAAGGTATATGCTCATTTGAAAGTACCATTAAGCGGTTTTTGATCTTTCCTCATAGATCTTGATGCTCAATGTTCAAGTAGCTTAATCCAGGTTTTCACTTGAAAAACAATTTTCAAATAACCCTATATGCTTTATAGAAAATTCTACATCATTTCTGATCATCAATATGTCAACAACATATACTCATCAGAAATTCTATAGTGCTCCCACTCACTTCTTTGGAAATACAAGTTTCTCATAAACTTTGTATAAACCTAAAATCTTTGATCATCTTATCAAAGTGCACATTCCAACTCGAGATGCTTACTCCGGTCCATGGAAGGATCATTTGGAGCTAGCATACCTTTTAGCATCCTTAGGATCGACAAAACCTTTACGATTATATCACATACAACCTTTCCTTAAACCGGTAAGGAAACTCGTTTTGACATCCATCTACCAGATTTCATAAATGCAGCTAATGCTAACATGATTCCGACGGACTTAAGCATCGCTACGGATGAGAAAATCTCATCGTAGTCAACTCCTTGAACTTGTGAAAAACTCTTCGCCACAAGTCGAGCTTCATAGATGGTGACATTACCATCCACGTCCGTCTTCTTCTTAAAGATCCATTTATCTCAATGGCTTGCCGATCATCGGGCAAGTCCACCAAAGTCCATGCTTTGTTCTGATACATGGATCCTATCTCGGATTTCATGGCTTCTAACCATTTGTCATAATTTGGGCCCACCATCGCTTCTCCATAGCTCGTAGGTTCATTGTTGTCTAGCAACATGACCTTCAACACAGGATTACTGTACCACTCTGAAGTAGTACGCATCCTTGTCACCCTATGAGGTACGGTAGTGACCTGATCCAAAACTTCATGATCACTATCATAAGCTTCTACTTCAATTGGTGTAGGCGCCACAGGAACAACTTCCTGTGCCCTGCTACACACTTGCTAAAGTGACGGTTCAATAACCTCATCAAATCTCCACCATCCTCCCACTCAATTCTCGAGACAAACCTTTCCTCGAGAAAGGACCCGATTCAAGAAACAATCCCTATTGCTTTCGGATCTGAATTAGGAGGTATACCCAACTGTTTTGGGTGTCCTATGAAGATGCATTTTATCCGCTTTGGGTTCGAGCTTATCAACCTGAAACTTTTCCACATAAGCGTCGCAGCCCCAAACTTTTAAGAAACGACATCTTAGGTTTCTCCAAACCATAGTTCAAACGGTGTCGTCTCAACGGAATTACGTGGTGCCCTATTTTAAAGTGAATGCGGTTGTCTCTAATGCCTAACCCATGAACGATAGTGGTAATTCGATAAGAGACATCATGGTACGCATCATATCCAATAGGGTGCAACTATGATGTTTGGACACACCATCACACTATGGTGTTCCAGGCGGTATTAATTGTGAAACAATTTCCACAATGTCTTAATTGCGTGCCAAAGCTCGTAACTCAGATACTCATCTCTATGATCATATCATAGACAATTTATCCTCTTGTCACGATGATCTTCAACTTCACTCTGAAATTACTTGAACCATTCAATAATTCAGACTTGCGTTTCATCAAGTAAATATACAGTATCTACTCAAATTATCCATGAAGTAAGAACACAACGATATCCACTGCGTGCCTTAGCACTCATTGGACTGCCACACATCAAAATGTATTACTTCCAACAAGTTGCTTTCTTGTTCCATTTTACTGAAAACGAGGCTTTTAGTCATCTTGCCCATGTGGTATGATTTGCATGTCTCAAGTGATTCAAAATCAAGTGAGTCCAAATGGTCCATTTGCATGGAGTTTCTTCATGCATATACACCAATAGACATGGTTCGCATGTCTCAAACTTTTCAAAAACGAGTGAATCCATCAACATGGAGCTTCTTCATGCGTTTTATACCAATATGACTTACATGGCAGTGCCACAAGTAGGTGGTACTATCATTATTATCTTATATCTTTTGGCATGAACATGTGTATCACTACGATCGAGATTCAATAAACCATTCCTTTTAAGTGCAAGACCATTGAAGGTATTATTCAAATAAGCAGAGTAACCATTATTCTCCTTAAAATGAATAACCGTATTGCGATAGACATAATCCAATCATGTCTATGCTCAACGCAAACACCAAATAAAAATTATTTAGGTTGAACACCAATCTCGATGGTAGAGGGAGCGTGCGATGCTTGATCACATCAAGATTGGAAAACACTTCCAACACATATCGTCAGCTCACCTTTAGCTAGTCTCCGTTTATTCCGCAGCCTTTTATTTCGAGTTACTAACACTTAGCAACCGAACCGGTATCTAATACCCTGGTGCTACTAGGAGTACTAGTAAAGTACACATTAACATAATGTATATCCAATATACCTCTATCGACCTTGTCAGCCTTCTCATCTACCAAGTATCTAGGGTGATTATGCTCCAGTGGCTGTTCCCCATATTACAGAACCACTTAGTCTCAGGTTTGGGTTCAACCTTGGGTTTCTTCACTAAAGCAGCAGCTGATTTGTTGTTTCATGAAGTATCCCTTCATTGCCCTTGCACTTCTTGTTCCAGTGGTTTCACTAACCATCAACAATTGATGCTCCTTCTTGATTTCTACTTTCGCGGTGTCAAACATCGCGAATATTTCAAGGATCATCATATCTATCCCTAATATTTTATAGTTCATCACGAAGCTCTAGTAGCTTGGTGTAATGACTTTGGAGAAACATCACTATCTCATCTGGAAGATTAACTCCCACTCGATTCAAGTGATTGTTGTACCCATACAATATGAGTACAAGCTCAACGATTGAGCTTTTCTCCCTTAATTTGTAGGCTAAGAAACTCGACGGAGGTCTCATACCTCTTGACGTGGGCACGAGCCTGAAATCCCAATTTCAGCCCTCGAAACATCTCATATGTTCCGCGACGTTTCGAAAACGTCTTTGGTGCCTCTACTCTAAACCATTTAACTGAACTATCATGTAGTTATCAAAACGTGTATGTCAGATGTTCGCAACATCCACAGACTATGTTCGAGGTCCAGCACACCGAGCGGTGCATTAAGGACATAAGCCTTCTACGAAGCAATGAGGACAATCCTCAGTTCACGGACCCAGTCCGCATAATTACTACTATCAACTTTCAACTATGTTTTCTCTAGGAACATATCTAAATAGTGGAACTAAAGCGCGAGCTTACGACATAATTTGCAAAGATCTTTTGACTATGTTCAGGATAATTAAGTTCATCTCATGAACTCCCACTCAGATAGACATCCCTCTAGTCATCTAAGTGATTACATGATCCGAGTCAACTAGGCCGTGTCCGATCATCACGTGAGATGGACTAGTCATCATCGGTGAACATCTTCATGTTGATCGCATCCTCCATACAACTCATGCTCGACCTTTCAGTCTCTTGTGTTCTGAGGCCATGTCTGTACATGCTAGGATCCTCAAGTTAACCTAAGTGTTTCGCATGTGTAAATCTGGCTTACACCCGTTGTATGTGAACGTAAGAATCTATCACACTCGATCATCATGTGGTGCTTCGAAACGACGAACTTTCGCAACGGTGCACACTTAGGGGGAACACTTTCTTGAAATTTTAATGAGGGATCATCTTATTTACTACCGTCGTTCTAAGCAAATAAGATGTATAAACATGATAAACATCACATGCAATCGAATAGTGACATGATATGGCCAATATCATATTGCTCCTTTTCATCTCCATCTTCGGGGCTCCATGATCATCGTCGTCACCGGCATGACACCATGATCTCCATCATCATGATCTCCATCATCGTGTCTTCATGAAGTTGTCTCGCCAACTATTACTTCTACTACTATGGCTAACGGTTTAACAATAAAGTAAAGTAATTACATGGCGTTGTTCAATGACACGCAGGTCATACAATAAATTAAGACAACTCCTATGGCTCCTTCCGGTTGTCATATTCATCGACATGCAAGTCGTGATTCCTATTACAAGAACATGATCAATCTCATACATCACATATCATTCATCACATTCCTTTTTGGCCATATCACATCACATAGCATACCCTGCAAAAACAAGTTAGACATCCTCTAATTGTTGTTTGCATGTTTTACGTGGCTGCTATGGGTTTCTAGCAAGAGCGTTTCTTACCTACACAAAACCACAACGTGATATGCCAATTGCTATTTACCCTTCATAAGGACCCTTTTCATCGAATCCGTTCCGACTAAAGTGGGAGAGACTGGCACCCTCTAGCCACCTTATGCACCAAGTGCATGTCAGTCGGTGGAACCTGTCTCACGTAAGTGTACGTGTAAGGTCGGTCCGGGCCGCTTCATCCCACAATACCGTCGAAACAAGATTGGAATAGTAACGGTAAGCATATTGACCAAAATCAACGCCCACAACAACTTTGTGTTCTACTCGTGCAAAGAATCTACGCAATAGACCTAGCTCATGATGCCATTGTTGGGGAACGTAGCAGAAATTCAAAATTTTCCTACGAGTCACCAAGATCTATCTATGGAGAGACTATCAACGAGGGGAAGGAGAGTGCATCTACATACCCTTGTAGATCGCTAAGCGGAAGCATTCAAGAGAACGGGGTTGAAGGAGTCGTACTCGTCGTGATCCAAATCACCAGAGATCCTAGTGCCGAACGGACGGCACCTCCACGTTCAACACACGTACAGCCCGGTGACGTCTCCCATGCCTTGATACAGCAAGGAGAGAGGGAGAGGTTGAGGAAGACTCCATCCAGCAGCAGCACAACGGCGTGGTGGTGGTGGAGGAGCGTGGCAATCCTGCAGGGCTTCGCCAAGCACCGCGGGAGAGGAGGAGGACTTGGGAGAGGGGGAGGGCTGCGCCAGAACTTTGTGTGAAGCTCCCATGCGCCTCCCCACTATATATAGGGGTGGAGGGGCTGGTTTCTTGCCCTCCAAGTCCATTGGGGCGTTGGCAAAGGTGGGAGGAAAGAAATCCCATCATTTCCTTCCCCACTGATTGTTACCCCCCCTTTTTAGGGATCTTGATCTTATCCCTTCGGGATATGATCTTATTCCTTCTAAGGGGGGATCTTGGTGCGCCTTGACCAGGGGTGTGGGTGTTGGGGAACATAGTAATTTTAAAAAATTTCCTACGCACACGCAAGATCAAGGTGATGCATAGCAACGAGAGGGAGAGTGTTGTCTATGTACCCTCGTGAACCCAAGCGAAGCGTTGACGCAACGTAGAGGAAGTAGTCGTCGTCCTCCCGGTCCAACCGATCCAAGCTTCATTACTCGGCACCTCCGAGTTCTTGACACACGTACAGCTCGATGGCGCACCCCGATCTCCGATCCAGCAGAGGCGCGGGGAGGAGTTCCGTCGGACGACGGCGTGGTGGACGATCTTGATGTTCTCTGTCGCAGGCTTCGCCTAAGCACCGCTAAAATATGACCGAGGTGTAATATTGTGGAGGGGGCACTGCACACGGCTAAGGAACGATCTCAATGATCAACTTGTGTGTCTAGGGTGCCCCCTACCCCGTATATAAAGGAGGGAGGGAGGAGGAGGCGGCCCAGGGGTGGCGCGCCTAGGGGGGGCAAACCTACTCCAAGTAGGTTTGGCCCCCTTCCTATTCGGAGTAGGAGAAGGAAGGAAGAGGGGGAGGAGAGAAGGAAGGGGGGGCCCCTTCCCATTCGGATTGGGCTTGGGGCGCCTCCCTTGCTCCTTCTCCTCCTTTCCACTAAGGCCCAATAAGGCCCATATACTTACCGGGGTTCGGTAACCTCTGAGCTCTAGATATTCCCAAACTCTCCGGAACCTTCCGGTGTCCAAATATATCCGTCCAATATATCAATCTTTATGTCTCGACCATTTGAGACTCCTCGTCATGTCCGCGATCACATCCGGACTCGAACAACCTTCGTACATCAAAATACATAAACTCATAATATAACTATCATCGAAACCTTAAGCGTGCGGACCCTACGGTTCGAGAACAATGTAGACATGACCGAGACCGTCTCCGTCAATAACCAATAGCGGGACCTGGATGCCCATATTGGTTCCTACATATTCTACGAAGATCTTTATCGGTCAAACCGCACAACAACATACGTTGTTCCCTTTGTCATCGGTATGTTACTTGCCCAAGATTTGATCGTCGGTATCCAATACCTAGTTCAATCTCGTTACCGGCAAGTCTCTTTACTCGTTCCGTAATACATCATCCCATAACTAACTCATTAGTTATATGCTTGCAAGGCTTAGGTGATGAGTATTACCGAGAGGGCCCGAGATACCTCTCCGACAATCGGAGTGACAAATCCTAATCTCGAATTATGCCAACCCAACATGTACCTTCGAAACACCAGTAGAGCACCTTTATAATCACCCGATTCACGTTGTGACGTTTGGTAGCACACAAAGTGTTCTTCCGGTAAACGGGAGTTGCACAATCTCATAGTTGCAGGAACTTTGTATAAGTCATGAAGAAAGCAATAGCAGTATACTAAATGATCAAGTGCTAGGCTAACAGAATGGGTCATGTCAATCACATCATTCTCCTAATGATGTGATCCCACTAATCAAATGACAACACATGTCTATGGTCAGGAAACATAACCATCTTTGATTAATGAGCTAGTCAAGTAGAGGCATACTAGTGACTATAGTTTTGTCTATGTATTCACACATGTATCATGTTTCCGGATAATACAATTCTAGCATGAATAACAAACATTTATCATGATATGAGGAAATAAATAATAACTTTATTATTGCCTCTAGGGCATATTTCCTTCAGTCTCCCACTTGCACTAGAGTCAATAATCTAGGTTACATAGTAATGATTCTAACACCCATGGAGTCTTGGTGCTGATCATGTTTTGCTCGTGAGAGAGGCTTAGTCAATGGGTCTGCAACATTCAGATCCGTATGTATCTTGCAAATCTCTATGTCTCCCACTTGGACTTGGTCCTGAATGGAATTGAAGCGTCTCTTGATGTGCTTGGTCCTCTTGTGAAATCTGGATTCCTTTGCCAAAGCAATTGCACCAGTATTGTCACAGAAGATCTTCATTGGTCCCGATGCACTAGGTATGACACCTAGATCGGAAATGAACTCCTTCATCCAGACTCCTTCATTTGCTGCTTCAGAAGCAGCTATGTACTCCGCTTCACATGTAGATCCCGCCATGACGCTTTGTTTAGAACTACACCAACTTACAGCTCCACCGTTTAATAAAAACACGTATCCGGTTTGCGATTTAGAATCGTCCGGATCAGTGTCAAAGCTTGCATCGACGTAACCATTTACGACTAGCTCTTTGTCACCTCCATATACGAGAAACATATCCTTAGTCCTTTTCGTATTTCGGGATGTTCTTGACCGCTGTCGATGATCCACTCTGGATTACTTTGGTACCTTCCTGCCAAGCTTATTGCTAAGCATACGTCAGTCGGTACATAGCATTGCATACATGATAGAGCCTATGGCTGAAGCATAGGAACATTTTCATTTTCTCTATCTTCTGCTGTGGTCGGGCATTGAGTTCGACTCAAGTTCACACCTTGTAGCACGTGCAAGAATCCTTTCTTTGCTCGATCCATTTTGAACTTTTTCAAAATTTTGTCAAGGTATGTGCTTTGTGAAAGTCCTATTAAGCGTCTTGATCTATCTCTATAGATCTTGATGCCTAATATGTAAGCAGCTTCACCGAGGTCTTTCATTGAAAAACTTTTATTCAAGTATCCCTTTATGCTATCCAGAAATTCTATATCATTTCCAATTAATAATATGTCATCAACATATAAAACTAGAAATGCTACAGAGCTCCCACTCACTTTCTTGTAAATCTGAGCTTCTCCAAAAGTCTCAGATAAAACCATATGCTTTGATCACACTATCAAAACGTTTATTCCAACTCCGAGATGCTTGCACCAGTCCATAAATGGAACGCTGGAGCTTGCACACTTTATCAGCACTTTTTGGATCAACAAAACCTTCCGGCTGCATCATATACAACTCTTCTTCTAGAAATCCATTCAAGAATGCAGTCTTGACATCCATTTGCCTAATTTCATAATCATGAAATGCAGCAATTGCCAACATGATTCGGACAGACTTAAGCATCGCTATGGGTGAGAAAGTCTCATCGTAGTCAACCCCTTGAACTTGTCGAAAACCTTTTGCAACAAGTCAAGCTTTATAGACAGTAACATTACCATCAGCGTCAGTCTTCTTCTTAAAGATCCATTTATTCTCAATGGCTTGCCGATCATCGGGCAAGTCAACCAAAGTCCATACTTTGTTTTCATACGTGGATCCTATCTCAGATTTCATGGCTTCCAGCCATTTTGCGGAATCTGGGCTCATCATCGCTTCCTCATAGTTCGTAGGTTCATCATGGTCAAGTAACATGACTTCCAGAATTGGATTACCGTACCACTCTGGTGTGGATCTTACTCTGGAAGACCTACGAGGTTCAGCAGATACTTGATCTGAAGTTTCATGATCAATATCATTAGCTTCATCACTAATTGGTGTAGTTGTCACGGGAACCGGTTCTCGTGATGAACTACCTTCCAACAAGGGAGTAGATACAGTTATCTCATCAAGTTCTACTTTCCTCCCACTCACTTCTTTCGAGAGAAACTCCTTCTCTAGAAAGGATCCATTCTTAGCAACGAATGTCTTGCCTTCGGTTCTATGATAGAAGGTGTACCCAACAGTCTCTTTTGGGTATCCTATGAAGACACATTTCTCCGATTTGGGTTCGAGCTTATCTGGTTGAAGTTTCTTCACATAAGCATCGCAGCCCCAAACTTTAAGAAACGACAACTTTGGTTTCTTGCCAAACCACAGTTCATAAGGCGTCGTATCAACGGATTTTGATGGTGCCCTATTTAACGTGAATGCGGCCGTCTCTAAAGCATAACCCCAAAATGATAGCGGTAAATCGGTAAGAGACATCATAGATCGCCCCATATCAAGTAAAGTACGATTACGACGTTCGGACACACCATTTCGTTGTGGTGTTCCAGGTGGCGTGAGTTGTGAAACTATTCCGCATTGTTTCAAATGTAAGCCAAACTCGTAACTCAAATATTCTCCTCCACGATCGATCGTAGAAACTTTATTTTCTTGTTACGATGATTTTCTACTTCACTCTGAAATTCTTTGAACTTTTCAAATGTTTCAGACTTGTGTTTCATTAAGTAGATATACCCATATCTGCTCAAATCATCTGTGAAGGTGAGAAAATAACGATATCCGCCACGAGCCTCAACATTCATCGGGCCACATACATCTGTATGTATGATTTCCAACAAATCTGTTGCTCTCTCCATAGATCCGGAGAACGGTGTTTTAGTCATCTTGCCCATGAGGCACGGTTCGCAAGTACCAAGTGATTCATAATCAAGTGATTCCAAAAGCCCATCAGTATGGAGTTTCTTCATGCGCTTTACACCGATATGACCTAAACGGCAGTGCCACAAATAAGTTGCACTATCATTATCAACTCTGCATCTTTTGGTTTCAACACTATGAATATGTGTATCACTACTATCGAGATTCAATAAAACTAGACCACTCTTCAAGGGTGCATGACCATAAAAGATATTACTCATATAAATAGAACAACCATTATTCTCTGATTGAAATGAATAACTGTCTCACATCAAACAAGATCCAAATATAATGTTCATGCTCAACACTGGCACCAAATAACAATTATTTAGGTCTAAAACTAATCCCGATGGTAGATGTAGAGGTAGCGTGCCGACCGCGATCACATTGACTTTGGAACCATTTCCCACGCGCATCGTCACCTCGTCCTTAGCCAATCTTCGCTAATCCGTAGTCCTGCTTTGAGTTGCAAATATTAGCAATGTAACCAGATCAAATACCAGTGCTACTCGAGCTCTAGTTAGGTACACATCAATAACATGTATATCACATATACCTTTGTTCACTTTGCCATCCTTCTTATCCGCCAAATACTTGGGGCAGTTCCGCTTCGGTGACGATCGCTTGCAGAGAAGCACTCGATTTCAGCTTAGGTCCAGACTTAGGTTTCTTCTCTTGAGAAACAACTTGCTTGCCATTCTTTTGAAGTTCCCTTCTTCTTCCCTTTGCCCTTCTTCTTGAAACTAGTGGTCTTGTTGACCATCAACACTTGATGCTCCTTCTTGATTTCTACCTCCGCAGCTTTCGGCATTGCGAAAGAGCGGGAATAGTCTTGTTCATCCCTTGCATATTATAGTTCATCATGAAGCTCTTGTATCTTGGTGGCGTGATTGAAGAATTCTGCCAATGACACTATCATCGTGAAGATTAACTCCCGGTTGAATCAAGTGATTGTTATACCCGGACATTACGAGTATATGTTCACCGATGAACTATTCTCCTCCATCTTGCAGCTATAGAACTTATTGGAGACTTCATATCTCTCAATCCGGGCATTTGCTTGAAATATTAACTTCAACTCTGGAACATCTCATATGCTCCATGACGTTCAAAACGTCGTTGAAGACCCGTTCTATGCCATAAAGCATGGCACACTCGAACTATAGAGTAGTCATCGCTTTGCTCGCCAAACGTTCTTAACGTCGTCGGTTGCATCAGCAAGAAGAAGTTCGCACCCAGCGGTGCTTCCAGACATAACTCTTACGTGCAGCAATGAGGATAATCCTCGAGTTACGGACCCGATCCGTGTAATTGCTACCATCATCTTTCAACTTTTCTTTCTCAAGGAACACATTAAAATTCAACGAACAACAAAGACGAGCCATCTATCTACAAACAAAAATAGACAAGCAAGATACTATCAGGTACTAAGTTCATGATAAATTTAAGTTCAATTAATCATATTACTTAAGAACTCCCACTTAGACAGACATCTCTCTAGTCATCTAAGTGATCACGTGATCCAAATCAACTAAACCATAACCGATCATCACGTGAGATGGAGTAGTTTTCAATGGTGAACATCATTATGTTGATCATATCTACTATATGATTCACGCTCGACCTTTCGGTCTCCGTGTTCCGAGGCCATATCTGCATATGCTAGGCTCGTCAAGTTTAACCTGAGTATTCTGCGTGTGCAAAACTGGCTTGCACCCGTTGTAGATGGACGTAGAGCTTATCACACCCGATCATCACGTGGTGTCTCGGCACGACGAACTTTGGCAACGGTGCATACTCAGGGAGAACACTTCTTGATAATTTTAGTGAGAGATCATCTTAAAATACTACCGTCAATCAAAGCAAGATAAGATGCATAAAGGATAAACATCACATGCAATCAATATAAGTGATATGATATGGCCATTATCATCTTGTGCTTGTGATCTCCATCTTCGAAGCACCGTCATGACCACTATCGTCACCGGCGCGACACCTTGATCTCCATCGTAGCATCGTTGTCGTTTACGCCATCTATTGCTTCTATGACTATCGCTACCGCTTAGTGATAAAGTAAAGCAATTACAGGCGCTTGCATTTCATACAATAAAGCGACAACCATATCGCTCCAGCGATTGCCGATAACCCGGTTACAAAACATGATCATCTCATACAATAAAATATAGCATCACGTCTTGACCATATCACATCACAACATGCCCTGCAAAAACAAGTTAGACGTCCTCTACTTTGTTGTTGCAAATTTTACGTGGCTGCTACGGGCTTAGCAAGAACCGTTCTTACCTACGCATCAAAACCACAACGATAGTTTGTCAAATAGACTCCATTTTAACCTTCACAAGGACCGGGTGTAGCCACACTCGGTTCAACTAAAGTGAAAGAGACAGACACCCGCCAGCCACCTTTAAGCACGAGTGCTCGTAACGGTGAAACCAGTCTCGCGTAAGCGTACGCGTAATGTCGGTCCGGCCGCTTCATCTCACAATACCGCTGAACCAAAGTATGACATGCTGGTAGGCAAGATGACTTATATCGTCCACAACTCACTTGTGTTCTACTCGTGCATATAACATCAACGCATAAAACCTAGGCTCGATGCCCTTTGTTGGGGAACGTAGTAATTTCAAAAATTTCCTACGCACACGCAAGATCATGGTGATGCATAGCAACGAGAGGGGAGAGTGTTGTCTATGTACCCTCGTAGACCGAAGCGGAAGCGTTGACGCAACGTAGAGGAAGTAGTCGTACGTCCTCCCGGTCCAACCGATCCAAGCACCGTTACTCCGGCACCTCCGAGTTCTTGACACACGTACAGCTCGATGACGCACCCCGATCTCCGATCCAGCAGAGGCGCGGGGAGGAGTTCCGTCAGCACGACGGCGTGGTGACGATCTTGATGTTCTCCTGTCGCAGGGCTTCGCCTAAGCATCGCTACAATATGACCGAGGTGTAATATCGTGGAGGGGGCACCGCACACGGCTAAGGAACAATCTCAATGATCAACTTGTGTGTCTAGGGTGCCCCCCTACCCCCGTATATAAAGGAGGGAGGGAGGAGGAGGCCGACCCAAGGGGTGGCGCGCCCTAGGGGGGGCAAACCTACTCCAAGTAGGTTTGCCCCCCCTTTCCTATTCGGAGTAGGAGAAGGAAGGAAGAGGGGGGCCGGCCCCCTTCCCAATTCGGATTGGGCTTGGGGGGGGGGCGCCCCCTCCCTTGCTCCTTCTCCCTCCTTTCCACTAAGGCCCAATAAGGCCCATATACTTACCGGGGTTTCGTAACCTCCTGAGCTCGAGATATTTCCAAACTCTCCCGGAACCTTTCTGGTGTCCAAATATATCCGTCCAATATATCAATCTTTATGTCTCGACCATTTCGAGACTCCTCGTCATGTTCGTGATCACATCTGGGACTCCGAACAACCTTTGGTACATCAAAATACATAAACTCATAATATAACTATCATCGAAACCTTAAGCGTGCGGACCCTACGGTTCGAGAACAATGTAGACATGACCGAGACACGTCTCCGGTCAATAACCAATAGCGGGACCTGGATGCCCATATTGGTTCCTACATATTCTACGAAGATCTTTATCGGTCAAACCGCACAACAACATACGTTGTTCCCTTTGTCATCGGTATGTTACTTGCCCGAGATTTGATCGTCGGTATCCAATACCTAGTTCAATCTCGTTACCGGCAAGTCTCTTTACTCGTTCCGTAATACATCATCCCATAACTAACTCATTAGTTATATGCTTGCAAGGCTTAGGTGATGAGTATTACCGAGAGGGCCCAGAGATACCTCTCCGACAATCGGAGTGACAAATCCTAATCTCGAATTATGCCAACCCAACATGTACCTTGGAAACACCAGAGAGCACCTTTATAATCACCCGATTCACGTTGTGACGTTTGGTAGCACACAAAGTGTTCTTCCGTAAACGGAGTTGCACAATCTCATAGTTGCAAGAACTTTGTATAAGTCATGAAGAAAGCAATAGCAGATACTAAACGATCAAGTGCTAGGCTAACATAATGGGTCATGTCAATCACATCATTCTCCTAATGATGTGATCCCACTAATCAAATGACAACACATGTCTATGGTCAGGAAACATAACCATCTTTGATTAATGAGCTAGACAAGTAGAGGCATACTAGTGACTATAGTTTTGTCTATGTATTCACACATGTATCATGTTTCCGGATAATACAATTCTAGCATGAATAATAAACATTTATCATGATATGAGGAAATAAATAATAACTTTATTATTGCCTCTAGGGCATATTTCCTTCAGTGGGGCCTTGCCCCCACTACCCACGTTCATGTGGGTCCCCCCATGCAGGTGGGCCCCACTCCGGAACCTTCTAGAACCTTCCCGGTACAATATCGAAAAATCCCGAACATTTTTCGGTGGCCAAAATAGGACTTCCCATATATAAATCTTGACCTCCGGACCATTCCAGAACTCCTCGCGACGTCCAGGATCTCATCTGGGACTCCGAACAACATTCGGTAACCACATACAAACTTCCTTTATAACCCTAGCGTCATCGAACCTTAAGTGTGTAGACCCTACGGGTTCGGGAACCATCCAGACATGACCGAGACGTTCTCCGGTAAATAACCAACAGCGGGATCTGGATACCCATGTTGGCTCCCACATGTTCCACGATGATCTCATCGGATGAACCATGATGTCAAGGACTCAATCTATCCCGTATACAATTCCCTTTGTCTAATGGTATTGTACTTGCCCGAGATTCGATCGTCGGTATACTGATACCATGTTCAATCTCGTTACCGGCAAGTCTCTTTACTCATTCCATAACACATCATCCCGCGATCAACTCTTTGATCACATTGTGCACATTATGATGATGTCCTACCGAGTGGGCCCAGAGATACCTCTCCGTCACACGGAGTGACAAATCCCAGTCTCGATTCGTGCCAACCCAACAGACACTTTTGGAGATACCTGTAGTGCACCTTTAGATCCACCCAGTTATGTTGTGACGTTTGGTACACCCAAAGCATTCCTACGGTATCCGGGAGTTGCACAATCTCATGGTCTAAGGAAAAGATACTTGACATTAGAAAAGCTTTAGCATACGAACTACACGATCTCTGTGCTAGGCTTAGGATTGGGTCTTGTCCATCACATCATTCTCCTAATGATGTGATCTCGATATCAACGACATCCAATGTCCATGGTCAGGAAACCGTAACCATCTATTGATCAACGAGCTAGTCAACTAGAGGCTTACTAGGGACATGGTGTTGTCTATGTACCCACACATGTATCTGAGTTTCCTATCAATACAATTATAGCATGGATAATAAACGATTATCATGAACAAGGAAATATAATAATAACTAATTTATTATTGCCTCTAGGGCATTTCCAACAGTTTCTTCATGCGCTTTACACCAATATGACCTAAACGGCAGTGCCACAAATAAGTTGCACTATCATTATTAACTTTGCATCTTTTGGCTTCAATATTATGAATATGTGTATCACTACGATTGAGATCCAACAAGCCATTTTCATTGGGTGTATGACCATAGAAGGTATTATTCATGTAAACAGAACAACAATTATTCTCTAACTTAAATGAATAACTGTATTGCAATAAACATGATCAAATCATATTCATGCTCAATGCAAACACCAAATAACACTTATTTAGGTTCAACACTAATCCCGAAAGTATAGGGAGTGTGTGATGATGATCATATCAATCTTGGAACCACTTCCAACACACATCGTCACTTCACCCTTAACTAGTCTATGTTCATTCTACAACTCCTGTTTCGAGTTACTACTCTTAGCAACTGAACTAGTATCAAACACCGAGGGGTTACTATGAACACTAGTAAAGTACACATCAATAATCTGTATATCAAATATACCTTTGTTTACTTTGCCATCCTTCTTACCCACCAAATGTTTGGGGTATTTCCGCTTCCAGTGACCATTCCCTTTGAAGTATAAGCACTCAGTTCCAGGCTTGGGTCTAGCTTTGGGCTTCTTCATTGGAGCAGCAACTTGCTTGCTATTCTTCTTGAAGTTCCCCTTCTTCCCTTTGCCCTTTTCTTGAAACTAGTGATCTTGTCAACCATCAACACTTGATACTCTTTCTTGATTTCTACCTTCGTCGATTTCAAACATCACGAAGAGCTCGGGAATCGTTTTCGTCATCCCTTGCATACTATAGTTCATCACGAAGTCTAGTAACTTGGTGATGGTGACTAGAGAACTATGTCAATCACTATCTTATCTGGAAGATTAACTCCCACCTGATTCAAGCAATTGTAGTACCCAGATAATCTGAGCACATGCTCACTAGTTGAGCGATTCTCCTCCATCTTTTAGCTATAGAACTTGTTGGAGACTTCACATCTCTCACTCGGGTATTTGCTTGAAATATTAACTTCAACTCCTGGAACTCTCATATGGTCCATGACGTTCAAAATGTCTTTGAAGTATCGATTCTAAGCCATTAAGCATGGTGCACTAAACTATCAAGTAGTCATCATATTGAGCTAGCCAAACGTTCATAACGTCTCTATCTGCTCCTGCAATAGGTCTGTCACCTAGCGGTGCATCAAGGACATAATTCTTCTGTGCAGCAATGAGGATAAACCTCAGATCACGGACCCAGTCTGCATCATTGCTACTATCATTTTCAACTTAGTTTTCTCTAGGAACACATATAAAACATAGGGAAGCAGCAATGCGAGCTATTGATCTACAACATTATTTGCAAAATACTATCAGGACTATGTTCATGATAAATTAAAGTTCAATTAATCATATTACTTAAGAACTCCCACTTACATAGACATCCCTCTAATCATCTAAGTGATCACGTGATCCAAATCAACTAAACCATGTCCGATCATCACGTGAGATGGAGTAGTTTTCAATGGTGAACATCACTATGTTGATCATATCTCTCAGATGATTTACTTTCGACCTTTCGGTCTCCAAAGGTTCCAAGGCCATATCTATATGCTAGGCTCGTCAAGTTTAACTTGAGTATTCGCGTGTGCAACTGTTTTGCACCCGCTTTATTTGAACGTAGAGCCTATCACACCCGATCATCGCGTGGTGTCTCAAAGACGAAGAACTTTCATAACGGTGCAAACTCAGGGAGAACACTTATGCCTTGAAATTTAGTGAGAGATCATCTTATAAAGCTACCGTCGAACTAAGCAAAATAAGATGTATAAAAGATAAACATCATATGCAATCAAAATATGTGACATGATATGGCCATGATCATCTTGCGCCTTTGATCTCCATCTCCAAAGTACTGTCATGATCTCCATCGTCACCGGCATGACACCATGATCTCCATCATCTTGATCTATATCAATGTGTCATCACATGGTCGTCTCGCCAACTATTGCTATCGCATAGCGCTAAAGTAAAGCAATTATTTGGTGCTTACATCTTATGCAATAAAGAGACAACCATAAGGTTTCTGCCAGTTGCCGATAACTTCAACAAAACATGAACATCTCATAATAAAAATTTAGCATCATGTCTTGACCATATAACATCACAACATGCCCTGCAAAAACAAGTTAGACGTCCTCTACTTTGTTGTTGCAAGTTTTACGTGGCTGCTACGGGCTGAGCAAGAACCGTTCTTACCTACGCATCAAAACCATAACGATATTTCGTCAAGTTAGTGTTGTTTTAACCTTCTCAAGGACCAGGCGTAGCCACACTCGGTTCAACTAAAGTTGGAGAAACTGACACCCGCCAGCCACCTGTGTGCAAAGCACGTCGGTAGAACCAGTCTCGCGTAAGCGTACGCGTAATGTCGGTCCGGGCCGCTTCATCCAACAATACCGCCGAACCAAAATATGACATGCTGGTAAGCAGTATGACTTGTATCGCCCACAACTCACTTGTGTTCTAGTCGTGCATATAACATATATGCATAAAACCAGGCTCGGATGCCACTGTTGGGAATGTAGTAATTTCAAAAAATTCCTACGCACACGCAAGATCATGGTGATGCATAGCAACGAGAGGAGAGAGTATTGTCCACGTACCCTCGTACACCGAAAACGGAAGCGTTAGCACAACACGGTTGATGTAGTCGTACGTCTTCACGATTTGACCGATCAAGTACCGAACGCATGGCACCTCCGAGTTCAGCACACGTTCATCTCGATGACGTCCCACGAACTCCGATCCAGCAGAGCTTTGCGGGAGAGTTCTGTCAGCACGACGGCGTAATGACGGTGTTGATGATGCTACCGACGCAGGGCTTCGCCTAAGCACCGCTACGATATTACTCAGGTGGAATATGGTGGAGGGGGGCACCGCACATGGTTGGGAGAGATAAACAGATCAACTTGTGTGTCTAGAGGTGCCTGAGGGAGTCCAGGATTAGGGGGTATCCGGACAGCCGGACTATATACATCGTCCGGACTATTGAAGCGTGAAGATACAAGACTCAAGACTCCGTCCCGTGTCCGGATGGGACTCTCCTTTGCGTGGAAGGCAAGCTTGGCGATCCGGATATTATAGTTCCTTCCTTATAACCGACTCCATGTAAATCCTAGCCCTCTACGGTGTCTATGTAAACCGGAGAGGTTGGTCCTTAGAAGGCCGATCACAATTACAATCATAATCATCATAGGCTAGCTTCTAGGGTTTAGCCTCTACGATCTCGTGGTAGATCTACTCTTGTACTACTCATATTGTCAATATTAATCAAGCAGGAAGTAGGGTTTTACCTCCATCGAGAGGGCCCGAACCTGGGTAAACATTGTGTCCCTTGCTTCCTATTACCATCAGCCTAAGACGCACAGATCGGGGCCCCCTACCCGAGATCCGCCGGTTTTGACACCGACATTTGTCCTTTCATTGAGAGTTCCTCTGTGTCTTCGCTGCAAGGCTTGATGGCGCCTTCAATCATCGACAACACGGTCCAGGGCGAGACTTTTCTTCCCGGACAGATCTTCGTGTTCGACGGCTTCGCACTGCGGGCCAATTCGCTTGGCCATATTGAGCAGATCGACAGCTACGCCCCTGGCCACCAGGTCAGGTTCAGAAACTTGAACTACACGGCCGACATCCGCGGAGACTTGATCATCGATGGATTCGGGCCTGTGCCAGGAGCACCGGACAGTCACGATGAGCACGGCTTAGACCTGTTGTCGGACAATGCTCGGGATATCACCCCTACTGTAGCCCCGGACCTAAATCCAGAGCAGGCTGCGTTGCCTAAGGACAGAAGGATGGATCCCGCCCCGCAGGCCGCACACTCATCGGCGGTGGAGCCGAACACAGGTCTCACCTCTGTGGAAGCCTGTGACTCCGGACCCCCGGACTTGTATCCGGTTGTTGGTTCCAGTCCGCGCACTCTCGAGCCAGCCGAGCCAGGTTGGGCTCCGGTGATGGAGTTTACCGCTGCGGATATCTTCCAGCACTCGCCCTTTGGCGACATGCTGAACTCATTAAAGTCTTTCTCTTTGTCAGGGGGCTCTTGGCCGAACTATGTCCGGCTCGAGTGGGAAGCAGGCGACGAAGTAATTCGCTGCCCACCCACCACCCACTTCATTGCCATGGTCGATGATCTAACCGACGTGCTTGACTTCGACTCCGAAGACATCGACGGTATGGACGACGATGCAGGAGAAGAATATGAACCACCGCTCACTGGGCGGTGGACACCCACCTCTTCTTATGATATATATATATGGTGGACACTCCGAAGGAAACCAATGGCGATGAGGCAACGGAGGATAACCCCTCAGGGAGAAAAACAAAGCATGGGCGTCATCGACGCCGCTCCAAGCCCCGCCACAGCAATACCGGCCCAGGAGACGAAAACAATCCGGATGGTGCCGAAGAAGAATACAACCCTGATCAGCCCGCCATTGAGTAGGCCGAGCAGGAAGATGAGCAGTAAGCCTGCATTTAACAAAGCGACGGACGGATATCCGGAGGAGGACAACTACATGCCCCTCTCAAGATTTAGATTAGCCTCGGCGGCAGCGAGTTCGGCGTGCTCGAGGATCCCGTGGAGCAGAGCGCTTCAAGCATCGGCTTATGGCTACCGCGAGGAGCCCGAAAAGAAGCAGAGTAACCCGGGCTGATCAAGACCTGCTCACAGATAGATGGACTGTAGTCCTGGCAGCCGAGGAATACGGACTCGAGCGCCACACGGCTGACCGGCCACCCCGTGGCCGGGATAAAACGGCATATCAGCCCGAATACCAGCCCGCACCCCCACGCCAATACACTACAGCCCGGGGCAACACGCAAGACCTGCAGGATATACTAGAAAACAAAGCAGGATAGCCAAGATCGATCTACGGATCACGGGCCACGCCCCAGCACGCGATGATGACCGTCACGACGGATACACCATAAACAAGTCCGGCCAGGCCGAACACAGCCACCCAGACCAATTTGAACTGCGTAGCCACATAGCCCGGCACAGAGGCGCCGCACACCCCCTCTGCTTCATTGACAAAGTGATGGATCATGAATTCCCAGAAGGATTCAAACCCGTAAACATTGAATCATACGATGGCATGATACGTCTCCAACGTATCTATAATTTTTGATTGCTCCATGCTACTTTATCTACTGTTTTGGACTATATTGGGCTTTATTTTCCACTTTTATATTATTTTTGGGACTAACCTATTAACCGGAGGCCCAACCCAGAATTGCTGTTTTTTTTGCCTATTTTAGTATTTCGAAGAAACAGAATATCAAACGGAGTCCAAACGGAATGAAACCTTCGGGAGCGTGATTTTCTCATCAGATAAGATCCAGGAGACTTGGACCCTCCGTCAAGAAAGCCACGAGGCTATCACGAGGGTGGAGGGCGCGCCCTCCCCCCTGGGCGCGCCCCCTGCCTCATGGGCCCCTCGAAGCTCCACCGACGTAGTCCTTCCTCCTATATATACCTACGTACCCCCATTAGACCAGAGACGGAGCAAAAAACCTAATTCCACCGCCGCAACCTTCTATATCCATGAGATCCCATCTTGGGGCCTGTTCCGGAGCTCCGCTGGAGAGGGCATCCACCACGGAGGGCTTCTACATCAACACCATAGCCCCTCCGATGAAGTGTGAGTAGTTTACTTCAGACCTTCGGGTCCATAGCTAGTATCTAGATGGCTTCTTCTCTCTTTTTGGATCTCAATACAATGTTCTCCCCCTCTCTTGTGGAGATCTATTCGATGTAATCTTCTTTTTGCGGTGTGTTTGTTGAGACCAATGAATTGTGGGTTTATGATCCAACTTATCTATAGAAAATATTTGATTCTTCTCTGAATTCTTTTATGTATGATTGAGTTATCTTTGCAAGTCTCTTCGAACTATCCGTTTGGTTTGGCCAACTAGATTGGCAGTTCTTGCAATGGGAGAAGTGCATGGCTTTGGGTTCAATCCTGCGGTGTCCTTACTCAGTGATAGAAGGAGTTGCAAGACACGTATTGTATTGTTGCCATCGAGGATAACAAGATGGGGTATTTATCATATTGCATGAATTTATTCCTCTACATCATGTCATCTTGCTTAAGGCGTTACTCTGTTTTAAACTTAATACTCTAGATGCATGCTGGATAGCGGTCGATGAGTGGAGTAATAGTAGTAGATGCAGAATTGTTTCGATCTACTTGTCACGGGCGTGATGCCTATATACATGATCATTGCCAAGATATACTCATAACTATGCTCAATTCTGTCAATTGCTCAACAGTAATTTGTTCACCCACCGTAGAATACTTATGCTCTTGAGAGAAGCCACTAGTGAAACCTATGGCCCCCGGGTCTATTCTCATCATATCAATCTATATCACTTTATTTTCTTGCTTTGTTTTTACTTTGCCTTTACTTTTTACTTTGCATATTTATATCAAAAATACCAAAAATATTATCTCTATCAGATCTCACTCTCGTAAGTGACCGTGAAGGGATTGACAACCCCTAAGCGTTGGTTGCGAGTTGCTATCGTGTTGTGCAGGTACGAGGGACTTGCGCGTGACCTCCTACTAGATTGATACCTTGGTTCACAAAAACTGAGGGAAATACTTACGCTACTTTACTGCATCATCCTCTCCTCTTCGGGGAAATCCAACGCAGTGCTCAAGAGGTAGCAAGAAGAATTTCTGGCGCCGTTGCCGGGGAGGCTTACGCAAAAGTCATTATACCAAGTACCCATCACAATCCCTCTCTCTCGCATTACATTATTTGCCATTTGCCTCTCGTTTTCCTCTCCCCCACTTCACCCTTGCCGTTTTATTCGCCCTCTCTTTCCCAATCTCCACCTCTCTTTCCCGTTTGCCTTTTGTTTGCTCGTGTGTTAGTTTGCTTGTTTGTCATGATGGCCCTACCTAAATTTGGTGATCTTCACCTTAAAAGGCTAGAGGAGATCGAAAACAATGTCAGGAAATTTATGGTTTTGCAATTTGAGCATAATAATTTCTTTAGAAATGAGCTTAATGAACAAAAGAGTTTTATGAGTTATATGAATAAAGAGCTCGATGATATGTCCAAAGAATTTGATGGCGTAAGAGCCCAAATTGCTCGTCTTGAAAAGATGACCGCAGAAATTTCGGATATGCAAGCCACCTTAGTCAATAAGATGGCCGCTAAACCGAATCCCTATGAAAATCAAGATGAAGATCTAAAAGTTATTGATGCGTCCCCCATTAAATCTTTGTTTTGCAATATGAATCTTAATGAATCTGAAGATTATCTTCCTTTACCTAGAAGGCATTCTAAGAATTTGGAGTTTCTAGATCTTGATGATGAAATTGATGAAAGTAGGACTGAAATAAGTAGAAACCGTGATGTTGCTAAACCTACTATTTTGGATCTCAAGGAATTTAATTATGAAAATTGCTCTTTGATTGGTTCTATTTCCTTGTTGCAATCCGTGCTAGAATCTCCTCATGCTTATAGTCAAAATAAGGCCTTTACCGAACACATTGTTTATGCTTTGATGCAATCTTATGAAGAAAAACTTGAGATGAAAGTTTCTATCCCTAGAAAACTCTATGATGAGTGGGAACATACTATTAAAATTAAAATTAAGGAATTTGAGTTTTATGCTTTATGTGATTTGGGTGCTAGTGTCTCTACTATTCCCAAAACTTTATGGGATTTGCTAGATTTCTGTGATTTTGATGATTGCTCTCTAAACTTGCATCTTGCAGATTCCACTATTAAAAAGCCTATGGGAAGAATTAATGATGTTCTTATTGTTGCAAATAGGAATTATGTGCCCATAGATTTTATCGTTTTTGATATAGATTGCAATCCTTCATGTCCTATTATTCTTGGTAGATCTTTCCTTAGAATGGTTGGTGCAATTATTGATATGAAGGAAGGGAATATTAGATTCCAATTTCCCTTAAAGAAGGGAATGGAACACTTTCCTAGAAAGAAAATAAAATTACCATATGAATCTATCATGAGAGCCACTTATGGATTGCCTACCAAAGATGGCAATACTTAGATCTATCCTTGCTTTTATGCCTAGCTAGGGGCGCTAAACGATAGCGCTTGTTGGGAGGCAACCCAATTTTATTTTGTGTTTTTTGTTTTTACTTCTATTTAGGAATAAATAATACATCTACCTTCTGTTTGGATGTGGTTTTATGTTTTAATTAGTGTTTGTACCAAGTAAGACCTATAGGATAACCTACGATGATAGTTGATTTGATTCTGCTGAAAAACAGAAACTTTGCACGCATGAATTTAGTTATTATAAATCACGGGAACGTGATTTTGCGTTGATTCTTTTTTCTGATGATCAATAAACAAATTTTCCAGGACTTCCTATTTTGGTATAATTTTTAGAGTTCCATAAGTTTGCGTTAGTTACAGATTACTACAGACTGTTCTGTTTTTGACAGATTCTGTTTCTCGTGTGTTGTTTGCTTATTTTGATGAATCTATGGCTAGTAAATTAGTTTATAAACCATAGAGAAGTTGGAATACAGTGGGTTTAACACCAATATAAATAAATAATGAGTTCATTACAGTACCTTGAAGTAGTATTTTGTTTTTCTTTCTCTAACGGAGCTCACGAGATTTCTGTTGTGTTTTGTGTTGTGAAGTTTTCAAGTTTTGGGTGAATTATTTTGATGGATTATGGAACAAGGAGTGGCAAGAGCCTAAGCTTGGGGATGCCCATGGCACCCCCAAGATAATCCAAGGATACCAAAAAGTCAAAGCTTGGGGATGCCCCGGAAGGCATCCCCTCTTTCGTCCACTTCCATCGTTAATTTACTTGGAGCTATATTCACCAACATGATATTTGTTTTGCTTGGAGCGTCTTGTATTATTTGAGTCTTTGCTTGTTAGTTTACCACAATCATCCTTTCTGTACACACCTTTTGAGAGAGCCATACATGATTTGGAATTTGTTAGAATACTCTATGTGCTTCACTTATATCTTTTGAGCTTGATAGTTTTTGCTCTATGTGCTTCACTTATATCTTTAGAGCGTGATAATTTTTGCTCTAGTGCTTCACTTAGATCTTTTAGGGCACGATGGTGGATTTGTTTTAAAGAAACTTGATCTCTCATGCTTCACTTAGATTATTTTGAGAGTCTTTAATAGCATGGTAATTTGCTTAATGTTAATATACTTGGCTTTCAAGATATGTGAAACTTTCTTTTGAGTGCGTTGAATACTAAGATAAGTTTGACGCTTGATAATTGTTTTGAGATATGGAGGTAATAATATCATAGTCGTGCTAGGGGTGATTATGAATTTGAGAAATACTTGTGTTGAAGTTAGCAAAACCCGTAGCATGCACGTATGGTTAAAGTTGTGTAACAAATTTGAAACATGAAGTGTACCTGGCTTGTGCATCCTTATGAGTGGCGGTCGGGGACGAGCGATGGTCTTTTCCTACCAATCTATCCCCCTAGGAGCATGCGCGTAGTACTTGATTTTTGATGACTTCTAAATTTTTGCAATAAGTATATGAGTTCTTTTGACTAATGTTGAGTCCATGGATTATCGCGACTCTCACCTTTCCGCCATTGCTAGCCTCTTGATGCAGTGCATTGCCCTTTCTCACCTTGAGAGTTGGTGCAAACTTCGCTGGTGCATCCAAACCCCGTGATACGATACACTCTATCACACATAAACCTCCTTATATCTTCCTCAAAACAGCCACCATACCTACCTATCATGGAATTTCCATAGCCATTCCGAGATATATTGCCATGCAACTTCCACCATCATCATCATGACATGCATTACTTTTGTCATATTGCCATTGCATGATCTTGTAGTTGACATCGTATTTGTGGCAAAGCCAACATGCATTATTTTCCATACATGTCACTCTTGATTCATTGCACCATCCCGGTACACCGCCGGAGGCATTCATATAGAGTCATATCTTGTTCTAAGTTTCGAGTTCTAATTGTGTTGTAATCAATAGAAGTGTGATGATCATCATTATTAGAGCAATGCCCAAAAAAAGAGAAAGGCCCAAAAAAGGAAAGGCCCAAAAAAAGAAAGGCCAAAATACAAAAAGAAAGGCCCAAAAAAAGGGGCAATGCTACTATCTCTTTTTCCACACTTGTGCTTCAAAGTAGCACCTTGTTTTTCATGTAGTGAGTCTCATATATTGTGCTTCAAAGTAGCACCATGTTTTTCATATAGTGAGTCTCATAAGTAGTCTTGTTTATACTAGTGGGAATTTTTCATTATAGAACTTGGCTTGTGTATTCCTACGATGGGCTTCCTCAAAATGCCCTAGGTCTTCGTGAGCAAGCAAGTTGGATGCACCCCCGCTAGTTTTCTTTTGTTGAGCATTTATAGCTCTAGTGCATCCGTTGCATGGCAATCCCTACTCGCTCACATCGATATCTATTGATGGGCATCTCCATAGCCCATTGATACGCCTAGTTGATGTGAGACTTTCTCCTTTTTTGTCTTCTCCACACAATCCCCATCATCATATTCTATTCCACCCATAGTGCTATATCCATGGCTCACGCTCATGTATTGCGTGAAGGTTGAAAAAGTTTGAGATTATTTAAGTATGAAACAATTGCTTGGCTTGTCATCGGGGGTATAGAAGTTGGGAACATCTTTGTGTGACGAAAATGAAGCATAGCCTAACTATATGATTTGTAGGGATGAACTTTCTTTTGCCATGTTATTTTGAGAAGACATGATTACTTTGATTAGTATGCTTGAAGTATTATTATTTTTGTGTCAATATGAACTTTTGTCTTGAATCTTTCGGATCTGAATATTCATACCATGATTAAGAAGATTTACATTGAAATTATGCCAAAGTATCACTCCGCATCAAAAATTCTTTTTTATCATTTACCTACTCGAGGACGAGAAGGAATTAAGCTTGGGGATGCTTGATACGTCTCCAACGTATCTATAATTTTTGATTGCTCCATGCTACTTTATCTACTGTTTTCGACTATATTGGGCTTTATTTTCCACTTTTATATTATTTTTGGGACTAACCTATTAACCGGAGGCCCGACCCAGAATTGCTGTTTTTTGCCTATTTCAGTATTTCGAAGAAACGGAATTTCAAACGGAGTCCAAACGGAATGAAACCTTCGGGAGCGTGATTTTCTCATCAGATAAGATCCAGGAGACTTGGACCCTCCGTCAAGAAAGCCACGAGGCTGTCACGAGGGTGGAGGGCGCGCCCTCCCCCCTGGGCGTGCCCCCTGCCTCGTCGGCCCCTCGAAGCTCCACCGACGTACTCCTTCCTCCTATATATACCTACGTACCCCCATTAGACCAGAGACGGAGGAAAAAAACCTAATTCCACCGCCGCAACCTTCTGTATCCACGAGATCCCATCTTGGGGCCTGTTCCGGAGATCCGCTGGAGAGGGCATCCACCATGGAGGGCTTCTACATCAACACCATACCCCCTCCGATGAAGTGTGAGTAGTTTACTTCAGACCTTCGGGTCCATAGCTAGTAGCTGTTGGGGAACGTAGTAATTTCAAAAAATTTCCTACGCACACGCAAGATCATGGTGATGTATAGCAACGAGAGGGAGAGTGTTGTCTACGCACTCGTGAGACCAAGCGAAGCGATCACAACGTAGAGGAAGTAGTCGACGTTCTCCTCGCGATCCGACCGATCCCGGCGCAGCGTTACTCCGGCGCCCCGAGTTCTTGACACACGACAGCTCGATGACGCCTCGGGCTCCAATCCAAGAGAGCCGGGAGGAGAGTTTCACAAGACGACGGCGCAGGACGATCTTGATGTTCTATCGCGCAGGCTTCGCCTAAGCTTTGCGGACGATATGACCGAGGTGGAATATGGTGGAGGGGGCACCGCACACGGCTAAGGAACAATCCGAGATCAACTTGTGTGTCTATGGGGTGCCCCTGCCCCATATATAAAGGAGGGAGGGAGGAGGAGGCCGGCCCTAGGAGGAGGGCGCCAAGGGAGTCCTACTCCCAGGGAGTAGGATTCCTTCTTTCCTAGTCCAACTAGGTCAAGGGGGAAAGAGGGAAGTGGAGAAGGAAGGAAGAGGGGCGCGCCCCAAACCCTTTGTTCAATTCGGACTGGGCTTGGGAGGGGCGCGCGCCTCCTCCTGGCTCCTTCCCACTAAAGCCCATTAAGGCCCAATACTCTTCCCCGTATTCCCGTAACTCCCCGGTACTCCGAAAAATACCCGAATCACTCGGAACCTTTCCGAACTCCGAATATAGTCGTCCAATATATCGATCTTTACGTCTCGACCATTTCGAGACTCCTCGTCATGTCCCCGATCTCATCCGGACTCCGAACTCCTTCGGTACATCAAAACTCATAAACCCATAATATAACCGTCATCGAAACCTTGCGTGCGGACCCTACGGGTTCGAGAACTATGTAGACATGACCTAGAACTATTCTTGGTCAATAACCAATAGCGGGACCTGGATGCCCATATTGGCTCCTACATATTCTACGAAGATCTTTATCGGTCAAACCGCATAACAACAGACGTTGTTCCTTTGTCATCGGTATGTTACTTGCCCGAGATTCGATCGTCGGTATCCAATACCTAGTTCAATCTCGTTACGCAAGTCCTTTACTCGCTCAGTAATACATCATCTCACAGCTAACTCATTAGTTGTAATGCTTGCAAGGCTTAAGTGATGTGTATTACCGAGAGGGCCCAGAGATACCTCTCCGACTATCGGAGTGACAAAACCTAATCTCAAATACGCCAACCCAACATCTGCCTTTGGAGACACCTGTAGTACTCCTTTATAATCACCCGATTACGTTGTGACGTTTGGTAGCACCAAAGTGTTCCTCCGTAAACGGAGTTGCATAATCTCATAGTTATAGGAACATGTATAAGTCATGGATAAAAGCAAGTAGCAACATACTAAACGATCGTGTGCTAAGCTAATGGAATGGGTCATGTCAATCGATCATTCAACTAATGATGTGACCTTGTTAATCAAATAACAACTCTTTGTTCATGGTTAGGAAACATAACCATCTTTGATTAACGAGCTAGTCAAGTAGAGGCATACTAGTGACACTGCTTGTCTATATATTCACACATGTATTATGTTTCCGGTTAATACAATTCTAGCATGAATAATAAACATTTATCATGATATAAGGAAATAAATAATAACTTTATTATTGCCTCTAGGGCATATTTCCTTCAGTCTCCCACTTGCACTAGAGTCAATAATCTAGATCACATCACCATGCGATTAACATCGATAGTTCACATCATCATGTGATTAACACCCATAGTTCACATCGCCATGTGATCAACACCCAAAGGGTTTACTAGATTCAGTAATCTAGTTCACATCGCTATGTGATTAATACCCAAAGAGTACTAAAGTGTGATCATGTTTTGCTTGTGAGAGAGTCTTAGTCAACGGGTCTTTCACATTCAGATCCGTTATGTATTTTGCAATTTTTCTATGTCTACAATGCTCTGCACGAAGCTACTCTAGCTAATTGCTCCCACTTTCAATATGTATCTAGATCGAGACTTAGAGTCATCGGATCGGTGTCAAAACTTGCATCGACGTAACCCTTTATTTACTAACCTTTTGTCACTTCCATAATCGAGAAACATATCCTTATTCCACTAAGGATAATTTTGACCGCTGTCGATGATCTACTCCTAGATCACTATTGTACCCCTTGCCAAACTCGGTGCGGGGTATACAATAGATCTGGTACACAAGATGGCATACTTTATAGAACCTATGGCCAAGGCATAGGGAATGACTTTCATTCTCTTTCTATCTTCTGCCGTGGTCGGGTTTTGAGTCTTACTCAATTTCACACCTTGTAACACAGGCAAGAACTCTTTCTTTGACTGCTCCATTTTGAACTACTTCAAAATCTTGTCAAGGTATGTACTCATTGAAAAACTTATCAAGCATCTTGATCTATCTCTATAGATCTTGATGCTCAATATGTAAGCAGCTTCACCGAGGTCTTTCTTTGAAAAACTTCTTTCAAACACTCCTTTATGCTTTGCGAATAATTCTACATTATTTCGATCTACAATATGTCATTCACATATACTTATCGAAATGTTGTAGTGCTCCCACTCACTTTCTAGTAAATACAGGCTTCACCATAAGTCTCAGATAAAACTATATGCTTTGATCAACTCATCAAAGCGTATATTCCAACTCCGAGATGCTTGCACCAGTCCATAGATGGATCGCTGGAGCTTGCACACTTTGTTAGCTCCTTTGGATCGAAAAACCTTCGCTTGCATCATATACAACTCTTCCTCCAAAAACCATTCAGAATGCAGTTTTACATCCATTTGCCAAATTTCATAAATTGTGGCAATTGCTAACATGATTCGGACAGACTTAAGCATCGCTCTGCTTGAGAAAATCTTATTGTAGTCAACATCTTGAACTTTGTCGAAAACCTTTTTGCAACAAGTCGAGCTTTGTAGATAGTAACACTACTATCAACGTCCGCCTTCCTCTTGAAGATCCATTTATTTTCTATGGTTTGCCGATCATCGGGCAAATCCATCAAAGTCCATACTTTGTTCTCATACATGGATCATATCTCGATTTCATGGCCTCAAACCATTTTATGGAATCTGGCTCATCATCGCTTCCTCATAGTTCGTAGGTTCATCATGGTCTAGTTACATGACTTCCAAAACAGGATTACCGCATTCACTCAGTGCGGATCTCACTTTGGTTTACCTACGAGATTCGGTAGTAACTTGATCCGAAGTTACATGATCATCATCATTAGCTTCCTCACTAATTGGTGTAGTAGTCACAGGAACAGATTTCTGTGATTGAACTACTTTCCAATAAGGGAGAAGGTACAATTACCTTATCAAGTTCTACTTTCCTCCCACTCACTTCTTTCGAGAGAAACTCCTTCTCTAGAAAGGATCCATCTTAAGCAACGAATATCTTGCCTTCGGATCTGTGATAGAAGGTGTACCCAACAATTTCCTTTGGGTATTCTATGAAGACGTACTTCTCCGATTTGGGTTCGAGCTTATCAGGATGAAACTTTTTCACATAAGCATCACAGCCCCAAACATTAAGAAACGACAACTTTGGTTTCTTGCTAAACCACAGTTCATATAGTGTCGTCTCAACGGATTTAGATGGTGCCCTATTTAACGTGAATGCAGTTGTCTCTAATGGATGATCCCAAAACGATATTGGTAAATCGGTAAGAAACATCATAGATTGCACTATATCCAATAAAGTGCGGTTACGATGTTTGGACACACCATAACATTGTGGTGTTCTGTGGCGTGAGCTGTGAAACTATTCCACATTGTTTTAATTGAAGACCAAACTCAGACTCAAATATTCGTCTCGTGATCGATCACGAAACTTTATTTTCTTGTTACGATGATTTTTCCACTTCACTCTGAAATTCTTTGAACCTTTCAACTATTTCAGACTTATGTTTCATCAAGTAGATATACTCATATCTGCTCAAATCATCTTGTGAAGGTCGAAAATAACGATACTTGCCACGAGCATCAACACTCATTGGATCGCATACATCGGTATGTATTATTTCCAATAAGTCAAGAGCTTGTTCCATTGTTCCGAGAACGGAGTTTTAGTCATCTTGCCCAAAAGGCACGGTTCGCAGCATCAAGTGATTCATAATCAAGTGATTCCAAAATCCCATCAGATGGGAGTTTCTTCATGCGTTTTACACCAATATGACCTAAACGGCAGTGCCACAAATAAGTTGCACTATCATTATTAACTTTGTATTTTTTGGTTTCAATATTATGAATATGTGTATCACTACGATCGAGATCCAATGAACCATTTTCATTGGGTGTGTAACCATATAAGGTTTTATTCATGTAAATGTAACAACAGTTTATTCTCTTACTTAAATGAATAACCGTATTGCAATAAACACGATCAAATCATATTCATGCTCAACGAAACACCAAATAACATTTATTTAGTTTCAACACTAATCCCGAAAGTATAGGGAGTGTGCGATGATGATCATATCAATCTTGAAACTACTTTCAACACACATCGTCACTTCACCCTTAACTAGTTTCGCTTATTCTCGCAACTCCTGCTTCGAAGTTACTACTCTTAGCAACTGAACCAGTACCAAATACCGAGGGGTTGCTATAAACACTAGTAAAGCACACATAAAACACCAGATATCAAATATACCCTTTTTCACTTTGCCATCCTTCTTATCCACCAAATATTTAGGGCAGTTCCGCTCCAAAGGACCATTTCCTTTGCAGTGTAAGCACTCGGTTTGTGCTTTGGTTCAGCTTTGGGTTTCTTCGTGGGAGTGACAACTTGCTTGTCAATCTACTTGAAGTTCCCTTTCTTTCCCTTTGCCCTTTCTTGAAACTAGTGATCTTGTCAACCATCAACACTTGATGCTCTTTCTTGATTTCTACCTTCATCGATTTCATCATCATGAAAAACTCGAATCATTTTCATCATCCCTTGCATACTATAGTTCATCACGAAGTTCTACTAACTTGGTGATGGTGACTAGAGAATTCTGTCAATCACTATCTTCTCCGAAGATTAACTCCCACTTGATTCAAGCGATTGTAGTACCTGCATAATCTGAGTACATGCTCACTAGTTGAGCGATTCTCCTCCATCTTTTAGCTATAGAACTTGTTGGAGACTTCATATCTCTCAACTCGGTATTTGCTTGAAATATTAACTTCAATTCTCGAACATCTCATATGGTCCATGATGTTCAAAACATCTTTGAAGTCCCGATTCTAAGCCATAAAGCATGGTGCACAAAACTATCAAGTAGTCATCATATTGAGCTAGCCAAATGTTCATAACGCCTCAGATCCGCTCGCGCAATAGGTTTGTCACCTAGCGTGCATCAAGGACATAATTCTTTCGCAAAGCAATGAGGATAAACCTCGATCACGGATCCTATCCGCATCATTGCTACTAACATCTTTCAACACAGTTTTCTAGGTACATATCAAAACAAACATATGAAAGCAACTTCATGAGCTATTGATCTTACAACATAATTTGCAAAATACTACCAGACTAAGTTCATGATAAATTTAAGTTCAATTAATCATATTACTTAAGAACTCCCACTTAGGCAGACATCTCTCTAGTCATCTAAGTGATCACGTGATCCAAATCAACTAAACCATAACCGATCATCACGTGAGATGGAGTAGTTTTCAATGGTGAACATCTTATGTTGATCATATCTACTATATGATTCACGCCGACCTTTCGGTCTCCGTGTTCCGAGGCCATATCTGCATATGCTAGGCTCGTCAAGTATAACCTGAGTATTCTGCGTGTGCAAAACTGGCTTGCACCGTTGTAGATGGACGAGAGCTTATCACACCCGATCATCACGTGGTGTCTCGCACGATTTAACTTTGGCAACGGTGCATACTCGTGGAGAACACTACTTGATAATTTTAGTGAGAGATCATCTTAAAATGCTACCTTCAATCAAAGCAAGATAAGATGCATAAAGGATAAACATCACATGCAATCAATATAAGTGATATGATATGGCCATCATCATCTTGTGCTTGTGATCTCCATCTTCAAGCACCGCCATGATCACCATTGTCACCGCGCGAAACCTCGATCTCCATCGTAGCATCGTTGTCGTACGCCATCTATTGCTTCTACGACTATCGCTACCGCTTAGTGATAAAGTAAAGCAATTACGTATGCTTGCATTTCATACAATAAAGCGACAACCATATGGCTCCTGCCATTGCCGATAACTTCGGTTACAAAACATGATCATCTCATACAATAAAATATAGCATCACGCCTTGACCATATCACATCACAACATGCCCTGCAAAAACAAGTTAGACGCCCTCTACTTTGTTGTTGCAAATTTTACGTGGCTGCTACGGGCTTAGCAAGAACCGTTTTACCTACGCATCAAAACCACAACGATAGTTTGTCAAATAGACTCGTTTTAACCTTCACAAGGACCGGCGAGCCACACTCTGGTTCAACTAAAGTGAGAGAGACAGACACCCGCCAGTCACCTTTAAGCAACGAGTGCTCGAGCGGTGAAACCAGTCTCGTAAGCGCACGCGTAATGTCGGTCCGGCCGCTTCATCTCACAATACCGCTGAACCAAAGTATGACATGGTGGTAGGCAGTATGACTTATATCGCCCACAACTCACTTGTGTTCTACTCGTGCATATAACATCAACGCATAAAACCTAGGCTCGGATGCCACTGTTGGGGAACGAGTAATTTCAAAAATTTCCACGCACACGCAAGATCATGGTGATGTATAGCAACGAGAGGGAGAGTGTTGTCTACGCACTCGCAGACCAAGCGGAAGCGATCACAACGTAGAGGAAGTAGTCGACGCTCTCCTCGCGATCCGACCGATCCCGCGCCACATTCGGCGCCCGAGTTCTTGACACACGACAACTCGATGACGCCTCGGCTCCAATCCAAGAGAGCTGGGAGGGAGAGTTTCACAAGACGATGGCGTGGTGACGATCTTGATGTTCTATCGCGCAGGCTTCGCCTAAGCTTTATGCACGATATGACCGAGGTGGAATATGGTGGAGGGGGCACCGACACGGCTAAGGAACGATCCGTAGATCAACTTGTGTGTCTATGGGTGCCCCTGCCCCTGTGATATAAAGGAGGGAGGGAGGAGGAGGCTGGCCCTAGGAGGAGGCGCGCCAGGAGTCCTACTCCCACCGAGTAGGATTCCTTCTTTCCTAGTCCAACTAGGTCAAGGGGGGAAAGAGGGAAGTGGAGAAGGAAGGAAGAGGGGCCGCGCCCCAAACCCTTTGTTCAATTCGGACTGGCTTGGGAGGGGCGCGCCTCCCCGGCTCCTTCCCACTAAAGCCCATTAAGGCCCAATACTCTTCCCTGTATTCCTGTAACTCCCAGACTCAAAAATACCCAATCACTCGGAACCTTCCGAACTCCAATATAGTCGCCCAATATATCGATTTTACGTCTCGACCATTTCGAGACTCCTCGTCATGTCCCCGATCTCATCCGGGACTCAACTCCTTCGGTACATCAAAACTCATAAACCCATAATATAACCGCCATCGAAACCTTGTTGCGTGCGGACCCTACGGGTTCGAGAACTATGTAGACATGACCTAGAACTATTCTTGGTCAATAACCAACAGCGGACCTGGATGCCCATATTGGTCCTACATATTCTACGAAGATCTTTATCGGTCAAACCGCATAACAACATACGTTGTTCCTTTGTCATCGGTATGTTACTTGCCCGAGATTCGATCGTCGGTATCCAATACCTAGTTCAATCTCGCTACGCAAGTCTCTTTAGTCGCTCAGTAATACATCATCTCACAGCTAACTCATTAGTTGTAATGCTTGCAAGGCTTAAGTGATGTGTATTACCGAGAGGGCCCAGAGATACCTCTCCGACTATCGGAGTGACAAAACCTAATCTCAAATACGCCAACCCAACATCCGCCTTTGGAGACACCTGTAGTACTCCTTTATAATCACCCAGTTACGCCAGACGCTTGGTAGCACCAAAGTGTTCCTCCGTAAACGGAGTTGCATAATCTCATAGTTATAGGAACATGTATAAGTCATGGATAAAAGCAGTAGCAACATACTAAACGATCGTGTGCTAAGCTAATGGAATGGGTCATGTCAATCGATCATTCAACTAATGATGTGACCTTGTTAATCAAATAACAACTCTTTGTTCATGGTTAGGAAACATAACCATCTTTGATTAACGAGCTAGTCAAGTAGAGGCATACTAGTGACACTGCTTGTCTATATATTCACACATGTATTATGTTTCCGTTAATACAATTCTAGCATGAATAATAAACATTTATCATGATATAAGGAAATAAATAATAACTTTATTATTGCCTCTAGGGCATATTTCCTTCAGTAGCTAGATGGCTTCTTCTCTCTTTTTGGATCTCAATACAATGTTCTCCCCCTCTCTTGTGGATATCTATTCGATGTAATCTTCTTTTTGCGGTGTGTTTGTTGAGACCGATGAATTGTGGGTTTATGATCCAACTTATCTATGGAAAATATTTGATTCTTCTCTGAATTCTTTTATGTATGATTGAGTTATCTTTACAAGTCTCTTCGAATTATCCGTTTGGTTTGGCCAACTAGATTGGTAGTTCTTGCAATGGTAGAAGTGCATGGCTTTGGGTTAATCTTATGTGTCCTTACTCAAAGGATGTAGGAGTTGCAAGGCACGATTGTATTGTTGCCATCGAGGATAACAAGATGGGGTATTTATCATATTGTATGAATTTATTCCTCTACATCATGTCATCTTGCTTAAGGCGTTACTCTATTTTTAACTTAATACTCTAGATGCATGCTGGATAGCGGTCGATGAGTGGAGTAATAGTAGTAGATGCAGAATCATTTCGATCTACTTGTCACGGACGTGATGCCTATATACATGATCATTGCCTAGATATACTCATAACTATGCTCAATTCTGTCAATTGCTCAACAGTAATTTGTTCACTTACCGTAGAATACTTATGCTCTTGAGAGAAGCCACTAGTGAAACCTATGGCCCCCGGGTCTATTCTCATCATATCAATCTATATCACTTTATTTTCTTGCTTTGTTTTTACTTTGCCTTTACTTTTTACTTTGCATCTTTATATCAAAAATACCAAAAATATTATCTCTATCGATCTCACTCTCGTAAGTGACCGTGAAGGGATTGACAATCCCTAAGCGTTGGTTATGAAGTTGCTATCGTGTTGTGCAGTGCACGAGGACTTGTGCGTGACCTCCCATGGATTGATACCTTGGTTCTCAAAACCGAGGGAAATACTTACGCTACTTTATCGCATCATCCTCTCCTCTTCGGGAAATCCAACGCAAAGGCTCAAGAGGTAGCATGGCACAACAAACCCTCAAGATGGATCGAAGATTTCCTTCTCCACATTCACATGGCCCGCGGAGATGATCTACACACCATCAAGTATCTTCCCCTTAAGCTCAAAGGACCTGCCCGACACTGGCTAAACAGCCTGCCCGCAAATTCCATTGGCAGTTGGGAAAACTCGAAGACGATTCTCGACAACTTCTCGGGCACATATAAAGCGACCACCGGACGCCGATGACTTGAGCTACATTACTCAACAGCCCGGAGAGTCGGCCAGGAAATTCTGGACTCAGTTCCTAACTAAAAAGAACCAAATAGTTGACTGTCTGGACGCCGAAGCCCTGGCGACTTTTAAGCATAATATCCGTGACGAGTGGCTCGCCCGACACCTCGGCGAGGAAAAACCGAAGTCCATGGCAGCTCTCACGACACTAATGACCCGCTTTTGCGCGGGCGAACACAGTTGGTTGGCTCGCAGCAGCACTACGCCACATTCTGGCACTTCAGATGTCCGCGACAATAACGGCAAGCCACGGCGCAACAGACATAAGCGACGGAACAACGGCGATAACACTAAAGACACGGCAGTCAACGCCGGATTCAGCGGATCCAGGCCCGGTCAGCGGAAGAAGCCGTTCAAAAGGAACAATCAGGGACCGCCCGATCAGATCAGATATCGAACGCTGTACAAATTGATGGCACCCCGGACAAGCCAGCTAACCACACCAATAGAGACTGCTGGGTGTTCAAATAAGCCGGCAAAATAAACGCCAAACACAAGGACAAGGGGCTGCACAGTGATGACGACGAAGAGCCCCACCGTCCGAACATGGGGGGACAGAAGAAATTTCCCCCCAGGTGAAAACGGTCAACATGATCTACACCACTCACATTCCCAAGCGGGAACGGAAGCGAGCACTACGGGACGTCTATGCGATGGAGCCAGTCGCCCCCAAATTCAACCCATGGTCAGCTTGTCCGATCACCTTTGATCGTAGGGATCACCCTACTAGCATCCGTCATGGCGGCTCAGCCGCATTGCTCTTAGACCCAATCATCGACGGATTCCAACTCACGCGAGTCCTTATGGATGGCGGCAGCAGCCTGAACCTGCTTTATCAGGACACAGTGCGCAAAATGGGCATTAACTCTTCAAGGATCAAGCCCACCAAAAAGACCTTTAAATGTGTGATTCCTGGAGTAGAGGCCCGTTGCACAGGCTCTATAACATTGGAAGTGGTCTTTGGTTCTCCGGATAACTTCCGAAGCGAAGAGTTAATCTTCGATATCGTCCCCTTCCGCAGTGGTTACCACACACTGCTGGGACGAACCGCATTCGCTAGATTCAATGCGGTAACACACTATGCATACCTCAAGCTCAAGATGCCAGGACCACGCGGGTCATAATACCAACGAAACATGGACCGCTCTCTCCAATGTAAGAGCATACCGCAGCCCTCGCGACGGAAGTACAATGCGCCTCCTCCGACAAACCAATCCGCGACAACAACTTCAAGCACCGCAAGCGAGTCCGAGCACCTCGCAACAGGATCATCAGGCTTGCCAAGAGCGCGACTAGCAGTCCGGCCTCCGCTCAAACCCCATCAAAGCAGCATTCGTGCCACGCGTATACAATTACGCACTCAAAATACCATGGGTGTAGGTGGAGGCGCAGCAGTGACTCAGTCAACAGCGCGGTATAACGGCCACATACCTTCATAAAACTCCCTTTTTATTTTTCAGGACATTGCTCTAGAAGCAGCCTCTTCAGAAGAGCCGGATTGTCGGACTTACATAGGAGAGAAAACCATGGAGGCAACAGGCTTTGCGCACAAAAGCAAATACCCAAGTGGAATCTGTTCACGATCGTTATACCTGTTTTATATACCTACATGCAGCCTGCCCTTGGACAGGACATGTTAAATAGTCCTATTTACTTCTGCTTAAATGCTACCATTGTAAACATACGCTTAAACGTATTATTTATCAATGGGAGATAATATATATAGTGTCAGCTTATTATTCTTATTTGCTCATTTTTCTTGCAAATACTTATTTAATACGATTAGTTTGCCGGGGGCCTCATATGGTGCCTCATAATACGGCAAAGCAAGTCCGAACACCTTCAACAGTGCGGCACCCCGAACTTATAGCACTATATGCATCAGCTCCGAATCACGTCTTGGGTCAATAGTTGGGTTTTCCTGGCACCCTTGTTTTGGTACCTTACGTTCCGTTATAACGGTTAAGGTGGTGCAGAGAGAACTACTGCTATTGTGTCCCGGTCTTTCCGGACGACCACCTCAGTAGAGAAAGCTAAAAACTGACCGGCATGATGTGGCGAGAGCTGGTCGCTGTTCGAGAGGTCTTAAAATCCTTAAAGATTTTTTCCGCTTTAGGCGAGCAATCGGCTTCGTCCGATTTAGGCGTGTATAGCGCCCCAATTCGGCCTTCCGAATTCTAGGGGCTTCGCTGAAATTTAAAATTGTAGACTTCTATGGCTAAGTGAAAGTTATAAAGCTGCATAGTCCGATTGCCTTGTTCGCTGCGCCGGATACCTCCTTAAGGGACCAAAATTTGATAAAGAGTATCCGGTTTTTCCAGAACACCGGTACTAGTTACATGGGGTGGAAGCCGACGAATCGCCTACTTTCGAATTCTATAAACAGCCGCATGTAGGTAATATTTTAAATCAAACAGTGCTACATAGCACAAGTAACTTCAGATTTATATTACAACAAAGGATGAGGTACATTTATTCAAAGATCTTGTCCTTGGTACATTCATCGGCCACGAGACGAGCACCCTCCATAACGCCATCATAATACTTCTCGATAGCGATGCGCCTTTGCCCTTCGGGCGCCCGCCCTTCACTAGCTTCTCCGCATCCAGCTTGCCCCAATGCACCTTCGCACGGGCAAAGGCCCAGCGGGCACCCTCAATGCAAAGGGATCGCTTGATAACTTCAGGCCACGGACAGGCATTCACCATCCGCTTGATCAGGCCGAGGTAGCTAGTGGGCATGGGCTCACCAGGCCACATCCGGACTATGAAATCTTTCATAGCCACTTCGGCCGCCCTGTGGAGTTTGACCAACTGCTTCAGTTGGTCACTCAGAGGCATTGGGTCTTCGGCCCCCGCATACTGGGACCAGAACAGCTTCTCCGTGGAGCTCCCCTCCTCGACACGGTAGAACTCTGCGGCTTCTGCGACGTTGCATGGCAGATCTGTGAATGCCCCTGGACAGCTCCGAATTCGGGTAAGTAAAAGAAACGCCTCCTCCACATGTTTGCTTTGCATAAAGAATGTCTTACCCGCCGCTATCTCCTTGGCCGCCTGGATTTCTTGCTTTGCCTTCTCGGCTTCGGCCTTGGAGTCTTTCATACTCACAAGGGCCTTCGCAAGCTCGGACTCTTTCATCTTAAGATCATGCTCCAAAGACTCGAACCTTTTACCGAGGTCTTGGAGCTCTTGCTGTACCTCGCCTACCCTAGCATCTTGCTTCTCGCGCTCCTTGCATTCCAAGGCCGCCGTGTCTTCGGCCTCGGACATCGCTTTCTTCAGGGACGCCACTTCGGCGGTGGCCCCTGTTACACAGTCACGACGCTTTGTCGTTAGAATACCCAATTTTATCTATCCTTCATTACATGTGAGCGGGGAATCACTCACCTTTGTTCTCTTCGAGCTGCCTCTTTGTGAGGTCGAGCTCCCCCTGCGCCTGCTCCAGGTCCCGCTTTAGTCCGGTGACCTCGGCTGTGCGGACAGCAGTGGCAAGCAGCACAACCTACTTATTCACATGCACACTTATTATTAGACTCCTGCAGATTATAATTGACCCTCCGTTCAGCTTTTCTTTCTGAACACCAAACAGAGTATCAGGGGCTACTACCTATCAGGTGGTAATTTCACACATTTTTATTACTTACCTCAAAGCCCGACAGGAGGCTTGTGCAGTTTTGCTAGTCCGCTTCTTGGCGCAGTAATTTTGAATCACCGCACTCATAAGAGTACGGTGCTCTTCATCCATGGAAGCGCCTCGAAGCGCTTCCACAAGACTATCTGATGCCTCTGGCGTGACGGAAGTCTCCGGCACGGACGGCTCCCCCTCCCTAACGAGGGGCTGCCCGCCTGAGTCCGGAACCGTTGGAGGCTCCGGAACAGTGTTCGGTTGAGAGCCCGGCCTACTACGGCTCTCATCGACACGATCCGCGAGGATCTTGAACCCCGCGTGTCCGACATCTGGAATTCCGCCTTGGGGCATCTCCAGAGTCACCTCCCCCCGCTCTGGGAGCCTTCGGGAACACCTCCGTGTCATCCGCGGGCTGAGGAGTAGTGGCCGTCGGGTGCGAGTTCATCGCTGAATCGCTCAGGGACCCATCCGAAGATGATACTTCGGGATGAACCCTGGCCGGACTGCATATATGTTCGGCGTTATAAAAAGACTATGAAGTAAAATCACGATAGAGTGCGGATACTTACGATCGCTTAGGGCTTCCCTCGGCAGCCACCCTCCTCGCTATGGGCGGCCGGACGGAGTAGTCCGAAGGGACACCTTTCCTTCTTGGACGCCCTAGCCTCCCTCCGTGGCTTTCTCTTTTCTCCTCCCCAATGCGGGAGGTAGAGTTTTTCTGCTTCCCGCCTCCGCGGGAGGAATCTGCCTCGTCATCGTCAGACGACGTGGGTATGACGGCCTTGCACCGAGGGCCTTTCCCGGCCCCCTGGTCTGCCTTCTCAGGCCCCCCATCCTCTCTGAATGGGGCGGCCTCTTCTTCTTCTTCCTCCCCTTCGGGGGAGGAGTGTGCCTCGTCGTCTTCGGACGAGGCTTCCGCTACGACCTTACGCCGGAGACCCTTCCTGGTCCCCGGGGCCTTCTTTTCGACCTTCTTCTTCGATGCCTTGTAGGGTGCCGGGACCAGCATCTCTCTCAGGAGAGCATCAGCTGGGCCTTCTGGAAGCGGATCCGGACAGTCAATCTGCTCCGTTGTCTCCACATAATCCTGATCAAATATGCACAATTACTTAAGACTCCCCCATGAATATATTGGGAAGAACCAAACTACCGGTAGTCGAAAACTCACCGGATCTGGGGAGCCACAGGCACGAAGTCCGCGGGTCCCTGATGTGGGGAGGTACTTTGAGGCCTTGAACAGCACCTTCCATGCGCCTTTGTGCATCATGTCGAGAGCTTTGCTGCCCGGTGTTCGGCCGGGACGAACTCCCACAAATTGAATGCCCGCCTTTGGCACGGAAGAATCCGGCAAACGAGCATGACCTGGATTATGTTGACAAGCTTGATGTTCTTGTCCTTCATGCTCTTAATGCAGTTTTGGAGTCCGGTCAACTCCGTAGGTTCGCCCCAGGCCAGGCCCTTCTTTTCCCAGGAGGTGAGCCGCATGGGGGTTCCGGATCGGAACTCGGGGGCCGCTGCCCAGTTGGCACCATGCGGCTCAGTGATGTAGAACCACCCCGATTGCCGCCCTTTCACGGTCTCCGCAAAGGAGCCGTCAAGCCAGGTGATGTTAGGCATCTTGCCCACCATGGCCCCTCCAAGACTCGCTTGCTGTCAGCCACGATCTTCAGCTTCACGCAGAAGATTTGTAGCCACAAGCCAAAGTGAGGCTTGATGCGGAGGAAGGCCTCGCACACGACGATAAACGCCGAGATGTTGAGGACGAAATTTTGCGATAGATCATGGAAATCAAGCCTGTGGTAGAACATGAGCCCGCGGACGAAGGGTTGAAGTGGAAATCCCAGTCCACGGACGAAGTGGGCGAGAAACATGACCCTCTCGTGGGGTTTCGGGGTTGGAATGGCCTGCCCTTTGTCTGATAGCCGGTGCGCCATGTCGGCGGCCAAGTATCCGACCGCCCGAAGATTCATGATATGCTTCTCTTTCACGGTGGAGGCCACCCACTTGCCTCATGCTCTGGACATGTTTAGCTATGCGGAGAAGACTTGGGCTTGGGGCTGGAGCTCGAGGGGGCAAGAGTGGGCAAAGGAGGAAGAAGGCGTGGGTAAAAATGGGGAACTCTTATCCCTTTATAGAGGCGACGAAAGCGGTGCACCTCCCCACTTGCCCGTTGAGGATCGCTTACTTCCCAAGCGCCACGATTGATGGCGTGGTGGGATTACCCATACCCGTATTGATGAGATTCCCGTGATAAGGGGACACAATCTCTGCTTTGACAAGATGTGTCAAGGAAACCGCCTCGCAATATGCGCTGTGGCTGGTTGTGGGAAAACGGTTCGAATAATGACCCGACCGTAACGACATGTCACGTTGTCTAAAAAAGTTGTCAGCAGATTGCATTTGTGAAATATCATTCTCTCTACGGTGGTATGTGAAGATCATTTTACAGATCCGGACACGGTCTACATGTTCGATAATTACTTTGGAGTATTCGGAGAAGGAACCCGCCTTGCAATGCCGAAGACAAGACTGCGCGCCGGACTCATCATCATTGAAGCCTGGTTCAGGGGCTACTAAGGGAGTCCTGGATTAGGGGGTATCCGGACAGCCGGACTATATACATCGTCCGGACTATTGAAGCGTGAAGATACAAGACTCAAGACTCTGTCCCATGTCCGGATGGGACTCCTTTGCATGGAAGGCAAGCTTGGCGATCCGGATATTATATTTCCTTCCTTATAACCGACTCCATGTAAACCCTAGCTGAGGGAGTCCTGGACTAGGGGGTGTCCGGACAGCCGGACTATCAATATCCGCCGGACTCCTGCACTACGAAGATAGAAGATTGAAGACTCGGCTCGTGTCCCAAGGTACTTTCCTTGGCGTGGAAGGCAAGCTTGGCGATACGGATATGTAGATCTCCTACCATTGTAACCGACTCTGTGTAACCCTAGCTCTCCCGTGTCTATATAAACCGAGGGCCTTAGTCCGAGGGACAACATGACATCTCAACAATCATACCATAGGCTAGCTTCTAGGGTTTAGCCTCCTTGATCTCGTGGTAGATCTACTCTTGTACTACCCATATCATCAATATTAATCAAGCAGGACGAGGGTATTACCTCCATCGAGAGGGCTGAACCAGGTAAAAACATTGTGTCCCTCAGATCCCGTTACCATCCACCTAGACGCACGCTCGGGACCCCTACCGAGATCCGCCGGTTTTGACATCGACATTGGTGCTTTCATTGAGAGTTCCTCGTGTCGTCACCGATAGGCTCGATGGCATCTTCAACCATCAACGCTGTCCGTGGTGAGACTTTTCTCCCGGACAGATCTTCGTGATTCGGCGGTTTTGCACCACGGGCCAATTCTCTTGGCCATCTGGAGCAGATCGAAGCTACGCCCTAGCCGTCGGGTCGATTTGGAAGCTTGAACTTCACGCCAATGACCGCGAGATTTGATCTTCGACGGACTCGAGCCACGCCTGCCGCCGCCGCCTTTGTGACGATGGGCATGATCTAGCTCTCGCCGCGGACAGTGCTTTGGAGGCCGACTGAACCCGCCCGCTACTAGCCCGCAGCCGATTACCCATGACGGGGCCGGTGGATAGACGCCGCCACTGGGGCTTCAACATCTACGGCGATGGAGCCAATACCAATCTCGTCCCTCGCAAACTCGTGATCCCGAGACGCCGGACTCCTCGCCGACTCCGAGCCTCCGCGCCCCCGCCAATTAAACCGGATTGGGCGCCGGTTATGGAATTCACCGCCGCGGACATCTTTCAGCACTCGCCTTTTGGCGATATCCTGAATTCTCTGAAGCATCTCTCGCTATCAGGAGAATCCTGGCCGAACTATGGCCAGGACGGTTGGAGTTCGGACGACGAAGAAATTCAGAGCCCACCCACCACCCACTTTGTAGCCACTTTCGAGGATCTAACCGACATGCTAGACTACGACTCCGATGACATCGACGCTATGGATGATGATGCCGGAGACGAACAGGACCCAGCACCCATGGGGCGCTGGAAGGCCACCTCGTCATATGACGTCTACATGGTGGATACCCCAAAAGAAGGGGATGGCGAAAAAGCAGCGGAGGAAGATTCTCTAAAGAAACAGCCTAAACACCGACGTCAGCGGCGCCGCTCTAAAACCCGCCACAACAAGAATGAAGATTCCGGCACAGGAAATAACAATACCCCAGAGAGTGCCGAAGGCAAACCCCTCCAGCAAAACTTAGCGCAGGAGGATGCAGAAGCAAGCCCTCACGAAGGGGCGGCAGAAGAAAAGGTCGAGGATCACAACTATTTACCTCCCTCCGAAGACGAAACAAGCCCCAATGACGACGAATTCGAGGAGCCCGTCGAACAAGAGCTTTTCAAACACAGGCTCATCGCTACAGCAAGAAGCCTGAATAAAGAAAAACGGAAGCTCAACACAGCGGAAGACGCGCTCCGAATGAGATGGAGCAAAGTACTCAAGACCGCAGATAAACACGGCAACGCCACCAATCAAAGAGCTACCCGGCGTAAGCTGCTCCCAGATTCGACGAGGAGGCCATAAAGCCCCCACCGTCCAATGGCCCAGCCAGTCCATCTACGGACCCAAAAAGACAGCCCCAATAAGCAAAGGAACACGTCAAGTGTCCGACGATAAGCGGCGATACATAAGCAGGGGCCAAGACACCCACTATGCTTCATCGACGAGGTCTTTGGATCATGAATTCCCAGCAGGTTTAAACCCATAAACATAGAAGCTACGATGGAACAACAGACCGGAGTCTCGGATAGAAGACTATATATCGCATATACATATGGCCAGAGGAGATGATCTCCACGCCATAAAATATCTACCCTCAAGCTTAAAGGGCCAGCCCGTCATTGGCTCAAAAGCCTCCCGTAAAATATGTTGGAAGTTGGGAAGAGCTCAAGGAAGCGTTTAGAGCAAATTTTCAAGGGACTTATGTCCGCCTCCGGATGCAGATGACCTAAGTCACATAACTCAACAGCCCGGAGAGTCGGTAGCATGAAATTTCAAACAGGTTCCTTACCAAAAGAACCAAATAGTCGATCGTCCAACGCCAAGCCCTAGCAGCTTTTAAGCACAATGTCCGAGACGAATGGCTCGCTAGACACCTCGGTCAAGAGAAACCGAGGACAATGACCGCATTGTCAAGCCTCATGACCCGCGTGCGGAGAGGATAGCTGGTCGGCAAGATGCAAAGACCAATGACCCAAGTACATCCGAGATAAGAGATGGAAATGGAAAATCACGACGTAGAAAAGAGCAGCGCCGGAATAAAGAGAAAAGCCCAAAGAGCACGACAGTCAACGCTGGATATAAAAGCTCACGGCCAAATAGTAAAACTCAGCCCCTCAAGGATGACAATGATTTAACCGCCTAACCTACACAAAATTTTGGGTCGGATATGTCAAATCCACAGTACCCCCGGAAGGCCCGCAAATCACACCCACAGTGATTGTTGGGTTTTCAAACAGTCCGGCCGATTAAACGCAGAACACAAGGGGCTCGACGCGTTAAGCAAAGAAGATAAACCTCACAAATAGGGGCCAGAAAACAAAAAACTTTTCCCCAAGGGGTCAAAGCAGTAAACTCACTTTATGTGAGGATACGGAAAAACAGTGTGGCACTTTCTAAAAGAGCCCCAAACGGTCCAATCAAGGCATCAAGAGATTGGATATCAAAACCAATCACTTTCACCACCGACTACCCGTAGTGTTCAAGCGGGACGGACTCCTCGATATTGAATCCGTAATAGACGGACTACAATTCACAAACGCCCTAATGGACGGAGGCAGTGACTTAAACCTGCTATACTCAAACACAATCCGTCGGATGGGGATAGACCCTACCGAATTCGACACGGCCGCACTTCCTTCAAAGGAGTGATGCAGGCCCTTACGCCAAGTGCACAGCTCGATATTACTCAAGTCGTGTTCGGATCGCGAACAATTTTCGACGAGAAAAGTTAATTTTCCATGTCGTCCCATTTAAAAGCGAATATCAAGCACTGTTGGGACGAAAGGCTTTTGTCCGCTTCAACGCCATACCACATTACGCGTCTCTTACACTTAAGATGCCCGGTCCCCATGGCACCATTTCAGTGCGCGGGTCATTTAAAGACTCCAGACTCGGATAGACGAATCCGAACTCAGCAGGCTAGGGGCTGCCTAGCCACATACCCTTTCACAAGGGGCTGCGCGCACAACTAACCACGGTTTCATATAAGCCTAGTTTTAATTATTTACACTTATTCTTTTGCATGTTTTTCGCACGAACTGTTTCTAAAACTAAAGTGTTCCTCTCTTTCTACAGATGAACAAACGTGCGTACCCGTCCAGGATAACGGCGCAACGGAGACACAGGCGCAGACGTGCAGTAGGGACCCATTGCAAGGATTCTTTTCAGATTAAGACCCTACGTAGAACTTTTTATTACTGTCTCTTGTTGTTAAATCTCCCTCGGCTTCTTCCTATAGCCAAGGCGGAGCCTGACGCTTTGGCATCGGGCCGCCGTAAGACAATGCCCGCATTCGACACAAGGGGCTTAGGGCATAATTCGCCCGTTATTATAAAGTCCGAACACCTTCGGAGTGTTCGGCGTCTCAAGTTAGGCATTATATGCATCAGCTCCAATCATGTCTTTGGTCAAATGTTGGGTTTGCGGCCCCGTGTTTTGCTGCCTTACGCTCAGATCATCCGCTAACGCGCACCGGAGAACTATCGCGACAGCCTCAGTTCGGCCGGGCGAAAGCACCTCAAGAGAGAAAGCCGAAAACCGATCGTCATGATATAGCGAGAGTCTGGTCACCACTTGATCGACTATCGGAATGTTTAGAATTCCCGTCTTGACGAAGGACCGCTTCGGTCAGCACATACGCACTTCGAATCCGGAGATGTGCGGTGTCATCGAGGCTATATCGTAGCCCCACCCTCGAGCTCCATTGGCTAAGTGAAAGAAATAAAGCACCATAGTCCGATTGCCTCGTTCGCTACGCTACCACCTCCTTATAACAGGACCGAGACGCCGGATTAAGTGTGAAAAGCGCTTATTTTGCGAACACCCCAAAGACCTTGTGCAAGGGGCTGAAGTCAAGATCGCATCTTTCAGGTTATACGCAAGTATACGCAAACGGCCGCACAGGAGAAGTTTTACTACTTGGAAGCACAAGTATAAAAAGCATTCCTACTATAATCATTAATTTACAAGGTATTGCGTTCATTTGAACGTTACATTCTTTGAGCACTACGCCTCTACTTTACGAGCACCGCGCATGACTTCTCCGAAGTAGTGCTCGGCAGGGAGCCGGCTTTCATCCGGACCCTGGGCAGCAACGGCGGTGGCATCCATCTCCGGATAATGCGCCTTCACACGGGCTAGAGCCATCCGCGCGCCCTCGATGCAGGCCGACCGTTTCATCTCCTTGATATGCGGCACCGCCCGAAGGAACTGCTGTAGTAGGCCGAAGTAGCTCGTCGCTTTGACCTTCTCGCCGACATGAGCCACGATGTCGACCATGGCCAGCCCGGACAGTCTATTGTTCGCCCATTCGCCAACCTGTCCGTCCGAGGAAGAGCGCGATCCGGCTGTGGAATTGAGACCAATACAACTCTTCCGCCTCAGGATCCCATTGGCTCCGGAGTGCTTTAACGGCATCACGCTTTTCAGAATCAAGTCCATGTATGGATCCTCCGAACTCCACAGTCGCTCAAATTGAGCATACTTGGCATCCATAAACCGACGACGCATAAGAAATGGCTTGCCAGCCACGATTTCTCCGGCTTGGCGCAGCTCCTCCTTCATAGCCCGCATTGCGAGCGGGCATCCTTGGCTTCGCTGGCCTTCTTCAGTCTTCCCGCTCCGATAGGCGCTCCTTTTCAAGAGCCTCGCTACGGTCGGTAGCATCCTTTAATTTCTTGGCCAATTCGGCCACCTCCGCCCTGATTAGGCAATGCGCGGCCTTGTCGGCCTTCAACTCTTGGCTGCCCTCGCGGCAGTCAAGATCACTCCTTCGGCTTGCTCCTTAGCTTGAGCAAGCTCGCCCCAAACTCTCCACAGCAGCAGCACCGTCTGAACAAACAGCATATAACTTATCAGAGGAGGGCTTTAACCCACTCAATAAAGCGGCTGCGGAGAATTTATTTACCTTGCGACTCGTCAAGTCGCTGATTGACAAGTGCGATATCAGCATCTGCCATATCCAGTTGTCGACTCAGTTTGGCAAACTGATCAGTCCGGCTGGCCCCCGGACTATCCGCCACCTGTATCAGAACGGCAGTATTCATTACCTGAGTTGTTTAGATTTTCGATCCTCGGCATGCTGTCATCTTCGACAACCTACCGAGTCTCGGGGGCTACTATCTATACAGGGCGCATTTTTTATATGCACAAACTGTTAGAACAACAAAGGGGTGAGCTATTTTCGTATACCTCAAATCCCGCCAGTAAGCTCATGGCGGCGTCACGCAATCCGCTTTCAGTGGACATAATCCTTCCAATCACCATACGCATTAACGCACGGTGATCTTCTGAAATGGACGCCCTCTCAAGCAGATTCTTCGCCTCCGCCGCTTCGCTGGTGCCGAACTCTCTGGCCCTCCGACTGGGACGCCCGTGATGACACTTTAGGCTCGCCCGCTTCATCTGGCGGCGCCGCGGACGGAGGCGTATCACTCTCCATCATTTCCGGAAGAAGGTCCCCCGAGGATGAACTCATCTGAGACGGCTGCAGATCTGAACTGCGATATAAATATTTCGTTACTCATGTACATAAACGAAGGTATTCCTTATTAATTAATTTCCTCTTTCATACTCACGGCTCGTTGGAGGGCTGGCCCTTCGGCGATGATCGTGCGTCTGGATTCTCTCCGGACGCCGGACCCCCCGGTGAGGATTTCTTCTCACGCTTAGGGGATTTGACCTCCGGATCCGGAGGCGGTCCTCTTCTCCTCCGAAGGAGGGATCCTGGTTCCTCCTCTTCGTCGCTTCTTCGGCGAAGTATTAGCTCCTTTATCTCCCCGCCGCCTCTATGGGCGAACCTCCAACATTTCGACCAAGACGGGCTCCAAGGCGGTCTCTCGAGGGGGGCCGACACCTTATCAGCCTTGATTGCGCCACCCATTCTCAGAAGAATAAAGGGTCGAGACGATCTTTTGAAAGGCATACAAATAGAATGTCCGGCTTTGAGCTATTTACCCGAGTATCCGGCGATCGCGCTTAGTCCCGCATCCTCGGCCAAACCGGACACGCCACTGCGGTCCAAGAACAACTCAGACATCTCCGAGGGTGTCGCACCCATGAAATGTTGGAGGATACGAGGTCCCTCCGGATTGAACTCCCATAAACGAAGAGGACGACGCTTGTGGTAGGAGGTGCCTAGTTAGCATGACTCGCATCACCTTGACCAGGTCAATCTCCCTTGTTTGGAGGTCTCGAATCCTGCCTGCAGTGCGGGCACGCCCTGACGGCCCCAGTTGAGCCCTTGGTCGACCCACGACATCACTGCCGTGGAGGTCCCGGCGGAAAGAGGGCGGCGGCTTTTGCTTGTCGCCCTAGAACGGTGATGTAAAATCACCCGCTGCCCCAATCCTCGTTCCTCTTGAAGGAACCTTCGAGCCATGGGGCATCGACCTTCTTGCTTATGGTCGCCCACAAGACTCCGCTTGGCGCCCCGATCATCTTCGCCCACCTTAAATGTTTTCAGCCACAGGCCGAAGTGGGGGATGACGCGGAGGAAGGCTTCGCAGATAATGATGAATGCGGAGATATGGAGGATGGACTCCGGAGCCAAGTCGTGGAAGTCCAGCCCATAGTAGAACAGGAGCCCCCTCACGAAAGGATCCGTCGGGAAGCCTAATCCTCGACGGAGGTGAGATGCAAAAACGACGTATTCGCCGGGCTCGGGGGTTGGCACGGCCTGCCCTGGGGCAGGCAACCTGTGCGAAACTTCGTAGGCCAGGTACTTGGCCTCACGCAACTTCAATATGTCCTCCTCCGTGACGGAGGAGGGCATCCACCGGCCCTGGAGGTCGGAACCGGACATTGTTGTGGATCCGAAGCGCTCGAATCTGAAGCTCTAGGTGTTGGAACTGGGAGCAGAGGAAAGATTCGGTGCGAGGTTGAAAGACAAGGACAGGCCTTGGTCCTCTTATAAAGGGGAAAGAAATACCAAGGGCCGTCTCCGTGACAGTTCGGGATTCCCCTTCGATAGAGGAGGCGTGGCGACGGGAACGGTTGGGTTACCCACGCACGTATTGATGAGGATCCGGAATAAAGGGAACACGATCTCGCTCGACAGACGTGTTAAGGAAACCGCTTCGCTAAACGTGCTGAGGCGGAATAATAAAAACAATTAAAAACGAAGGCTTGGCTGCGGTGTGATGTCACGCCACATAAATACGTCAGCAGATTGAGCTAAGTGTATTTTATTCTCTTTATGTTGGAATGTGGAATTTATTTTGCTGAGCCGGATACTATCCTGGTGTTCATTATCTTCTCCGAATTATTCAAGGAGGGGAACCCGCCTTGCAATGCCGAACATTATGCACGCCGGACTTATCGTCATTGAAGACCGGTTCAGGGCTACCGAGGAGTCCTCGACTAGGGGTGTCCGGACAGCCGGACTATCAATATCCGCCGGACTCCCAGACTACGAAGATAGAAGATTGAAAACTCCGGCTCGTGTCCGGAAGGTACTTTCCTTGGCGTGGAAGGCAAGCTTGGCGATACGGATATGTAGATCTCCTACCATTGTAACCGACTCTGTGTAACCCTAGCCTCTCCGGTGTCTATATAAACCGGAGGGCCCTAGTCCGTAGGACAACATGACATCTCAACAATCATACCATAGGCTAGCTTCTAGGGTTTAGCCTCCTTGATCTCGTGGTAGATCTACTCTTGTACTACCCATATCATCAATAGTAATCAAGCAGGACGAGGGTATTACCTCCATCGAGAGGGCCTCAACTCGGTAAAAACATTGTGTCCTCAGATCCTGTTACCATCCGCCTAGACGCACAGTTCGGGACCCCCTACCCGAGATCCGCCGGTTTTGACACCGACACTAGCCCTCTCCGGTGTCTATATAAACCGGAGAGGTTGGTCCTTAGAAGGCCGATCACAATTACAACCATAATCATCATAGGCTAGCTTCTAGGGTTTAGCCTCTACGATCTCATGGTAGATCTACTCTTGTACTACTCATATCGTCAATATTAATCAAGCAGGAAGTAGGGTTTTACCTCCATCGAGAGGGCCCGAACCTGGGTAAACATAGTGTCCCTTGCTTCCTATTACCATCAGCCTAAGACGCACAGGTCGGGGCCCCCTACCCGAGATCCGACGGTTTTCACACCGACAGTGCCCCCCTGCCCCCGTATATAAAGGAGCAAGGGGGGGTGGCCAGCCAAGAGGAGGGCGCGCTAAGGGGGAGTCCTACTCCCATTGGGAGTAGGACTCCTCCTTTCCTTGTAAGAGTAGGAGAAGGGAAGGAAAAAGGAGAAGGAAGGAAGGGGGAGCCCCCCTCCCTAGTCCAATTCAGACTAGTCCATGGGGAGGGGTGCGGCCACCGTTTGAGGCCTTTCTCTCCTTTTCCGTATGGCCCATTAAGGCCCAATACAAATTCCCGTAACTCTCCGGCACTCCGAAAAATACCCGAATCACTCGGAACCTTTCCGATGTCCGAATATAGTCATCCAATATATCGATCTTTATGTCTCGACCATCTCGAGACTCCTCGTCATATCCCCGATCTCATCCGGGAATCCGAACTACCTTCTGTACATCAAAACACATAACTCATAATATAAATCGTCACGGAACGTTAAGCGTGCGGACCCTACGGGTTCGAGAACTATATATACATGGCCGAGACACATCTCCGGTCAATATCCAATAGCGGAACCTGGATGCTCATATTGGCTCCTACATATTCTACGAAGATCTTTATCGGTCAAACCGCATAACAACATACGTTGTTCCCTTTGTCATCGGTATGTTACTTTCCCGAGATTCGATTGTCGGTATCTCAATACCTAGTTCAATCTCGTTACCGGAAAGTCTCTTTACTCGTTATGTAATGCATCATCCCGCAACTAACTCATTAGTCACATTGCTTGCAAGGCTTATAGTGATGTGCATTACCGAGAGGGCCCAGAGATACCTCTCCGACAATCGGAGTGACAAATCCTAATCTCAAAATACGCCAACTCAACATGTACCTTCGGAGACACCTATAGAGCTCATTTATAATCACCCAGTTACGTTGTGATGTTTGGTAGCACACAAACACTAGTAGAAAAAGGGCCTATAGTCCCGGTTCGTAAGGGCCATTAGTCCCGGTTTTTGAACCGGGACTAAAGTGTCGATACTAATGCCCTAAACCTTTAGTCCCGGTTCTTGCAGAAACCGGGACAGATGGGCCTCCACGTGGCCGTTAAGGGCGAGCCTGTAGGAGGTTTTGGTCCCTGTTGGTGGCACCAACCGAGAAATAGGCATCCACACGCCGGTGTTTAGTCTTTGGGGTTTTGGGTTTTTGAAGGGGGTTAGGGTTTGGGGGGTTAATTTAGGTGTTTCATATATTGTGTTAGCTAGCTAATTAATAGAGAGAAGTGTCCGCTCTTATCTCCGTGCTTGGTCGACGCTACGTACTATACGTATAGAGAGGACTAGACACGCTAGCTAGTAAGCAAATGAAGGAAACAGAAGATCATCATGAATATATGCATATAAAGAGAAGTGATATCGACCACCTCTCCTTCTCTGAGAGATTGCTCGAACAACAAGTTCTCGTATATCTATCCGATGCTACATACTGGCTACATATATACAATATAATTATCTCTTAATTACAATATAATCTCCTAATTCCAAATGAACTCAACGTCCACATGGTATTCTCCATCTTTAGCGATCACGTGGTCAAGAAATAATGCCGCCAATTCCTCTTGAATTCCTCGCATACGATCTGGTGGTAGGAGTTCATCCCGCATCCGAAATATCTAATTTGAAGAAGGGGGTCAATACATATATATGAATAAATGAAACTGAACACAAATGATGGTAATAAAATTAAATTGTGAATATTATTATTTACGCACTTCATATTGTTTGTCAGAGTAGCCCGCTCACAGGTCATGTGGCGGATGGACTCGCAAATGTAGTATCCACAGTAATCATTCCCTTGTTCCTGCCACAACCACTTTACAAGAAATAGAGGTCAATCAAACTGATAATTAGCAAGCATGCTAAATGGTATTTATGAAACTAGTGCTTGAATCACTAGGAGATGCGTGGAACATGCTACTATAGTACTTACTTTCGGGTGTCTAAATTGCAGCTTCTTCGGCAGTCCCGGAGTTTTTGAGGTGAATTTTTCCAAACCCTGCCAGCAGACAAAGAAAACAATTACTTGATATCAGGAAATGAACAAAGTTGCCGATATGGTGCGATAATGATTGATTTAACTTACTTCTCTAGCATTTCAGTCATGTTCGCATACTCTGTGGGATCTTTTCGTCTCGAGTCTAAGACGGTTACTAGTCCCTGCTCAAGCTTAATCTCTAGGAGAATATAGTGGAACTCACAAGACGCATGCATAACTCATCAATTACATTACTACTATAATTACCTCGACTAATAAGGGAAACCGAATATGCAGAAGACAGTAACACTCACTTGAATTCGTAAGGGAAGAGTATTATAGCTTTGTTTTGATTTACTACAAACGATTTTAGCAGCTTGGCCTCAGTTTCTCTGGCCTGAGATTTAACCATATATGCATCTATGAGATTTGTGTTAATGAACCCAATATCACTAATTTGTCATTTCTTCAATTCGGCGATCTTCAATCTACATAATATAGTGAGGATAATTAAAAATACATGCAATGAAAGAGCTGACCTATATATAGAGACTTAATGACAGAAGTAGTACTGTACTTATAGGCAGTAACAAGTGATCATTAATTTATCGAGGGCCTTTAGATTGAAAAACGCGAAGAACTCCTCAAATGGAACATTCAACAGTTCAATTCCAACGAAGTCATGCTCCTCTCTGACCATCAGCGACAAAATATTGCCCCCCTCAGACTCTCTGCAGGTTTTCATGTACCAATCATGGAATCTGAACATCATCATTGGTAGAGATGTTACATCTTTGACGAGAGGCTTCTCGTACACGTATTTGTGTTCGTCCACCTCCAACAAGTCATAATGTATTTCGTCGGGCAGGTAATCTTCAGGATTGTTATAACTGGGCACCATCCCGCCCTGAACATTAGCAACGATATCGCTAGACACCTGGAGCAGGGGGAACGATTGGTTCGCTTGTTCGCCGAGCTGGGCAACTTTTTCCCCAGCTCATCGTTGACCACTAATAGTACTTCCCGACCGCGACGCTTCCACAAATGACTTTGTAAGAATGCGCTCATAGTTGCCTTTCACCAGAGACTTTGGCGGTTTCTGCAGGGCAGCCAGAGTACGCTTCACTTTTACCGGATCTATCTTCTCCTCCGGAGGTGGATGTTTCTTTGCTTTCACCCCTTCAAAGAAGTTATCCACTTCGGCTTGCACGATCCGCGTGTTTTCCTCCACGGTCCTCTCGTATGGTAACTTCTCTGGAGTCTTGAGAGAAGGACCATATTTGTATTGCCTCCCGGCTCTAGCTGTGCTGCTAGACGCTGGAGCAGACGGAGCGGCTGCGGCTGTCTTTCCTTTCTTACGAGGCGGAGGCGAAGGACTACGACGCGCTGGAGCAGCCAGAGCGGTGGCGGTTCTCTTGATCCGCCCTTGTTGACGAGGCGGAGAAGGAGGAGGCTGGCTGCTCAGGCGCGCCGGCTCAGGTGGAGAAGGAGGGGGAGTGCCGCCACGCGCCGGAGAAGGAGGCTGAGTGCCCTAATCACTCACCAGAGGAGGATGCGGAGGAGGAGGCTGAGTGCCATGATCACTCGCTGGAGGAGGAGGCGGAGGAGGAGGCGGATTGCCCTGACTCGCTGGAGGAGGAGGCGGAGGCGTCCAGTTCGAAAGGTTGATGAGCTCCTTCCGCCATAGGCATGGAGTCTTCAGAGAAGAACCCAGTCGAATCTCCCCTTCACCCATAGGGTGGTAAAGTTGAAGGTCCTCAAATCCGTCCGTTATTTGATCCACCATCACCCTAGCATATCCTTCTAGAATCGGCTGGCTGTGGTAGGTTGATCCACCATCACCCTAGCATAACAGAGCCAACAGCCACCTTGACTTTCAATGTCATCCATCGCGTCATAAGGTGGCAATGTTGAGACTCCGTGACAGCATCCACGGGGTAGCTAGCAGGAGCCGTGAAGACATGATCCAGCTGCTGAGTCTGCTTGGTGGAAGCCACGCTGCTTCTCCGCTGAGATGGCAGGGTAGCTTCAGGGGAAGATTCGGCAGGTCGTTTGCTGCGATCTGCTTCTCGTTCCTCTGGCCCTTGTACCCTTTCATGTGGCGCTTGGAGTTGGCTATGCTCCACTTTCTTCCTCCTCTCCTGGGTTTTGTAACCCCCTGCGTCCGAAAAGCCAGCCTTCCACGGAATGGAGCCTGGCGTGCCTCGTGTCTGTCCAGGGTGCTCAGGATTCCCGAGGGCCATTGTGAGCTCGTCATTCTCTCTGTCTGGGACGAACGTCCCTTGCTGCGCTTTCTCGATATAATCCTGAAGCTTTCTGACGGTTATTCGCAGTTGCTCATCCGTCCAAACGCACTTCCCTGTTACAGGGTCCAAGGATCCGCCAACCCCGAAGAACCAAGTCCGACAACGGTCTGGCTAGTTCAATGTCTCTGGTTCGACCCCTTTAGCAATCTGGTCATTCTCAGCCTTGTCCCACAAAGGTCGGGCTTTGAGGTTGTGACGCCCCCAATTCAATCATACACTAATCATGCACGCAAACGTGTACGATCAAGATCAGGGACTCACGGGAAGATATCACAACACAACTCTAAAAACATAAATAAGTCATACAAGCATCATAATACAAGCCAGGGGCCTCGAGGGCTCGAATACAAGTGCTCGATCATAGACGAGTCAGCGGAAGCAACAATATCTGAGTACAGACATAAGTTAAACAAGTTGCCATAAGATGGCTAGCACATACTGGGATACAGATCAAAAGAGGCGCAGACCTCCTTCCTGGGATCCTCCTAAACTACTCCTGGTCGTTGTCAGCGGCCTGCACGTAGTAGTAGGCACCTCCAGTGTAGTAGTCGTCATCGACGGTGGCGTCTGGCTCCTGGGCTCCAGCATCTGGTTGCGACAACCAAAGAAAGGATAGGGGGAAAAAGGGAGGAGAAAGCAACCGTGAGTACTCATCCAAAGTACTCGCAAGCAAGGATCTACACTACATATGCATGGGTATATGTGTAAGGAGGCCATATCAGTGGACTGAACTGCAGAATGACAGAATAAGAGGGGGATAGCTAGTCCTATCGAAGACTACGCTTCTGGCAGCCTCCGTCTTGCAGCATGTAGAAGAGAGTAGATTGAAGTCCTCCAAGTAGCATCTCCAAGTATCAACTCCAAGTAGCATCTCCAGTAGCATCGTATAGCATAATCCTACACGGCGATCCTCTCCTCGTCGCCCTGTTAGAGAGCGATCACCGGGTTGTATCTGGCACATGGAAGGGTGTGTTTTATTAAGTATCCGGTTCTAGTTGTCATAAGGTCAAGGTACAACTCCGGGTCGTCCTTTTATCGAGGGACACGGCTATTCGAATAGATTAACTTCCCTCCGGGGGTGCACCACATAACCCAACACGCTCGATCCCATTTTGCCGGACATACTTTCCTGGGTCATGCCCGGCCTCGGAAGATCAACACGTCGCAGCCCCACCTAGGCCTAACAGAGAGGTCAGCACGCCGGTCTAACTCCTATGGCGCAGGGGTCTGGGCCCATCGCCCATTGCACACCTGCATGTTACCTGGGCGGCCGAAAGCAGAACTAGCCCCCTAATACAAGAGCAGGCTTACGTTCCAATCCGGCGCGTGCCGCTCAGTCGTTGACGTCTAGAAGGCTTCGGCTGATACCACGACATCGGGATACCCATAACTACTCCCGCGTAGATGGTTAGTGCGTATAGACCAAATGGCCAGACTCAGATCAAATACCAAGATCTCGTTAAGCGTGTTATTATGAAGCAACCACGACGCCGACCAGGCCAGCCCACCTCTCACCTAGGTGGTCTCAACTCGCCTGCCGCTCCGCCACAAAGATCCACACAGAGGGCCGTCGGGACAAAGGTCCTTTCGCCCCAACTGCGGAATCACTCATGGTACTCTTCGAGCGGACCCGACTTTAGTCACCATCGAAGCATGTATGTATGTATAGTATATACCGTGATCACCTCCCGAGTGATCACGCCCAATAGTATAGCAAGGCGCATCGACAAGAATGTAGGGCCAATGATGATAAACTAGCATCCTATACTAAGTATTTAGGATGGCGGTAAGGTATCAATAGATGTAGCAACAATGTCGCTATGCATCGTAATAGGATCAACGGAAGCGGTAACATGCTACACTACTCTAATGCAAGCAAGATAGAGGAGAATAGGCGATATCTGGTGATCAAGGGGGGCTTGCACGGTTGCTCGAGACAAGAAGGAGGGGTCGTCGGTGACGTAGTCGACCACAGGCATCAAGATCGCCACGGGTCTACGGAGAGAAAAGGGGGAGAAAGCAGTAAATACATAGCAAGCAAGTGCATAACAGACAACAAGCAGAGCTAGACGTGTTCTATCGCGGTATGAGGTGATACTGGTGGGGAAACATCCGGAAAGTATCCCGGTGTTCCGTGTTTTCAGACAGATGAACCGAGGTGAAATGTTGCGGGTTCACTATGCTAGGGACGCGTGGCGGATGAACGGGCTGCGATCCGGATCCGTCTCGTCGCTCGAGCAACTTTCATGTTGAAAATAATTTAATCCGAGTTACGGATTAAAAGATATGATTTTCTAAAGATTTACTAATTTCTGGAATTAAATTAATTCTTTATTTTAATTCGAAATTGGATTAATGACATCAGCATGATGTCATGTTGACATCAGCAGTCAACAGGGATTGACTAAGTCAAACTGAGAGATGGGGCCATTGACTGGGTCAACAAAGATCGGCAAGTCGTTCACCAAGAATAACATTCCTGTTGACTTAGTCAAACTTACGCGTGGGTCCCACTTGTCATAGTCACAGTTTAACTAAACCTAATTAACTAGTTAATTAATCATTAGGTTATCTAATCAGAGTTAATCAGGGTAATTAACATATCTAATTAAGTTAATTAATTATATAATTAATTAATTAAATAAATAATATTTTCCTAATTCTTATTTTTTTATTAAACGTTCTAGGGGTGGGGCCCCCATGTTAGTGGGCCACTGGGGTCTATCGGGTCGGGCGTGCGAGCACGCGGGCACGAGCGCCCGATGGGCGTAGCTCAGGCGTTAGCCTCGGGCGGGTTCAAGCCTGCCGCCGGGCGCTGATAGGGGCGGTCCGCCGACGGCAATGAGGCAGGCCGGGCGAGGTTGGCGCAGTGGTGTGGACATCTTGGCGAAATGGGCGGAGCCTCGTTGCGAAAGCGTAACCCGACCAGTGAAGCGGCAGGCGGGCGCGAGCGCCGGTGGCTGTGGAGCCGCACGAGCGCCGGCCGGAACAGGGCGACGGGGCGGAGGGGACCGGAGCCGTGGACGTGCATGCGCCGGCGACGGGCGTGCAGCAGATGGTCGGGCGCGCGTGGGCACGCGCCAGATCGATTCCAAGCGAGCAGGGGCGACAGGACCGGGCTACGGTCATGCGCGCGCGAGTGGACGACGCTGGTGACAGAGAACAAGGGGAGAGAGGGAGGGAGGCCGGAGCCTCACCGGGAGTGTAGGGACTGGGCAACGTGCTCGGTGGAGGCCGGGGAGGACGACGGGGACGACGTGTGTAGGGGGGCAGTCCGGCGGGGGGGGCGGCGATCCGTGAGGAGAACTCCGGCGCCCGGCGTGTCCCGACGGCGACGGGGTGGTGGCCGATCCGGCGAAGACGGTGAGGGGCTCCGGCGACGCGGTCCAGTGGTGTCGAAGGTGGTGGTGGTGAGCGCCGGCGACGGGAGGTAGGAGGCAGACGGGGCGATGCGCTGCCCTGCTTGAGCGTGGGTGTGTCTTGTGTGTGCGGGAGGGAGGCGGCGTGGTTGGGGGCGACGAGGCACCAGCAGGGAAGTGCTCCGGCGCGTAGTGGTGGCGAAGATGGGCGGAGCGGGAGTGAACGGAGGGAGGAGAGGCGTGCGAGGGGGTGTCGGGCACGAGGCGATTCGCCTCTGGGCATCTTGGCACGAGGATGGCGGGGAGTGAGGGGTCGAGTGGGAGGGTGGGAGGTCGCTAGGGTTAGGTCTCGGGGGTGGGGATAAGGAGTGAGGGGGCGGCTGGGCCGGTTTGGGCAACCGTCCGGCTAGGCTAGTGGGCGAAGGCCCTTGGGAGCCTGTGGGTTTTCTTTTCTTTTCTTTACTCTTTATTTATTTTTCTTTTCTGTTTCATTTCTAGTTTCCTTTTATTTTAGTTTCGTAAAATATATACACAAGATCTAATTTAGTATTTCAGTTTAGTCCACCGTCACAAAATGTCTAGTCCCCAATTAATTTTAGTTTGATAATTTATTAATTAGTAAAGGCACTTAATTATTTGTTTTTATTACTGTTTTATTTATTTCAGTGCAATTAAATACTTTATAAAAATGTGGATTCTCCACCACAATTATTTAAGCAATATTTGGCACATATAGAACATTTTAGTTTTAATGTTTGAAAACTTTTATTGTTTGCCTTGATTTGGAATTTTTGAATTCGGACGGGATTGAATCATCGCGAGGTTCACGACAGTAAGAGTGGTGACGTGGCATCATTAGCAGAGTTTTACTGTAGCCTAATTATCCGGGCGTCACAAAGGTAGCCACCTGACCCCATGCGATGGTGATGCTTCTTCTTTGCAGCATTTATCTTGTTTATCGCTAACATCTTCTTACTCTTTTCCAATGTCTTGTGGGCCACAAATGCGGGCCAGTGATCTCTGATCTTCTCATACTTTCCGGTGAATTCTGGTGTCAAATCTTTGTCGACAAACTCTGTTTTCAGCTCATTCTTCCACCTCCTAAATAGTTCTGCCATCTTCTTAAGAGCATGAGACTTGATCAATTGCTCTTTAACTGGCTTCTCCGGATCCTCCTCTGGCGGTAGGGTGAAATTTGCCTTAAGCGATGTCCTCAGATCTTCTTTCTGCATATCGGAGACATAAGACACCTGAGGGTCTTCCTTTTTAGGCTTTAACCATTGCTGGATACTGATCGGGATCTTGTCCCTAACAAGAACCCCGCACTGAGCACGAAATGCATCCCTTGTCCGGGTGGGTTCAATCGGCTTGTCATCGCGTGCAATTGCTGTGATCTCAAACCTTTCATCCAAGCATAACTTTTTCTTTGGGCCTCGTTTCTTTACCGAAGTTGTGCTCGATCCGGAGGGCTAGAGAAAAGAAGAAAGACCAGAGTTATTTAATATGTGTACATATGAAAACAATGAATGCATCAATTAGCTAGTCAGCACATGCGTAACTAATATATATACCTGGCCGGACTCGGTTCGGTCACCGGAGCCGTCATGACGGTCTACTTCTTCTTGTACCGGAGCCGTCATTGGGTCACCGGAGCCATCATACTCATAACCTTCTTCTTTAGTACACTGTCCTTCTAGACCATCGGTGTCATTGAGAAACGACGCAACAACATCACTTCCTTTTGCGATTATGTCCCCCAACATCTCTTCTGTTTCTTCGTCTCGGGGGTGCTCCATAGTTTCTGCAATATTTACAACATGGCAATTATTATTCAAACATGACAGCTGGATATATTAGTGGCAAACGTAGAACTAGCTAGCTAATATAATCAATAAGGAATCATATTAGTGGCCTCGACGTTGCTTCTCTAGGGTTTGGGGTGGCCTCGGCAACGCTTCAAGGGCTTGGCCTCGACAACGCTTCAAGGGGTTTGGGGTGGCCTCGACGACAATGCTCTTTTAACTTGGTAAATTTGGGTGGCCTCGAGAGAGTTTGTCGAGTAGGAGCGCGGCGGGAGGGGGTAGGAGACCAACATCATTTTTTTCTAGGGTTTAGGTGTCCTCGAGAGTTTTGGTCGAGCGAGAGGGCCGAGGGGGTGCTCCCATGGTATAAGTTATCACGGTCGAGAGGGGGTTATACCGACAACGACGCAACATACATACATGGGAAAATAATGTTATCGGGGAGAGGGTATATCGACCCCCCCCCCCTCGTGTTGAAGTTATATCGGGAGGGGGTGTATCGACAACGACATACCCGATAAAAAATAAGAAGACAAAGAAGAAATAAAAATAGGAGAAGAAGAAAGGAATAGAAGAAAAAAAAGAAGAAAAAAAGGAGAAGAAGAAAGGAATAGAGGAGAAAGAAGAAAAACATAGAAAATTTTCTATTTTTTTCTTCTTTCTCCTCTATTCCTTTCTTCTTCTCCTCTTCCTTTTCTTATTTTTTCCTCTTCTTATTTATTTCTCCTCTTCTTCCTCTCCTCTTCTTCTTTCTTCCTCTTCTTATTTTCTTTTTTCCTATCCCGTGGTCTAAATTCGGTCTATGCACGATAGAAAATTCTGAAAAAATTACATCATATCTATGATCCCTCGACGTCCCTGCATCTCTCATGAACAAAAAAAACTATGAATAAAAAAACATCATGTTCTATATATGATCATCTATGAAAAAAACATCATTTCTATAAAAAACAATTATGATAACAAGCATATATATCATCATATATATGAAAAAACAAGCATATACATATATATGAAAAAAAATAAGCATATATATATATATGAAAAAAATGCTGCACCGGCCAGACCAAGTGAGGAGGACGGCGACGGCGACGGCGGGGGCGAGGTAGGGGGCGATGGCGACAGAGACGACGGGGCAGGCGGGCGGCCCACGTCAAGCAGGGAGCGAGGCGACGGCGAGGGCGCGGCAACGGCGAGGGCATCGGCGACGGCGGCGGCGGCGGCGTCGTCGGGGCAACTGACGGGCGTCGATGTTGTCGGCGTCGTCGGGGCGATCGGGGCGGCAATCTGCGAGATGAGAGTGAAAAAATCCTAAGTGTGAACTTATATAGCGAGGCCTTTAGTCCGGTTGGTGGCACGAACCGGGACTAGCAGTGCATTAGTCCCGGTTGGTGCCACCAACCGGGACCAAAGGTCTTTTCAGCAGCCCTCTTTGGGTCTGTTGAAGAGGTTTGTCTCGGTTAGTGGCACCAACCAGACTAAGGGAGCATTGGTACCGGTCCCCACCAACCGTACTAATGTCTTTAGTCCTGGTTGGTGCCACCAACCGGGACCAAAGACCTCTGTCTTTGCCTGCGTCGCGCCAAAGTTTAGTCCCACTCGCTAGTTGAGAGGGGCGCGCATGGTTTATAAGCCCCACCGCCGCACTCCTCTCGAGCTCCTCTCCATTCCAGGCTTACAGGCCTAATTGGTACTGCTATGCTCGATGGGCCTTCTGGGCCTTCTGGGCCTGAATCACGCACATGGATGGGTTTCTAGTCGTATTCAGCCGTGGTGGCCCAACAGGCAAATTTTTATTTTTCCCAGTTTTTTTTGTTTTCTTTTTTGCTTTATTTAATTTGTTTTGTTTCTACTTACAACAAAATACTTATTTATTTTATTTTATTTTGTTTATAATTACTTATTAATTTTATTTTATGATAATTCTTTTTGCTATTAAAGTTTCTAACAAAAAAAGTTCTTTGTGAAAATTCTTTTTGCTTTTAATGATTTTGAACAGAAAATACTTTGATAATTTTAGTTGCATCAATTTTATATAATTTTAGTTTAATAATACTAAAGGTTGCTTATAATGTTTTGAACAAAAAATACTTTGATAATTTTAATTTTATAAATTTTATTTATGTTATTAAAGTTTTTTTTGTTTCTACTTATCTATTTTATTAAAGTTTATATTATTTTGTTTTAAATTACTTATTTATTTTATTTTATTTTGTTTCTGACTTCATTTGTTATTTTTCTTGCATTTACTGATTATTTTGAGCTATAAGACTATGAAATTGAAAAGCATTTGAAATGAACTCTGAAAAGGTTCCAAGTTGGCATGGTATCATCATTTCACCCACATAGAATGTGCAAGAAAGTACAGAGGCTTACGGCAAAAACTGGATGCACTTCGTGTACAAAACGGACAAACTCTTTCGAAGTTTCAGGGTTTCATGTGGAAACTCGTCTATTACAAAGGGATTTCATTTTTTTGAACTTATTTGAACTCCCTTGTTTTTCTGTGTTCAAAATGCACCATTCAAAGCCACATCATCAATTTACAACCCTTTCTGACTTTATTTGTTATTTTTCATGCATTTACTGATTATTTTGAGCTATAATACCATGAAATTGAAAAGCATTTGGAATGAACTCTGAAAAGGTTCCAAGTTGGCATGGTATCATCATTTCACCCACATAGCATGTGCGAGAAAGTAGAGAGGGTTACGACAATACTGGATACACTTTGTGTACAAAATAGACAATCTCTTTCGAAGTATCAGGGTTTCATACGGAAACTCGTCTGTTACAAAGGGATTTCAATTTTTTGAACTTATTTGAACTCCCTTGTTTTTCTGTGTTTAAAATGCACCATTCAAAGCCACATCATCAATTTACAACCCTTTCTGACTTCATTTATTTTTTTCATGCATTTACTGATTATTTTAAGCTATAAGACCATGAAGTTGAAAAGCATTTGAAATGAACTCTGAAAAGGTTCCAAGTTGGCATGGTATCATCATTTCACCCACATAGCATATGCAAGAAAGTACAGAGGCTTACGGCAAAAACTAGATGCACTTCGTGTACAAAACAGACAATCTCTTTCGAAGTATCAGGGTTTCATACGGAAACTCGTCTGTTACAAAGGGATTTTATTTTTTGAACTTATTTGAACTCCCTTGTTTTTCTGTGTTCAAAATGCACCATTCAAAGCCACATCATCAATTTAAAACCCTTTCTGACTTCATTTGTTATTTTTCATGCATTTGCTGATTATTTTGAGCTATAAGACCATGAAGTTGAAAAGCATTTGAAATGAACTCTGAAACCAAAGTACATACATAGTTCTCCAGAGCATTAAAACCAAAGTACATACATAGTTCTCATTGAACAACATATAGCTCTCCAGAGCATCTAATTAAACCATACATTGAAATTATGTAAAACATTTCAATGCAACAACAAATGCGATAATAATCGCAACCAAGGTAACAACTGATCCAACTGCATAATGATACCAAGCCTCAGTATGAATGGCATATTTTCTAATCTTTTTAATCTTCAACCGCATTGCATCCATCTTGATCTTGTGATCATCGACGACATCCGCAACATGCAACTCCAATATCATCTTCTCCTCCTCAATTTTTCTTATTTTTTCCTTCAAGTAATTGTTTTCTTTTTCAACTAAATTTAACCTCTCGACAATAGGGTCGGTTGGAATTTCCGGTTCAACAACCTCCTAGATAAATAATATATATGTCACATTGGTCGGCATAATTGTCATAAACAATAAATGAACCAAATAGTTATGAAAAGATAATATATACCACATCTGAATCATAGACAGGACAAGGGCCGACGGGGGCGGATACCAAAACCATCACACTATATAATAACAAGGAATAATAAAAGTAAGAAAATTAGACAAGTATCTATCTGAAGTCAGAATTTCTTTCTTTCAGAAAGAAGATAAGAACAAGAGGCTCACCACGGTGGTGTCGGCGATGAGATCGGCGCACGCGATTGACGGCGGTGAAGACGGGGCGGGGACGGGGCGTGACGGACCACTAAATCTAGACAAATCTCGTTGAAAATGGAGCTCGGAGGTCGAGTTTAGAGAGGAGAAAGCTTAACTAGTGTGGCTCGGGCATTTCATCGAACACCTCATGTGCATAGGAGGTGAACTAGAGCACCCAAGTGACCTCCCCTCGCCGGCTTGACAAAACAGAGCACTCTCGAGTGCTCTGCCGCGGTGGTGGGTATATATAGGCAAGTTATTTGTCTCGGTTCGTGGCATGAAACGGGACTAAAGCCCCCCCTTCTGTCCCGGTTCAAGCCATGAACCGGGACCGATGGTTGTGGGCCTGGAGCGAGGACCATTGGTCCCAGTTCGTGGCTTGAAGCGAGACAAATGGTTCCACACGAATCGGGACCAATGCCCATGAGGCCCTGGCCGCCCCCCTGGGCTCACGAACCGGGTCTAATAGCCCCCATGGGTCCTAGTTCTTGAAGAATCGGGACTAATGGACTGGCAAGGCCCGAACGTTAGCCCTGTTTTCTACTAGTGAAAGTCTTCCTCCGGTAAACAGGAGTTGCATAATCTCATAGTTGTAGGAACATGTATAAGTCATGAAGAAAGCAATAGCAACATACTAAACGATCAAGTGCTAAGCTAATGGAATGGGTCAAGTCAATCACGTCATTCTCCTAATGATGTGATCCCGTTAATCAAATGACAACTCATGTCTATGGCTAGGAAACACAACCATCTTTGATTCAACGAGCTAGTCAAGTAGAGGCATACTAGTGACATTATGTTCGTCTATGTATTCACACATGTATCAAGTTTCCGGTTAATACAGTTCTAGCATGAATAATAAACATTTATCATGAAATAAGAAGATAAATAATAACTTTATTATTGCCTCTAGGGCATATTTCCTTCAGGAGGTTCCCCATATCCACGAGTAGCAAGTACACCTAATTTTTTTGGTATTTCATGTTCCATATCCATAACTAAAGATAGAAAACAACTTAGAACAACAAATAAAATTACTTAGTGATAAAGCAAACAAGCACACACGAGAATATTCACCCCACACTATGACTCCCCGGCTACGGCGCCAGAAAAAGGTCGTGATAACCTCAAGTATAGGGGATCAATTTTAGCATGTTTCGATAAGTAAGAGTGTCGAACCCAACGAGGAGCTAAAGGTAGAACGAATATTCCCTCAAGTTCTACCGACCACCGATACAACTCTACGCACGCTTAACGTTCTCTTTACCTAAAACAAGTATGAAACTAGAAGTACTTTGTAGGTGTTGTTGGATAGGTTTGCAAAATATAAAGAGCACGTAAATAAAAGCTAGGGGTTGTTTAGATAAAGAACCAATAAAGTAAAAATAGCGAGTGCTGAAAAGTGGTGGTAGGAGTTGTGAAATTGTCCCTAAGCAATTGACTACTTTACTAGACCGATAACAAGTTTTATGTGGGAGAGGCATAAGCTAACATACTTTCTCTTCTTGGATCATATGCACTTATGATTGGAACTCTAGCAAGCATCCGCAACTACTAAAGATCAAACTCAACCATAGCATTAAAGCATCAAGTCCCCTTTATCCCATACGCCACAACCCCCTTACTCAGGTTTATGCTTCTGTCACTCAAGCAACCCATTATAAGCGAATCATGAACATATTGCAAACCCTACAACGGGAATCCATCACGCTTGCGCGACACGGAGGGCACAATAGGACAGCAACATAACCACAAGCAAATTGAACCAATCATAGCAATTCATCAATCACTGATAGGACAACGAAAATCTACTCAGACATCATAGGATGGCAACACATCATTGGATAATAATATGAAGCATAAAGCACCATGTTCAAGTAGAGGGTACAGTGGGTTGCGGGAGAGGGGACCGCTGAATATAGATGGGGGGAAGGTGATGGAGATGTTGGTGAAGATGGCGGAGGTGTTGGTGTAGATCGCGGTGATGATGATGGTCCCCGGCAGCGTTCCGGCGCCACCGGAAGCAAGGGGGGAGAGCCCCCCTTCTTCTTATTCTTCCTTGACCTTCTCCCTAGATGGAAGAAGGGTTTACCCTATGGTCCTTGGCTCCCATGGCGTGGGAGGGGCGAGAGCCCCTCCAAGATTGGATCTGTCTCTCTGTCTCTCTCTTTGTGTTTCTGCGTTCTCAGATTCTGCCCTTTCACCATTTCTTATATATCCAGAGAACCGTAACTCCGATTGAATTGAAACCTTCGCCAAGATTTTTCCCCGAAAATTAGCTTTCTTGCGGCAAAAGAATAGCGTCAACCACGTTACGGGGTGCCCACGAGGTTCAGGGGCTCGCCCCCCTGCCTCGTGGCCCCCTCGGGCACCATCTCGCGTTGATTTTTCTTCCAGAAAATCACAAATATCCCAATAATATTCTCCGTCCGTTTTTATCCCATTTGGACTCTGTTTGATATGGGGTTTCTGCAAAACATAAAACATGCAGCAAACTGACACTTGGCAGTGGATCAATATGTTAGTCCCAAAAATAGTATAAAAAGTCGCCAAAAGTATATGAAAGTTGAATAATATTGGCATGGAACAATCAAAAATTATAGATACTACGAAGACGTATCAAGCATCTTCATACCTTTGAAGATCGCTAAGCGGAACCGTTTATCAACGCAGTTGATGTAGTCGTACACCTTCACGATCCGTCCTGATCAAGTACCGAACGTATGGCACCTCCGCGTTCAGCACACGTTCAGCTCAATGACGTCCTCGCCTTCTTGATCCAGCAAGATGGGCGAAGTAGTAGATGAGTTCCGGCAACACGACGGCGTGGTGACAATGTTGGTGGAGAACAATCTCCGTAGGGCTTTGCCTAAGCTCTACGGAAACTATGACGGAGGATAAACTAGAGGGAACGGGGTTGCCGGCACACGGCTTGGTGTATCTTGATGCATCTTGGGTGCTAGCCCAGCCCCTCTATTTATATGTGGAGCCCTGGGGTTGAAACTTGGAGTAAAAGCCTCCTCAAAGTTGGTTTTGCCCGAAAGGCAAGAGTCCTTCTCGGTCTCTAGCGCTAGACACCAAGGTGCCCGGCGTCTACCCCCTAGACGTCAGGGTTCCTAGTGTCTAGCCTCCGGTCTCTACAAAACTTCCTTTTGCACTTTCCAAAAGCCTCATGGGCTTTCCCCTTTGGCCCAAATAAGGTGTTCTCATATCCAAACATTTCCGAAAACATCCGGAACCTCTGCTGGTGAACTCTGAAAACCTTCCAGAGACCAAACACTATTATCCCATATATCAATCTTTACCTTCGGACCATTCCAGAGCTCCTCATTATGTCAAAGATCTCATCCGGTACTCTGAACAACATTCGGTCACCAACATACATAACTCATATAATACTATATCGTCAATGAACGTTAAGCGTGCGGACCCTACGGGTTCGAGAACTATGTAGACATGACCGAGACACCTCTCTGGTCAATAACCAATAGCGGAACCTGGATGCCCATGTTGGGTCCTACATATTCTACGAAGATCTTTATCGGTTGAACCTTATGACAACATACCTAATTCCCTTTGTCCATCGGTATGTTACTTGCCCGAGATTCGATCGTCGGTATCTTCATACCTAGTTCAATCTCGTTACTGGCAAGTCTCTTTACTCGTTCCGTAATACATCATCCTGCAACTAACTCATTAGTCACTTTGCTTGCAAGGCTTCTTATGATGTGTATTACCGAGATGGCCCAAAGATACCTCTCCGATACTCGGAGTGACAAACCCTAATCTCGATCTATGCCAACCTAACAAACACCTTCGGAGATACCTGTAGAGTATCTTTATAACCACCCAGTTACGTTGTGACGTTTGATAGCACACAAGGCATTCCTTTGGTATCCGGGAGTTGCGTAATCTCATAGTCGAAGGAATATGTATTTGACATGAAGAAAGCAATATCAATAAAAACTGAATGATCATAATGCTAACCTAACGAATGAGTCTTGTCCAACACATCATTCTCCTAATGATGTGATCCAGTTTATCAAATGACAACACATGTCTATGGTTAGGAAACTTAACCATCTTTGCTTAACGAGCTAGTCTAGTAGAGGCTTACTAGGGACACAGTATTTTGTCTATGTATCCACACATGTATCAAGTTTCCGGTTAATACAATTCTAGCATGAATAATAAACATTTATCATGAAACAAGGAAATATAAAATAGCAACTTTATTATTGCCTCTAGGGCATATTTCCTTCAGACGCAGGGCCGGAGTTTCCAATCATACCTATATTTTTCTTCAAGAAGTTGATAGAAGCGTGGTACACAGATTCAGGTAGAAAAATATAATACACAGAGCTTCCCAATAATCAGTAGTAGTGAAGGTGTACCCAGATGACCCATAATAAATACTCCCTTCGTTCCTAAATATTTGTCTTTCTAGAGTTTTTAACAAGTGACTACATACGGAGCAAAATAAATGAATGTACACTCTAAAATATGTCTATATACATCCATATGTGGTAGTCCATTTGAATCTCTAAAAAGACAAATATTTAGGAACGGAGGGAGTATAACACATGATGCCTTAAAACATGTCTTTTCAGCTTCACTTGATAACTCAGTTATATCTCTGAATAAGAAATCTTCTACTGCCTCCAAAAAATGAGAATCATTTCCAATCATACCTATATTTTTCTTCAAGAAGTTGATAGAAGCAGCAGTTGTCTGAGCGTCAATACTATGAATATTTCTATGTCCACAAGTAAACCCAAAAACTTTGTGCATATCTGGAGCATAGAATTTGAGTTTCCTGTCCTGAGACATCTTAATGCACTGATCTTTGACATCTGTTGAATTTACCAGAAATGTACTAAAATTAAGATGAACCTTTTTAATTGAAGGTAGGTTCAACAAGGCATCAAATTTGATTTCTTATGACGTAAATTTCTTGTATCCAGTGAATCCATTCAAAACAACACGAAGATGATCTACCTTCAACCTAGATTCAGAGTTGCATTTGTCATCCTCGTTTTCAATGCTTGAGTCATCTCATTGAGTGTAATAATATCTCGAATCTCTTTTACATTTTTCTGTAGCACTTGCTGAATGACCTGACTTTTTTTTGGTGAAACATTCATAATTATATTATTCATCTGCCAACATATTACAATCATTTTGGATACATCTTGCAAGGAAAGGAGGGGTAGTACCAGTCCACAAGCTACACACGTTCTCACTACTAGCATGTTGCGCACATAAGTGGGCAGCAAAGTTAGCCTCACGTCTTACAAGGATCAAATTACAATGTAGCAATTGTGAAGCGGTCTCTTGAATCTGATGGAGGATTCCCATAATTTCAGATCGATGATGTTGATGAGCCTCCCAAAGCTGCACCAAATTATGACAGTCAGTTTCGACCGTTACCCGCTGGAAGTTCAAAGTATTTGCAAGATCAACACCATCATGGTATGCGAGCGCTTCCACCGACAGGGCGTTGGCCACAGAATTGTACCAACGACTTCTTGCAGCAAGGATTCGACCCATACTATCTCGTGCCACACATCCAGTAGCCCCAGTACCAGTTGTAGGATTAAAACTTCCATCTACATTTATCTTTATAATATTTTCAGGAGGAGGGTTCCACTTAACTAGTTTCTTCTCATGGTGATCAGTGGGATGAGTGGCATTAGATACCTCTTGTAGCACCTCTGCTATCCATCGGGCAACTTTGCTTGGTGAGCAGTGCTGATCTCCCCTTTTTTCCTTGTTTCGGCTGGTCCATATGGCATATGCCGCTGTTGTAATAGTCTCAGCATCCTTCGCAGAACATACCTTCCCACTGATGATATCTGATGCCCATGTTTCCGGGTGAAGACGAGGGAGTTTGACGCCAGTTGCCTCATTTACAGCTTTCCATATTGCTTTAATAGATGGACACGATATAATCGCATGGAAGATAGACTCATCATTATTTCCACAGAAAGAACATGCCCCAATATGTTCAATATGTCTTTTCTTTAAGATACCCATGGTTGGAATGAACTCATGAAGTACTCTCCACCACAAATGCTTTATCTTTGGGAGAACTTTGAGTTGCCAACATAGCCTCCACATGGGGTGATCAGAACCTCATGATGATGTTGGATCAATGTGCCGGCGTGCAGCTGCATTACTCGATAAACAGTGATAAGCTGAGCGCACTGAATACATACCATGTTTCTCGAATGCCCATGCTAAAGTGTCACAGTCCAAACCATCAAGAGGAATGGAGAGGATTGCATCAGCATTCGATGGGAGGAAAGAGTTTCTTATGAGATGATCATCCCATGTTCCATCTTCGCGAATGAGGTCACACACTAGAGTAAGGTGAGTATTATCAGGTTTCCACAAGGGGCGTAGTGACGGATTAGACGGGATCCATTTATCTTCCCAAATATTGATCTCTGTGCCCGTTCCCACCCTTTTGATGAGACCCATGTTTAGGACAGTTCGCCCACTAATAATCGCTCGCCAAGTATGCGATGAATGTTTCCCTTTGTTAGCTTGCATAAAATCGCAACGCGGGTAATATTTTCCTTTTAATACCCTAGCAAATAATGATTCTGGCTTCATCATTAAACACCATCCTTGTTTCCCAAGCATCGCCAGATTGAATGTAGCGATATCACGAAAGCCCATACCACCATGCAGTTTGGAGCGAGTCATGTCCGGCCAATTTAACCAATGCATTTTCCTCTTCTCTGGACATCCGCCCCAATAGTAGCTGGATATTGACGATGTAATTTTCTTACATGTAACCGAACTAAGCTTGAAACAATTCATTGAATAAATTGGCATGGCTTGCGCCACTGACTTGAGAAGAACATCTCTACCGGCTGCATTTAGCTTCTTTTCGCACCAACCTGATACCAATGAGCATACACGTTCAGGAATATGCTCGAAGGCTTCCTTAGTGGATCGACCAACAGCCGTAGGTAAACCCAAGTATTTAGCACCAAGGGCTTCATTTTGGATACCCAAACTGTTACGCACTTCCATCTTAACATCATGTTCTGTATTTGGACTGAAGAAAACTGATGATTTTTGTTTATTGACTAGTTGGCCTGAAGCTCGATTATAATTCTCAATCATAGTCTGAATTCTGTCCGCTCCTTTCTTGGAAGCTTCAAAGAAAATAATGCAATCATCAGCGAACAAAAGATGTGACACCCAGGGGGCATGGATGCCAATTCTGATTCCTTTCGCTAAGTATCTTGGACCAGAATTCTTCAATAAAGAAGACAACCCTTCAGCGCATAATAGAAATAAATACGGTGATATAGGATCACCTTGTCGAAGTCCTCTGGATGGCTTGAAGAAACTTGAATATTCTCCATTCACACGCACGAAAAAAGAGACCGTACGTACCATTATTCGTTGTGTCCAAGCTTCACTAAAACCCATCGCAAGCATTATTTCTTGAAGATATTGCCATTCTACGCGGTCATAGGCCTTGGCCATATCAATCTTGATAGCACATCCACCGGTCTTTCCTTTCTTCCTTTTCTGAATGACCTGACTTATATGACATACTTTAGCACTAGAACGTAAATGGAGACAATAACAATAATAAATAAGTTTACTTCCAAATACAAGTGAATCAATATATAAAGTGTTTTTTGGCTATAGTAGTAGGTAGTATTGACAAACTTAAATACACACTCTTTCTATATGTAGACTTCTTATTAAGTTTCTAGTTTTTTTCATAAACTTAAATAATGTTTGATACATATTTTAAATCTACATCATTCAAGTAGTTAAGAATTTATTTTCAAATTTCTTCTGAAGGTACAAGACAATACATGTGTGCTATAAGTTTTTCTCTAATTAACTAACACAACTGTGTAAGTTTTAATGTTCCGAACGTACATACTTTTCAAGTTTTTTACTTTTAATTCCTGATATATAGAATCACGTCCTAGATTCGTAAACCTCAGGCTTACCATATTATTTATTGTTCTATGATCTATACCAATTTTTTTATTCCAACAAAATTGCATAAGGCAGAGCTTTTTTTTCGAAACGGAGGCAAAAGAATTGCCTCATCGATTAATTAAGAAGAAGAGAATTGCCCAATTAATTTACGGAAAACCGGGCGAAAACCAATACAAACAAACTCACTCAACACGAAGCACCACGGCCACATAGATGGCCCACCAAGTGCTCCCAACACCCAACAAGCACAACCCTCAACACTTCTACAATGCAACGGAACCCGGAGTGAGAAAACGGCAATGATGACTCAAAATACCAAGGCCACGTCGACAACACGAGAAACCGAGCACAATCCATCATGACATCGCGGACACCTTCCCTCTCGCATCATCAACCATAGGAACCTCCAGCTGCTCACTTGACAAAGGTGAATCTTGACCCTCGCTCGAGGTCCTCGACGTGTCCACCTTCATATGATCCACTGACAAACTCAGACATAGCTCCCTAAGCTCGGGCATGACCTGCAGTACCGGAGCCACAAGCACGGCAATGGACTCGCCCTTAGTGGAAGACAACATAGGATCGGAGGTAGGCATCGAGGATGAATTGTCTCCAACACGAGGGGAGAAAGAGCCATATAACTCCACCCCCCTATCCTCCGCAGAGCAAACACCGGCCGCACAAGGAGAGTGCGGCGTCAGAGAGGTCTGCAACATAGTCGGCGCAAGGGAGAGTCTACTCAGAGCAGCCTCTGCTCGCTCTAAAATGCTCCCAACACGCGCCAGATAACCTTGCAGCAACGCAGTCTGATCAGCCAAAGCGGACTGCAACATCAGCTCCGACGAGGTTGGTGAGCCAACGGTACCAGAGACGACAGACGCCCAAGACCCACGATGAAGCGCCTTGGATGGGAGTGCGGATCTCGTCGGACCCTCACATGAAGCAAGAGCAGGACGATGCACGACGTCGAGCTGCGACACGAACGGCATATCATTGCATGGCAGTGAGCTTAGAGGACGCCATGGGTTGCAACATCCACGCGCACGATGACCATTCTCCAAACAACGGGAGCACCGCAACGGCTCTTTGCAAACAGCCGCTCGATGACCATGAGCGAAGCATCTGTAACATTGAGATGTTCAAGGAGAAAGTGAACAAAAGAGTTAAAGAAGCAAATATCAAATATCCAACAGACTTATGTCGACATTGTGCTTATGAAAACATTGAAAGAAAAACAAGCACATAGTCGTCAATGTGCTTACGAAAACATTGGAAGAACAACACGCACACAGCGAAACACATGATTGACTAACATGTGTTGCTGACTATACACTATACTTCGCCTTGTGCCTTCCAGTCGTTGCCTTCTTTGCCTATTTAGTAGCAAATAGCTTCAATCTGTTCTCCCCTACAGCTATGCTTCTTGAACAACAGTTCTAAGAAAGAAGATATTGTAAGAAGTGAAGCAGAGAGTACTTCAAGAGAACAATGAGATAGAAGAACAGAAAGAACACTATAAGGACAATAGTAACCCTCTCCCCCGATCATTTCAAAATAAAAAAATAAAAAATAAGCCCCAACTATGTGAATCTTGGCGCAGATCAAGGGCTCATAATCCGCGCGCCCCCGCACTTGCGTGCCGTGCTTCTGCAGGAGAATATTTGAAGATGAACTTAACAAAGCCGCTTGCCATATTCAAATGGGCAGTCCTCCTACATCGCCACCACCCATGGAGTGACCGCGACGGATCGACGAGCAGCGTCCAGTTTCTTGGCGCCATGCGGCGGCAGAGCGAGAGGGCCATCGGTCATCTGCTCGAGCGCGGGCTGCAGCCAACAGTCTCTCTCGTGCTCGTTGCCATGCGCCGCGGCGCCGTTTCACCCACGAAACGAATATATACGTGTGCGTACTGCGTACGTGCAGCAGAGCAGGGCACAGTCCAGCTCTCCCCCGTGCCAAATGGAGCCAAGCCTCCGCGACTCCACGAGGCGGGCGAAGGAATCGTTGCCGCTGGCGCTGGCTCGCCGCAGCGTCGCGCATGTGCTGGCCGGCCGGCCGGTTGCGGCAGAGAGAGAGCAGCAGCAGAGAGGGAGAGAGGGAGAGGTCGGAGACCGTGATGCCATCCTGACCGGCTCGGCTCGCCCTGGGTACGCGTGCTGCGCAGCGCAGCGCAGGATGGTTACAAAACACCATAAATGCCCCCCATTAATACCAGAAGGTGTCTGTGCCCCCCACCCGACCCAGCCCAGCCTCATCTCGCCACTGATCCACTCTACCCTGGCTAGCTGTGCTACGTCCCTAGCTGGACTGCCGGAGGGAGAGAGCGAGGGTGGAGCCGAGCACCGCAGACGCACAGATACAGAGGTAGCAGTAGTATACAGAGGCACAGACCACAGTAGAGAGTGAGAGAGAGAGAGAGAGAGATGAAGGTCTGTACCCTCGCTTAAACACTCTCGCCTACCCGGCTCGACCCCCCTCCTCCCATCTCCTCCCTCACCGAGAACACCGCAGCAGCCACCACGATCGATCTCTTCCTCCGTCTCCTGTGCGTCTGGAGCGGCGGCTGGGGTGGGCGCCATGATCCTATGAAGGAGAAGGAGGAGGAGGAGGGGAGGGGATAGATAGGTGGCTGTGTGACAAAGGGGCCGGATCGATGTACAAGAACCAGCTGCAGGAGCTGGCGCAGAGGAGCTGCTTCAGCCTGCCGTCGTACGTGTGCACGCGGGAGGGGCCCGACCATGCGCCCCGCTTCAAGGCCACCGTCACCTTCAACGGCGAGACCTTCCACGGGCCCACCTGCTGCACCACGCTCCGCCAGGCCGAGCACGCCGCCGCCGAGGTCGCGCTCGCCCGCCTCTCCACCCGCGGGCCATCCACCTACCTCACCTCCAGAGTCCTCGTAAGCTCTCTGCTTCTTCTTCTCCTCCTTCTCGATGTGCTCTGCATGTGCCGTTGATGCCAATGATGTACTCATACTCAACTGTGTTGGTGTGTCGTTGATGCCAATGGTGTACTCAAATGTGCTGTTGTGTCGTTGATGCCAATGGCGCGCAGGACGAGACCGGGGTGTACAAGAACCTGCTGCAGGAGACGGCGCACCGCGCGGGGCTGAAGCTGCCGGCCTACACCACCGTGCGCTCCGGCCCGGGCCACTCGCCGGTCTTCGCCTCCAGCGTCGAGCTCGCCGGCCTCAGCTTCGCCGGCGACGCCGCCAGGACCAAGAAGCAGGCGGAGAAGAACGCCGCCATGACCGCCTGGTCCGCCCTAAAGCAGAGTAAGCAACTTACCACTGCCCATCCAAATCGCAATACCACCGGATCTTTGTAGATCACAGCTAACCAATGATGCTACGGTTCCTGCTGCAGTGCCGGAGGCTCGCAAGGAGCCCGGCAACGGCTGCGTCGGCGAGGAGCAGGAGCACGTGGTCGTTGCCAGAGTTCTCGCCACCCTGAAGCAACGCTGCGATGGCAATGCGGCGTCCTCGCCCTTACCGAAGCAGCACTGCCTCGCCGGCTCATCTTCTTCCTCTGCTCCGAACCCGTCACTCTACAGACACCAATGGCTGCCTCTGAGCTCCCATGCCGCACATCCGAGGACGCGCCACGTGCAGCCGCAGCCGCAGCCGTCCGGCCCCAGGATACTGCCTCCGCTGCACATGCTGCAGCGACCGGCGCCGCCCGCATCCCGTCGCCCAGACGAGCTGGAGCGGCAGAGGAGGATCGATGCGGCCGAGCTGGTGCAGATGCTGGAGAGGGCCATGGTGACCAACAGAGAAGAGGCAATGCCGTCAGCGCCGTGCTACTACCCGCACGTCCCGGCGTACCACCACGCCGGCGCGGCGCCAAGATACTTCGCCGCGGGCGGGTTCCACTCGCCGGCGATGGCAGTGAGCGTGCGGTCGGTGATCCCGGTGTGCTCCGCGCCGCCTTCCCCGCCGCAGCCGGCCGCGGCCAGCAAGGATGACGACGGTGATGGTGATGACCCGGCAGCACCTGCAGAGCACTAGGCAAGAGGGCGTGAGCTCGCTCGCGGCCGCCACCTTTTGAAGATGAAGAAGACGAGGAGAGATTCCGACATTGAGTAGCCGTATGATGAGATCGGTCTGGTTCTAGAAGGGAGTTTTGATCGCAAGTTCGTTCCTCTGTCTAAATTTGTGCAAGTGATCGATCACCTTTTGCTCCCCCTCTCTCTCCGGATGGTGAAATCAATCGCTAGGTGGTTTAGACGGAGATGAACATATGAATATAGCCCTAGGGCTTCATTAGAAGCCATGATCGATCTTTCCTGTGTCAAATACCTAGCTGATCACCATTTTCCTTGGCTCTGCTCACACATGTCTCTTGTGGCTCGTTCGTTGCTCGATCGGTCCATTTCCCTTCCTTTTAATTGCGTCAGAGGCTAGTACGTACTCTTTTCACGGAGTGGAGTATATACTTGAGGGCTTCTGATCTGATCTGATCGAAAATACAACCACACTGACACAATGCTAGCAGATGAGATATGCTGAGTGAGCATTGCGATGGACCATGGACGGACGGATGCTGCTCTGCTGCCGCAGCGCATCAATTAACCAGCCGTGCATTGCTTCATGATAAACCTCTTTGCTTTGACTCTGCTCACGCGCGCATGAATGAGGTCACTGTTGCAAGCGCGCATCCGAGAGAGGGAGACGACCGATCGGCCCGAGTGAAAGCACCGGCCGTACTCATCATCGACATCCTTATCTGGAGTTACGCGCGCGTGCAGGAAGCTGCTTGCTGGTGCATGGCAAAGCGATCTGCTTCCTGATTATGCACGCCGGAGGCATTCATGGAAGGAGACGGGTACGCTACTACTAGAGATCTCGCACGCTGGGAGCCTTCATGGCGGCCGATCCTGAGTCCTGACCGCCGAGCGAGCAGACGGGACGTCGCCATGACGCCGCGGAGAGAGCAAGTGGGTTGCTGCCATGGCAAGGCACGGGGGGCCGGCCATGAAGGAAGAGGGACGACGAGAGAGAGAGAGAGAAGGTTGTGTGGTCACGCATACAGAGAGCAGAGACACTGTATTTCTTCAGCTGTGGACATTAATTGGCATGGCGCAGACATTTATGGCCTCGCGAGGGAGGAGATGAGATGAGATGGGTGGCAGGCATGATTTAATGGAGGCCAGTGGCCGTTTAGTGGGCACTGCCTTGCTCCATCAATGCCCCCATCACTCACTCCACTCCATCAGGAGGAGCATTGGTGCTATAGTCCACACAATAAAACAGGAGGAGAAACTACTGTAGCGCTACGTACGTCAAATTTGATCAAGCCTCACATTTACCCTGGGAAGGAATCTTGCCAAGGAGCCGTGGTGTAGCTTCTGCATGAGAGAGCAGCACCGTTGCTCGATGGACCCGGACGCCCGAGATCCATCCAGCCACGCTCGGTTCAGAGCAGAGAAAACGTTGCATGAATGTGAGCCAGCAAGAGTGGATTCAGAACAAGAGCCAGTTCAGAGCAGCAGGAGCGCGTCGCGTACGTACAGCTTAAGCGAAGTGTCGACCCGGCCGTGGAAGAAACGCCGGCCCGCAATTAACCATCCCGTCCGTCCACCCCAGGCCCCGACATCCGTTCGCGGGCTGATCGGGGAAGGCGGCAGGCCTACGGCGTCGACGCCCGGCCGCATGTCCGCGTGATCTGATCGCGTCTCGCCCTTGGCGCCGACGCGCGTGCGGTGATGATGAGCACCCACCCCACGTACGCTCGCGGCGGCCGATGCCCCGTCCTCCTCGTGGCCCGAACCAGCTCGTGCCACTCGCCGTGCAAGATGGATCGGTCCATGGATGCGTGCCGGGCGGCCGCTTGGATCGGCGCGCTGGTGGTCAGCCACTGCGTACGGCGCGAGCTCACGCGCGTAGTCAACCGCGCCGGCCATTATGCCATTATGTTTTTCCGCGCGCAAGCGGTTGCGCGGCGACGTGGGCTGTGACCCGATCGGTCGCCGTATTTAAGGCGGCCTTGTCGGCGGTGGCACCTGGCAGCCTGCCGCGACGCGCACCGACGACGACTGACGGGCCGACAGAGGTCGATCCGGATCCTCCACCGTGCGAGCGGAGCCAACGGCTGACGTGGTATGTATCCGAGCGCGGCGGGCGGGTCTGGCGCTGGGTGGGCGATGGGCCGCTGATCCGGGTCACCGTCGAATGCGCCGTGCGGTAGCCGTCCGATCCGTTGGCGAGTGCTTTGCAACACCAGGCATGTTTGCGTTTGGAGGTTTGTAACACGATTCATGTTGAGTTTGAAAATTTGCAAGATGAGTGCTTTGCAACCGAGGCATGTTGTGTTTGGAGGTTTGCAACACGACCAGACCTTGCAATGCGAGCCTTATTAAGGACAGTAAAACTGAACCTAAACCAAGCCATCTCACGCTATTTGCTCTGTAAGCCGTTGGATTTCGTGTGGGAGTCGTCTCCGGCCATTAGATCAGCCATTACACACATGTTTTTCGCTTCATGGGCTGGCTGTCCTTAAGGGAGGCTACTCCAGGAGAAATTTCTGAGGCCTGTGGTTGATTGGGCCTCTCCCGCACGAAGCCCATCCCAGCTTCACGAAGGAGGCATTCAGCGACGTTTCGCTTCGCACGTCCCCTCGCTCCAGCCCCTTCCTTTCCACAACTCGGCCTCCTGTAAATCTCTCTCGGCATCGGGCGATCCCTAGGCGTCGTCGCCGCCGCCACCGCCCCGTCACTGCTGCCACGAGCACCCTTCCCCCGTAAGCCACCTGCTCTCGGTTCTTGGCGGCAACACAAGCTCACAAGAGGAGGGTGTGCGGTGGCGGCATACGAGCGCAAGAGGTGAAACGGGCCCTTCGCATCTATGGAAGACGGCACTTCCATCTTTACCCAGCCAGCGTCGCGACCCATCTTCTCTTACCTTTTCACGGGCTATGTAGTGGGATCCAGATTAGAAGGAGGCCCTTCACGGAGGTGCATCCACAACCTCTCATCTCCTTTTCCCCTCACTGTCATGGCTGCCCCATTCCAAAATCTAGCGTATTCACCATATGCAACTTGTCTCACAGTTTAGGAAGAAGCCTTCTCTGTGTAACAGGCGGAGGTTGGAGTAGGGGAGGAGGAGATCATGTACAATATAAGCATAATTTTCCCTGATGTGTATTCTGTAGAACCTGTACTATCAACACCTGTACCGTGAGGCAGGCATAAGGTGTGTTCTAATCCTCTCATGCAGATATTTTAGTTTACCTTGTTAAATTCTATACACTTATGCAGAACCTATAGCCCATGAATGACACACTTTGTTTGGACAAGTAAATGTTGGTTATCCCTTGGTTAATGTAGTTTCAGAGTTATGAGTTTATCATCGCTCTATTTTTAGGCAAAGACTAATCCTCTCATGCCGAGATTTTACATTGTTAAATTCTGAGTGATGAGAGCACTCCGGCGGCGGGTACACGTTGGACACGCACGATGAGCCGGCCAACTGCAGGAACAGGAAGGCGATGGTGGACGAGAAGCCACCACCATCGCAGGTCCTAAACCAGTGGATCACCTTCTGCGCTGACAACTCCCTGAGTGAGCGCGTCAGCGAATGGCTGAGAAGCATCGAGTGCGAGTGTGTCCGCGAGGATGAGTAAGACGATGGCGACGACCAGTTCTTCCACCAAGCAATTGTCCTGGTGTTCTCTTATTCCAACAAAACATTGCATACAGGTGATGTTCATGCTGGTTGTGGTCAACTGATTTTGGCAGATTATTGAGCTTGGTGATCTATTTATTTGATTATGCATGATTGTGTCATCAGTACCAAAACAAGAGACATTCTGACATGCGTATCTTCAGTAACAGACGTGTGATGCTTACTTACGTATACTGTTTCAGATTTGAAGCCGGAACAAGATTTGTTGTCTTTGGTTATAGACTTACCGGTACACTTTTCTTTATCTCCCTTCAATTTTTTATTTGTCCTTTCTATTCCAGTTTATGTTATGGTGTCCCTGATACTCTGATATTCATTTCATTTATTTTGTTTTGCGAAGGACTTGCCAACGGTCTTCTGGAATTGAATATTAGCAAGGGCAGCCTTGAAGATACTCAGACGATCTTAACTTGTGGCTCTTTTCTCTTTTTGCTTGACTGCAGTATCTTCTCATTTCTTATGCCATAATCAAATATTATTCTAGAGAGCTTGCCAAATAAATAGACCATGGGCTAATGAAAAGTATTCAAATACTTATGTACTGACCACATCGGGACATTTACACACACACACAGTAATACTATTCATATATATATATTTTATTCATTAGCTTTATTTTCAGGCAAAACTACATTTTTTTTTCACAAATCGAAGTTGTCATCCTGTAACACCTATTGAATTTTGTTTCTTGGTCAATTTACATACCATTCTAATTGGATAAATATGGGTAAGAAAACACCCTCCATTAAGGTTTGTACTGGGGTTCAAGTTCAATATAAACAAATAGGGCCCACAAACAGGTGAATGGAGACTCGATGGAGCTTCCATTATGCACTCTCTGTTTTCAAAATAAAGAGGAACTCCATGTTTTACATAAATTTCTAACACTACCAAGGAATATTCAAAATGGACGGGCGTGGCAACGCACGCCATCAATGATCTAGTTGTCATCGCAACATACCCTCCTTGCTGCCGCGCCAAGGCACCGCCACCGTTGCAACACGAACCATGTTGACACCGCTTATACCTCTCCTCGCTTTGTAGTCATCGCCGCATCAACACCGCCATCGCTGCAAAACCCAGTGTGTTAGCCGCCACGGTGGTCATCGCTTCGCAGGAGTGGCCCATCGCCCTACAACATGACACAAGACCTGTAGTGTGGGGACCCTAGCCTATTAGCCCGAAGCCTTCGACGTGCGTGCACAGTGATCCCAAGATCACTGCTCAAGAACACAAAGAACTGATATCACGAGTACACATCCAATACATAACGATAAAATCTTACACAAATAAGACCATTATGATCAACTCTTACACAGATAGACTCATGGATGGAACTGCAAATGAGACAATGCAGCAGATTCTTCGATGATAATTTGGGCCCTAGCCGACATGCCTTAACCCTAAAGCCAGCTGATTGAGTACTCTTCTTCTGGCACATAATTTTCCATGTTTGACGTAACCGGCAAGCCATGTTAGTACATTGAATATACTCACAAGCAACCCACAAAATGATGATAACAAATGTTAATGCAATGTCTCAATACAAAGGAATGGCTCTATGTTATGTTTCATTTGCGGAAAGTTAAATCTTAAGCATATGTGATAAACCTAGTAATTTGTGAAACATTTCAAACAATGGTTGGTAACAACGTGAGTAAATTGCATTAGTATGATTAATCTTCTTCCACCAAATCCAAACAACATAATAATCCAATTCCAACATTTCCTTAATTCAAGTTTGATATCCAAGTTCCACATATATCATTTCTCCGTGACAAGGACCATAGTCACGTGGCATTTCCCCGCTTTATAGCTTACATGAGGTATAATATCATCCCATTTGGATGAAAAGTCAAAACATGAACATAGGCTAAGCGTGATCATCACAATTGTCCTTGACCGTCGACACGTCTATTCAAATATTTTTAATATTCTGCAGAGGTTGTACACTTAACTCATAAGATTTGATATGCTCATAATGTCAGCCATGTTTCGCCATACTAGGTGTACACGATTTGAACAATCAAACGAGACTTTTCTCAAGAGTGATGCTAGTATAGATCCCACCTGATGGCACACAACCCTGATCTTAATATTTTAAAGTTTTCTGAAATGGGGAGATTCATCATACCTTAATTTAATTCATCGTACCACCACATGAGGGAACAATCGTTGTGTCCGGGTTGAACATTTCATTTCATCCCCGGCATGATGGAATAGGTTCACCTAGTGTGAACTACTACACTAGACCGACCAAGTTACCGAGTCAACCACCGTTTCATAGGGGGTAATGTGATTGCACATGTAAGGTTGGCGTTACTAGTAGCACTCGCACTCTATGCCATTTCTAAAAGATCTCCACTTCTTCTCCATTTTGTAAAACTTTAATTTCAAGAATCATCCCATGGGAATTAGTGGCACCCATGAGTTTTTGATAAACATTTTGAGTAAAAGGTTTTATCCCAAACCCTAGTATTCTAAGGTGACTTGCATGGCAAAGAAAACTACTAAACTCCGCCTAAGTCCAACATATATAATAACCCGTGGGTATATAAGCCTAGGGTTACAAGGATGAGGTATTATCAATGTCAAAAGGGGTACCAACAATAAGCATGTAGGTCATAGCTACGACTAAGAAAATCTTAACATAACATCTTTAGTAAAACTACTTTTATGCATGAATATATATCGAAGTGAGTAATGCAAATATGGGTTCAACTTCAACATGGTCAAAGTAGGTTACTTGTTTGGCTCAGAAAGGTCTTCACAAGCTTTTGGTCTATCCTCGAATCGCACATTCAGATCCTTCTTTATCGTCGAAAAATAAACAATAAAGAAAATAAGCAATTTAAACTAAAACAGAAACTTCAAAGTGCTCGGATTTTTTTGGAAGTTATGTAATTAGACAAAGCTTGATGTTAGATGAATTTAGGAAAATAATCAATTGATTTGGAGTTATGGTTAGTCAATTATGAATTCCTTGAAGTGGAAAAAGATAAAGGCTCGCATTAGGATGATGTGATCGACCCAGATAACCAAAAATGCACAGAGCGTTATTTATGAAAAAAAAACTAATCGGCTCGGCCCAGATACACATTCCAGAGGCTAAAGGGGTGAAGTTGAAGGTGTAATACGCCTTTAGTTGAACCAATTCACACACTTCTCTCGGCTTAAACCCGACAGATGGGACCATGGGTGGGGTCCATCAGTCAACGAGAGAGAGAGATAACAGAAGGGATGATATGTAGGTTCCACTTGTCATCCGTAACCTTGGGACAAAACAGGGGCAGAGCTCACCCTCTGTGGTAGAGGGCCTGGCGAAGCGAATTGAGGACACCAACTTGTTCAGTGGGCTGGTGCACGTGGATGGAGGTGGAGGCGGTCCACGACGATGACATATTTGTTGGCGACAAAGAAGCAGAGCGGCGGTTCTTGAAAATTGGGTGATGCTCGTGATCTCTCAAACGCACTAAGAGAAACTCAAGGCTCAATGTAATTTAAGAGTGGAGGGATAGGGAGAGAGAGCAACAACGGCGTCTAAGTCGACTTTTCTGCTTGAACTAGAGCGCACCTTGGGAGAGAGGAGAAACTAGAGGTGCATGGGCTCAATTGGGTTCAGTTTAGTGTTGTGTGAGAGAGCGGAGGATATCGGTGGGGGGGGGGGGGTTTAAGTAGGATGACGACGAGCTCACTATGCACCAAGTGGCATTGATCACAGTGAGCTGGTGAGGGAGCAAGAGAGGGAGGGGGCATTGGGCATGGACGACGATGTAGGCTTCCCGGAGAAGATTGAAGGTGATAGGAGGCATGCGAGACGAGTTAGGAGGGCCAACTCGGTCGACGCGACCATTGGTGATCAGGGGCGGCGAGAGAGAGAGAGAGAGAGAGAGAGAGAGAGAGAGAGAGAGAGAGAGAGAGAGAGAGAGAGAGAGAGAGAAGCTCGCGTGGGAAGAGCATCCACGTAGACTTCGCATCAACACTTTCTTAAAATACGCAAACACTTTCTTAAAATACGCAAACACTTTTTTAATTACATGGACATTTAAAAGATGTGTCAATGCTTATAGAAATTACATGGACAATTTGAATAATTGCGAACACTTTTTAAATTTCAGAAACATTTTTACTGAAAATAGGTGAACACTTTCTTCAGCTTTTATTTTGAAAAATGTGTGAACACTATTTTAAATTATAGCTTTTTTGTCAAAATGGGTGAACACTTTTCAAAAGTTAGATAAACATTTTTCATAATACGTGGCATTTTTGTAAGTTATATGATTTTTTGGGCGAATTATTAAAAATCACGTTTAATTGTTTCTGGAGAAATGCGCGAGTACTTTATAAAAGCACATCAACATTTCCTAAATATGCGAACATTTCTAGAAAGATGCGGAGATTTTTCAATTATGTGAAAAATGTTACACTTATTATTTTAACTACTAATTTATTATAAATTTTTTAATACAGTACATAAATTAAGAAAAGCATTTTTCGAGATTTATTACATGTTTTTTTTTTTGACTTGGAACCATTGGATTCCATTACTCAACTGGCGCAGCAACATCGCTGGCCATAAGAACAGTTACATCATTCGGCACAGCGTCCACCCACAGCCGGTGAGTTTCCTGGCCCTTACTCCCCATAGCTGCTAGTGCATGGGCTACTTTATTACAATCACGAGGAGCAAACAAGAAAGAAACCTTATTAAAACTAAGACGAATGAACTGACGAATGTCTCAGTAGATAATGCCTTCAGGAGCACGATCGTAAGTTGTACTTTGTAGAGCCTTCAGAAGAGTTCTACAATCTGATTCAATTACCACACTGGAAATACCCCAAGCTGCTGCAGCCGATACTGCCTGAAGGCACGCTTCGGCCTCCGTCTGAATAGCACTGCTCGCATACATGATTCTTCCCGCCCCTGCTCCACAAGCGTCGCCTGCGCTGTCACGGATAACGAAACCCCATCCACCAGTACCACTCGGACCATGAAAGGCCCCATCGATATTGATCTTCAGCAAATCATCAGCCGGCCTAAGTCCATCTGCAAGCCGTCCTGACAGGCATCTCCGTCCGCATCTTTTTATTATATTGCAGTGATTCCACCGCCAAAGCCCTCGCATGTGCTGCCGTAGCTTCTACTGAAACCACCTTTTCATTTGCATTTAGTCTATTCCTCCTATCCCACCACTTCCAGAGCATGCATGCAATCACCACCTGGTCCTCTTCACGAAGCGTGAGTAGTAGTTGCACTGTTTGTGTAGAATTCTTGCATGCCTCTAATCGCTGCCTGACAGTCTCCATATCCGCTTCTCTCCAAAGCTTTTTTACTTCTTTGCATTTGACAAACAAATGGCATCCATCCTCATCTAATCTCCGGCAACAAAGACATAGGGATTCACATATAAACTGTTGCACCTTGGGCTGGGTAGGCATCGTCCATATTTTCCTCCAGTCTATGTCTCCCTGCGTTGGTTCAGAGGCCTCTGCTACAGCTTGGCTATCCCGACTCCGGACGTACAACTGGTACGCGGACTTGACTGAAAATTCACCCTTCCCATCATAGTGCCAAGCATAGTAATCCTCAAAGTCCTCTCGGATTGGTGTAGCAAGAATAATATTAGCATCATCCGCTATGAATGTATCACGCACCAGAGTTTCATCCCATGTCATCGTTGTTGGATCTATGAGTTCAGAAACTTTAGTAAGAAGGCAGCTACCCCGAGTAGTCCAGGGTTGTCTCGTTCCATCCCTAGCAATCCAGGGATCAGTCCAGATTTTGATATTAGTCCCATCGCCGACCCTCCATATGATCCCTTCTTTCAACAATGCAACACCCTTCAGAATACTACGCCAGGTATACGAAATTCCTGGTCTAGGTTCAGCATCCAAAATAGACGTGGACGGGAAATACTTCGCTTTAAGTACCTGAGCGCACAGCGAATCCGGGACAGTAAGCATACGCCACGCCTACCGCGCCAACATGGCCATGTTAAATCCATGCAGATCACGGAATCCCAGACCTCCCTTGTTCTTCGGCCTTGTCAACAATTCCCAACTTAACCAATGGACTTTGTTCATCTTTTCTTGCTGTCCCCACCAGTATCTACATATCATAGAACCCATCTGTTCACACAGAGACTTTGTTAAGTCGAAGCATGACATAGCGAAAGTAGGTATGGCTTGGGCGCAGGCCTTAATTAGCACATCCTTTGCTGCCCTTGAGAGCAATCTTTCTATCCATCCTTGTATACGTTTCCATATCCTATCCTTGAGGTATTCAAAATTTTGTGACCTCGCTGCCCCCACATATACTGGAAGTCCCAAATACCTCTCAGTTTTTGATTCTGCACGGATATGCAGCACCTCTAACACCCTTCGCCGATCAGCTTGCTTTGCGTTCTTACTAAACAATACCGAAGACTTGTCAAAATTTATTGTCTGCCCCGAACAATTCTCATAGAGTTCTAGAACATTCTGCAGCGTTGTGGCACTTTCACCATTGGCTTTCATTAGTACCAGCGAATCGTCTGCAAATAACAAATGGTTGAGACTTGGAGCAGCATTACATAATTTAATTCCCTTCAAAGTGCCATCCCCATCAGCCTTATTTAGTAGTGAAGAAAAACCTTTAGCACATAGAAGAAAAAGATATGGAGATAGGGGATCGCCTTGACGTAACCCTCTCTGTGGGATAATCACATCCGTATAATCACCATTCACTTTCACCCTGTATGAGACCGAAGAGATGCACAACATGATTCTTTCAATCCATCTTCTATCAAAACCCATTCTCTCCATTATTTTCTCCAAGAAATTCCACTCTACCCTATCATAAGCCTTGCTCATGTCCAACTTGACCGATGCAAAACCTTCCTTCCCACTTCTTTTATTCTGCAAGTAGTGTGTACACTCATAAGCTAGCAAGATATTATCCGTGATTAGCCGCCCGGGAACAAACGCACTCTGATTTGGAGAAATAATTTCATCAAGGATCTGCTTGAGCCTATTTGCGAGTACCTTTGACACTAGTTTGTAAACCACATTACACAAACTTATAGGCCTCAAGTCTTTCATATTTTCCGGGTTCTTGACTTTAGGAATGAGGACCACACACGTGTCATTCCAACCTTGTGGCATAGGACCTCCATTTAACACACTTAGTACCTCATGCACAACTTTTTCACCAACGATATCCCAACAATTCTTATAGAACAAAGAGGGCATGCCATCCGGACCGGGCGCTTTGAGATCCCCAATACTATCAAGCGCACTCAACACTTCTTTTTCAGTGAACTCCTTGCAAAGCAATTCGTTCATGGCCGGAGTAACTCTAGGATCAACATGACTCAAGAGCTCATCCAACAGTGTACCTGCAATAGAAGTGAAAAGATTTATAAAATAGTTAGTCACCACCTCCTTCATGGCCCCTTCTTCCTCCACAACACTTCCGTCCTCTCCTCTCAGCCACTTTATTCTATTCATCCTCCTTCTCTCTGAAGCATATGCATGCAAGAATTTTGTATTTCTATCCCCACTTTTCAGCCAATCCACATGAGCCCTCTGTTTCCAATACAATTCTCTTTGCTCTTCTAGCCTTCCTAGCTTAAAACGTAGCACCCCCTCCCTCCTCACTTGTTCCGGTCCTATAGACTTCCTTCTCCACGCATCAAGCTCCTTTTTTAGGCGAGAAATTCTCTTTTCCAGATCACCAAGAATGTTCTTATCCCAAATCATTAACTTAGTGCCTGTTCGGAATTACTCCAGTCTGCCGACTCCGCTCCGCGCGTGGAGCTCGGTCTGAGCCGCTCCCAGCAAATGTACATGCGCTCTCTCCGCTCTGGGAGCTCTAGTGACGGAGCGGAGAGGATCCGAACAGGGCCTTACTCAAAACTCCTCTTACCGCTCCCTCCACATCCTTCTGGTGCTCTCTCACTTCACACTCCCATGCCTCCCTAATCAGCTCCTTGCACCCCTCTTCTTCCAGCCACCTTGCTTCGAATCGAGGCCCCACACTCCGAGCCGAGCCATGTCTTCTCTCTCGCAGCCCATGTGTATCAATGATGATAGGTCTATGGTCGGAGTGCCGCGGATCTCCATTAATCACTGTCACCGCGGGAAATCTGTCCTTCCACCTATGTGATGCCACCTATGGTGTAACATGTTTTTTAGCAACCGAGAGATTTATTACATAAGAAACCGTTTTTGGCAGGAAAAAAAAAGCGAAGCTTACCTGTTTTATAGGGCGCACAAATTGCCGGCCCATATCCGAACTCTGCAGGCCACGCTCCCTCCGGAGTCCGCCGCAGGTAACTCGCCGCCGGCTCCATTACACGCGGACGCGGGCAAAGCTCAACAGCCGAGCGCCCTTGCCGCCCGGCCGGGGTGATCGTACGTATCTTCTTCCCCCGCCGCCCTTGCCGCTCTGAAATCTCTCGTGCAGTCCGCCGCCGCCGTACCCTAGAGCTGTCGGCGTCTTCTCCGCCGCTCATGCTCGTCCCCGTTGCCGTATACCTTGCAAGCTACGACCGTGAAACACTGCAGGTTTTTGAGGTACGCGCTTTTCGTCATCTGTCATCCCAATTCCGAAACCAAGCTCCACAAATTGGGCACATGCACACCATCTAGATCCACCCTTACAATGTGCAGAGTTGAATCGGGGAACCTTCCATTGATGATCCGTGATTGTTTTACAGCCCAGCGTAACTGCTGTTTTTTTCGAAAAGGGGAAGACCCCGGCCTCTGCACCATCACCTTGCGTAACTTCTGATGACTGAACATTTGGAGTTTATTTTCTTCTGCTTCAGTGTTCGGACTCGGGAATATGCTGCAAACTAAGAGAGCTGCCGATGACGATCTCACAGAAAGCTCGAAAAAGAATAGAAGAATCTGTACTGGTGGAGGAGAGACACTTGATGTGTTGATTTCAGGTCTGCGGGCACTTCACTTATCTGCAGATGTTTTGTTACAGCTCTAATGGTCCACTCACAATTCTGTTTCATCATGTCTTCTATTAACTAGGGGATTTGCATCCAGATGTCAATTCGGAAGAGCCGATTGACAGCTTTAGTGACTCTGGCCAAAGTGTTTGGAGTGAGCTCAGTAAAGAAGCCACTTCAAAAATTTCTAGAAATGTTGTCTCCCTCGCTTTGTCTGATGGTGACTATGCTGTCATACTCTAGTATTCTTACTTCTTAAATATTTATCTTAATTTAAAAAAATGCTTGTTATAGTTGACTAAAATTACAACCTTGTGTAGGACATACGGTGTTGTTTGCATGCTCAGGCATAGCCTTGCGAAGCGGGCGGTACGTGACAAGCTTTCTGACCTCAGCAAGTTTGGTTAGAGCTTTCAATGTTAATAACAGAGAAGGCCATGATACCTTGAACGTTGGTGCTGCTATTCCTTCACTTATTTTACTTGTTTAGTTAAGATGGTTGCCAGTTTGTCACCATTCTGCATACTTTTTTGCTGTCCCGTTATAGATCGAAGTGCGTCGTAATGGTGAGGTTGCCAAAGGGATCTTGAAAAGCTATGATTCGGATCAGGGGATTGTTGTTGTCCAAGTACTGTTTGTCACTCTTGGTGTTCATCCAGTGGATCTCAGTTTTCAGGTGGAATTTCCTCCCTGTAGGAAGGTAGTAGCTGTCACACGTGCCGATTCTGACACATTAATGGCCACAAGTGGGACACTTGTTGTTGATTCAAGTGGATCTGAAGATGGCAAACAGCTTATGTTCTCCACTTGTAAAATCTCTGAGGTACAATTGAACTATGGCCTCTCTATTTTATCTGCAACTGTATGCACTGAACTATATATCAGAGCCATAAAACTGGTGTTTTCGCATGTACCTCCTTTTCCATATCATTATTATTTTCGTTCCAATGTAACCTTGTTGCCTATCACTTCATTTTTATTAGGCTTGGGAAGGTGGGCCGCTTTTTGATTATGATGGGAACTTTGTTGGCTTGAACCTTTCTTTGGTTGGGGAAAGAATTTATTTCATGCCAAGGAGTATAATTATCGAACGTTTGGAGGAACTTCTGCCAAAAAAGGAAGCTAAGACGTTCAGGTATATCTTGTGTATTTCCATTTATTTTGCTTACCTGTGTGTGTCCATAGCTAATTCCACTTCGTCCTCCCTGCATTTATTTTTTCTAAGTAATACTTGAGCTTAATTCCAAGGTAAGCCACATTGGTTTCCAAACAGTAATACTTTGCTATTTCTTTTGTAGATTTATGTATTGCAATTGTAATTTCTTGGCTGCCTCTTCCAAGAATATCATATTACTTCAAAATTGAAGTAGTAGTTTTCTTTGCGGAAATTGTATTTTGATCCCGAGCTCCACAGTTCTTGAAGTTTTGAAAAATACAAAAACTATATTTTGAAGTTCCAAAAGAATTCTGAAAACAATTGGACATGAATCTAGGGATGTATACTACATCCCCTTTAAATTTTCATTAAAAAATATGTTGTGGTTCAAGCTACACACAGAAAAAAAATCATGTCTTTCTAGCACATGCACTATTCACTATAGAAGTCTTATGATTTTGTTTTTTATGCATATTTGATCATGAAACTGTACAGAAATGTACTCCCTCCGTTCCTAAATGTAAGTCTTTGTAGAGATTCCACTGGATGGACTACATACGGAGCAAAATGAATGAATCCACACTTAAAATGCATCTATATACATCCGTATATAGTTCATAGTAGAATCTCTACAAAGACTTACATTTAGGAACGGAGGGAGTAGTATACATCGCAATGTTCATATGTAATTTTTTCAGATTTTTTAGGAACTTTATAATATGATTTTCAAAATTTTCAAAAACAGGGCTCCATGGAGCTCGGGAGCAAGAAATCCACTCTCTTTTCTTTGTTCCTTTTGTAGATTTATATGTGCTGTTTATAGTTTCCTTGCATTTTTCATTGTTTATCCCTAGATAATACTTGCTTTTTTTCTGCCTCTAAGAATACTCATATTACTACAATGTTGATGCTAGTAGATTTTTCTAATTTGAAGAGTTCTTTTTTCTAGTTTAGACTTAAAATATGGGTTGTAGTAGGATTTATGATCATTTCCTGATCTTAGAAATTTTGTATAGTGCCATTGCTGTTCTACTTACAACTTAGTGTTCTTCTCTTCTCCTGCAATTCTGTTCGCGTAGATGTTGAGCAGCGCTGTTTTGGGCCAGTTTCCTTCCATACTCCTCGAATGTATTTATTGCAAGTTTACTATGTCTTTCCACAGGAATGTAGAAATACAGAGAGAGGTACAGCCCTGGCCCTATTGCACCTATCCAAGCGGTGAGCACACAGCCAGATCTATTGTGCTTTTGTGCATTCTCTCATCATCTCTAATAATTCTGTTTCATAAGATCCTCAAAAGTTCTGCAAACTTGGCCTTTTACCTATGTCCTTTCATAATAACCATATGCTGTTTTAGCTTTTTATAGTTGTACTCTCATGGTCTCAATGCTATTCAGCTAACCTTGTTATACTATCTTCATTTGTGTGTTCGATTTGGGGATATTAGACAGATCTGGGGATCTAGACTCCTTGGGTTATCCAAAGCCATCATCGACTGTTGTCAGTGGTGAGTTAATGCTTGTGAGCTGGTACTGCGTTGTGCTTGTTTACAGCTTTCCTCTGCCGCTGACTACTATCATTGAACAGAGGGCTTGGTTTTGGTTAATACCTTCGAAGAGACTTTTGGTGACGTATATGATTCTGGTAAAGGTGTCTGGAGCCAACTCACAAAAATGGGTTCTCATAGTTTACCTCGACGAGTTGTCTCACTCGCTTCATTCAGCGGTAATATTACAGTACTGTGCTATTTACTAATATTCCACATTTGAACTAGTCTCTCAATCAAAACTGCGGCATATATGCAGGAGAAAGGAGGTTTTTCGTGTGCACAGGCTTATTTATTGACTGGAATGGATGCACCCCCATTCTGACTTCAGCGAGTTTGATTAGGGATCCTAAAGACGGAAACAAGATTGCTGAAAAGTTGAAGGTTGGTTCTTGATGCTCTTCTTACATTTTCTGCTTAGGTCTCACAGTGCCATTTGCAGATTGAAGTTTTGCTTCCAAACAAAGAGCGCAGAGAAGGGAAACTGCAACATTATAATTTATACTATAATGTTGCTCTCATTGTTGTCGAGGATTACCGTTGTCTTCGTCCAGCTAGAATTCATGAAGATTGCTGGAATCCTTTTACTGTGGAAGATCCCAATGTAGTAGCTGTGGGGCGCTGCTTCAAATCTGGCAGGTTAATGGCTACACATGGAAAACGAACCGGCTGGTCAGGCATGCTTGATTACAGAGATCTTAGGTACTCCAGTTGTAAGATCACTAAGGTTAGTACTGCTCATGGGGTTAATCTTATTTGATGTATCCATGATGTAGTAAACCATATTACAAATCACAACTTCTCCATGCATACTGATACAGCTTTAATGTTATTTTTTGTTTGCTAGGCTGGGATTGGTGGTCCTCTGCTTGACTTTAATGGGAGATTTATTGGCATGAACTTCTATGATAAGAAAATAGGAACCCCATTCATATTTAGGGACTGTATTATTCGAGTGCTGGCAACTTTTGTGGAAAAAAGGTATGCACACTTGATTTTCTGTCTGGCATACTGAAGTGCCTGTCATGTTTCAGATCAGTGCAGGACGTGACATTTTGTGTTTTATCAAAAAAAGAAAAACTTCCCATTGAATCTTGCCTACTTTGTTTGACACAGGACTTTTGATGAAGTTACCAGCGATGGACCAATCAGGTGTGCATTATATTTACTTATCACTTTGATGTTTTGCATGAACAAAATCTTCCGATAACGTTATTATGTGTGGAAAACGATTGAATAATGGAAACAGGTGGCCTGTGCCCATACCGTGCTGGCGCCATCCGGACGATGAGCTCAAAGATTCGCTCCCACCTGGCCATGGGGAAAAATCTGGGACGTTCGGATTCTCATATGTGGATGGAGTTAGAGTCGACAACCATTAGATGTCCTGTGCTCTTGCTCTGCTCTGCGCTCTCCATGTGGTGGTAAACCTGTTTGTATGAGCCGTTAGGAAGTTATCTCTCATGTAGCCATGTCCCAATGTTTGGACTAGTATTTTGGTGTTCCTTTTATCAGAATGAATGTAATTCATCCGGAGCTATTTGGTGTTCGCTAGTTTCTGCCGTAGCTGAACATTTTCTGCATCTTTGGGAAGCATTTCTATGTGCAAGCAAACGGAGTGACTGTAATTGTTCATTTGTACTGTCATTGTTGAAATTTCTATGTGTGTTCTGATTACATATTATTATGATGTTTTATCATGTTACTGAAACTGCAAGTTTGTGCATAGTTGCTTCATGTTCTGGAACTGGACGGTTGAAATATGACCTGAATCTTATTATAAGGTGGAGTGTTTATGTTATGCTTGACTGGCTGTAGCCTGTAGGGGTGGGTGTTTCGATTTAAACCTAAAATTTGCTTTATGTAATTTGCTTTTGTAGAATAGAATACTTCTTCATGGCGGCACTGTGAAAATTTTCCTGCAAAGCACTATGAAGTTTGTTCTGGAAATGCACCTGCTGAACGAGGTGCTTTATGCTATGGTGGCACGATTTCTATTGTAGGTGTACAGTCTTCATTCTTCAATTATTCACCTTTGGGTTGTCAACTACTTCCTCTATTTCAAAACATAAGGTGTATTATTTTTTGAAGAGTCAAACTCCTACTCTGCAATGCTTGACCATGTTTATGCAGAAAAATATCAACGTATACAATATCAAATTAGAATAACTGGATTCATCATGAAATATATTTCTATATTTTATTTATTTGGTATCGTAGATGTTATTTTTCCTGTATATTCGATAAACCCTAGTCGCCATTCTGGGGCCACAGGGTTTTTTCGTTGAAAAACGTATATGTTGTGAATGCTCCCAGTAATTGCTATGCTACATACGGGTTGTTCCCTCGAGATGGTGTATGAGGGAGAACGGTTGCATTGTTCCCCATAGGAACTAACACATGTCACCGCTTTAAGATTTGTGTGCGGAATTGAAAGCACTAGAGAGCGTTTCCTCAAAAAACCACTCTCAGAAAACGTCAATTCTATAACATTTTCGTATCATATGTGCTTTCAATTTCCATATCCAAATTCATGACAACCCTTTTTATCAAAATATATTGCAACCAATTTACGCAGTAATACGCGGGGCATCATCGAGTATGCTATTAAGAATGACACCGACTACAAGGCTCTAAAACATCTAACCAAACCGTAGATGGAACTATCCCCTTGATGTAAGTCTTTACTGCCACGATCGACTCGCACGCCTCCTTGATATACGCCTCGTCCAGGGGAGAGCATTTCCTAGATATGTGGCTATTGCACCGACGATTCATCTTTACAGTGTCTAATAAGAGAGCATCTCCAGCCGCGCCCCCAGAACGGCCTCCCTAGGCGATTTTTTGCGCCGGCACCAAAAAAAGGGACCAGCAGAAGTACTCCAAGTTCGTCAGGTTCCTAGGTGTAATACACCAGTGGTCCAGTGGCTGATTCGATGGGTTAACTTACCACCTGAGGATGCAACCTGGGAGGATGCAGACTTCATCAAGTACACTTACCCCGAGTTCTTCAGTACCACTACACGCACTTGGAGGCAAGAAGCAACATCGTCGTGAGGACACGTCGAAACTCAAGAGGAGAGCAATGTCAGGACTGCACCAGGTGTCGACTAGTTTCACTTAGCTGTAGCAGATCAGGAGAAAACGCTTCAGAAGAGATGGACGGCTATGATAGCTCCTCGCAGTTATCGCGCGTCGCTAGCCGTTAGATTGATATGTCTTTTACCGTTATCTGTTACTGTGCCGTTTCACCCCGTTGCCGGGAGCGATCGCCTATAAAGCAGCCGGGTTGTGGCTGGCTCCAGCACTATCGTTTTTGCTGAGAATTGCCATGACGGGCAAGTAAACTCATACATATACATTTATATTCGAGATCTGAGTAGAAATTCCCCAATTCTGTTCTTCCCAGAACCCTAAATCACTCCCACACTAGCTAGGTCCTGACAGGCGGGGAGGAAAGGGAGAGGGGGGCTGGAGGGGGAAGAGATTGGCGCGCGGCCGGCCGGCCGCGGGGGCGATTCGGTCGTGAGAGGGGTCGGGGAGGACTCTATGAAAACGAGACCACGGACTCCTTTCACACGCCGCTCTAGAATCCACCGTCACAACCGCCGGGCGGACGTCTTCTCCGCCTCTCACGCTCGTCGCCGCCCCCTCTAACGCATCGCCTGTCTGCTGTCTCCACCTCGTCCGCATCCTTGGACACTGGTTTCTCAGGTATGACCTTTTCGTCACTCAGTGATTTGATTAATTAATCCGAAATAACCTCTACAAATTTTGGGTGAACAACCGGCAATCATCTATCAACATCCTCTTAATCTTCTTATAACCTTTTTAACCCCCAACGTGAAAATTGGTACTGTACAAATTTTGGGTGCAAAGTTCAACCTTTTAACCCCAACTTGAAATTGGTAGACTTTCTTTCTCCTTTTTTAGTTATTTTAATCAAATTGATGAGCTCCCACGCCTAGTTTGATAGGATACAACAGTACTCCCTCCGTCCCAAAATAAGTGTCTTGAGCTTAGTACAAATTTGTATTAGAGCTAGTACAAAGTTGAGACACTTATTTTGGGACGGAGGGAGTACTAATTAACATTTTTGCACTGGCATTGGCACTCAATATTTATTCTTGCACCTGAACACTTTTTTATTTCATTCCAAAAGAATATACTCCCTCCGTCCCATAATATAAAAGCGTTTTTTACACTAGTGTGGTGTCAAAATATAGTATGGGACGGAGGGAGTATTTCCTTATAAGAGGGACATTGATGGAGTATATCTACAAGTGTTAAAGTAACAAACTGCCACTTAGTGTTTCAGTAAACCTCTTTGTTTATTTCAGAAGACGTGTTTGCAGTTCAATTTGAACTGCAAATACTTCTTATATTTAGTTACAGAGGTAGTATATTAGTTCAAGGACTATCAGCTGACATAAGACTTTTATTACGGACCCTTTGATTAATGTTGTTCAACAATCTTTTGTTGCCGGCTATGACTGAACATTTGGATTTTCTTTTGTTCCGCTTTAGTGTTAGGAATATGCTGAAAATTAAGAGAGCTGGCGATGATCTAACAGAAAGTTCCAAAAAGAACAGGAGAATCTGCACTGACGGAGCAGAGACACTTGATCTGTTGACTTCAGGTCTGCCGGCACTTCATCTTTCTATACATGTTTTATTACAGCTCTATTGGAGCACTCACAATTGTGTTCCATCATATTTTTTTTAACTAGGTGACTTACATCCGGATGGCAGTTCGGAAGAACCGATTGATAGCTTTAGTGATTCTGGTCAAAGTGTCTGGAGTGAGCTCAATAAAGAAGTCACCTCAAAAATTTCTAGAACTGTTGTCTCCCTTGCTTTGTCTGATGGTGACTATGCTGTCTTACTCTAATTTTCTTAGTTTTAAAATATTTATCTTATTTAACATTGCTAGTTACAGATGATTAAAATTTATATCTTGTGTAGGACATTCGGTGTTATTTGCATGCTCGGGCATAGCCTTGCAATGTGGGATGCAAGCCACAAGGTTTCTGACTTCAGCAAGTTTGATTAAAGCTTTCAATGATAAAAAAAGAGAAGGCCATGATAGCTTGAAAGTTGGTGCTGCTAATCATCCTTCAGTTATTTTACTTGTTTGCTCAATATAATTGTCAGTTTGTCACCATTCAATACTTCTCCTGTTGTCTCATTACAGATTGAAGTGCGTCGCAACGGTGATGTTGCCAGAGGGTTATTGGGATACTATGATTTGGATCAGGGGATTGCTCTTGTCTACATAGTGTTCGTCACCCTTGGTGTTCATCCAGTGGGTCTTGATCATCAGGTGGAATTGCTTCCCAGTATGAAGGTACTAGCTGTCGCACGTGCCAATTCTGACACATTAATGGCCACAAGTGGGATATTACCCGATGATTCCAGTGGATCTGAAGATGGGAAACAGCTTATGCTTTCCACTTGTAAAATCTCTGAGGTACACTTTCACTATGGTGTGAGTTTTTTATCTGCAACTATATGCACTTGAAATATATAGCTCTGAGGCATATAAATCATGCTTTTATTATGTACCTCTTGCTCCATATCGTTCTTTTTAATTCAATGTAACCATTGTTGCCTCTTTATTTTTTATTTTTTTATTTCTAGGCTTGGGAAGGTGGGCCACTTTTTGATTATGATGGGAACCTTTTTGGCATGAACCTTTCTTTGGTTGCGGAAAGAACTTTCTTCGTGCCAAGGAGTACAATTATCAAATGGTTGGAGAAATTCAAGCCAAAAAGGGAAGTTGAGAGGTTCAGGTATATCTTGTGTGTTTCCTTATATCTTTGCTTATGTTTGTCCAGCACTAATTCCATTTGTGCTAGGCTATATTGATTACCAAACATTTCGAGGCATATTAATTTTGCAAGAATCTGGATCATGGGCGTAGGGTGTCATTCCTTTTGTGGTTTTATGCATCACACTTGTTATTTCCTTGCACTTTTCATTGTTTATTTACCCCTTCATAACAACTTGCTTCTTGGCTGCCTCAACCAAGAATACTTATCATTACTTCAAAGCTGAAGTTAGTAGGTTTTTTGTTCCTGCTTTATATTTATGTATGGTGTTTGTAGTTTCTTTCCACTTCCCATTTTTATCCTTAGGTAACACATTAATGTTGAATATACTCCCTTCGTTCCATAATTCTTGTGGAACTAAAACCACGACAAGAATTATAGAACGGAGGGAGTAGTAGATTTTTCTAATCTCATGCTGTTTCGGACTTAAAATGTGGTAAATAGTACTCCCTCCGTTCGGAATTACTCGTCCAAGAAATGAATGTATCTAGATGTATTTTAGTTGTAGACACATCCATTTTTGTGACAAGTAATTCCGAATGGATGGAGTAGGATTTATGATCTTTTCCTGACCCTATAGGTTCTGTATAGTGCAATTGCTCAGTTCTCCTCACAACGTAGTCCTCTTTCTTCTCTTGCAATTTTGTTAATGTAGATGTTGCGTAGCGCTGATTTGGTCTATTTTACTTCTGGTTCGTACTCATGGGGATGTAAAATTTATTGCAAGTTTATTATGTCTTTCCAGTTCCCACAAGGATATGAAAATACAGAGGCCAGTGCAGCCCATGCCATATTGCACCTATGCAAGAGGTGAGCACACAGCCAGATATATTTTGCTGTTGTGCATTTTCTCATCATTTCTAGTGATATTGTTTCATAAGATCCTCACAAGTGATGCAAACTTAGCCTTTCACGTAAGCTGTTTAGCCTTTTTATAGTTGTACTCTCATGGTGTCAATGCTAATCAGCTAACCTTATTACACTATCTTCATGGGTGTGTTCAACTTGGGGACATAGACAGATCTGGTGATCTAGACTCCTTGGGTTATCCAAAGCCATCAAAAACCATTGTCAGTGGTAAGTTGATGCTTGTAAGTCGGTACTGTGTTGCACTTGTTTACAGCTTTCCTCTACTACTGACTACTATTGTACCATCTAACATTGAACAGAGGGCTTGGTTTTGGTTAATACCTTTGAAGAGATTTTTGGTGACATATATGATTCTGGTAAAGGTATCTGGAGCCAACTCACAGAAATGGGTTCTCATAGTTTACCTCGACGAGTTGTCGCACTCGCTTCATTCAGCGGTAATATCTCAGTAATGTGCTATTTACTGTTCCACATTTGAACTTGGCTGTCAATCAAAAGTGCGGTATATAACTATATATACAGGAAAAAGGAGGTTTTTCGCATGCACAGGCTTATTTATTGAATGGAATGGATGCACCCCCATTCTGACTTCAGCGAGTTTGGTTAGGGATCCTAAAGATGGAAACAAGATTGCTGAAAAATTGAAGGTTGGTTCTTGATGTGGTCCTTACATTTTCTGCTTAAGTCTCACAAGTGCCATTTGCAGATTGAAGTTTTGCTTCCAAACAATAAATACAAAGAAGGGGAACTGCAATATTGTAATTTACACTACAATGTTGCTCTTGTCGTTGTCAAGGATTTCTGCTGTCTTCGTCCAGTTAGAATTCATGAAGATTGGTGGAATCCTCTAATTCTGGAAGATTCCAATGTACTAGCTGTGGGCCGCTGCTTCAAATCTGGCAAGTTAATGGCTACACATGGAAGACTAACTGACTGGTCAGGCGTGCTTGACTACAGAGATCTTAGGTACTCCAGTTGTAAGATCACTAAGGTTAGTACTGCTCGTGGAGTCGTGGGTTAATCTTATTTGATGTATCCGTCACATGATGTACTAGACCATATCTCTTTGGCAAAACAAATGGCAACTTCTCCATTCATATTGCTTTAATGACACCTTTTGTTTGCTAGGCTGGGATTGGTGGGCCTCTGATTGACTTTAAAGGGAGATTTGTTGGCATGAACTTCTATGATAAGAAAATAGGAACCCCGTTCTTGTTCAGGGATTGTATTATTCGAGTGCTGGCACATTTTAAGGAAAATGGGTATGTACACTGACTTTTTGTTTGGCATATTCAACTGCAGGACTTGAAATTTTGTGTTTTATCAAATAGAAAAAGAAAAACTTTGCATTAAATCTGGCCTACTGTGTTTGACACAGGACTGTTGAAGTTGGCAGCGGTAAACCAATCAGGTGTGCATTATATTTACTCATCACTTTTATGTTTTGCATAAACAAAATCTGCCGATAACGTTAGTGTGTGTGGAAAATGATTGGATAATGGAAATAGGTGGCCGGTGCCCATACCGTGTTGGCGCCATCCGGACGATGAGCTCAAAGATTCGCTCCCACCTGGCCACGGGGAAAAATCTGGGAGGTTTGGATTCACATATGTGGATGGAGACAGGGTTGACAACCATTAGATCTCGTCATGCCCTCTGCTCCGTTGAATTTGCGCTCACCATGTGTTGAACCTGTTCGTTTGAGCTGTTAGAAGTTATCTCTCATCTAGCCATATCTCAATGTTTGGACCAATATTATGGTGTTTCATTTATGAGAGTGAATATACTTCATCTAGAGCTCTGGTTGTGCTTGCTAGTTACATCTTCTTTTATCCATTTTGAGAGTGAATATACTTCATCTAGATGAAGTATATCTAGAACTAAAATACGTCTAGATACATCTTCTTTTATCCATTTTGATGGCAAGTATTTTCGGACGGAGGGAGTATATGTAGGCTGTAGTAATTGTTCATTTGTACTGCCATTGTTGAAATTTGTATATGTCTTCTGATTATATATTACTAGCACATATGCTCGTGCGTTGCAACGGGAGATAAAATAGTATACATTTCAAGTCAGTGTGAATTATATGTGCAAGCAAACCCTGTGTGCACATGAAAAAGAATATTTAGCTTCTTGGTTTCGTGCATGTGAAGGAATCAATCCATTATTTTTCCATTCATTGATCGTGAGCATTTAAGAGTTTTGTTACATCATCGTACGTTAGAGAGGGCCCATGAGTTATTCAATCCACTCTTTCTTTCAATCCGTTCAATCGAGAAGATTTTAAGGTATGAAGTTTTTGAATATTCTTGGAAACATGAACAACTTTTAAAATCCTGAATATTATTTTGAAAAGTATGTACACTTTCAAAATAACACGAACAAAATATGAAAGGGAACACCTTTTAAAATTTACAATCATTTTCTGAAAACACCAACTTTTTTATAAAACATGATAATTAGAATTGGGAATATGTGTTGAAAATTCATAAGATTTTTAGAAAATATGTATCTTTTATACATGAACAATATTTTTAGTTATGAAAATTTCCTACAATGTGAATATTTTTCAGCTTCGGCACATTTTTTAAAATGCCATTTTCTGTTTAGAAATCTTGACCAATTTTGAAAAACAATAATTTTAAAAAAATGGCAACCTTTTGCAAGTTCTGAATATTTTTGAAAATAGCAGCAATATTTTGGAATTCTGAATATTTTCCAAAATTTGATTTTTTTTATAATTCTGACCGTTTATTGAGAATTTTGTATCTACGAAATAAATTCTAAAAAAAACTTGTAAGGGAAAAAGAGATAGTTTTTTTTGAGACACAAGAGATAGGTAAAGGAGAATAAAAATAGAAGTGAAACACGGAAAAAGAGTAATGGGCCAGCCCATTAGTGATTATCGTGTGCGAAACTTCCAATATTTCTCGACCTATGCGGAAAGTAGAGTTTACCAAGCTGCGTTGGATGTGCTAGGTTCGCTGGGCCGCATCTGTGGCCCACGTACTAAATTTTTTTGTCAAGCAGACAAACACATAAGAATTCAATACACCTGCGAACCATCCTGTGGTTGGATGGTTAGAGGGACTGTGGTATCCCCAGCCCACCAAGGTTTAAATCCTGGTGCTCGCATTTATTTCTGGATTTATTTCATGATTTCCGACGATGCGCATTCAGTGGGAGGAGATGTTCCCATCGACGACGAGGTGCCTAGGACGACTTCGTAAATTTCAAGATGATATGCCGGCTCAGTCTTTCGGAGGTGCTCATAGGTGTAGGGTGTGCGTGTGTGCGTTCATAGGGGGTGAGTGTATGCATGTATATGTAGGGGTGGGCGTTCGGTTTATATGGTTAATTCAGTTCGGTTTATTCAGGTTTCTAGAATTTCGGTTTCTATAAAATGACAACCGAAATAACCACAATAAAAACTGCCACCAAACCTTATTAACCAAGATATATCGGTTCGGTTTGTTCAGTTAACCGGAAAACCAAAATACGTGTGCACCACCATCAGTTGAAGCAGCATATCATGTAACGATTTGTTATACTTTGTACAGACATAGCCGTCAATCATCTACAAAAATAGCTACCAATTAGTATTTGCATGCATGAGATCCTATAATCTATGCACTGGATCGATGCTCTTGTGATTGCATGAATCTATGTTTAATTTCCAACGCAATACACAACTAGCTAGCGACTTAGACTAATTGCCTATCTTTTTTTTTGAAAGAAAAGGTAGAGATCTCTACCTTATATATTTCAAAAAGGCCGCAGCCTGGAGAACAAAGTATGTCAACAAAGGGAGACGCACCAGAGTGCGAAAGGAAGCAGAAACTGAAAACTAAAACAGAAAACAGAAGACAGAAAAAAAGAAAAAAAGAAAAAGAAGAAGAGGAGGAGGGGAGCAGAGAAGAGAAGAAGGAGAAGAAGAGCAGCTACATCAGGATTAGCTAGACAAACAGATCGCCCAAGCCCTCAACTCATCTTTATCTTGTTGCCGCCGAGCTCTGTGCAACCAGAGGCGAAGCAAATCCGCAGCATAGAACCTTGTGTGTTGGTCAGACCAGGAGGCACCATTGAAAACACGGTCATTCCGAGCATGCCAAAGAGTGACGACGCATGCAGCGAGGGCGACATTCCACTTCCTCCTGGGAGAAGACTGCAGGGAAGCGCGTTCGAAGAAAGATAGAAGATCAGGTGAGGCACAGGCCAACGAGTTCAGTTGCAGCTTGCCCCAGAGATGTTCAGCAGAACGGCAGCGTAACACCACATGTTCAATGGACTCCACAGCAGGACAGATATCACAATCAGCATTGGAGACTAGCGCAGACCAGCCCTTTCTGAACATGTTGTCCCTCGTGTTTAAGCGCCCGTAGAAAGCCAGCCAAAGAAATACCTTGTGCTTGCTAGGAATAATCTTATCCCAAATCCACTGTGCAAAAACACACCGTATGCCTCGGAAGGTGAGCATCTTGTAGAAATAAGCTGTAGCCAGCTCTTTTCCCATGAGAGAAGAGACCCGGCGATCAGCATTGGCGACGGTCGGAGTTACATCTGCGAGGAGGTCGAGAAGAACCAGTAGCTCCTCCGTTGCTGTGTGTGAGAGATTTGGGTGCAGTTGTATATCCCAACCATCCTGAGTTACTTGCGAACGGATTGAGCATAGCTTGTCCTTGGCAAAAGAGTACAACACGGACAGTGCAAACATCAACCTTCCAGCCTGAAGCCAGTGATCCTGCCAGAAAGAGACGAGAGCCCCGGAACCAAGCGAGCATCGGGAAGAGGACAGCACCAATGAATGTAAGCTTTTAGGCCTTTCGAGCGGTGTCACGCGAACTGTTGCCACTGGGTAAGTTATTTCTGTAGTATTGTGAGGCCAGCCATTGATAGCAGGGTATGTCTGAAGACTGAAGGACTTTGGCCAGAAATTTGCACATCATGGCTTGGTTGTGATAAGAGAGATCTCTGACACCTAGGCCACCCGCGCACCGTGGCAGTATAACTCTGTCCCAGGCCACAAGACAGTGTCCACCCGAGGTCGTGCTCTTCCCTTGCCAGAGGAAGGCGCGCATCAAGCCTTCCAGCTTATTAATGGACTCTTTTGGCCAAGGAAAGCAGGTCATGAAATAGCTTGGAATGACGGCAAGCACCGAGTTGATCAGCGTAAGCCTGCCTCCCCATGATAGAAACGTAGCCAGCCATCCCGACAGCCTCTTGTCTACTTTATGGATCACTGGTAGGAGCATGCCATGTGTAATCTTATTCAGAGACAAAGGCAGACCGAGGTACGTGCACGGGAAGGAGGAAACTGGGCAGCCAAGAAGGTGAGCAATCTCCATGGCAGTATCAGCTTCAACTGAGACCGGGACCAAAGTGCTTTTGTGAAAATTTATCTGCAGGCCGAAGAAATCGGAGAAGGCTGAAAGTATGTTTTTGACCATTTGAGCTTGCTGCAAGGAACCCTGGAAAATGAGCAGAGTATCATCCACATACTGCAAGACAGGAAACAGAGTGTCTGAGCCGAGAGGGTGCAGCAAGTTGCCGGCCTGAAAATGCATGCAGCAAAGGCGTTGGAGCACATCTGCAACCAGGATGAAAACGTAGGGAGAGATAGAATCCCCTTGTCGGAAGCCCTTCTTGGCGGAAAAAACATCACCAAGCTCTCCATTCATTAAAACACGGGACTTGCCAGTGGATAGGAGGGAGGAAATCCATTGTATCCACTTATGCGGGAATCCTCGAGCTTGGAGAATCTGCAGAAGGCCGCTCCAACTGACGCTATCGAAAGCCTTTTGAAAATCCAACTTTAAGGCGATAACTGGCAGCTTCCTTTTGTGGGCAGTTTGGACCATCTCAGTGGCAAGGGCAAAGTTTTCAATGATCGAACGACCTTTCAAGAAGCCGGATTGCAGGGGGTGCACCAAGTCTGGAATATGGCGTTGAAGCCTGTTTGTTAGAACCTTGGAGGCCAATTTTGGCAAGCTGTGAACCAAGGAGATAGGCATGTAGTCGCCCAGAGCAAGCGGGGTATCCTTCTTAGGCAGCAAAGTGATATAGGCCGTATTGATACCTTCAAGCGAGACATTGTTTGCATGGAAAGCAGAGAAGAACTTTAGGATATCCTCCTTAATCAGGTGCTTGAAGGCCTTGCAGAACTCATTGGTGAAACCGTCCGGGCCAGGGCTTCTGTTATTTGGGGCCCCATTGATAGCAACCACAATCTCAGCCCAAGTAAAAACATCCACAAGGTCAGTCAAATCCGTTGGCGCATACAAGGAGCTGAGCTGAATTGTAGGCAAAGACACCGCTGGCTGACCCAACAAGCTCTTGAAGTAGCAGTAGCCATGGACAACTTGAGGTTGTCCTGGTATACCTCCACACCATCTTGAACAAGCACCCTGATTTTATTTCTGCGAGCCTGGCAGTTAGCAGCAGCGTGAAAGAACTGGCAGTTTTCATCTCCAGAAACGCACCAACGGATCTTGGCGCGGTGACGCCAAAGAGCAGCTTGCCATAACACCAACTGCTCGGCCTTGGCTGAAGCGATCTCCCGAAGCACAACTTCAAGGGTTGAAAGGGATCGCCTTTCCTCAACAGCATTTAGGAAATTCACCACATGTTTGTTGTTATCTATGTAAACTCTTAAGCTAGGTTTCCTCCGGCTCCAAGCGTGAATGGCAGCTCTAATTCTTCTCATCTTGAAACTGATAACAGAAGCTGGAGAAAGCATGGATCTGTGGCCTCTAGTCCAACAGTCAGAAATGATGCTCCTAGTTTCTTCCATAGCAAGCCAGTGATTTTCCATCCTGAATAAGCTGCTTCTCCTGGCACTAGAATCAAACTGAACCAGAACAGGCGTGTGGTCAGGAGTAGTGGCCGGCACGACGGCTGCAGTCGTCTGCAAGAACCCCAGGTTCCAGAAAGCATTGACCAACACCCGATCCAACCGAACCAGAGTGGGGGTGTCTCTTTTGTTGGACCAGGTGAAAATTCTATTATCCAACTGAATATCGTCCAAGCCGTTATCCCTGACCCAGGCATTGAAAGTTTCCATGACACTCCAGTTGATAGCACCTCTGGATTTTTCAGAAGCAAAGTGGTACATGTTGAAATCACCCGCGACCATCCACGGGGTCCCAGCTGGCACTGCAATACTATTCATAGCTTCAAAGAAAAGTGGTCTCTCCCGATTCGAGCAGGGAGCATACACTGAAGTTAGCATGAAAGTACCTTTGGTGGTTGTGGAGGAGAAGCTGACAGTAACATGAAACTTGTTCATTGAGCCTAGCTGGCCATCCACCATGGTTGAGTCCCAGGCAACAAGAATGCCACCTGAGGCACCATCAGCAGGGGAGGCCGCATGATTGTAGAGGTTGGCAGTAAGAAAGTTGCGTAGCTTGAACTGAGCAAGAGCTTGCAGTTTTGTCTCCTGCAAGCACACAATGCTAGGGCGGCAAGAGGCTAGAACATCATGAACTAGCGAGCATTTGTCATCATCACCCAACCCACGAACATTCCAAATAAGAATCTTCATGATATAAGTAAGAGCGTACAACCCATGGATGAAACGAGAAGAAACAGACGCATGATCAACCAGTACAGACTACTGATAACATGAAGCCCATATGGGGGACAAAGGTGGACTCGATACAAAACAACCGAAGAACAAAGCAGCAGCAGAAAGCTGGCTTGGGCAGGACCTAACTGCAGACTTAATCTGACCATAAGATAAACAGCAGGACGAGGAGCTAACTTAGCAAAGAGCATGGCTAAAACATGTAGCAGCAGAGAGCATTTATAGATGCATGCACTACTCATCTATAACATTGGAGGCGCGCTGGCTGACAGAAGCGGAGCAGCTGGCAGAAGCACCTGCCGACTCGCGCGTACGGGCTTGGTCCAGGATGGCGTCGGCGTTGAGGTCGTAGTGCAGAGCAATCTGCTTGAGCTTGCCCCTGGTCATAGGCGCGGGTGTGCTCAACAACAGCAGCTTCAGGAGGCCAGCCACCGCCACCGCCTTGGCTTTCTTGCGTCTTGAGGACGAACCGCTTGAGCGGCCACCGGAGGAGCTGCCGCTGGAGGCAGAGGCATCAGCTTTGCGCTTGGAGGCGCGCTCCACCGAGCCCAGGCGGATCCCGTCGTATGCAGCGCGAATGCGGGGGCTGTGACGGGGGGACGAAGGAACATCCCCCGGCGCAGGAACATCCCCCGGCGCCAGGACGGGCTGGCCAACAAGAGGCTTCCCGTTGGGGCCAGAGGGAGGGGCGCTCTGCTCCGCTGCTCCAAAAGCAGGCCCAAAGTTGAGGTCGAGGGCCTGCACCTGGGCGACCTCGGTCGACCCGAGCGAGGAGCTGATGAGAGGCGCAGGCGGAGGAAAGAGCTGGAGTGCATGCGGAGAGCTGAAGAGATCACCGGTCGCAGGCTCGCGCGGCGGCGCACGGCAGCTGCAGAACGTCGTGGCGATGTGGGAGGGGAGCGCGGCGCAAGCCCCATGCCTGAGATCTGTGGCCGCCACCAGAGACAAGTATCCGATGGGTAGCACTCCAGGATCTGGGCGCGGCACATGGGCCGCTGGCCGAGTGCACACTGGCCGCGACGTGAGGATTTGGTGGGCCCGCATGTGATCATGGCCCGGAAAGAGAGACTCAAAAGGAGGGATGTCGCCACTAGCTAGGGATAGTGGAGGCCCAGCAGCAGGAAGCAGGCCTGCTGGCACATTGGGCTTAGGCGGGTGCTTGGACTCGATTGCCGGCAGGAGCGGCAGCGTGTGGGCACATAGCCCACCGCTCACTTCCTTGGGCCAGAATTTGAAGAGAAGCGAGCGACAGCTTTCCCGCGCGAGCAGACCCGCGAGGTAATCAAAGCACGGGAAGTAGCCGTCATCCATGGCCACCGGGTTGACAGGCACGACGCTAGAGACGGATCGGCAGTTGCTGAGCTCCAACTGAAAAGAGAAGGTCAAAGCCTCAGGGTCGAAGGAGACCGTGGCGTGCGGCTTGCGCACGTCGACCGCCAGGAGCGAGGAGAGCAGGCAATGCCGACCCTCATCCTCATGCTCGATCTGTGCCGCCGTGGGTAGGGAAAAAGCCGCACCCTTTGCTATCTTGGGCTTGAAGGAGATTTTCAGCATCGCCATGCTGTCCCCAACAGAGGCGAGCTGTGGGTGCAGAAAGGCCCTGAAGGCCCTGTCCGCCATGCCGAGGCCATCCGTCGCCTGGCCAGGCCCTGGCGCAGAAGCCCGAGGATGAGCGTGACCTTGGCGTGGGGGGGGGGGGCGGGCGGACGGAGATCGCCGGAGTCGCCGTCGACACGGCCAGCAGGACGGGGCGGAGCAGAAGGGGCACCTAGCGACCGAGCGACGTCCCAGACCTCATTGATGACGATGTCGGCATAGATGTCGGCGCCATCAATGCGGTGGAACGTCAGGTGGTGCGGGATGTGCTGAAGGGCCTCCACCTTGACCAGTGCAAAGATGCTTGAAAACTCACTGCCGTGCAGGCAGGCATGCTCAACCCTGAAGAGGCTGGCGAAGCCAGCAATGCTTGCCGCAACGCCCCGCCTGTTCCAGAGCTCGAGGGGCATCTTCTCCAAAGAAATGTTCACCACGTGGCGGAAGGAGAAGGAGAAAGCGTTGTCACCCGCATTGTGAGGCAGAATGTGGACGAAGCGGCTTCCAACCTCCAGCGGGCTGGCGCGCATGGCGCGGGCCTGCTCGGACTCCCGCTGGAACACCACAAAGACGGTGCCCACAGCAGAACCAGCGAAGAGGACCGACATAATGCCGAGCAGCTGCCGGAAGACGCGGCGAAGCCATGGCAGGAACGCAGCCCTAGGGGGGGAGATGTTGACCAAGCAAACTAAGGAGTTCTGGTCGGAAACCATGGGGTAGTGAACATCTAGCGACATGGGGCGACCAAGCACCACAGGTTCCATGGCGAGGAGGGAGGGAGGGGCGTGAGGGCTGAGGGGTGGACAAGGAGGGGGCAGAACGAGCAAAGGGATGGAGGCAGTGGCGTCTACACAAGAGTGTACGGTGGCGTCTACACTAGAGATGGTATTTAAGACTACAGACGAAGGCGGGGATGAGCGCAAGAAGCGAAGGGGGCACTGGAAACTAAGGTGGCCAACGGAGCGGCAGAGCCAGCAAACAGCCGGATCCCGGCAATCCCGCCTGCGATGACAAAGCGAGAGGCATCAGAAATAGCGGCGGTGCAGGTCCCTGGGCTTCTTGTATCTAAAAAGCAGATTGGGCGCCGCCTTCGAGGCAGGAGCAGGAGCAAAGGTGGCAGGATTAGAGAGCAAAACGTCTCTATAGGGGGTGGGGCCGCGCAAGGTCAGAGGGGTCGACTGGTCACCGTCTTGGTCAGCCGAAACGTTGCCCTGTGATCCGGCAAGATCAAGAGGGTGATCTACCGTGGATTGGCTACATGGCAGTGGCGCCAGCGGAGTTAAGGGACTGCTGCAGACAATCGATTGATTACACTCGGGCGGGGAGCTGCATGCAGCAGAGAGCCCAGGGGAAAGGCAAACACCGGCTCCCCCGAAATCGTGGGCATGCGAGGGGGAAGTAATCGAACGATCGCTACCCTGATGCCCAGGCGTGGGGCCAGGGCGGGGCCCAAGTAGGGGCGGCAGCAACGAGTTGGCGAGCCAAGCATCATGACGTGAAAAAGCTATGGGCTCAGACGCGTGCATGGCAAGCGGACGAGCAGAACGGGCCGAGCTGGAAAGCGACATCCTAACAGAAATGATGCTGGACCTCCAGCAATCGCGGAGCACGATCTCCTTGGCGATGCAGTCATGCGCGACGTGGAAAAGAAAAAGACCGTGCTGACGACAGCTGACCCGGTAGCCGTTGGCGTGGCCTCCGAACCAGCTAACCAGGAGTGAAGCGAAGAACGCAGTGGAGAAAGAAACACCGTCGTTGAGAACGGCGGCTAGCACGCCGGCGGGGCGACAGCGACCCGCCACCGCCTCAACGGTCCCGCAGCCATACTTTGCCAGCATGGCATCCTCGAAGCAGAGACCAACCATGGAGCCCTACGCGCAGCAGGCAGAAGCAGGCAGCCAGCTAAAGCTAGGGCAGACTAGAAGCAAGCACTACATGCAGCAAGGAGGGAGAGGGGGAGAGACATGCATCGAGGGGAGAGAGGGGTTGCAGCTCAGACTCACACCAGAAGAACCTACAGCGGAGGTTCAAGGCCGGCCGGCGATGAGACAAAGCTGTAACCAGCTCATGAGCTAAACCCCCATGGTGGCGCGGCGGATCACTCAGCGTGTAGTGGCTGTCGTGGCTAGGAACGGCGCACGACAGGAAGGTGGACGTCATGTCCACACGGACCACGACGTGTTTAGTGGCCGCCGACGCCGGAGAGGCCGACGGCGGGAGTGCACGCGCCTCCAAGCTCTCCTTCAAGCGGACGGCGGGAGTGCACGCGCCTCCTAGCTCTCCCGCAGGGGTGAACTGGACCGGAAGAGGCGGGGGTGAGGCGGCGATGGCTACTGCTGCTGTACGGTGAGGTGAGGTGAACCAGTGAAGCACACTAGGCGGGTGGGTTGGAGTGGTGGAAGTTTCTTCCATTGGTTAACGTCGCAAGAGGAGCCAAGAGGGAGGGAAAGTTTCCGGCGGGCATGTGGTGCCTCCATCTCTCCCGATCCGCTGTGGGAAAGCTCGATTCCCGGCCGCACCGGGGCCCTCCGGATCGCGGCGGTGCTGCCTTTCTGCTCTAATTGCCTATCTTATTGTGCTTGCGCCGGAGAGAAACAAGGGTAGTGGACTTATAATTCGATTACTTCGGTGTATACGGTTTTTCTCAATCAAAAACCGATTTAAAATCAAATACCAAATAATTTCCATTTTTTGAAACCAAACCGAATAACCAAAAACCGATGTAGCCTATATTTCGGTTAAAATGGTTCGGTTCGGTTTCAAATTTTGGTTTTCGGTTTGAAAGTGCCCACCCCTATGTATATGTGTGTGTTTGCGTCTATACTGTGTTCGAAAAGAATTTAGTACACCTCGGGTGGAAAAAAAATCGGCGCGACAAACATTATTTGAATTTGTGATTTAAAAAAAGATCAGGAACATGTGTTGAAAATTCATAAGATTTTAAGAAAATGTGTATCTTTTATACACGAACATTATTTGTAGTTTTGAAAATTTCTCTAAAACATAAATATTTTTCAGCTTCGGAGCATTTTTTGAAATGCCTTATTCCTTTTAGAAATCTCGTAAAAATTCAAAAACCATATTTTTTCTTAAAGAATGGGGTACATTTTGTAAGATCCGAGTATTTTTCCAAATAGCAACAAAATTTTGGAATTAGAATATTTTCCAAAATTCATTTTTTTAGTTCTGAATGATTTTTGAGAACATTTAGTTTATGCAAAAAAAGTTATAAAAGAGAAATAAACTTGGAAGGGGAAAAAGTGACAGGGAAAGGAAAATAAAATAGATGTAAAACACAGAAAAAAAGGGAAAATGGGCCAGCCCATTGATTGTGCTGTCCGAAACTACGACTATGTGTCGCCCACTACCGAAAATTGAATTTTACAGCTAGGTGGGCAGAAAAATAAGTGGGCTGGTTTCGCTGGGCTGTAGTGCGCGGCCCAGGTACGGAAATTCTTTTTCTAGGAGACAAACACTACAATTTAGTACTACCTCGGGTAGAAAAAACGTATGGCGGTGAACGGATGAAAAAATTTGCGAAACGCACCTTGCTTTATTAGTAGGTATAGATATAGATATAGATTATAATGTTTTATCATGATACTGAAACTGCATGGTTGTGTGACCATTACCCTAATGTTTCTTTGTACATAGTTGCTTCATGTTCTGGAATTGGACAGTCAAAATATGACCTGGATCTTTTTAAGAATGGAGGGATTATGTTTTGCGTGACTGGCTCTAGGGGTGGGTGTTTTTTTTAAAAGATCCGGGGTCACCGGCTTCATTGATTTAGAAGAAAGCAATGGGGAATACATGAGTGATCAAGTGATCATGGTTTGAAAAGAGCTACGAAAGGCCAAAGACTAGGCCTGCTACATGGCTAGTGCATTTTATCTCGCTACATCTTCCCCAAACGGGGCCTCAATGCATCTAGCTCCTGCTGCCCGCCAGAGCTCCATCGTGTTCTTGATGGCTCGCTGAACATCCTCCGTCTGAGGTGTTTTTCCTCTGAACACACACACATTCCTCTCTTTCTAGATCTCCCAAGTGATCAGCAGAAGCATCGACCGAAGTCCCTTTCTGCAGCTTTGAGGCATTAGTGCAGTCAGTCTTTCCTAGTGCCTGATTGAACTGTGACCTTCGTCCCGCGCTTCTTTGAGCACCGCACAGCCATATCTACGCGATGCAGCCTGCCAGACAGCTCTGGCGAAGGGGCAATCCCAGAAGAGGTGTATTGAGCTATCGAGATTTCTATTGCAGCAAATGCAAAAATACCCATAAGGCCACCCCCGCCGTTGCAGGCGATCGTTGCACCACAGCTTGTCTTGGTGAAGCAGCCATGCGAATATCTTCACCGTGCCTGGCGCCCAAGCCCTCCAAATCGCAGCTTTGGCTCCCGAAGGAGGGATGCCACTGATATGAAGATTGTAAGCAGCCTTGGCAGAGTAGTTTCCTTCTCCTTTGGCTTCCTCCCAGCTGATCCGGCCCTTGCCGAAGGAGAGAACAATGCCTGCACCCTGGATCTTCCTCCACAATTGCAAGAACTGGCGAGCAATCTCTGCTGTGTTGCCATGCCGGAGGTCACGCACCCAAGTTTCATTTGTCAAAGCATACTGAACCGTCCTGTTTTTTCTCCTGGTATGCTGAAACAGAGATGGGAATTCGTGCTGTAGCGCCACCGGCCCGATCCATCTGCAAGTCCAGAAATGTGCTGTTTTTCCGTTACCCAAGTGCACAACGGTGGCAGAGGCAAACAACTTCATGTCCTCCTTGACACATGGGGTTGGGAAGTTCATCTAGGGCCGGCGCGGCTGTTGCCAGGAGAGCCATAACCAGCGCAGCCGAAGAGCTGTGCTGAAACGATGGAGATCCAGCAAGCCTAACCCCCCCTTTGCCACCGGAAGACATACTTTGCCCCAGGCCACCTTGCATTTGGCGCCAGTGACATTTTCATCGTGTGCCCAAAGAAACTGCCTCCTTGCTTTGTCCACCTCTTTTAAGATCTTCTTTGGCACTTTTAGAACAGTCATTGCAAACACCGGCAGTGTCGTCAACACAGCACGCACTAGCACCCTTCTGCCCGCCATATTCATCATCTTGCCTTTCCACCCAGCCAACCTTGAGCGTATCCGGTTAATGATAAATTGGAAATGCACCAGCCTTAGTTTCCTTGGGGAGATTGGCAGTCCCAGGTATGTGGTAGGGAACGTGGACTGCATCCCTCCAAAGTTTTGTAGCACCTCATTTAACTGAACATCAGCACAGTTAATTGGGATGACTTCAGATTTTGCCTGGTTTAACTTCACTCCTGTGGCGTCCCCGAAATTACTTAGCAAAAGCAGCAGCGTGTCCACTTCTTCCTTCACCGGGTTTGCGAAAATGACGGTGTCATCAGCGTATAAACTGATTCGCATGCTGATCCCACGGCCTGGCAGCTGAGCTATCATTTCTTCCTCTGCAGCAGTTTGAAGGAGGTGGTGGAGAGGGTCGATCGCCAGGATGAAAAGTAGCGGGGATAGTGGATCGCCCTGCCTAAAACCGCATCCATGAGATATTGATTGTCCCTTTGTTCCGTTGAGCAAGCAGGAGGAGGTGGCCGAAGAGAGTAGCAGAGCAATCCAGTTTCTCCATCTGGGGGGGAAGCCCATTTTCTGCTTGAGCTCAAGCAAGTACTCCCACGACACCGAATTGAAGGCCTTTGCTATGTCTAACTTGAAAAAAGTGCCTTTTTCTTCAACCTATGTAGCATCCGAACGCATCTTTGTACGTACTGATAACTCTCGTGGATGCATTTGCCTTTTTGAAATGCAGTCTGCGCCGGTGAGTTGATTTTATCCAGGGTCCCCGCCAGCCTTGCAGTGAGCACTTTGGAGATTAGCTTGGAAACAGAGTGTATCAAGCTGATTGGTCGATAATGGTTGACCTCCAAAGCTCCATTTTTCTTTGGTAGCAGTGCAATCAGGGCCGTGTTGATCTCTTTAAAATTCTGCCCAGCCACCTGATGGAACTTGTTAAACACTGCCATGATGTCGTCCTGAATGATGTGCCAGCAGGATCGATAGAATTGCCCTGTGAACCCGTCAGGGCCAGGGGCCTTCTCCGTTGGGGAGGAGATGATGGCTGCCCACACCTCAGCCAAGGAGAACGGCGATTCTAAACCTTGCGGATCAATGGTGGGAATGGCCAGCCGTTCCCAGTTGATGGTGGTTCTTCTATCCTCATGCTTTCCCAGCAAACTTGTGAAATGGTCATGGATAATCCTCTCCTTTCCATCGTGATCAAATACCTCCGAGCCACCCACCCTGAGGGAGTGAATGAAGTTTTTCCTCCTTCTAGCTCTCACTCTTGCGTGAAAAAACTTCGTGTTTGCATCTCCTGCCTTAAGCCAGGTGATCCGAGAGGCTTGCTTTCTTCTAGCCCTCTCAATGGCTGCTAAACCGAGCACTTTCATCTTGAGTTGCCTTCTCAGATGCAATTCTGCAGGCGTGAGTTCTCTGTTTTCTTGCGCCACGTCAAGCAGACGGATGACCTCGTTTGCAATGTGCAGCTGCATCTTTCCTTTGCCAAAAGTGGCCTTGCTCCATATCCTCATGTCGGCCGCTGTTCGTTCAAGCTTTTTCTTGATTCTGACGAAAGGGCAGTCATGCTGAACCGGTCTCTGCCAGGCTCTAGTTACCGTTTGGAAGAAGTGTGGAAAATGAGGCCAGAAAGTTTCAAATCTGAACCTAGCGCTTCGTCGATGTGCATCCGCAGCAGTTAGAACCAGCGGGCAGTGATCTAAGAAAGAAGTCGATGCAGCCACCAGCATGTGATTGGGGTGTGCTTCCTCCCAGCGCGCGTTGCTGAAAACCTTGTCAATGCTGCACATGGCAGGCCTTTCTCTTTCATTGCTCCATGTAAAATGCCTGTTTTTGCACTTGATTTCCCTGAGTCCTGCTAAATCAATAGCCCGGCGAAACTTCCCGATCATCCTTCTGTTTATGTTTGAGTTGCTCTTGTCTCGCGCTTGATATATCATGTTGAATTCACCGTTGATCATCCACGGCTCATCTGCAGGAGGGGTGGGTGTTTCGATCTGAACTTAATTTGCTTTATGTAATTTGTGTTCTGCCTTGTATAACAAGATGTCCGCCTCTTGCCTCTTGCCCTGGTGTGTGCGCGGTAATATATAATCAACTTCATGTTCCCCATAGTAACTGACACATGTCACCGCTTTAAGATTTGTGCGTGGAATTGTAAGCACTAGAGAGTATTTCCTCAAAAAAACCACTCCCAGAAAACGTCAGTCCTATAACATTTTTCGTCTTACATGTGCTTTCAGTTTCCATTTTCCTATCCAAAATCCTGACAACCATTTTTATCAAAATATATTGCAACCAATTTGAGCAGCAACACGCAGGGCATCAGTATCTTATTAAGAATGACACTGGCTACAAGGCCCTAAAACATCTAACCAAACTGTAGATCGAACTATCCCCTTATGTACGTGTTTACAGCCACGATCGACTCGCATACTTCCTTGATATACGCCTCATCCAAGGGAGAGCATTTCCTAGATATGTGGCCATAGCACCGACGATTCACTTTTATTTTTATTTTTTTATACGGAGGCAAAAAAATTACCTCATCAATTAAATAAGAAGAGAATAGAGGCTAGAGTGTTACAGGGAACCACACGCACGGCATGACAACTACTCGCGCGAAATAATATGCCCTAGTTTCTTAGCTCCTCTAAAATGGTGTGAAGGAGAATGGGCGGAGGCGCACATTTGTGGCGGAACACCCTAGCATTACGTCCGTTCCATATTGTCCAAGAGACGAGCATGGTAAGAGAGGCATAACATGTCTGTTGGGGTTTTGATTGTTGGTTCTCTTGTCCCACGACTCGCTGACAGAGTCTGCAAGATGCCGAACGGTTGTGTCCATATGAGCAAGGCCAGGCTTCTCAATGACTAATCGCCACAACCTAAGCGTGTAGCGACACTTGAAAAGAAGATGTGCGCCCGATTCATGTTCTCGTTTGCAAAGCTGGCAAAGGCCACAATTTTGCCAACCATGTTTTGCCAACCAATCGGCAGTCCAAATCCTATTTTGGATAGCCAACCAAGCAAAAAAAATTCACTTTTGGTGGTTCCCAAACTTTCCAAACCATTTGATTCATAGGGGATAGCGACATGCCAAGGAACTGAGCTATATATGCAGTGGACGCCGTGTAGATCATGTCGTTCGCGTGCTTCCATACAATATCATCTTCAAGTTGGTCGTCTCGGTGGAAGTCATTTATGAGCATCCAAAGAGTGAAGAATTCCCGAATGTGGTCATCGGAGACGACTGTCTTGTTGTTGAGTGTGAGAATCCATGCGCTCCCGTTTAGAGCCTCACGTTGTTGGGGAACGTAGTAATTTCAAAAAAATTCCTACGCACACGCAAGATCATGGTGATGTATAGCAACGAGAGGGGAGAGTGTTGTCCACATACCCTTGTAGACCCGAAGCGGAAGCGATCACTGGCGTAGAGGAAGTAGTCGACGTTCTCCTCGCGATCCGACCGATCCGGCGCCGTTACTCCGGCGCCCCGAGTTCTTGACACACGTACAGCTCGATGGCGTCCCTCGTACTCGATCCAGCCGAGTGTCGAGGAGAGTTCCGTCGGCCGACGGCGTGGGACGATCTTGATGTTTCACCGGCAAGAGGCTTCGCCTAAGCTTCATGACAGTATAACCGAGGTGGAATATGGTGGAGGGGCACCGCACACGGCTAAGGAACGATCTCACGATCAACTTGTGTGTTCCAAGGTGCCCCCCTGCCCCCGTATATAAAGGAGCCAGGGGGGAGGGGGCCCGCGGCCTAAGGAGGTGCGCCCTAGGAGTCCTACTCCCTCGGGAGTAGGATTCCCCCAATCCTAGTTGGACTAGGATTCGGGAGGGAAAGAGAGAGAGGGCGGCCCCTTCTCCTAGTCCTAGTAGGACTAGGGAAGGGGGGGGGAGGCGCGCGCCCTCCTAGGGCTGCCCCTTCTCCTTTCCACTAAGGCCCATCGAGGCCCATTTACCTCCGGGGTTCCGTAACCTCCGGTACTCAGTAAATTCCGTTTCGCCGGAACCATTCGAACTCCAAACATAGGCTTCAATATATCAATCTTTATGTCTCGACCATTCCGAGACTCCTCGTCATGTCCGTGATCACATCCGGGACTCGAACTCCTTGGTACATCAAAATTCATAAACTCATAATAAGCATCATCGAAACCTTAAGCGTGCGGACCCTACGGTTCGAGAACAATGTAGACATGACCTAGAACCATTCACGGTCAATAACCAACAGCGGGACCTGGATGCCCATATTGGTTCCTACATATTCCACGAAGATCTTTGTCGGTCGGACCGCATAACAACATACGTTGTTCCTTTGTCATCGGTATGTTACTTGCGAGATTCGATCGTCGGTATCAATACCTAGTTCAATCTCGTTACGGCAAGTCTCTTTACTCGTTCCGTAATACATCATCTCACAACTAACTCATTAGTTGTAGTGCTTGCAAGGCTTGATGATGTGCATTACCGAGAGGGCCAGAGATACCTCTCCGACTATCGGAGTGACAAAACCTAATCTCGAATACGCCAACCCAACATCTCGCCTTTGGAGACACTGTAGTACTCCTTTATAATCACCCGATTCGTTGTGACGTTTGGTAGCACCAAAGTGTTCCTCCGTATGGCAGGAGTTGCATAATCTCATAGTTACAGGAACATGTATAAGTCATGGATAAAAGCGGTAGCAACATACTAAGCGATCGTGTGCTAAGCTAAGGGAATGGGTCATGTCAATCAGATCATTCTACTAATGATGTGACCTCGTTAATCAAATAACAACTCCTTTGTTCATGGTGGAAACATAACCATCTTTGATTAACAAGCTAGTCTAGTAGAGGCATACTAGTGACATCTTGTTTTGTCTATGCATTCACACATGTATCATGTTTCCGGTTAATACAATTCTAGCATGAATGATAAACATTTATCATGAAATAAGGAAATAAATAATAACTTTATTATTGCCTCTAGGGCATATTTCCTTGATCTCCCACTTGCACTAGAGTCAATAATCTAGATTACACAGTAATGATTCTAACACCCATGGAGTCTTGGTGCTGATCATGTTTTGCTCGTGGAAGAGGCTTAGTCAGCGGTCTGCAACATTCAGATCCGTATGTATCTTGCAAATCTCTATGTCTCGATCTGGACTAAGTCCCGGATGGAATTGAAGCGTCTCTTGATGTGCTTGGTCCTCTTGTGAAATCTGGATTCCTTTGCTAAGGCAATTGCTCCGAGATTGTCACGAAGATTTTCATTGGACCCGATGCACTAGGTATGACACCTAGATCGGATATGAACTCCTTCATCCGACTCCTTCATTAGCTGCTTCGAAGCTGCTATGTATTCCGCTTCACATGTAGATCCCTTCTGACGCTTTGTTTAGAACTGCACCAACCGACAGCTCCTCCGTTTAGTGTAAATACGTATCCGGTCTGCGATTTAGAATCGTCGGATCGGTGTCAAAGCTTGCATCAACGTAACTGCCACGATGAGCTCTTTGTCACCTCCATATCGAGAAACATATCCTTAGTCCTTTTCGGTATTTCGGGATGTTCTTGACCGCTGTCCGATGATCCACTCTGGATTACTTTGGTACCTCCTGCTAGGCTTATAGCAAGGCACACATCAGTGCGGTACACAGACATTGCATACATGATAGAGCCTATGGCTGAAGCATAGGAACATCTTTCATCTTCTCTCTATCTTCTGCGGTGGTCGGGCATTGAGTCCGACTCAACTTCACACCTTGTAACACGTGCAAGAACCCTTTCTTTGCTTGATCCATTTTGAACTTCTTCAAAACTTTGTCAAGGTATGTGCTTTGTGAAAGTCCAATTAAGCGTCTTGATCTATCTCTATAGATCTTGATGCCCAATATGTAAGCAGCTTCACCGAGGTCTTTCATTGAAAAACTCTTATTCAAGTATCCCTTTATGCTATCCAGAAATTCTATATCATTTCCGATCAGCAATATGTCATCCACATATAAGATCGAAATGCTCTTGAGCTCCCACTCACTTTCTTGTAAATCTGAGGCTTCTCCAAAAGTGCAGACAAACCCAAATGCTTTGATCACACTATCAAAACGTTTATTCCAACTCCGAGATGCTTGCACCAGTCCATATATGGATCATTGGAGCTTGCACACTTTGTTAGCTCCTTTGGATCGATAAAACCTTCGGTTGCATCATATACAACTCTTCTTCCGTAAATCCATTCAAGAATGCAGTCTTTACATCCATTTGCCAAATTTCATAATCATAAAATGCGGCAATTGCTAACATGATTCGGACGGACTTAAGCATCGCCACGGGTGAGAAGGTCTCATCGTAGTCAATCCCTTGAACTTGTCGAAAACCTTTTGCGACAAGTCGAGCTTTATAAACGATAACATTACGTCGTCGTCGGTCTTCTTCTTGAAGATCCACTTGTTTTCTATTGCTTGCCTACCCTCGGGCAAGTCAACCAAAGTCCACACTTTGTTTTCATACATGGATCCCATCTCGATTTCATGGCCTCAAGCCATTTTGCGGAATCTGGGCTCACCATCGCTTCTTCATAGTTCGTAGGTTCATCATGATCTAGTAGCATGACTTCCGAACAGGATTACCGTACCACTCAGTGCGGATCTTACTCGTTGATCTACGAGGTTTCAAGTAACTTGATCTGAAGTTTCATGATCAACATCATCAACTTCCTCACTACTTGGCGTAGGTGTCTCAGAAACTGGTTTCTGCGACGAACTACTTTCAAGTAAGGGAGAAGGTACTATTACCACATCAAGTTCCACTTTCCTCCCACTCACTTCTTTCGAGAGAAACTCCTTCTCTAGAAAGGATCCATTCTTAGCAACGAATGTCTTGCCTTCGGATCTGTGATAGAAGGTATACCCAACTGTCTCCTTTGGGTATCCTATGAAGACACATTTCTCCGATTTGGGTTCGAGCTTATCAGGTTGAAGCTTTTTCACATAAGCATCGCATCCCCAAACTTTAAGAAATGACAACTTTGGTTTCTTGCTAAACCACAATTCATAAGGTGTCGTCTCAACGGATTTCGACGGTGTTCTATTCAGTGTGAATGCGGCTGTCTCTAGAGCATAACCCCAAAACGATAGCGGTAAATCTGTAAGAGACATCATAGATCGTACCATATCTAGTAAAGTACGACACGACGTTCGGACACACCATTACGTTGTGGTGTTCGGGTGGCGTGAGTTCTTGAAACTATTCCGCATTGTTTCAAATGTAGACCAAACTCGTAACTCAAATATTCACCTCCACGATCGATCGTAGAAACTTAATTTTCTTGTTACGATGATTTTCAACTTCACTCTGAAATTCTTTGAACTTTTCAAACGTTTCAGACTTATGTTTCATTAAGTAGATATACCCATATCTGCTTAAGTCATCTGTGAAGGTGAGAAAATAACGATATCCGCCACGAGCCTCAATATTCATCGGACCACATACATCGTATGTATGATTTCCAACAAATCTGTTGCTCTCTCCATAGTACCGAGAAGCGGTGTTCTAGTCATCTTGCCCATGAGGCACGGTTCATAAGTGCCAAGTGATTCATAATCAAGTGACTCCAAAAGTCCATCGACATGGAGTTTCTTCATGCGCTTTACACCGATATGACCTAAGCGGCGATTGCCACAAATAAGTTGCACTATCATTATCAACTCTGCATCTTTTGGTTTCAACATTATGAATATGTGTATCACTACTATCGAGATTCATAAGAAATAGACCACTCCTCAAGGGTGCATGACCATAAAAGATATTACTCATATAAATAGAACAACCATTATTCTCTCGATTTAAATGAATAACCGTCTCGCATCAAACAAGATCTAGATATAATGTTCATGCTCAATGCGGGCACCAAATAACAATTATTTAGGTCTAAAACTAATCCGAAGGTAGATGTAGAGGTAGCGTGCCGACCGCGATCACATCGACTTTGGAACCATTTCCCACGCGCATCGTCACCTCGTCCTTTGCGAGTTAAGCAATCAGTAGTCCCTGTTTGAGTTGCAAATATTAGCAAGAACCAGTATCAAATACCAGTGCTACTACGAGCTCTAGTAAGGTACACATCAATAACATGTATATCACATATACCTTTGTTCACCTTGCCATCCTTCTTATCCGCCAAATACTTGGGGCAGTTCCGCTTCGATGGCGATCGCTTGCAGTAGAAGCACTCAGTTTCAGGTTTAGGGCCAGACTTGGGTTTCTTCTCTGAGCGACAACTTGCTTGCTGTTCTTCTTGAATTCCCTTCTTCTTCCCTTTGCCTTTCTTCTTGAAACTAGTGGTCTTATTGACCATCAACACTTGATGCTCCTTCTTGATTTCTACCTCCAGCCTTTAGCATTGCGAAGAGCTCGAGCATAGTCTTTACTAACCCTTGCATATTATAGTTCATCACGAAGCCTTTGTAGCTTGGTGGCGGTGATTGGAGAATTCATCAATGACACAATCATCCGGAAGATTAACTCCCAATTGTGTCAAGTGATTGTAGTACCCGGACATTACGAGTATATGCTCACTAATGAACTATTCTCCTCCATCTTGCAGCTATAGAACTTATTGGAGACTTCATATCTCTCAATCCGGGCATTCTGTTGGAATATTAACTTCAACTCTGGAACATCTCATATGCTCCATGAGCGTTCAAAACGTCGTTGAAGTCCCGGTTCTAAGCCGTAAAGCATGGCACATCGAACTATAGAGTAGTCATCGACTTTGCTCGCCAGACGTTCATAACATCTGGCGTTGCTCAAAGACGAGCTGTCACCTAGCGGTGCATCCGGGCGTAGCTCTTACGTGCAGCAATGAGGATGATCCTCGTTACGGACCCAATCCGTGTAATTGCTACCATCATCTTTCAACTTTGCTTTCTCAAGGAACGCATTAAAATTCAACGGAACAACAGCACGAGCCATCTATCTACAATCAAACATAAACAAGCAAGATACTATCAGGTACTAAGTTCATGATAAATTTAAGTTCAATTAATCATATTACTTAAGAACTCCCACTTAGAAAAACATCTCTCTAGTCATCTAAGTGATCACGTGATCCAAATCAACTAAACCATAACCGATCATCACGTGAAATGGAGTAGTTTTCAATGGTGAACATTTTATGTTGATCATATCTACTATATGATTCACGCTCGACCTTTCGGTCTCCGTGTTCCGAGGCCATATCTGCATATGCTAGGCTCGTCAAGTATAACCCGAGTATTCTGCGTGTGCAAAACTGGCTTGCACCCGTTGTAGATGGACGAGAGCTTATCACACCCGATCATCACGTGGTGTGCGGGCACGACGAACTTTGGCAGCGGTGCATACCGGGAGAACACTTCTTGATAATTTAGTGAGAGATCATCTTATAATGCTACCGTCAATCAAAGCAAGATAAGATGCATAAAGGATAAACATCACATGCAAATCAATATAAGTGATATGATATGGTCATCATCATCTTGTGCTTCACGATCTCCATCTTGCAGCACCACCATGATCACCATCGTCACCGCGCGACACCTTGATCTCCATCGCAGCATCGTTGTCGTCTCGCCAAACTTATGCTACTACGACTATCGCTACCGCTTAGTGATAAAGTAAAGCATTACAGGCGATTACATTGCATACAATAAGCGACAACCATATGGCTCCTGCCGATTGCCGATAACCGGTTACAAAACATGATCATCTCATACAATAAAATATAGCATCACGTCTTGACCATATCACATCACAACATGCCTGCAAAACAAGTTAGGCGTCCTCTACTTTGTTGTTGCAAATTTTACGTGGCTGCTACGGGCTTAAGCAAGAACCGGTCTCACCTACGCATCAAAACCACAACGATACTTCGTCAAATAGACTCCGTTTAACCTTCTCAAGGACCGGGCGTAGCCACTCGGTTCAACTAAAGTGAGAGAGACAGACACCCACCGGTCACCTTTAAGCAACGAGTGCTCGTGGCGGTGAAACCAGTCTCGCGTAAGCGTCTGGCGTAATGTCGGTGCAGGCCGCTTCATCTCACAATACCGCTGAACCAAAGTATGACATGCTGGTAGGTAGTATGACTTGTATCGCCCACAACTCACTTGTGTTCTACTCGTGCAAAACATCAAACCATAGAAAAACCTAGGCTCGATACCCTTTGTTGGGGAGCGTAGTAATTTCAAAAAATTCCTACGCACACGCAAGATCATGGTGATGTATAGCAACGAGAGGGAGAGTGTTGTCCACATACCCTTGTAGACCCGGCGGAAGCGATCTGGCGTAGAGGAAGTAGTCGACGTTCTCCTCGCGATCCGACCGATCCGGCGCCGTTACTCGGCGCCCGAGTTCTTGACACACGTACAGCTCGATGGCGTCCCTCGTACTCGATCCAGCCGAGTGTCGAGGAGAGTTCCGTCAAGACGACGGCGTGGTGACGATCTTGATGTTTCACGGCGCGAGGCTTCGCCTAAGCTTCGCGACGGTATAACCGAGGTGGAATATGGTGGAGGGGGCACCGACACGGCTAAGGAACGATCTCACGATCAACTTGTGTGTTCCAAGGTGCCCCCTGCCCAGTATATAAAGGAGCCAGGGGAGGGGCGGCGGCCTAAGGAGGTGCGCACAGGAGTCCTACTCCTCTCGGGAGGGTAGGATTCCCCCAATCCTAGTTGGACTAGGATTCCGGAGGGGGAAAGAGAGAGAGGGCGGCCCCTTCTCCTAGTCCTAGTAGGACTAGGGAAGGGGGGCGGCGCCCTCCTAGGGCTGCCCTTCTCCTTTCCACTAAGGCCCATCGAGGCCCATTTACCTCCCGGGGTTCCGGTAACCTCCGGTACTCGATAAATTCCGTTTTCGCGGAACCATTCGAACTCCAAACATAGGCTTCCAATATATCAATCTTTATGTCTCGACCATTCCGAGACTCCTCGTCATGTCCGTGATCACATCCGGGACTCGAACTCCTTGGTACATCAAAATTCATAAACTCATAATAAGCATCATCGAAACCTTAAGCGTGCGGACCCTACGGTTCGAGAACAATGTAGACATGACCTAGAACCATTCACGGTCAATAACCAACAGCGGGACCTGGATGCCCATATTGGTTCCTACATATTCCACGAAGATCTTTGTCGGTCAGACCGCATAACAACATACGTTGTTCCCTTTGTCATCGGTATGTTACTTGCCGAGATTCGATCGTCGGTATCAATACCTAGTTCAATCTCGTTACGGCAAGTCTCTTTACTCGTTCCGTAATACATCATCTCACAACTAACTCATTAGTTGTAGTGCTTGCAAGGCTTGATGATGTGCATTACCGAGAGGGCCAGAGATACCTCTCCGACTATCGGAGTGACAAAACCTAATCTCAAATACGCCAACCCAACATCGCCTTTGGAGACACTGTAGTACTCCTTTATAATCACCCGATTACGTTGTGACGTTTGGTAGCACCAAAGTGTTCCTCCGTGGCGGAGTTGCATAATCTCATAGTTACAGGAACATGTATAAGTCATGGATAAAAGCGGTAGCAACATACTAAGCGATCGTGTGCTAAGCTAAGGGAATGGGTCATGTCAATCAGATCATTCTACTAATGATGTGACCTCGTTAATCAAATAACAACTCCTTTGTTCATGGTCAGGAAACATAACCATCTTTGATTAACAAGCTAGTCTAGTAGAGGCATACTAGTGACATCTTGTTTTGTCTATGCATTCACACATGTATCATGTTTCCGGTTAATACAATTCTAGCATGAATGATAAACATTTATCATGAAATAAGGAAATAAATAATAACTTTATTATTGCCTCTAGGGCATATTTCCTTCACACGTACCATCCAATTTTTTCTCCTCGAGGCCTCGAAGATGAGCGGAGCGATGTCCTTTGGTTTGCGTCCCAGAAGCCAAGGGAGGTCCCAGAATGGAGTTCGGGCGCCATTGCCGACGATGATAGTAGTGGAGGCATAGAAAAAATTCCAGTCATCCTTGGTGCAAGGGTTGCCAAGACCCACCCATAGCTTTTGAGGTTCCTTCCATTCACGCCAAAGCCACCGTAAATGCAACGCACGCACAAACTTGTCAATGTTGAGCACACCGAGACCACCATACTCCTTTGGTTGACATACTATCTCCCAATTCACCTTGCACTTGGCACCGGTAGACTTATCTGACCCGGACCAGAGGAAGGCCCTCTCAATCTTGTTCAGACTCTCAAGGGAGCTCGGTGGTACAATAAGTGGCGTGATGGAGTACACCACTAGGAGGAGATGACCGAAACTTGTGACTTGGGAGGGGCAAAATATCACTACAATCGGACGATTCACATTACAGTGTCTAAAATAAGGCACCGCTACCTCTTGAGGTTGCGTTGGTTTTTCCCTTGAAGAGGAAAGGGTGATGCAGCAAAGTAGAGTAAGTATTTCCCTCAGTTTGAGAACCACAGTATCAATCCAGTAGGAGATAACACACAAGTCACTGAATACCTGCACAAACAATCAATAAACTTGCACCAAACGCGATAAAGGGGTTGTCAATCCCTTCACGGTTACTTGCAAAAGTGAGATCTGATAGAGATAGATAAAGGGTAAAGTAAATATTTTTGGTATTTTTGGTTTATAGATCGGAAAGTAAAAGATTGCAAAGTAAAGAAACGGCGTCAGAAATTAGCAAGTTGATGGGAAACTAATATGATGTAAAATAGACCTGGGGGACATAGGTTTCATTAGTGGCTTCCCTCAGTATAGCAAATATTATGGTGGGTGAACAAATTCCTGCCGAGCAATTGATAGAAGAGCGCATAATTATGACGATATCTAAGTCAATGATCATGAACATAGGCATCACGTCCGTGTCAAGTAGACCGAAACGATTCTGCATCTACTACTATTACTCCACACATCGACCGCTATCCAGCATGCATCTAGAGTATTAAGTTCATAAAGAACGTAATAACGCATTAAATAAGATGACATGATGTAGGGGGAATTAACTCAAGCAATATGATGAAAACCCCATATTTTTACCCTCGATGACAACAATACAATACGTGCCTTGCCGCCCCTACTGTCACTGGGAAAGGACACCGCAAGATTGAACCCAAAGCTAAGCACTTCTCCCATTGCAATAAAAACCAATCTAGTAGGCCAAACTAAATCAATAATTCGAAGAGAGTTGCAAAGATATCAAATCATGCATATAAGAATTCAGAGAAGACTCAAATAATATTCATAGAAAATATGATCATAAATCCACAATTCATCGGATCTTGGCAAACACACCGGAAAAGAATATTACATCGAATAAATCTCCAAGAACATCGAGGAGACCATGGTATTGAGAATCAAAGAGAGAGAAGAAACCATCTAGCCACTACCTATGGACCCGTGATACGTCCATTTTGCATCATGTTTCCCTACTGTTATTTATGTTGTTTTATTGTATAATAATACTTTTTGGAGCAATTCTAATGCCTTTTCTCTCATAATATGCAAGGTATGCACCAAGGGGGAGCATTCTGGCAGCTGGAAATCTGGACCTGAAAAAGCTACGTCAAGCTACCTATTCTGCACAACTCCAAATGAGCTAAAACTTCCTGAGAATTTTTTATGGACTATTTAAGAATTATTGGAGCAAATAAGTACCAGAGTGGGGCCACCAGGTGGGCACAACCCACCTGGGCACGCCAGGAGGCCCAAGCGCGCCCTGGTGGGTGCTGCTCTCCTCGGCCCACCTCCAGTGCCCATCTTCTGGTATATAAGTCATTTTGACCTAGAAAAAATCAGAGGAGGACATTCGGGACGAAGCGCCGCCGCCTCGAGGAGGAACTTGGGCAAGAGCACTTTTGCCCTTTGGCGGAGCGATTCCGCCGGGGGAATTTCCTTCCCAGAGGGGGAAATCATCATCATCATCGTCACCAACAACTCTCTCATCTTGGGGAGGGCTATCTTCATCAACATCTTCAACAACACCAACTCCTCTCAAACCCTAGTTCATCTCTTGTGTTCAATCTTTGTATCAAAACTATAGATTGGTGCTTGTGGGTGACTAGTAGTGTTGATTACATCTTGTAGTTGATTACTATATGGTTTACTTGGTGGAAGATTATATGGAACATTATGCTATTTAATACCCCTCTTATCTTGAGCATGTTTATCGTGAGTAGTTACTTTCGTTCTTGAGGTCACGGGAGAAATCATGTTGCAAGTAATCATGTGAACTTGATATGTGTTCGATATTTTGATGATATGTATGTTGTCATTCTCTTAGTGGTGTCATGTGAATATCGACTACCTGACACTTCACCATAATTGGGCCTAAGGGAATGCATTGTGGAGTATTTATTAGATGGTGGGTTGCGAGAGTGACAGAAGCTTAATCCCCAGTTTGTGCGCTATTCCATAAGGGACTGATTGGATCCAAAAGTTTAATGCTATGGTTAGAATTTATTCTTAATATTTTTCTCATAGTTGCGGATGCTTGCGAGAGGGTTAATCATAAGTAGGAGGTTTGTTCAAGTAAGAACAGGACCAAAGAACCGGTCCACCCACATATCAAATTATCAAAGTACAGAACACGAATTAAGCCAACATGATGACAGTGACTAGATGAAATTCCGTGCACCCTCAAGAACACTTTGCTTATCATAAGAAACCGTTTTGACCTGCCTTTGCCATAAAAGGATTGGGCTATCTTGCTGCACTTTTTTTACTACTATCGTTACTTGCTCGTTACAAATTATCTTGCTATCAAACTACTCTGCTACTTACAATTTTAACACTTGCAGACATTACCTTGCTGAAAACCACTTGTCATTTCCTTCTGCTCCTCGTTGGGTTAGACACTCTTACTTATCGAAAAGGCTACAATTTACCCCATATACTTGTGGGTCATCAACCCGAAGGTCTGTGGTAAACTATTCACGCTTCATCGGAAGGGTAATGGTGTTGATGTAGAAGCCCTCAATGATCAAATCCCCCTTTGGCAGGACGCCGGAAAAGGCCCCTAGATGGGATCTCGCGAGTACAGAAGGTTGTGGTGGTGGAAAAGTGTTTTCGTGGCTCCCCCTGATGTTTTTGGAGTATAAGAGTATATATAGGCGAAGGAACTAGGTCAGGAGAGCTCCGAGGGGCCCACGAGGTAGGGGGCGTGCCCTACCCCCCTAGGCGCGCCCTCCACCCTCGTGTATGCTTTGTTGCATCTCCAACTTCATCTCCAAGTCTCCTAGTTTGCTTCTGGTCCAAGAAAGATCATCGCAAAAGTTTCATTCCGTTTGGTACTTTCTGCGAAACTCTAAAACAGGCAAAAAACAGAAACTGACACTGGGCTCTAGGTTAATAAGTTAGTCTCAAAAATAATATAAAATAGCATAAAGGTGCATATTAAGCATCCAAAACAGATAATATAATAGCATGGAACAATCAAAAATTATAGATACATTGGAGACGTATCAGACACTTAAGAGCATCTACAGCTGGGTGCCTCAAACCCGCCTCATAGCCTAGGCGGGCCGCCCGACCACTGTCCAGTCATGATTTTTTGACCCAGAGGTGAAGGAAATATGCCCTATAGGAAATAGTAAAGTTTTTGTTTTATGTTTCCTTATTCATGCTAAAGGTTTATTATTCATGCTAGAATTGTATTGATCGGAAACCTTAATACATGTGTGAATACATAAATAAACACCGTGTCCCTAGTAAGCCTCTACTAGACTAGCTTGTTGATCAAAGATGGTTAAGGTTTCCTAACCATTGACATGAGTTGTCATTTGATAACGGGATCACATCATTTGGAGAATGATGTGATGGAAAAGACCCATCCGTTAGCTTAACATTGTTCAGTTTTATTGCTATTCCTTTCTTCATGTCAAATACATATTCCTTCGACTATGAGATTATGAAACTCCCGGATACCGGAGGAATGCCTTGTGTGCTATGAAACGTCACAATGTAACTGGGTGATTATAAATATGCTCTACAGGTATCTCTGAAGGTGTTTGTTGAGTTGGTATAGATCGAGATTAGGATTTGTCATTCAGAGTATCAGAGAGGTATCTCTGGGCCCTCTCGGTAATGCACATAATAAGCTTGCAAGCAAACGACTAAGGAGTTAGTAACAAGGTGATGTATTACGGAATGAGTAAAGAGACTTGTCCATAACGAGATTGAACTAGGTATGAAGATACCGACGATCGAATCTCGGGCAAGTAACATACTGATGGACAAAGGGAATTACGTATGTTATCATAACGGTTCGACCGATAAAGATCTTCATAGAATATGTAGGAGCCAATATGGGCATCCAGGTTCCGCTATTGGTTATGGACCGGAGAGGTGTCTCGGTCATGTCTACATAGTTCTCGAACCCGTAGGGTCCGCACGCTTAACTTTCGATGACGATATAGTATTATATGAGTTATGTTATTTGGTGACCGAATGTTGTTCGGAGTCCCGGATGAGATCACGAACATGACGAGGAGTCTTGAAATGGTCAAGAGGTAAAGATTGATATATCAGAACGATGGTATTCGGACACCGGGTACTTATCGGGTCACCGGAAGGGGTTCCGGGCACCCCCGGCGAAAGATATGTGCCTTATGGGCCAAGAGGGGAAACACACCAGCCACAAGGGGCTGGTGCGGCCCCCATAGGCTGGCCTAGGAGGAGAAGGAAATGAAGGGGGAAGGAAAGTGTGAATTAGGATTCCCACTTCCTTCCCTCTCCCCCCCTCTTTTCTTCCCCCTCGGTTAAATATGGCAGGGGGCGCGGTATGGGAGGGACTCCAAGTAGGATTCCTCCTACTTGGGCGCCTCCTATAGCTGCTCCTCCCTCCCTCCCACCTATATATATGTGGGAGGGGGGCGCCTAGCACACACCAGACAATTGCCTAGCCGTCTGCGGTGCCCCCCTCCACCGTTTACACCCCGGTCATATTTTCGTAGTGCTTAGGCGAAGCCCTGCAGAGATCACTTCACCATCACCGTCACCACACTGTCTTGCTGACGTGACTCATCTACTACCTCGATGTCTTGCTGGATCAAGAAATCAAGGGACGTCATCGAGCTAAACGTGTGCAGAACACGGAGGTGCCCTACATTCGGTACTTGATCGGTTGAAGCGCGAAGAAGTTCGACTACATCAAGTGCGTTGTGAAACGTGATACGTCTCCAACGTATCTATAATTTTTGATTGTTCCATGCTATTATATTATCCATCTTGGATGTTTTACATGCATTTATATGCTATTTTATAAGATTTTTGGGACTAACCTATTAACCTAGAGCCAGTGCCAGTTTCTGATTTTTCCTTGTTTTTGAGTTTTATAGAAAAGGAATATCAAACGGGGTCCAAACGAGCTGAAAATTCCCGATGACTTTTTATGGACCAGAAGAAGCCCCCGAAGCAAAAGAGTTGGGCCAGAAGAGTCCCGAGTGAACCACGAGGGTGGAGGGCGCGCCCCCTACCTCATGGCTGACTCGGAGACCCCCCCTGACGTGAAACCGACGCCAAAAATTCCTATAAATACATAAACCCCTGAAAAGAAACCTAGATCAGGAGTTCCGCCGCCGCAAGCCTCTATAGCCACCAAAAACCAATCAGGACCCTGTTTCGGCACCTTGCCATAGGGGGGATCCATCACCGGTGGCCATCTTCATCATCCCGACACTCTCCATGACGAGGAGGGAGTAGTTCACCCTCGGGGCTGAGGGTATGTACAAGTAGCTATGTGTTTGATCTCTCTCTCTCTCTCTCTCTCTCTCTCGTGTTCTTGATTTGGCACGATCTTGATGTACCACGAGCTTTGCTACTGTAGTTCGATCTTATGATGTTTCTCCCCCTCTACCTTCTTGTAGTGGATTGAGTTTTCCCTTTGAAGTTATCTTATCGGATTAAGTCTTTAAGGATTTGAGAACACTTGATGTATGTCTTGCATGTGCTTATCTGTGGTGACAATGGGATATTCACGTGATCTACTTGATGTATGTTTTGGTGATCAACTTGCGGGTTCAGTGACCTTTTGAACTTATGCATAGGGGTTGGCACACGTTTTCGTCTTGACTCTCCGGTAGAAACTTTGGGGCACTCTATGAAGTTCTTTGTGTTGGTTTGAATAGATGAATCTGAGATTGTGTGATGCATATCGTATAATCAAACCCGCGGATACTTGTGGTGACATTGGAGTATCTAGGTGACATTAGGGTTTTGGTTGATGTGTGTCTTAAGGTGTTATTTTACTACGAACTCTAGGACTGTTTGTGACACTTATAGGAATAGCCCAACAGATTGATCGAAAAGAATAACTTTGAGGTGGTTTCGTACCCTACAACAATAACCTCTTCGTTTGTTCTCCCCTATTAATGACTTCGGAGTGACTATTTGTTGCACGTTGAGGGATTGTTATATGATCTAATTATGTTATTATTGTTGAGAGAACTTGCACTAGTGAAAGTATGAACCCTAGGCCTTGTTCCGAAGCATTGCAATACCGTTTTTGCTCAGTTTTGTTACTTGCTACCTTGCTGTTTTTATATTTTCATTTTACAAAAACCTATATCTACCATCCATATTGCACTTGTATCACCATCTCTTCGCCGAGCTAGTGCACTTATACAATTTACCATTGTATTGGGTGTGTTGGGGACACAAGAGACCCTTTGTTATTTGGTTGCAGGGTTGTTTGAGAGAGACCATCTTCATCCTACGCCTCCCACGGATTGATAAACCTTAGGTCATCCATTTGAGGGAAATTTGCTACTGTCCTACAAACCTCTGCACTTGGAGGCCCAACAACGTCTACAAGAAGAATGATGCGTAGTAGACATCAAGCTCTTTTCTGGCGCCGTTGCCCGGGAGGTTAGTGCTTGAAGGTATATCTTTAGATCTTGCAATCGAATCTTTCAGTTTCTTGTTTTATCACTAGTTTAGTTTATAAAAGAAAACTACAAAAAAATGGAATTGAGTGTGCCTCATATGCTTCGTCTTTCTAATGTTTTTCATGAAAGTAAGGATTCCGATAATTGTGCCAAAGTGTTAGAAGAAGAATGCATTAAAATGTTTAGCACTAAACATTTGAATGATGAGCATGATTGCAATGTTGTTAGTGTGAATTCTTTGAATATCCATGGTGCTAAGGATACGCAAAGGCCCAAGCTTGGGGATGCTATGTTTGATGAAGATGATATTTTTAGTCCCCCAAGTTTTGATGAGCAAATTTATTTTGATGAAAGCATTCCTCCTATTTATGATGATTATATTGATGAAAGTGGATTTGGAGAGGTCGTGACTTTATTTAGTGATGAATCCACTATTTCGGAAGAGGTTCCAATTGATTATGAGAACAAAGTTGCTATCTATGATGATTATTGTGCTGACATGTATGCTATAAAGAATAAGGGTAACCATGAAACTTGTCATCATGATTTTAATTTTCAATTGGATTATGCCTCACATGATAGTTATTTTGTTGAGTTTGCTTCCACTACTATTCATGAGAAGAAATTTGCTTATGTGGAGAGTAATAAAATTAATATGCTTTGGGATCATGAAAATAATGCTTTATGTGATGGTTATATTGTTGAATTCATTCATGATGCTACTGAAAATTATTATGAGGGAGGAATATATGCTTGTAAGAATTGCAATAATATCAAGTTTCCTCTCTAGCTATATGCTGAAAATCTTGAAGTTATGCTTGTTTTGCTTTCCTATGATAGTTGATCTTGTTCCCATAAGTTGTTTACTCACAAAATCCCTATGCATAGGAAGTGGGTTAGACTTAAATGTGCTAGTCATATGCTTCATGATCCTCCCGTTATGTTTCAATTCTTATCTTTTATGTGAGCATCATTGAAATCATCATGCCTAGCTAAAAAGGCATTGAAGAAAAGCTCCTGTTGGGAGACAACCCAATATTTACCCCTACTGTTTTTGTGTGTTCACATGATTAAGCTACTGTTGTAATCATTTTTTATAGTTTTGTTTCAATAAAGTGCCAAGTAAAGCCTTTAGGATATAGCTTGTGGTGATAGTTGTGTTGATCCTGCTGAAAATCAGAAACTTTTGCGCTCAGTAAATAATTTCCAGAATCTTATTGAAACGTGATTTTGACATGATTCTTTTTTCTATGGATTGGTGCACAAATTGATCAGGTGGAACTAATTTTTTGAGAATTTTTAGAGTTACAGAAGTATTCGAGAGTTATGGATTACTACAGACTGTTCTGTTTTTGACAGATTCTGTTTTCTATGTGTTGTTTGCTTATTTTGATGAATCCATGAGTAGTATCGGAGGGTATGAACCATGGAAAAGTAGGAATACAGTAGATATAACACCAATATGAATTTATAATGAGTTCACAACAGTACCTAAGTGGTGGTTTATTTTCTTATACTAACAGAGCTTATGAGATTTTCTGTTGAGTTTTGTGTTGTGAAGTTTTCAAGTTTTGATGGACTATGGAATAAGGAGTGGCAAGAGCCTAAGCTTGGGGATGCCCAAGGCACCCCAAGGTAATATTGAAGGACAACTGTCGGTGGGAACGACACCTATGGGATCACTGGAATCCCTACTACGGTCGGCGGGCGCGGGGCTATGGGACGAGCGGGTCTAAGAGCCAGCACAAAGATCGTTTGCCCAGGTTCGGGCCGCGAGGATGCGTAATACCCTAGTACTGCTTTGGTGTATATTTGAGTGTTCTTGATATAGCTATAGTGTGTGACTTGCTCCAAAGAGCCGAATCCCCCTCCAGTACGCCTCGGGCCTCCTTTTATAGGAAAAAGGGGATGCCACAGTGGCACACAGGAGATGGAAAGTGTACAATAGCTGAGCTTATCGCCTTTCGTTACGGGACAAGATGCATTAAATGCGCCCCTTAGGTGTCCCCTTGCTTTATTGGGGATGGTAACAAGGCCCGTCCCGTCCGTCGCCGCCTCGCCTTGCTTTGACACGCGTTCTGGCCAACGAGGCGTGCGGCGCCATGTAGGCTGGCAGGCTGCTGAGCTGGCATAGTGGCCGTGTCTTCACGAAGATCTGCATGCCACCACGCAGGTCCTTGCTGAGTTGGCCTAGAGACCGCACGTCGCCATGCAGGTGCTCGCCTAGCTGGCTGGGCTGACAGCTGCATGGGAACGGTGGTGGAGTCTAGACAGGTGCGGGCCTGGCCGCGGCCCTGCTGATGTCCTCGGCAAGGGTCTTGCTGGGGCCCCGACAAGGATCTTTCCATGGCATCGTGGTCGTCCCCGACAAGGATCTTGCCAGAGGTCTCGTGGGTTTCCTCGGTGAGGATCTTGCCGAGGATCGTCGTCTTCTGGTCCTCATCTGATCTTGTATGCTTATGATATACACGAAGATCTGCATGCCACCATGGAGGTGCCACCTGAGCCTTGGTTCCAATGTGGTTGATGGCATTTGGAAACCTCGGGCTCAAGGGTGGTGCGCTCCGCTGGCGTCGGGCAAGTTGCCCCGGCAAGGGTCTCGTCGGGGGAGTCCACCTTGCCCTCTTGCTCTTTGTGCTTCTGGTCTTGGCGTTGCCTTGATTGTTTTGTAGCTTTGGCGTCCCTCCTCTTCCCTGCTAAGTGTGGCCGTGGGCGCGGCTCTGACTGCCCGTGCACAAGTAAAGGGGTACAAAGGAGAGCCCCTACTTTCGTACACCGAAAACAACCAAGAGCCTAAGCTTGGGGATGCCCCGGATGGCATCCCCTCTTTCATCTTTGTTCATCGGTAACTTTACTTGGAGCTATATTTTTATTCACCACATGATATGTATTTTGCTTGGAGCGCCATTTTGTTTTATTTTGTTTTGCTTGCTGTTTGAATAATATCACAAGATCTGAAATTCTTAAATGTTAGAGTCTTCACATAGTCACATAATTATTCGACTACTCATTGATCTTCACTTATATCTTTCGGAGTAGTTTGTCGTTTGCTCTAGTGTGTCACTTATATCTTTTTAGAGCACGACGGTGTTTTTATTTTGAAGAAATTGTTGAACTGTCATGCTTCACTTATATTGTTTTGAGAGTCTTAGAACAGCATAGTAATTTGCTTGGGTTATAAAACTAGTCCTAATATGATGGGCATCCAAGAGGGATATAATAAAAACTTTCATATAAAGTGCGTTGAATACTATGAGAAGTTTGATTCTTTATGATTGTTTTGAGATATGAAGATGATGATATTAGAGTCATGCTAATGGAGAAATTGTTAGTTTGAGAGATACTTGTGTTAAAGTTTGTGATTCCCGTAGCATGCACGTATGGTGAACCGTTATGTGATGAAGTTGGAGCATGATTTATTTTTTGATTGTCTTCCTTTGTGTGGAGGTCGGGATCGCGCGATGGTTAACTCCTACCAACCCTTCCCCTAGGAGCATGCACGTAGTGCTTGGTTTTGATGACTTGTAGATTTTTGCAATCAGCATGTGAGTTCTTTGTGACTAATGTTGAGTCCATGGATTATACGCACTCTCACACTTCCACCATTGCTAGCCTCTCTTGTGCTGCGCAACTTCCGCCGATACCATACACCCACCATTACCTTCCTCAAAACAGCCACCATACCTACCTATTATGGCATTTCCATAGCCATTCCGAGATATATTGCCATTCAACTTTCCACCGTTCCGTTTATTATGACACACTTCATCATTGTCATACTGCTTTGCATGATCATGTAGTTGAAATCGTATTTGTGGCAAAGCCACCATTCATAATTCTTTCATACATGTCACTCTTGAATCATTGCACGTCCCGGTACACAGTTGAAGGCATTCAGATAGGGTCATATTTTGTTCTAAACATTGAGTTATAATTCTTGAGTTGTAAGTAAATAAAAGTGTGATGACCTTCATTATTAGGGCACTGTCCCATGTGAGCAAAGGATGATGGAGACTATGATTCCCCCACAAGTCAGGATGAGACTCCGGACGAATATTAAAAAAAGAAAAGAAAAAAGAGGCCATAAAAAAAGGAGGCCTAGATAAAAAAATGAGAGAAAAAGAGAAGGGACAATGTTATTATCCTTTTCCATACTTGTGCTTCAAAGTAGCACCATGATATTCATGATAGAGAGTCTCTTATGTTGTCATTTTCATATACTAGTGAGAATTTTTCATTATAGAACTTGGCTTGTATATTCCAATGATGGGCTTCCTCAAATTGCCCTAGGTCTTCGTGAGCAAGCGAGTTGGATGCACACCCACTTAGTTTAGTAGCTTAGTAGCTTCTCCTAGAGTGATTTCCATAAAAGTGCCTCCCGCGGCCGAATCTAAAAGATTTCTAGAAGCAAAATTCAACCCGACATAAATTTTTTGTATAATCATCCACAAATTCAAACCATGTGTAGGGCAATTACATATCATTAATTTCATCCTCTCCCAAGCTTGTGCAACATGCTCATGATCAAGTAGCTTAAAATTCATAATATTGTTCCTAAGGGAGATGATCTTAGCGGGAGGAAAATACTTAGAGATAAAAGCATCTTTGCACTTTTCCATTAATCAATACTATTTTTAGGCAAAGATGAAAACCAAGTTTTAGCACGATCTCTAAGCGAAAACGGAAATAGATTCAATTTAACAATATCATTATCCATATCTTTCTTCTTTTGCCTATCACACAAATCAACGAAGTTGTTTAGATGGGTTGCGGCATCTTCACTAGGAAGGCCAGAAAATTGATCTTTCATAACAAGATTCAACAAAGTGGTATTAATTTCACAAGATTCAGCATCAGTAGTAGGAGCAATCAGAGTGCTAATAAATTAATTGTTGTTGGTATTGGAAAAGTCACACAGTTCAGTATTATCTTGAGCCATCGTGACAAGCAATCAATCCAACACACAAGCACACAAGAAGCAAGCGAAAAGAGACAAACGGAAGATGTATGAAGAAAAGGCAAATGTTTTTGAAAATCATTTTAAAAGTGGGGTAGAGGAAAATGAGAGGCGAATGGCGAATAATGTAATGCAAGGGAGAAGAGTTTATGATGGGTACTTGGTATGGCTTGACTTGGCATAGATCTCCCCGGCAACGGCGCCAGAAATCCTTCTTGCTACCTCTTAAGCTTGCGTTGGTTTTCCCTTGAATAGGAAAGGGTGATGCAGAAAAGTAGCGCAAGTATTTCCCTCAGTTTTGAGAACCAAGGTATCAATCCAGTAGGAGACGACGCACAAGTCACCGAATACCTGCACAAACAATCAAGAACTTGCAACCAACGCGATAAAGGTGTTGTCAATCCCTTCACGATCACTCGCAAAAGTGAGATCTGATAGAGATAATGAAGTAAATATTTTTGATGTATAGATTGGAAAGTAAAGATTGCAAAATAATAAACGAGATTCAATAATGTGGAAAAGAGACTTTAATATAATGGAAAAGAGACCCGGGGGCCATAGGTTTCACTAGTGGCTTCTCTCGAGATAGCATGTACTCCCTTCGTCCCAAAATTCTTGTCTTAGATTTGTCTAGATACGGATGTATCTAATACTAAAATGTGACTTGATACATCCATATTTAGATAAATCTAAGACAAGAATTTTGGGACGGAGGGACTATTACGGTGGGTGAACAAATTACTGCCGGGCAATTGATAGAAAAGCGCATAATTATGACGACATCTAAGGCAATGATCATAAACATAGGCATCACGTTCGTGTCAAGTAGACCGACTCCTGCCTGCATCTACTACTATTACTCCACACATCGACCGCTATCCAGCATGCATCTAGAGTATTAAGTTCATAAGAATGGAGTAACACATTAAGCAAGATGACATGATGTAGAGGGATAAACTCAAGAAATATGATATAAAACCCATCTTTTTATCCTCGATGGCAACAATACAATGCGTGCCTTGCTGCCCCTACTATCACTGGGAAAGGACACCGCAAGATTGAACCCAAAGCTAAGCACTTCTCCCATGGCAAGAAAGATCAATCTAGTAGGCCAAACTAAACCGATAATTCGAAGAGACTTGCAAAGATATCAAATCATGCATATAAGAATTCAGAGAAGAACCAAATAATATTCATAGATAATCTTGTTCATAAATCCACAATTCATCGGATCTCGGCAAACACACCGCAAAAGAATACTACATAGAATAGATCTCCAAGAACATCAAGGAGAACTTTGTATTGAGAATCAAAGAGAGAGAAGAATCCATCTAGCTAATAACTATGGACCCGAAGGTCTGTGGTAAACTACTCACGCTTCATCGGAGAAGCAATGGTGTTGATGTAGAAGCCCTCCGTGATCGATTCCCCTTCCGGCAGATCACCAGAAAAGGCCCCAAGATGGGATCTCATGGGTACAGAAGGTTGCGGCGGTGGAAAAGTGGTTTTGTGGCTCTCCCTGATGTTTTCAGGGTATTGGAGTATATATAGGCGAAAGAAGTAGTTCGGTGGAGCTACGAGGGGCCCACGAGGGTGGGGGCGTGCCTATCCCCTGGGCGCGCCCGCCTGCCTTGTGGACGCCTCATGGCGTCTCTGACTTCAACTCCAAGTCTTCTAGTTTGCTTTCGGTCCAAGAAAGATCATCGTGAAGATTTCATTCCGTTTAGACTCCGTTTGGTATTTTTTTCTGCAAAACTCTAAAATAGGCACAAAAACAGAAACTAGCACTGGGCCTCCGGTTAATAGGTTAGTCCCAAAAATAATATAAAAGAGCATATTAAAGCCAGGTAAACATCCAAAAACAGACAATATAATAGCATGGAACAATCAAAAATTATAGATACGTTGGAGACGTATCAATCTACCATCCATATTGCACTTGTATCACCATCTCTTTGCCAAACTAGTGCACCTATACAATTTACCATTGTATTGGGTTGTGTTGGGGACACAAGAGACTCTTTGTTATTTGGTTGCAGGGTTGTTTGAGAGAGACCATCTTCATCCTATGCTTCCCATGGATTGATAAACCTTAGGTCATCCACTTGAAGGAAATTTGCTACTGTCCTACAAACCTCTGCACTTGGAGGCCCAACAACGTCTACAAGAAGAAGGTTGCATAGTAGACATCAAAACGCTTCCGCTTACGGTCTACGAGGGTACGTAGACACACTATCCCCCTCGTTGCTATGCATCTCCATGGATAGATCATTGCGTGTGCATAGCATTTTTTTTGTTTTCCATGCAACATTTCCCAACGACATCATGATCCAGGTCTATACGTAGATGATATGCACGAGTAGAACACAAATAGTTGTGGGCGGTGATAGTCATACTGCTTACCACCAACTTCTTATTTTGATTCGTCGGTATTGTGGGATGAAGCGGCCCAGACCAACCTTACATGTCCATGCACATGAGACCGGTTCCACCGACTAACATGCAACTAGTTTGCATAAAGGTGGCTGGCGGGTATCTGTTTCTCCTACTTTGGTTGAATTGAATTTTACTGCGACCAGTCCTTGAAGAAGGTTAAAACAACAAACTTGACGAAACACCGTTTTTTGCATAGGTATGAACGTCTCTTGCTAGAATCCCATAGCAGCCACGCAAAACTTGCAACAACAAAGTAGAGGATGTCTAACTTGTTTTTGCAGGGCATGTTGTGATATGATATGGTCAAGACATGATGTGATAAATGTTATTGTATGAGATGATCATGTTTTGTAAGTTATCGGCAACCGGCAGGAGCCTTATGGTTGTCTCTTTATTGTATGAAATGCAAACGCCATGCAATTGCTTTACTTTATCACTCTGCATTAGCGATAATTGTAGAAGCAATAGTTGGCGAGACGACCACGATGCAACGATGGAGATCAAGGTGTCGAGCCGATGATTATGGAGATCATGATGATGCTTTGGAGATAGAGATCAAAAGCACGAGATGATGATGGCCATTTCATGCCACATATTTTGATTGCATGTGATGTTTATCTTTTATGCATCTTATTTTGCTAGTATGGCGGTAGCATTATAAGATAATCCCTTCACTAAATTTCAAGGTAAAAGTATTCTCCCTGAGTATGCACCATTGCTACAGTTCGTTGTGTTGAGACACCACGTGATGATCGTGTGTGATAGACTCTACGTTCACATACAACGGGTGTAAGACAGTTTTGCACATGCAGAATACTTGGGTAACTTTACGAGCCTAGCATGTACATACATGGCCTCAGAACACTAGAGACCAAAAGGTCGAACGCGAATCATATAGTAGATATAATCAACATAGAGATGTTCACCATTGATGACTACCCCATCTCACGTGATGATCGGACATGGGTTAGTTGATTTGGATCACATATCACTTAGATGACTTGAGGGATGTCTATTTAAGTGCGACTTCTTAAGTAATTTGATTAATTGAACTTAATTTATCATGAACTTAGTCCTGATAGTATTTGCATATCCATGTTGTAGATCAATGGACCGTGCTACCATTCCCCTGAATTTTAATGCGTTCCTAGAGAAATCTATGTTGAAAGATGATGGTAGAAACTACACAGGCTGGGTCCGTAACTTGAGGATTATCCTCATTGTTGCAAAAAATAATTATGTCCTTGATACACCGCTAGGTGAAAGGCCTACTACAGGAGCAGATGCTGATGTTTTGAACGTTTGGCAATCTCGATCTGATGACTACTCGATAGTTCAGTGTGCCATGCTTTACGGCTTAGAACCGGGACTTCAAAGACGTTTTGAACGTCATGGAACATATGAGATGTTCCAAGAGTTGTAGTTAATATTTCAAGCAAATGCCTGGGTTGAGAGATATGAAGTCTCCAACAAGTTCTATATAGCTGCAAGATGGAGGAGAACAGTTCTGTCAGTGAACACATACTCAAAATGTCTGGGTGTTATAATCACTTGACTCAACTGGGAGTTGATCTTCCAGTTGATTGTGTCATTGACAGAGTTCTTCAATCACTGCCACCAAGCTACAAAGGCTTTGTGGTGAACTATAATATGCAAGGGATGAACAAAACAATTCCCGAGCTCTTCGCAATGTTTAAGGCCCCGGAGGTAGAAATCAAGAAGGAGCATCAAGTGTTGATGGTTAACAAGACCACTAGTTTCAAGAAAAAAGGGCAAGGGAAAGAAAGGGAACTTCAAGAAGAATGGCAAGCAAGTTGCCACTCCCGGGAAGAAGCCAAAGCTGGACCCAAGCCTGAAATTGAGTGCTTCTACTGCAAAGGGACTGGTCACTGGAAGCGGAACTGCCCCAAGTATTTGGCGGATAAGAAGGATGGCAAAGTGAACAAAGGTATATTTGATATACATGTTATTGATGTGAACCTTACTAATGCTCGTAGTAGCGCCTGGATATTTGATACTGGTTCGGTTGCTCATATTTGTAACTCAAAACAGGAGCTACAGATTAAATGAAGATTGGCTAAGGACGAGGTGATGATGCGCGTCAGGAATGGTTCCAAGGTGAGTTGTTTTGCAAGTATATGCGTTGCTGTTTCAAAACAGAAAGTTTGTCGCTGTTGCAAAAATTCTCGAGAAAAGTCAGAATGTGATAAAATGTTGAAACTTTTTGCACAATAAGCTATGATAAATTTTCTACAGTGTGTTAATTTTTCAGATTTTTTAAAGATGAATAAGTATGTATCCTATTGCACTCTTTACAAACTGTTCTGTTTAGACAGATTGTTGTTATGTTTGCATTGTTTGCATATGTTTGCTTGTTTAATGATTCTATTTGAGGATAGGAGTATTAAATATGCAGAGGCATTTAGTATGTGATGTTGAATAATAATTTTAGTGATTTGCTACAGTAAAGAATGATAAGATTATTGCATTGATTTATACTAACTTATCTCACGAGTTCTTGTTGAGTTTTGTGTGGATGAAGTTTTTAAGATTTAGGAAACTATGATATAAAAGGAATTAAGGAGACACAAAGCTCTAGCTTGGGGATTCCCAAGGCATCCCAAGATAATATTCCAAGAAGTCTCAAGCATCTATGCTTGGGGATGCCCCGTTAGGCATCCCACCTTTCTTCTTCAACAATTATCGGTTAGTATTGGTTGATCCTAAGTTTTTGCTTCTTCACATGAGTTGTGCTATTCTTGGAATGTCCTTTTGTTTTGTTTTGCTTGATGTTTTAATAAAATACCTATCTGAAAGTTTTAAATAAAAGAGAGTGCTCAAATAGCTACCCATTTACATAACAACTCACCTGATCTTCTCTTATATCTTTTTTGGAGTAGTTTGTCATTTACTCTTGTGCTTCACTTATATACTATGAGTAAATTGTTGAAATTATAAGTTCATATCATGCCTAGTGGTTGCTTCACATTGGGTTTAGAAAGTGAAATCGTTTGAAGCTTGACAATCACAATATTGGTCATACAAGCAATTCCTGAATGAGTACTATAAGGAAGAGAACTTTCACATGCAAATATAATATCTTGGAAATATTTTGTGATTGTGAGCCCCCATCAAAATATTATATGCCAAAATTGTTGAAGTTGGATAAGTAAGACAACATAATGATTTATGTTTGTTCATATTCACATAGAAGTTATATTGTCATAGATCCTTCAACATGTGGTGCTTGCCTCCCATCTTTGCTAGCCAAAAATTCCGCACCAAGTAGAGATACTACCTGTGCATCCAAAAACCCTTAAACCCAAATCTTATTCTCAAGAGTCCACCATACCTACCTAAGGATTGAGTAAGATCCTTCAAGTAAGTTGTCATCGATGCAATAAGGCAATAAAAATTTCTTCTAAAAGTGTTAGATCATTTAGTGTAAGGGAAAATTGAGCGTTGTACGAACTTTTGATGGCAAAGAATAAAAGCGACATACTGCATAATAAAGGTTGCTATCATACGGAGAAATATAATGTGATGTTATTTTGCACTAAGGGATTGAGCATACAAACAAAAAGCGCATGGCAACCTCTGCTTCCCTCTGCGAAGGGCCTACCTTTTACTTTTATGTATTTACTTTCATGCAAGAGTCAAAGTTTTTCTCTCTATTCCTTTTTATTTTTCTCTTTTGGCAAGCATCATGTGGTGAGGAAAGATCTAGGAACATATATCCAGTTGGATATGGGTAGCATGAGTTATTATTGTTGACATCACCCTTGAGGTGAATACGTTGGGAGGAGAAATTATAAGCCCCTATCTTTCTATGTGTCCGGTTGAAACATTTTGCTCATGTGTATGTGGCGATTGTTAGCAATCATATAAGACTATATTATGGTTGAGTATGTGGAGCTTTTTCTTAGACTCTGTTGAATAAGTTGAATTGCAATTGTTTGGTGACTAAGAATATAGGTGTTGAGTTTCAAGAGAATTCATTGTTTGAACCTTAACATGTGAATTGGTTGCTACTTTGTCATGATGACTTTTATGAGAAAGAGTTGCTGTTATGATGCTAGGGAAAGTGATTGAAATTATCATTATTCAAACTTATGCATTTTGCTAGCATTCACACTTCATAAACTATTTCTTTTATCATTTACCTACTCGGGGACGAGTAGGAATTAAGCTTGGGGATGCTGATACGTCTCCAACCTATCTTTAATTTATGAAGTATTCATGCTATTCTATTATCATTCTTGGATGTTTTACAATCATTTTATAGCAACTTTATATCATTTTTTGGGACTAACCTATTGACCCAGTGCCCAGTGCCAGTTGTTGTTTTTTGCTTGTTTTTTACATCGCAGGAAATCAATATCAAACGGAGTCCAAACACTTCGAAACTTTTTGTGGATTTTTTATGGACCAGAATACATCCAATGGGCCAGAGCAGCACCTGGGGGTGCCTCGAGGGGGGCACAACCCACCGGGGCATGCCTAGGGGCCCAGGCGTGCCCCGGTGGGTTGTGCCCACCTCGGTGGCCTCCCGCACCCCCCCTTCGCCCTATAAATCATCAAATATTCCAAAAACCCTCGCTGAGACCCTAGATCAGAAGCTCCGCCGCCGCGAGCCTCCGTAGCCACGAAAAACCAATCTAGACCCCGTTCCAGCACTCCGCCGGAGGGGGAGATCATCACCGGTGGCCATCTTCATCATCCCAGCGGCCACCATGATGAGGAGGGAGTAGTCCACCCTAGGGGCCGAGGGTTTGTACCAGTAGCTATGTGTTTAATCTCTCCCTCTCTCGTGTTCTTGAGATGTCAGGATCTTGATGTATCACGGGCTTTGTTAATATAGTCGGATCATATGGTGTTTTTCCCTCTCTATCTTGTGATGAACTGAGTTTTCCCTTTGAGATTTTGTTTTATCGGATTGAATACTTTTATGGATTTGAGAACACTTGATGTATGTCTTGCTATGAATACCCGTGGTGACAATCGGGTATCGTATTGATTCACTTGATATATGTTTCGGCACTCAACTCGCAGATTCCCGAGGTGACATTGGGGTAATCTATGCATAGGGGTTGACGCACGTTCTTGTCTTTGTTTCTCCGGTAGAAATCTTGGGGCACTCCTTGAGGTTCTTTGTGTTGGATTGAGTATTATGAATTTGAATTTGCTTTGGTGTTATTTTAGTATGAACTCTTGGTTAGATTGATCGGAAAGAATAGCTTTGAGGTGGTTTCATACCTTACAAACATTTTCTTCTTATGTTCTCCGCTAGATAAGAACTTTGGAGTGATTCTTTGTTGCACGTTGAGGGATGGTTATGTGATCCAATTATATTAGCATTGTTGACAGATTGCACTAGCGAAAGTACAGACCCTAGGCCTCATTTTCAAGCATTGCAATACCATTTGTGCTCCGTTTTATCAATTGCTACCTTGCTGTTTTTTATTGTTCTTATTACAAAAACCAATATCTACTATCCATATTACACTTGTATCACCATCTCTTTGCCAAACTAGCGCACCTATACAAATTAGCATTGTATTTGGTGTGTTGGGGACACAAGAAACTTTTTATTATTTGGTTGTAGGGTTGTTTGAGAGAGACCATGTTTATCCTACGCCTCCCATGGATTGATAAACCTTAGATCATCCACTTGAGGAAAATTTGCTACTGTCCTACAAAACTCTATGCTTGGAGACCTAACACGACTCTACAAGAACAAGTTGTGTAGTAGACATCATCTACTTCTATTCTTTATTTTGTGCAAGCTTTATTATCTTGTGTTTACACTTGCTTACACTTGTTGTTTGGTGTGCTTGTCATAGGTTGTGCACTTGTTGTTTGGTGTGCTTGCACTTCTATCCTTTGGTAGTAACTTTTTGGTTGTTTCATTCCACTCTCGTGCTCCTCGCAAGAGGTGCCTCTATTTTTACATGAGTATGTTGTTTCTTGCTTTTCTATGTGTATGTGCGTGTGTGTAATGTTGCGAGCAATGAGATATGTACGCCAAAATACAAAAATAGAGATTTCCTTTATAGCTTACTTCCATTGCCAATACAAGCGAAGAAGCCTCGATTGGGATTCATAGGTGTGTGTAAGGTTCTTTGAACAACAGTGAATTTGCAGCTGCAAAGGAGCATGGGTGGCTCACCGAATGTAGGGGCTTCACTGCCGATGAAGTATGGTTTGTGGGCGGATACGACCGAGGCGCTTGAGGGAGTCCTGGATTAGGGGGTATCCGGACAGCCGGACTATCTACTTTGGCTGGACTATTGGGGCGTGAAGATACAAGACTCAAGACTCCGTCCCGTGTCCAGATGGGACATTCCTTTGCGTGGAAGACAAGTTGGGCATCCGGATAGTAGTTTTCCTTCTTTGTAACCGACTTTGTGTAAACCCTAGCCTCCTCCGGTGTCTATATAAACCGGAGGGTTTAGTCCTTAGAGACAGAATCATAATCATCATAGGCTAGCTTCTAGGGTTTAGCCTCTACGATCTCGTGGTAGATCAACTCTTGTAATACCCATATCATCAATATCAATCAAGCAGGAAGTAGGGTTTTACCTCCATCGAGAGGGCCCGAACCTGGATAAAACATCGTGTCCCTTGCCTCCTGTTACCATTAGCCTTCGACGCACAGATCGGGACCCCCTACCCGAGATCCGCCGGTTTTGACACTGACATTGGTGCTTTCATTGAGAGTTCCTATGTGTCGTCGCTGCAAGGCTTGATGGCTCCTTCAATCAAAAACAACATGGTCCAGGGGGAGACTTTCCTCCCCAGACAGATCTTCGTGTTCGGCGGCTTTGTACTACGGGCCAATTCGCTTGGCCATCTGGAGTAGATCGACAGCTACGCCCCTGGCCATCAGGTCAGGTTCGGAAACTTGAACTACACGGCCGATATCCACGGAGACTTGATCTTCAACGGATTCGGGCCCGCGCCAGGAGCTTCGGACAGTAACGATGAGCATGGCTTAGACCTGTTGTCGGACAATGCTCGGGATCTCGCCCCTACAGGAGCCTCGGACCTAAATCCGAAGCAGATTGCGTCACCCGAGGACGGGTGGATGGACCCCTCCTCGGAGGCCGCACACTCGTCGGTGGTAGAGCCGAACACAGACTTCACCCCCAACCTAGCCTGTGACACCAGACCCCCGGACTCGTATACGGCTGTAGGTTCCAGGCCGCGCACCCCCGAGCTCGCCGAATCTGGTTGGGGTCCGGTAATGGAGTTCACCGCTGTGGATATCTTCCAGCACTCGCCTTTTGGCGACATGCTGAACTCGTTAAAGTCTCTCTCTTTGTCAGAAGACTCTTGGCCGAACTATGTCCGGCTCGAGTGGGAAGCAGGCGACGAAGGAATTCGTGGCCCACCCACCACCCACTTCATTGCCACGGTCGATGATTTAACCGATGTGCTTGACTTCGACTCTGAAGGCATCGACGGTATGAGTGATGATGTAGGAAAAGAACCACCGCCCATGGGGCGGTGGACAGCCACCTCCTTATATGATATATATATGGTGGACACTCCAAAAGACACAAATGGCGATGAGGCAATGGAGGATAATCCCTCAAGGAAGAAGGCAAAGTATGAACGTCATCAGCGCCACCCCAAGCCCCGCCACAATAATACCGGCACAGCAGTCAAAAACAATCCATAAGGTGCCAAAGATGAATACAATCCTGATCAGCCTGCCTTCGAGCAGGCCAGACAGGCGACGGATGGATACTTGGAGAGGGACAACTACACACCCCCCTTCGAAGACGAGGTGAGCCTCGGCGATGATGAATTCAGCGTGCCTGGGATCCCGCGGAACAGATTCACTTTAAGCGACGGCTTATGGCCACAACAAAAAAGCCTGCAAAAGAAGCAACAGCAGCTCAAAGCCGACCAAGATTTGCTCACAGACAGATGGACTAAGGTCCTGGCCACCGAGTAATACGGACTCAACCGCCCCGTCAAAGGGTACACAAGGCACAATCCGCTACCTCAACCTAAGAAGGAGAACCTAAAGCCCACACCCCATCGTCAATATACCACGGTCTGGGACAATACGCAGGAAACACGAGGCAGCATCCACAAACCTCGACGCAATTGTCATAAGCGTCAAGTCAAGGAAGTTGGTGCCAAATCCGGTCAGCGGAAAAAGAATAGCTCAAGCCCATCCAGACCAAGCAGCATACTCAATCAACCATGTGAAATTCATGGTACCCCTAGAAGGGTGGCCAAGCATACCAATAAAGAATGCCGGATCATCAAAATAAAACGGCCGGTCGTGCACTAGAAACAATGAAAGGAGGTTTCAAACAACGAAAGACCAATCAAACATGGAGAAGTCAAAAGAATATCCTCCACGGTACAAAAATACGGCCGATCTTCCCCGGTCACATCGACCGTCCGGACAACATCAACCATAGCAATTTAATTGCACTCACTATCGACCCAATAGTTTGGGGGCTCCATCTCACACGAGCCCCCGCGAGCATAAAACTATCAATAACATCTTCTAAAAGATGCCAGGTGCTCCTTACCTTCCGATGCGTGCACTTCTAAAAGATGCCAAGTTTTACTGGCCCACCACACTAATGGTTGTCTTTGGATCACCAAACAAATACCACGTCGAAGAATAAGTCTTTGGCACTGTCCCCTTATACAGTAATTACCACATACTACCGGGACGAACCACGTTGGCTAGATTCAACGGGGCACAACATCAGTCTAGTCCCATGTGACTTAGTCACAATTATGGGCAAGGCCGAACCCCACCCTTAGAGTGGAATCATACCGTTGCTGGAATAGCGAGTCGTGCCTATCTATCAAATTTTGATTCGGCAACCAACCACCCGGACACCAACTGAGAAGTCCGAGCTACTTTATGGCATGATAGCCTGGTTCAGCCAGGCTCCGATCAGGCACCCGCGGTCCACCCACAACAGGACATGCAGCTGCCTTTAAGCATTCGTCTTTACAGACTAACTTTGGTGCAGAACAGGACTAGCGACGCGGAATCAGCTCGGACGCACAAGGCAGGAACACATAAGTAAATCCCCCCTCAAAGGAGGCAGTCCAGATACACTTCAGATCCACACACAGCCTCCTCCAGTCCGGCCACGACAGGTTCCGCCAAAAACACCTCTTTTCATAAGCATAAAACCGTACTCATATGCATAGACATGTCACTCTACTACAATGCGTAGACTTAAATAACACTTACCGGCCGCCGTTCCTCATTGACGCCTCTTTTTTTGTCATAAACGGCACCCACGCCTCGTGTTATGCCCCATTATGCCAGGGGCTTCATAGCACTCATGATATGGCAACAAAGTCCGACCACCTTTTCGGTCGCTCGGCACCCCGAACTTATAGCACTATATGCATCAACTCCAAATCATGTCTTGGGTCATTAGTTGGGTTTGCCCGGCTCCCATGTTTTGGTACCTTACATTCCGCTCCATCGGCTAAGGTAGCACTGGGAGAACTACTGCGATTGTGTCCCGGTTCTTCCGGACGAGCACCTCAGTAGAGAAAGCTGAAAACTGACTGTCATGATACAGCGAGAGCTAGTCAGCTGTTCGAGAGGTTGTAAAATCTTTAAAGATTTATTTCGCATAATGCCATTATAAATGCAAAGTGCGACGGATCGGTCTTCCGGTCAGGCACCGATAGAGCCCCTAGTATGGTCTTCCGAACACCAGGGGCTGTGCCCACCATACTCTAATTCGTATGGCTAAGTGAGGGTGATAAAGCCCTATAGTCTGATTGCCTGGTTCGTGGTGAGGAACACCTCCTTAAAAGGACCCAACAATGGGATAAAGAGTGTTCAGGTATGTCCCGAACACCCCCGTACTTTTTACGTGGGGGCAGAAGCCGACGACTGGCCAACTCTCAGGATTTATATACACTAAGCAGCCGCACAGGAAGAACAAACATTCACATAAACAGGCAATAAATAATAAAAGTGCCATTATCCCGCATTACAAAGAATGGCACGACTGCCTTTAGGGAAATATAGTGTCTTTGGTACACTGATCCGCCACAAGGCGGGCTCCTTTCAGGACGCCTTCATAGTATAACTCGGGCTTGCGATGCTCCTTACCCTCCGGTGGTCCCTCAGTCATCAGCTTCTCAGAATCAAGCTTCCCCCAGTGCACCTTCGCATGGGCAAATGCCATGCGTGCACCCTCTATGCAGACCGATTGCTTAATGACATCGAGCCGAGGGCAATCACCAACAATCCGCTTCACGAGTCTGAAGTAACTCCTTGGAATTGGTTCCGCGGGCCACAGCCGGACAACCAAGTCCTTCATGGCCAGTTCGGCCGCCAGGTGCAGTTCGACCAGCTGCTTCAGCTGATCGATAAAGGGCACCGGATAATTTGGCGCCAAATACTGCGACCAGAAATGCTTCTCTGTAGACTTCTTCTCTTCAGTCTGGTAGAACTGGGCAGCATCTGATATGATGCGTGGCAGATCCGCAAACGCCCCTGGAGAAACAAGAATTCAGCTTGTTGCTTAGAGTTCTTCCCATTACTATGTAAAAATGGCCTTGAGTACAAAAGGCCTTACCAGCCGCAACCTTCCAGGCCTCCTGAATGTCCTTCAGAGCACCTCGGGCTTCTTCCCGAGCATCCTCTGCGGCTTGGAGAGCTTGGGCGAGTTCGGATTCTTTCCCTGCTAGACTCTGCTCCAAGGCCTCGCTTTTCTTCACGGCCTCCTGGAGCTCTCGCTCAGCTTCAATGACCCTGGCCTCGTGCTTCTCACGAAGAGCCTGTTCGGCAGCGGCCTTGTTGTCGGCTTCGGCCACGACCTTCTTCAGTGCCTCAATTTCGGCACTCGCCCCTAGAGCATACAATACAAATATTTTCATCAGGCACAACTTCTAATCCGTGCTCAACTTAGCAAAAAGGTTTAGACATGCCTTGCTTGTCCTCCAACTGCTTCTTCACGCGGCCAAGTTCCTCTTCGGCCCGTTCCAGACGCTGCTTTAGTCCGGACACCTCTGCACTATGAGCGGCGGTCGTCTCTGCAGATGCCTGTTTTCAAACAAAGGGATACACGTCATTAACCGAGTCTCCTACAAAGCGGAAAAATTTGATCCCCTGTCTGGCTTACTTTTTCCGGACAGTGCATCAGGGGCTGCTACTCATATTATGACAATCTCCCAAAGGTTTCTTAAAAACATACCTTCAAGCCCTTTATAAGACTAAGGCATGATTCATTCAGTCCGCTCTCAGCAGACTGAATCTTTTCAATCACCGCACCCATGAGGGCATGATGTTCATCGATGATAGACATGCTCCTTAGCGCTGTCGATAGGTCGCTAGGTAGCTCTGCTTGGACAGAGGTTGCTGGCGAAGTAGGCAAGCCTCCCCCGTCAAAGGTGGCTGCTCGCCCGATCCTGGAGCTTTAAAGGCCTCCAGGACCGTGTCCGGCTGCGGTCCGAACCTAAGATCGCCCCCGCTATCGACACGCATGGGAGCCGCTGCTCCCATGTGTGCGGCCCCAGGGATATTCCCCCTAGTCTGGGTCCTGCTGAGACGATACCTCGGTGTCATGCCTAGGCTTCGGGGAAGGGGCCTCTGGAGGTGTCTCGCTCACCAGGGCATCTGAGCTCAGCGAATCCTCCGATGAGGACTGTTCGGCGTGGGACCTCGCCAGGTTGTACAAAATATGGCGACAGTTAAAACTACTACATCCTAATGACCTCGGGCACGTAGGTGTGTGCGGGTTTCGTATACTTATGATTTTACAAGGGGCTGGGCCCTGGGATCCCACTCCGGACTGCTATCAGCGGCCGTGGTGGACGCCTCGGGGAGGGAACCTTTCCCCCTCTTTGGTGATTCGGCCTCCAGGGATGAGGAAGTCGTCCTTTTCTTCCCTCCCCCTGCGGGGGACTCGTCTTCTTCCCCCTCCTCTTCATCTTCGGAGGAGGGATGGTCGTGGGAGTTTTTGGATTTTGTGTCCGAAGCATCGCGACGACGGAGGCCACTCTGGGTCTTCTTGACCTTCTTGGAGACCTCTTTCTTCGGTGCCTCGTAAGGCGCTAGGACCAGCATCTTCGTCAGAAGAGGTCCGGCCGGTTCCTCTGACAGTGAGGCTGGACAGTGTATCCGCTCCACCTTTTTCGTCCATTCCTGGGATTATTATAGAAAGCATGATAAAAGCGTCTCCCTCGAGACACGTCAGCTAAAACATGGATGGACATAGCATAGCAATGACTTACCGAACTTGCAGAACGGGATAGTTGATACCCGCGGTCCTCGGTGGAGCCCGGCCATGGTTTGCCGGACTTGAAGAGCACCTTCCAAATGTCCTTGTGGGAGGAGCCATAGAGCTCCTGTAGGGTCTGGTGTTCGGCCAGGTCGTATTCCCACAAATTGCAGGCTCGCCGCTGGCAAGGGAGAACCAGGCGAACTAACATCACCTGGACTACATTGACGAGTTTGACATCCTTGTCGACCACGCTCTGGACGCGCGTTTGGAGCATCAACAGCTCGTTGGATGAGGACCAGTTCAGGCCCTTCTCGGGCCAGGATGTGAGCCGCAGTGGGGCTCCGGATCTGAATTCGGGAGCAGCGGCCCACTTTTTACCGCGCGGTTTGGTGATATAGAACCACTGCTGCTGCCACTCCTTGACGGAATCATTGAAGGCGCTCGTCGGCCGTACTACCTTGGGCATCTTGCTCACCATGGCGCCGCCGCATTCGGCGTGCTCGCCATTCACCACCTTGGGCTTTACGTTGAAAATTTTCAGCCATAAGCCAAAGTGGGGCGAAATACGGAGAAAAGCCTCACACACGACGACGAACATCGAGATGTTAAGGAAAGAATTGGGGGAAAGATCATGAAAATCAATCTCGTAATAATACATGACACCGCGAACAAATGGGTGAAGGGGAAACCAGAGCCCACGGACAAAATGAGGGAGAAACACGACCCTCTCATGGGTCTCCGGAGTGGGGACGATCTGTCCCGCCGGTGGAAGACGGTGGCCGATTTTCTTGGCCAGGTACCCGGCCTCTCAAAGCTTTTTGATATCCCTCTCCTGGACGGTATAGGCCATCCATTTGCCTCCTGCTCCAGATCCAGACATCTTTAGAGGACCTCTCTTCGGTGGAGAAGAAGAGTGCTTGGGCGCTAGGGCTCGAATAGAGGGGAATGGACTAGCCGAAGGAAACGGCGTGGGTAAAAAGGAAGAGACCTTATCTCTTTATAGAGGCGGTAAAAGCTTTTGCGCCTCCCCGCTTGCCTGGTGGAACCCGCTCGTTCCCCACTCGTCGCAATTAGCGGTGCGGTTGGGCTACCCATACCCGTATTGATGAGAATCCCATAATAAGGGGACACGATCTCTGCTTTGACAAGACGTGCCGAGGAAACCGCCTCGCAATATGCGCTATGGATGGTTGTGGGAAAACAGTTTGAATAATGACTCGACCATATTGTCATGTCATGTTGTCTAAAGTTGTCAGCGGATTACATTTATGAAATATCATTCTCTCTACGGTGGTATGTGAAGATCATCTTGCAAGATCCGGACACGATTTAAGTGTTTGATAATTACTTTGGAGTATTCGGAGATGGAACCCGCCTTGCAATGCCGAAGACAAACTACGCACCGGACTCATCGTCATTCAAGCCTGGTTCAGGGGCTACTAAGGGAGTCCTAGATTAGGGGGTATCCGGACAGCCGGACTATCTACTTTGGTCGGACTATTGGAACGTGAACATACAAGACTCAAGACTCCGTCCCATGTCCGGATGGGACTCTCCTTTGCGTGGAAGACAAGCTGGGCGATCCGAATAGTGGATTTCCTTCTTTGTAACCGACTCTGTGTAAACCCTAGCCCCCTCTAGTGTCTATATAAACCGGAGAGTTTAGTCCTTAGAGACAGAATCATAATCATCATAGGCTAGCTTCTAGGGTTTAGCCTCTAAGATCTCGTGGTAGATCAACTCTTGTAATACCCATATCATCAATATCAATAAAGTAGGAAGTAGGGTTTTACCTCCATCGAGAGGGCCCAAACCTGGGTAAAACATCGTGTCCCTTGCCTCCTGTTACCATTAGCCTTAGACGCACAGATTGGGACCCCCTACCCGAGATCCGCCGGTTTTGACACCGACAGTGCTGCCGTAGCACGATGAGTTGGCAGACACGGGTTGTGTAGGCCACGGTGTGGAGCTCATGGCTGCACGAACATGAGTGACGGGGAGCTCGAGCATGAAAACAGTGAAGAAGGCCCATTCTAGCATTGCTGGTCAACATGGGTGAGGGAGTCTTGGATTAAGGGGTCCTCGGACAGCCGGACTATATGCGAATGTTGGACTGTTGGACTATGAAGATACAAGATAGAAGACTTCGTCCCGTATCCGGATGGGACTCTCCTTTGCGTGGAAGGCAAGCTTGGCGATTCGTATGTGAAGATTCCTTTCTCTATAACCGACTCTGTGTAACCCTAGCCCCCTCCGGTGTCTATATAAACCAGAGGGTTTAGTCCGTAGGACAACAACAATCATAACCATAGGCTAACTTCTAGGGTTTAGCCTCTACGATCTCGTGGTAGATCAGTTCTTGTAATACTCATATCATCAAGATCAATCAAGCAGGAAGTAGGGTATTACCTCCATCGAGAGGGCCCAAACCTGGGTAAACATTGTGTCCCCCGCCTCCTGTTACCATTAGCCTTAGACGCACAGTTCGGGACCCCCTACCCGAGATCCGCCGGTTTTGACACCGACATTGGTGCTTTCATTGAGAGTTCCACTGTGTCGTCACCATAAGGCTTGATGGCTCCTTCGATCATCAACAACTCCGTTCGGGGTGAAGTTTTTCTCCCCGGACAGATCTTCTTATTCGGCGGTTTCGCACTGCGGGCCAACTCGCTTGGCCATCTGGAGCAGATCGACAGCTACCCCCTGGCCATCAGGTCAGGTTTGGAAGCTTGAACTACACCGCCGACATCCTCGGAGACTTGATCTTCGACGGATGCGAGCCTACGATAGCTGCATCCCGCTGTCACGATGAACATGATCTAAATCTATCATCAGATGGTATGCGGGAGATTGCACCTGTAGACGCGCTGGCCCAAGATCCAGAGCGGAGCTCGCCATCCGAAAATGGGAGGCTCAACCCCGCCACGGAAGTCACGGAGTCGACGGTGCTAGAGCCGAACACAGATTTGACCTCCAACGAGGCCTGTGTCATCGGAACCTCGGACTCGTCTCCGGTTACAGGCTCCGAACCGCGTGAATCCGCACCCATCGAGTCTGGAGTTCAGCCCCGCAGACATCTTCCAACACTCGCCCCTAGGCGACGTGTTAAACTCATTGGAGTCTCTCTCCTTGTCAGGAGATTCCTGGCTGAACTATGTCCGGCTTGAGTGGGAAGCTGACGACGAAGAACTTTCGTTGCCCACCCACCACCCACTTGATAGCCACTGTCAATGATTTGACCGACATGCTTGATTTTGACTCCGAAGACATCGACGGTATGGATGACGATGCCAGAGAAGAACAAGAACCACCGCCCACTGGGCGCTGGACAGCCACCTCCTCATACGATATATACATGGTGGATACACCCAAAGAAGACAATGGCGACGACATACAAGATGCAACTGATGACAAACTTCCTGAGAAGCAGTCTAAGCGCCGACATCAGCGGCGCCGCTCTAAATCAAGCCATGGTAAAAATAGCGATACTGGCACAAGAGAGAACAGGACTCCGGACGATGCCGAAGACAATGAAGACCCCGCCAAGCCAAGTTTCGAACAGGCCGAACAGGAAGATGGGCAAGCCAGCCCCGATGAACAGGCCGCGAACGATGACTCGGAGGACAACAACTACATGCCTCCCTTCGAGGACGAGGTGAGCCTCGGCGACGAAGAATTTATCGTGCCAGAGGATCCCGTCGAGCAGGAGCGCTTTAAGCGTCTCCTTATAGCCATGGCAAGGAGCCTGAAGAAGAAGCAGCAGCAGCTTCAAGCTGATCAAGATCTGCTCACTGATAGATGGACTGAGGTCCTGGCAGCCGAGGAATACGGACTCGAGCGCCCAACCAAAAGTTACCTGAAGCGCAAATTGCTACCTCAATTCAACGATGAGGCATTGGAGCCAACACTACCAGCATATAATGCGGCCGACCGACCACCGCGCGGTCGAGAGAAAGCGGCAATTCAGCCCGAACACAAGCCGGCACCACGTCGTCGAACAAATAGAGACACAACAACCAGGGGATACACACATGACCTGCGGTACGACTTGGAGAACAAAGCAAGCCATACCAGATCGATCTACGGATCGTGGGGATGCGCCCCAATGCGCAACGACGACCATCATGCCAAATATAACAAATACACACCTGTCCGGGCCGATTACCGCAGACCGGCTCCATTCGAGCTGCGTCGCGATGTAGCCTGACACAGAGGCGCTGCACACCCCCTCTGCTTCACTGATGAAGTAATGGAACATGAATTCCCAGAAGGGTTTTAAAATCATAAACATTGAATCATATGATGGAACAACAGATCCCGCAGTATGGATCGAGGACTTCCTTCTCCATATACATATGGCCCGCGGCGATGACCTCCATGCCATCAAGTACCTCCCGCTAAAACTCAAGGGACTAGCCAGGCACTGGTTGAATAGTCTGCCCAAAAATGGTATTGGCAGTTGGGAGAACCTAGAAGATGCATTCCTTGACAACTTCCAGGGTACTTATGTCCGACCTCCGGATGCAGATGACCTAAGTCATATAATCCAAAAGCCTGGAGAGTCAGCCAGGAAATCCTGGACTCGGTTCTTAACCAAAAAGAACCAAATCGTCGACTGTCCGGATGCTGAAGCCCTAGCAGCCTTTAAGCATAACATCCGCAACGAGTGGCTTGCTCGACACCTCGGCCAAGAGAAGCCGAAGTCCATGGCAGCCCTCACGATGCTCATGCCTCGCTTTTGTGCGGGCGAGGATAGATGGCTAGCTCGTAGCAACAGCACCTCAAGTAAACCTGGCACTTCTGAAGCCATAGATAGCAACGGCAAGCCCCGACGCAACAGACACAAACGTCGAAATAATGGCGTTAACGCCGAAGACACGACCGTCAATGCCGGATTCAGTGGCTCCAAGTCTGGTCAGCGGGAAAAATCATTTAAACAAAACAATCTAGGCCCGTCCAGTCCGGACCGCATACTCGATCGTCCATGTCAAATCCATGGCACGCCTGATAAACCAGCCAATCACACCAACAGAGAGTGTTGGGTCTTTAAACAGGCCGGCAAGTTAAATGCTGAAAACAAGGAAAGGGATCGCCAATTGACGACGACGAGGAACCCCGACCGCCGAACACTGGGGGTCAGAAGAATTTTCCTCCCCAGGTGAAAACGGTGAATATGATATACGCTACCCGTATCCCCAAAAGGGAGCCGAAGCGTGCACTAAGGAATGTCTATGCGATGGAGCCAGTCGCCCCAAAATACAACCCGTGGTCCTCCTGCTCGATCACCTTCGATTGAAGGGACCATCCGACCAGTATCCGTCACGGCGGTTCAGCCGCACTAGTGCTTGACCCTATCATCGACGGATTCCACCTCACACGCGTCCTAATGGACGGTGGTAGCAGCCTGAAGCTGCTTTATCAGGATACAGTGCACAAAATGGCTATTGATCCCTCAAGGATCAAACCCACCAAAACCACCTTTAAAGGTGTCATACCAGGTGTAGAGGCCCGCTGCACATGCTCAATCACACTGGAAGTGGTCTTCGGATCCCCGGGTAATTTCCGAAGCGAAGAGATACTCTTCGATATCGTCTCCTTCCGCAGTGGTTATCACGCACTGCTCGGACGAACCGCATTTTGTCGGTGTACAAAAGTAGGGGTTCTCCTTTTGACCCCTTTACTTGTGCACGGGCAGTCAGAGCCTCCCGCCACGGCCACACATAACAGGGTAGGAAAGGGAAGCCGGAGAGAAGCCGAAGGCACAAGACAAACAAAGCAACGACAAGGACCAAGGCCACAAAGATCAGATGGGCGAAGCAGGTCCTTGCCGGGGCAGCTCGCCACGCCAGCCGAAGCAAGCCACCCTTGAGCCCACCAACACTCAACAAACGCATTGGGACAGGGCTCGGGAGGCACCTCTGTGGTGGCATGCAGATCTTTGTGAAGACAAAGAATAGACAAGATCAAATGAGGATAGGAAGGCACCATCCTCATTGAAGAAATGCACAAGACCCCCGGCAAGATCCTTGTCGGGGACGCCTGCGCGCCATGGCAAGACCCTTGCCGGGCCACCCGCAAGGCCCTTGCCAAGCGCACCAGCAGGACCACTTCCAGGCCCGTGCCAGCCAAGCCTCCGCCGCCGTTCGCACGCAGCTGCTGACCCAACCAGCTAGGCAGGCACCTGCGTGGCAACATGCAGCCCTTCGTGGAGGCTCCACCATCCGCCACCTCAGCTGCCTGCCTGCCTACATGGCACCGCATGCATCGCTGGCCAGGGCGCATGTCGAAGCTTGAAGGAGTGGCGATGGACGGGATGGGCCTCGCCCCCGTCCCCGATAAAGTGAAGGGACACCTAAGCCTCGCATTAAATGTGCTTTGTCCTGTAATACCAGCGATAACCTCGTGACGCTGTAGCACTTTCCACCTCCTGTGTGCCACTGTGGCAACCCCTTTCGCCTATAAAAGGAGGCCCATGGCACACGGGAGAAGGATTCGGCTCTTTCAAACCTCACAACACCTAGAGCTAGCTCAAGAGCTCAAGAACACTAAATACATCTACCAAAGCAGGATCGTAGGGTTTTACGCATCTTTGCGGTCCAAACCTGGGTAAATCCACTTTATGTTGTCTACTAGTCCCGCTCTTCTCACGATCCCTGCACCCTGCAACCGTAGAAGGGACTCCAGTGATCCCATAGGTGTCGTTTCCCACCGACATCTTTGGCGCGCCAGGTAGGGGGCGCAATTGTGAGAATCTGGTCTAGTAGTTGACCTAGCTGTTCTTCATCGCCATGGCTCCTAAGAAGAAGGCGACCACGGCGATTAGTTCGTCCGGGACCAGGTTGCCAGCACCGGTGCGGACCAGTAGCGGGCCAGACACAGAGAGAACCCGTGGCGCAGCCCGCGAACATCCACATCACCCTGGCGGTTCAGGCCTGGCGAGTGGCGTCGTTCGCGCGCCAGGCAACGAGCCACCAGTTGCGAGCTCCAGAGATGGAGTCGGGCCCCCCGCAGGTGGCGCGGGGCCCTCCAGGGGCGCCGCCATCCTGCCAGACGGCAGCACGGCGGCCTCCAAGACACCAACACTAGCGCCCACGGCGCGCTCTTCCCAGGTTGTGCGTGATGAGCAGCGTCACCCTGCTGGTGGCCCTGCGCGCCGCCCTGGGAAGAGTCCCGTGCGCCCATCACATGATGAGGAGGGCCAGCATGCGCGCCGAGGTGCTGACGGAGGTGGAGAATGGCTGCGGGGCCGTGACACAGCTCCTTCTAACATGGCTAGAAGTCGAGGTGCATCGCGGTCCACCCAGCTCTCGCCGCCACCCACGCCAGCGGAGGCCCTAGCACGCGCGCAGCTGCTCCTCGATTTTCCTCCCGCCGGGGAGAAGCTTGACGAATGGAGGGCCACCATCCGGAGCCTCGGCGGCATCGCCAACAACGATGAGTTGCGACCAGCGGGACCCGTAGGCCGTCGCTCCGCCGGGCTACCGCATGCCAGCGGAGGCCATGCTGGTGGCGAGCGGCCACGGTGTACTCCCCACCTCCATCCCGACCGCCGTGGGCGTCGGTCCGTCGCGGCGACGCTCGTGATGATATCTCCATCGCGTCGTCCGACCCGCGAACCAACCACGATTAGCGTCAAGTCCTTCAGGAGCGGGCTCATGAGGATGCTCGAACTATGATCAAGCGCCGACATGACGTGCGCCACCAGTCGGATAGGCGGGCAGGGCCCGCTTCAGACCACACAGCGCCGGGAGGCTACGGTGGCCTACATTACGAGGTGGGTTGTCCGGCTTTCACCCGTGAGCTGCGGCAGTTCCAGTGGCCCTCCCACCGTATGTTCAAGCCCGACGTTGGCGAGAAGTACAACTGCAAGACTCGCCCATCAGAGTTCCTCAGCATCTACACCATCGCGGTGCAAGCTGCTGGGGCCTGCGACGATAAGGTGCTTGCCAACTACTTCCCGTTGGCACTCAAGCCTAATGTTATGTCATGGTTGATGCACTTGCCGATGGATTCCATCTCTTCTTGGGCGGATCTGTTCCATGAGTTTGTTGGCGCCTTTACCGGAGGTCACCAAGCTCACGGCCAGGCGTGTGATTTACAAATCATCCCCTAGAAGGAAGGAGAAAACCTGCGCAAGTACATCCAAAGGTTCAGCCGGGTGCAGTACAACATCCCCGATGTTCATCCCGCCGCCGTGATCAGTGTGTTCCATCAGAATGTTCGCAATCACAAGATGCGTGAAGAACTGGCAATGAACAAGGTTAAGGATGTGGCCGAGCTCTATGTTCTAGCCGATCGATGCGCTCGTGTTGAGGAGGGGAGGAAGTACCCCGGCGAAGATGCCGATGCGGAAACCGACTCCACTGGCGACACCGCCACCCCAGCGAAGAAGGGTCGATGCCGTAATAGGAAGTGCAAGGGCAAGGTCATGCTTGCCGTTAAGGGATCCGACGACACCGACGCCACCAAGAAGACCAAGGTGAGCGACCCCGGCAAGGAGGTTGCCGGGTGTGATGCTTGCCGGGCCTTGGCGGCTACCGACAAGCCAGGGCTCCAACAAGCAGTATTGCAAAATCCACCGCACTAAGGGCCATGATCTGCAAAACTGCCGGTAGGTAGAGCTGCTCGCCGAGAAGCAGAAAGCCGAGTATGAGCGGTGGGACAAGGAGAAAGGCCCAAATGGTGCCGAGGGATCCGGCAAGAAACGTGGCGGCCAAGGAGGCCGCTGCGGCAAGGATAATCAGTGAGAGAGGCCCGCCCGGGGCCGCAACAAGAAGCAAGAAGACGATGATCATGACGAGGACGACGAGTCCGGCGACCACGAGTTTCAGAAAGCCACAGAGGCCATGTGCGTCGATGGTGGCACCTCGCTGCATACATCCCACCACCAACTCAAGCAGTGGGCATGTGAGGTCACAGCGGTGGAGCCAACATTCGACACACGGAAGCCGCTGAAATGGTCCAGCACACCCATCATCTTCGACACCGAGGACCACCCGGACCGCACTACTGCAGTCGGGTGCTTGCCATTGTTGGTTTCACCAACAATCCGCAACCTCAAGGTGACGAAGATGTTGGTTGACGGTGGGGCCGGCCTGAACTTGATCTCACCTGTTGTGGTCAAAAGGCTGCAGATCCCTGATGGAGACCTCGAGGAGACGGGCATGTTCCAAGGGGTTAACCCGGGGAGGAGCCAGCCAAAGGGAAAGATCACGCTATCCGTGACATTCGGAGGCGAGCTGAACCACAAGACGGAGAGGATTGTTTTCGATGTAGCCAAGATCCCCTTGCCTTACAACGGGATCCTCGGCCGCCCGGCACTAGCCAAGTTCATGGAGGCTTCACACTACGCCTACAACATGCTGAAGATGCCCGGGCCGATGAACGTCATCACCGTCCCCTCCGACAAGAAAGATGCGTTGATCTGCGCCGAGCAACTCTACCGGGAAGCGGTTGCAGCAGCTGCCGCTAAGGCACCTGCTCTTGCCGACGGAGCCCGGGGGGAAGACCGGGGAGACCTCTCGCACCCACTCCGGTAAGCGCACCTCTTCGGGGTGTTGCGCTTCCGTTGAGAACATGCCAAAGAGCTCCACCGGCAAGAGCAAGAAGTCCAGAGCTACACCACCAGAGACCAACAAGGTGCCCGTCAAGGAGGATGGCACGGGGGGAGCTTTTACCATAAGCTCCACCCTCGATGGCAAATAGGAAAGCGAGCTCGTCACCTTCCTGCGGGCGAATGTCGATGTGTTTTCATGGCAAGCCTCTGACATCCCTGGCGTTCCCAGGGAGGTGATTGAGCACCACCTTGCTGTCTGTCCTCATGCGTGGCCCGTCAAGCAGAAGGTCGGGAAGCAAGCTCTGGAGAGGCAGGAGTTCATCACGGTGGGAATCAGAAAGCTAGGGGCGGCAGGCTTGGTGAGAGGAGTACTCCATCCGACGTGGTTGGCCAATCCGGTAGTGATGCACAAGGCAAATGGGAAGTGGAGCTGTGTATTGACTACACAGACATCAATAAGGCCTGTCCAAAGGATCCTTTCCCGTTACCGCGCATTGACCAGATTGTTGACTCCACGGCTGGGTGTGACCTCTTATCGTTCCTTGACGCCTACTCAGGATACCACTAGATCTTCATGACAAAGGAAGACGAGGAAAAGACAGCATTCATCACCCCATGTGGTACGTATTGCTTTTTACGGATGCCTTTAGGGTTGAAGAGTGCTGGCTCAACCTTTGCAAGAGCAGTGCAAAATTGGTTTTGAGCCCCAGCTACATAGAAATATGGAAGCTTATATGGATGACATAGTGGTCAAAACCAAGGACAAAGCAACCCTTGCGCAAGATCTGGGGGAAACATTTGCAAACCTGCGCAAGATCAACCTCAAATTGAACCCTAAGAAGAGTGTCTTCAGCGTCCCGTCCGGCAAGCTTCTCGGGTTCTTTGTGTCCCAGCGCAGGATTGAAGCAAACCGAGATAAGATCAAGGCCATCGAGCAGATTGAGGCACCCAAACGGATCAAGGACGTGCGTCGGCTCACTGGCTGCGTTGCTGCCATGAGCCAGTTCATCTCCAAGTCCGTGGAGCGTGCCCTTCCTTTTTTCAAGATCTTGAAGAAGGCAGGGCTGATGGAGTAAACCCCAGAGGCCGAGGCAGCGCTGCAAGATTTGAAGAAATACCTCTCCTCTATCCCAGTGCTGGTTGCGCCCAAACCACAAGAACCGTTGCTGCTTTATCTAGCGGCAACAACTCAGGTGGTTGGCGTCGCACTAGTGGCGCACAGGGAGGTTGATGAGGAGACAGCAGCCGCGGCAGAGTCAACGGTTGGCGGGCCGGAACCCTCCCCGGCAGGGCTCAATCCCGGCAAGACTGAATCCCCGGCAAGGCTCGGTCCCGGCAAGACTGGCGCCAGTACGATAGGACCCACGCGACTGGGTGAAGAGGTGCAGAAGAAGAAAATGGTATAGCACCCAGTTTACTTCGTTAGCTCCCTCTTGCAGGGGGCTAGGTCGAGGTACTCAGGTGTGTAAAAGCTGCTCTTCGGCCTCCTTATGGCTTCGAGGAAGCTGCACCATTACTTCCAAGCGCACGAGATCACGGTGGTCACCCGCCTCCCGTTGCAACAGATACTGCATATACCAGATGCAACGGGGAGGATCGTGGAATGGGACCTGGAGCTGTCAAGTTTCAGTTTGAAGTTCGAAAGTACCTCGACGATTCACAGCAGAGTCTTGGCGGAGTTTGTTGTAGAATGGACCTCGACGCCTGACGAAGAGGTACTGGAGACCACTCTCCACGGCAAGGAAACGAGCTGCAACTAGATCATGTACTTTGATGGTGCCTTCTCGCTGCAAGGCGCCGGTGCTGGTGTGCTGCTTGTCACACCCACCGGAGAGCACCTCAAGTATGTCATCCAGATGCACTTCCCCCAGGAGATGTCAACCAACAACACCGCCAAGTACGAGGGTTTGCTTGCCGGTCTCAGGATCGCGGTTGACCTCGGAGTTAAAAAGTTCATCGTCAGGGGCGACTCACAGCTCGTCGTCAGGCAGATCAACAAAGATTATCAAAGCCCATTGATGGAAGCTTACGTAGATGAGGTGAGGAAACTGGAGGAGCGCTTTGACGGTAAACATGCGGAGCATGTCCCTCGGGCGGAGAACGACATCGCCGACTACCTGTCAAAGCACGCTGCCCTCAAGCTACCTGTGGAACCAGGTACTTTTGTGCTTCAGTTAACCCAACCATCCGCTGAGCCTTCGATCGGGCAGAACAAGCGGAGGAAGCTAGGCCCCGGTAAGTACTTCCCCACCTAGCTCCCCGGAGCCGTCGGCGAAGATGTTGCCATGGATGCCGATCCTGCCGCGAGACAACCGACTCCGGCAGGACCTCAGGTCATGGCCATGGAGGCGGCCGCTCCCAAGGCAGAAGAGATGCCTATGGTCCTTGTCATCGAGCCACAGGCTCCGGCATGGGCGCAGCACACCGTCCGATCCCTTCAAAAAGGAGAGCTTCCTGAGGAGCGGGAAGAGGCAAAAAGAGTAGCCCGCCGGTTGATACATCCATTTTGCATCATGCTTTTATGACAATATTTATTGCATTATGGGATGTTATATCACGTTATGTCACAATACTTATGGCTATTCTCTCTTATTTTATAAGGTTTACATGAAGAGGGAGAATGCCGGCAGCTGGAATTCTGGGCTGGAAAAGGAGCAAATATTGAAGGCCTATTCTGCACCTCCAAAAGTCCTGAAACTCCACGAAATACCTTAAAATAAATAAAGAAAAATCGTTGCCAAAGATAAAGGCCAGGGGGCCCACACCCTGCTCATGAGGGTGGGGGCGCCCCCCCCCTTGGGCGCGCCCCCTACCTCGTGGGCCCCCTGGTGGCTCTCTTACGCCCATCTTCTCCTATATGAATTCTTTCGATGAGAAAAAAAAGAGAAGGCAACCTTTCGGGATGAGACTCCGCCGCCATGAGGCGGAACCTTGGCGGAACCAATCTAGGGCTCCGGCAGAGCTGTTCTGCCGGGGACACTTCCCTCCGGGAGGGGGAAATCATCACCATCATCATCACCAATGCTCCTCTCATCGGGATAGGGCAATCTCCATCAACATCTTCACCAGCACCATCTCATCTCCAAACCCTAGTTCATCTCTTGTATCCAATTCTTGTCTCCAAGTCCAGGATTGGTGCTAGTAGGTTGCTAGTAGTGTTGATTACTCCTTGTAGTTGATGCAAGTTGGTTTATTTGGTGGAAGATCATATGTTCAGATCCTTTATGCACATTACTACCCCTCTGATTATGAACATGAATATGCTTTGTGAGTAGTTACGTTTGTTCCTGAGGACAAGGGAGAAGTCTTGCTACTAGTAGTCATGTGAATTTGGTATTCGTTCGATATTTTGATAAGATGTATGTTGTCTAACCTCTGGTGGTGTTATGTGAACGTCGACTACATAACACTTCACCATTATTTGGGCCTAGAGGAAGGCATTGGGAAGTAATAAGTAGATGATGGGTTGCTAGAGTGACAGAAGCTTAAACCCTAGTTTATGCGTTGCTTCGTAAGGGGCTGATTTGGATCCATATGTTTCATGCCATGGTTAGGTTTACCTTAATACTTTTGTTGTAGTTGCGGATGCTTGCAATAGAGGTTAATCATAAGTGGGATGCTTGTTCAAGTAAGAACAACACCCAAGCATCGGTCCACCCACATATCAAATTATCAAAGTACCAAACGCGAATCATATGAGCGTGATGAAAACTAGCTTGACGATATTCCCATGTGTCCTCGGGAGCGCTTTTCCTATTATAAGAGTATGTCCAAGCTTGTCCTTTGCTACAAAAAGGATTGGGCCACCTTGTTGCACTTTATTTACTTTTGTTACTTGTTGCTCGTTACAATTTATCTTATCACAAAACTATCTGTTACCACTTATTTCAGTACTTGCAGAGAATACCTTGCTGAAAACCGCTTATCATTTCCTTCTGCTCCTCGTTGGGTTCGACACTCTTACTTATCGAAAGGACTACGATAGATCCCCTATACTTGTGGGTCATCAAGACTCTTTTCTGGCGCCGTTGCCGGGGAGTGAAGCGCCTTTGGTAGGTGGAATTTGCTAAGGAAAATTTTATATAGTGTGCTGAAATTTTCTGTCACTTGTTACTATGGAAAGTAATTGTCTGAGGGGCTTGTTCGGGGTATCTTCACCCCGTCCAGTAGAGCAAAGAGTTGATCCTCAACCTACTCAACCTACTGAACCTACTGAAAATAAAACTCCTTTTCAGATTCCTTCGGGTATGATGGAAAAACTGCTAGCTAACACTTTTACAGGAGATGGAACAAAGCATCCTGATGAACATCTATGCTATGTGGATGATGTTTGTGGACTATTTAAGCTTGCAGGTATACCCGATGATGTTGTTAAGAAGAAGGCTTTCCCTTTATCTTTGAAGGGAGACGGATTGACATGGTATAAGCTATGTGATGATATGAGATCATGGAACTATAAGAGATTGAAATTGGAATTTCATCAAAAGTATTACCCTATCATCTTGTTCATTGTGATCGCAATTATATATATAATTTTTGGCCTCGCGAAGGAGAAAGCATCGCTCAAGCTTGGGGGAGGCTTAAATCAATGTTATATTCATGCCCCAATCATGAGCTCGCAAGAGAAGTGATTATGCAAAGTTTTTATGCTCGGCTTTCTGGTAACAATCGCACCATGCTTGATACTTCTTGTGCTGGCTCTTTTATGATGAAGCCTATTGAATTTAGATGGAATTTATTGGATAGAATTAAACGCAACTCTGAAGATTGGGACCTCGACGAAGGTAAGGAGTCAGGTATGACACCTAAGTTTGATTGTGTTAAATCTTTTATGGATACTGATATTTTCCGTAAGTTTAGCACTAAATATGGACTTGACTCGAGATAGTAGCTTCTTTCTCGTGAATATTTTGCTACTTATGTTGATCTCCCAAGGAGAAGTGGTTTAAATATCATCCTCCCATAGAAGTAAAAGTAGCTGCACCTATTAAAGTTGAAGAAAAGATGTCACTTATAATGATCCTATTGTTCCCACTTCTTATGTTGAGAAACCACCTTTCCTGTTAGAATGAAGGATCATGCTAAAGCTTCAACTGTTGTCCGTAAAAGCAATATTAGGACTTATACACCACCGAGAAAGTCAAAGTAGAACCCAATATTGCTATTGTTAAAGATCTCTTGTCGATAATATTGATGGGCATGTTATTCAATTCTCTGGTGAAACTGCTAGAATTGCTAAACCTCGTGATAGAGATAAACATAGACTGTGGTAGGCGTGCTGTTATTTCTGTTAAAATAGGAGATCATTGTTATCATGGCTTATGTGATATGGGTGCTAGTGCTAATGTTATACCCATTGACTTATACAAAGAAATTATGCATGATATTGCACCTGCTGAGTTAGAAGAAATTGATGTCACAATTAAACTTGCCAATAGAGATACTATTTCACCAGTGGGAATTGTTAGAGATGTTGAAGTCTTGTGTGGGAAAACCAAATATCCCGCTGATTTTTTTGTTCTTGGTTCTCTACAAGATAGCTTTTGTCCCATTATATTTGGTAGACCCTTCTTGAATACTATAATGCTAAGATAGACTGCGAAAAGAATGTTGTTACTATTGGCTTGGATGATATGGTTCATGAGTTTAATTTCTCTAAATTTAGTAAACAACATCGTGAAGAAGAATTGCCTAGTAAGGATGAAATTATTGGTCTTGCTTCTATTGCCGTACCTCCTAGTGATCCTTTAGAACACTATTTGCTAGACCATGAAAATGATATGTTCATGAATGAAAGAAGGAAATAGATGAAGTATTCTTTAAACAGAACCTATTCTCGCAACACAATTTGCCGTTGAAACCTAGGGATCCCCTCCACCCAAGGGTGATCCCGTGTTTGAGCTTAAACCGTTACCTGATAATCTTAAATATGCTTATCTTGATGAAAAGAAAATATATCTTGTCATTATTAGCGCTAACCTTTCAGAGCATGAAGAAGAAAGATTATTGAAAACTCTGAATAAGCACCGTGCTGCTATTGGATATACTCTGGATGATCTTTAGGGCATCAGTCCCACTCTATGTCAACAGAAAGTAAATTTGGAAGCGGATGTAAACCAGTTTGTGATCCTCAACGACGGTTGAATCCTAAAATGAAAGAAGTGGTAAGAAAGGAAATACTCAAGCTTCTGGAGGCAGGTATAATTTATCCCGTTGCTGATAGTCAGTGGGTAAGTCCTGTCCATTGTGTCCCTAAAAAAGGAGGTATTACTGTTGTCCCTAATGATAAAGATGAATTGATTCCGCAAAGAATTATCACAGGTTATAGGATGGTAATTGATTTCCGTAAATTAAATAAGGCTACTAAGAAAGATCATTACCCCTTACCTTTTATTGATCAAATGCTAGAAAGATTATGCAAACATACACATTATTGCTTTCTAGATGGTTATTCCGGTTTTTCTCAAATACCTGTGTCGGCTAAAGATCAATCAAATACTACTTTTACATGCCCTTTTGGTACTTTTGCTTATAGACGTATGCCTTTTGGTTTATGTAATGCACCTGCTACCTTTCACGGATGCATGATGGCTATATTCTCTGACTTTTGCGAGAAAAATTGTAAGGTTTTCATGGACGACTTTTCCGTCTATGGTTCCTCTTTTGATGATTGCTTGAGCAATCTTGCTCGAGTTTTGCAGAGATGTGAAGAAACTAATCTTGTCTTGAATTGGGAAAAGTGCCACTTTATGGTTAATGAAGGTATTGTCTTGGGGCACAAAGTTTCTGAAAGAGGTATTGAAGTTGATAAAGCCAAGGTTGACGCTATTGAAAAGATGCCATGTCCCAAGGACATCAAAGGTATAAGAAGTTTCCTTGGTCACACCGGATTTTATAGGAGGTTCATTAAGGACTTCTCAAAAATCTCTCGGCCTCTGACCAATTTATTACAAAAGATGTACCATTTGTCTTTGATGATGATTGTGTAGAAGCATTTGAAATACTTAAGAAAGCATTAGTCTACTTTTTGTTGTTCAAAGAACCTGATTGGAATTTACCCTTTGAAATTATGTGTGATGCTAGTGATTATGCTGTAGGTGCTGTTCTAGGGCAAAGAGTTGATAAGCAATTAAATGTTATCCATTATGCTAGTAAGACTCTAGACAATGCCCAAAGAAATTATGCTACTACCGAAAAGGAACTTTTAGCAGTTGTATTTGCTTGTGATAAATTCTAACCCTGTATTGTTGATTCTAAAGTAACTATTCACACAGATCGTGCTGCTATTAAATATCTTATGGAAAAGAAAGATGCAAAACCTAGACTTATTAGATGGGTTCTCATGCTGCAAGAATTTGATTTACATATTGTTGATAGAAAAGGAGCTGAGAACCCCGTTGCAGACAACTTATCTAGGTTAGAGAATGTTCTTGATGACCCACAACCTATTGATGATAGCTTTCCTGATGAACAATTAAATGTCATAAGTACTTCTCGTAGCACTCCATGGTATGCTGATTATGCTAATTATATTGTTGCTAAATTTATACCACCTAGCTTCACATACCAACAAAAGAAAAAGTTTTTCTATGACTTGCAACATTACTTTTGGGATGACCCACATCATTATAAAGGAGTAGATGGCGTTATTAGACGTTGTGTACCTGAGCAGGAACAGGAACAGATGTAAGGGCATATTTATCCCCAAGTGGTTTTGGTGATTAATGACAATGCTTTTGCGGACTAATCGTGTGCGTTAAGTTCTTTCAGAGATTCATTCATTGGCACGAGACGATTTCCTCCCCTCAGTGTTTTATTCAAGATGGTGTAGCTCCTTCGTTTCGTTGTTGGTGGACTAGTTTCGTAGGAGTCACCGTACTATCAAGAGGGGATCCGCTTTGGTAAGACTAGGGTGGAATCAACACGTACACATCCCTATCACACCCTGGTCTTGCTTTCGCATCTTTGGAGCTGCCCTTCTCTTAGACTGCCTGCTCTCGTTACGTGGCCGTAGTACCGCGATCTACAGCGGTAGTCCCGCCAAAGCTCTCCAGTGGTAGTACCGCTCCACAAAAGCGGTAGTACCGCTCTCAGCGGTAGTACCGCTCCGTAGGGCGGTAGTACCGCTTGCGGGCTTCGGCCATAGTACCGCAGCTGTTCCGCGCGACTACCGCCTCGATTCGAGACCGGTGTTTTCTTGTGTCGGGTTTTGCGGTACTAGAAGCGGTAGTAGAAGTGGTAGTACCGGTTCAAGCGGTAGTACCGCTCTTCTCCCGCGGTAGTACCGCTCTGGGCTAGGGCCCTGTCTTCCTCGCCGGCGCGGTAGTACCGCTGGGTAGGGAGCGGTAGTACCGCTCTCAGCCGTAGTACCGCACTGCCCTAGCGGTAGTACCGCTCTGTGCAGGGCTGCTCAGTGGGGTAACGGTTGGAATTGTTCCCCCACTATATAAAGGTGTCTTCTTCCTCCAAGTTGACCTACCTCTTTCCCCCAAAAGCTCATGTTGCTCCAAGCTCCATTTTCGCCCGATCTCTCTCCCTAGCCAATCAAACTTGTTGATTTGCTCGGGATTGGTTGAGAAGGCCCAGATCTACACTTCCACCAAGAGAAATTTGATTCCCCCCACTTATCCCTAGCGGATCTTGTTACTCTTGGGTGTTGAGCACCCTAGACGATTGAGGTCACCTCGAAGCCATACTCCATTGTGGTGAAGCTTTGTGGTGTTGTTGGGAGCCTCCAATTGTTGTGGAGATTGCCCCAACCTTGTTTGTAAAGATTCGGTCGCCGCCTTCAAGGGCACCCATAGTGGAATCACGGCATCTCACATTGTGTGAGGGCGTGAGGAGAATACGGTGGCCCTAGTGGCTTCTTGGGGAGCATTGTGCCTCCACACTGCTCTAACGGAGACGTACTTCCCCTTAAAAGGAAGGAACTCCGGTAACACATCCTCGTCTCCTCTGGCTCCACTCTTGGTTATTTCGTGCCTTTACTTTTGCAAGCCTACTTGTTTTACATCCTTTGCTTGCATGTGTGCTAGTTGTTATTGCATCATATAGGTTGCTCACTTAGTTGCACATCTAGACAACCTATTTTGTTGCAAAGTTTAATTTGGTAAAGAAAAGCTTAAAATTGTGGGTTGCCTATTCACCCCCTCTAGTCAACCATATCGATCCTTTCAATTGGTATCGAGCCTCGCTCTTTTTAAGGGCTTTACCATCCAAAGAGTATGGTTGATGTCGTAGATGAGGTGGGAGAGCACTCCGGTGCGAATCCGATCTCATCTACGGGAGATGGGGGTAACTCGATCTCACGTGAGGAATTCAATGTGGCTTTGGAAACATTGAAAACCTCCATGAAGACCGAGGTCAAGGACATGTTTAAGGAATTCCTAGAAGGACTTAAACAATCTACCTCGCTGATGAAAGTGGGTGATCCCACCAACAAGGTGATGGATGCTACCTCCGACAAGGGGGAAGCTAACATTGAAAAGAGTCCTTCTATTAGTGGTAGAAATGGTACCGGCATCTTTGCCCATGTGGAACCTCCTATTTATGGAGGGCCAATCCCCTCCACTCATTTGAATCATGCCGGTCCTCCTCCTAAATATGAGAAACATGAAGATTTTGATTCTTGGGTCTATCGCTTTAAGCGTCATTTAAAACATGTGAACACTAACCTTTGGAGAATCATTGAAGAAGGTTTTTATCCTCATGACCCAAGCAACTTCACCCCTCGAGAAGCCGTGGACAATACATTCAATGAGAGTGCTCTCTTCATCATCCAAGATGCTATCCTTCCCGAAGATCTTCCTCACCTTCGACCGCATGTCATGGCTAAGGAAGCATGGAAATGTGTCGAGGGTCTCTATCATGGAAGTGCTAGCATTCAACGCTCCAACTATGAAGTGGTGCAAGATGAAGCCGATGAGTTTGCAATGAAAGAAGATGAAGAACCTTGTGAGCTCTTTCGAAGAGTGACCAAACTCGCGGTCGCACTCCGAGATCATGGAAGCAAGGACACGGATGACAATTGGATCAAGCAAAAGTTCCTCAAGGCCATGATGCCCTACAACAAGGCCATGTCCTTTGTCATTCGTCAATGACCGTACTTCCACTCCATGACCTCAAGTGAAGTGTTGGATGAGTTCGTTGCAATGAGCATCTTGGACAAGACCACCGACAATGCGGTGCTCCGTTCTCAAAGGGCAAAGAAGCCCAACCTTGCTTTGAAGGCCAAGGTTATTATGGAAGAAGAGGAAGAAGTGGAAGATGAGGAAAGCAACCCCGAAGACACCAAATTTGATTACCATGAGCACATGGCCCTTGCTTCAAGACAATTTTGGAGCAAGAAGAGTTCAAGACCCAACTTCAACAAGAACAACTCAAGTGGCTTCAAGGGCAAGCAACGAGTTAGAACTTGCTTCAACTGTGTCAATGTGAGCCATTTCGTTGCGGATTGTCCTTACGAGAAGCAGGAAGACAATGGTGGCAAGTTCATCCGAAAAGACAAAGCCAAGTCCTTCCCAAACAAGAACAACTTTGCCAAGAAGACTCCCACTCGTGGGTTGGTGGTTCAAGAAGAATACCAAGAGGATGACGATGATGATGAAAATGAAGAAGCTATGGCCATGGCATCCGTTGCCATTGCTACTCCTTCCCGGGTGTCTCTCTTTGATTCACCCAATGAAGACATCACCGCCAAATGCCTCATGGCTAAAGCTTCAAACAAGGTAACCCCCAACATCACAACCACCATCATTACTAATCCCTCCTTGGAGGATTGCATTGATGAACATGTTGAGTCTAATGAGGAAGTGAATGAATTTGAGTCTTTTATGAATAAGCTCAAGGGTAAGTCCAAGAAGCACTTTGTTGCTCTCTTGGAACAACTTGGTGAGGCCAATGACATGATCGAGGCTCACGAAGAAACCATCTCCAAGATGGAAGGTCATAGTCGTGACTATGCCGATGAGATATCGGATCTCTAATGCTCTTGAGGAAGCGTGTGCATCGTTTGACTCTTGAGGAGTCACACCATGATGACCATGATAAGTTAAAGAAAGATCTTGATCATGCTCTTGTCGTGTCTCGTGTGCTAACCTCCGAGAAGGCTAAACTTGGGGTTGATCATGCTAGACTCAAAGAGGAGTTTGAGATACTTCACAAGGCCCACAAGGTCTTGAAGGGTACTCATGATAACCTCAAAGAGTCTCATGTTCAACTCCAAGTTAAGCTAATCAAGGAAAAGGCCACCTTTCCTCATATGGTATTAATTGATAATGCATGTGCTACTAACCCGTGTTGTGAGCATGTGCATCTTGTGGAGGAGAATGCTAAGTTGAAGGATCAACTTGAGAAAGGCCTTGTGACTTGCATTCAAGGTGAGAAGAACCTCAACGACCTTTTGAGCAATCAAAAGGAAGTTGTGGCCAAAGAAGGAATTGGGTTTGCACCCAAGTCCAAGAGCAAGAAGAAGAACAACAACAAGACCAAACGTCCTCCTCCTCTCAAACAAAGGTTTGTGAAAGAGGGAGAGGGTGCTCCTAAGGAGAAGAAGGAAAAAGTGAAGGGAGTTGATGCCCAAAAGGGCAAAAGCATTTCCTCAAACAAAGCCCGCGACTTTAACCCGTCATATGTGTTGTGCCGTGCTAGTGATGGACATGTCTTTGCTAAATTTGTTGGTTCTCATTATGAGTACATTGAATGGTCTATTTGGGTACCCAAGACCCTTGTTACTAACATCAAAGGACCCATTACTAAATGGGTACCTAAAACCAAGCATTGATCTCTTGTAGGTGTTTGCTTCCGGTGGGGGATCATGGTTGCTCGATAGTGGAGCAACAAATCATATGACCGGGAGCAAGGACTTGGTGGTAGACGTGCAAGAGATTCCATCTATGCCCACCAATGTCGAGTGGGGTGATGCATCACATTCTAAGGTATTGGGTCTCGGCAAGGTTGTCATTTATCATGATCTAACGATTGAGAAATTCATGCTTGTTGAGTCCCTTGCATACAATTTGCTTTCCGTTCGTCAACTTGCACTCATGGGTTTTGCTACATTTTTTGACATTGATACTGTGGCCCTCTTGTGGAGCAAGACTCTTAAAGTAGCCTTTGTTGGGAATGTCGAGAACGGTCTCTATGTGATTAACTTTTCGGAATGACCCATTAAGACAGCGACATGCCTAATAGCTAAAGTTGACGTGGGATGGCTTTGGCATCGCCGTTTAGCCCACGTCAATATGAGATCTTTGCAAAGTTCTTCTCAAGGGGGACCATGTCCGTGGACTAACAAATGTTAGTTTTGCCAAAGATCGTGCTTGCAGTGCTTGTATCGAAGGAAAGCTTCATGAAAAGGCTCACCCTCCTTCAACCATCATCTACTCGAAGAGACCCTTGGAGCTCCTTCACATGGATCTCTTTGGGCCTCCATCTTTCGACAGTCTTGGAGGAAGAAAGTATTGCTTGGTGATTGTGGATGACTATTCAAGATACACTTGGGTATACTTCTTCAAGAGGAAGAGTGAGACTCAACAAACTGTCATCGACTTTGCAAATGAAGCTCAACGTCAACACAATGCAAAGATCCTGACAATAAGAAGTGACAACGGCACCGAGTTCAAGAACTACACCTTGATGAGTTTCTTAGTGATGAGGGATCAAGCACCAATATGCTGCTCCATACACCCTCAACAAAATGGTGTTGCGGAGAGGAAGAACCGGACGCTGATGGATGCGGCTAGGACCATGATGGCGGAGTTCAAGTCTCCATACAACTTTTGGGCCGAAGCCATCAACACCGCATGTCATGCATCCAATCGGCTCTATCTTCGCAAAGGCTTGAACAAGACTCCTTATGAGATACTCACCGCAACAAGCCCAACCTCAAGTACTTAGGGTGTTCGGTTGTAAGTGTTTCATTCTCAAGAAAGGTGTTCGTTTATCTAAATTTGAGGCTAGAACTCATGAGGGCATATTTGTTGGTTATGCTACAAACTCTCATGCTTACCGTGTCCTCAACAAGTCCATCGGACTCATTGAGGAGACGTGTAACGTGGAGTTTGACAAAAATAACGGCTCCCAAGTGGAGCAAAGTGGTACTTGTGATGTAGGTGATGAAATTCCTCCCCAAGCCATAAGAAGAATGGGTATTGGTCAAATTCTACCCATTGAGGAACCCCTTGTGGCCGAAGAAGAAGGACAATGCTCTACTCAAGTAGAGCCATCACCTCATCAAGACCCACACGCTTCCGAAGAACAAAGTGAAGGCCCTCAACCTCGTGAACAAGACCAAGGGCAAGATCAACCTCAAGATGGTGGTGAACCTCTAAATGATGCCCAAGATCAAGTTCTCCCCCTCGAGCAAGTTCAAGATCAAGAGCAAGCTCAAGATCAAGAACAAGCTCAAGACGGCGCTCAAGATGATCAAGTCAACCCTCCTCCTTCCACCTCCGAGGAGGATTTAGAGATTCATGCCGCGAAGATTGCTTCCAAGCTCACCACCCAAGGCCATCTCATGGAAAATGTAGTTGGAAGCCTAAGAAAGGGGGTAAGCACTCGTAGACAATTAGCAAACTATTATGAACATCACGCGTTTGTCTCTTGTGTTGAACCCCAAAAGGTCTATGAGGCGCTCGAAGACTCGGATTGGCTCAATGCCATGCATGAAGAACTCAACAACTTCGAGTACAACAAAGTATGGAGATTGGTGCCAAGGCCATCGGGAGACCACAACGTCATTGGGACCAAATGGATCTTCAAGAACAAGCAAGATACTCATGGGAACATTGTTCGCAACAAGGCAAGATTGGTAGCACAAGGCTACTCCCAAGTCGAGGGTATCGACTACGGTGAAACCTTTGCTCTCGTCGCTCGTCTTGAATCCATTTGTTTGTTGATTGCTTATGCTTCCCATCACAACTTTAAGTTGCAACAAATGGATGTGAAAAGTGCTTTTCTTAATGGTCCTATTAATGAGTTGGTCTATGTCAAGCAACCCCCCAGGTTCGAGGACCCCTACTTCCCTGATCATGTGTATCAACTCGATAAGGCACTCTATGGCCTTAAACAAGCCCCACGTGCGTGGTATGACCACCTTACCGAGTTGCTACAAGATCGTGGATTTGAAGTAGGACAAATCGATCCCACTCTTTTTACTAAGAAGGTCAAAGGGGATTTGTTTGTATGCCAACTATATGTTGATGATATTATCTTTGGTTCTCCTAACAAAGCTTTCAATGAGGAATTTGCCGCTCTCATGACCTCCAAGTTCAAGATGTCTTCGATGGGAGAGTTGAAGTTCTTCCTTGGTTTTGACATCAAACAAAGAAGAGAAGGAACCTTCATCAACCAAGCCAAATACACTCAAGACATGCTTAAAAGATTCAAGCTAAGTGATGTCAAGCCGGCTACTACACCAATGCCTACCAAGTGCCAACTTGACATAGATCCCAATGGTAAAGCGATGGATCAAAAGGTATATCGCTCCATGATTGGCTCCTTCCTTTACCTTTGTGCATCTAGACCGGATATCATGTTGAGTGTGGGGATGTGTGCATGTTTTCAAGCCGCACCAAAGGAAAGTCACTATGTGGCGGTCGTTTAATCTTCGATATTTGACTCATACCCCAAACTTTGGCTTATGGTACCCAAGAGGAGCAAACTTCAAGCTTGAAGGTTTCACGGATTCGACATGGAGACAAAGTGGATAGGAAGTCCACTTAGGAGGGTGCCAATTTCTTGGTTGCTCTTTGGTAAGTTGGTCTTCCAAGAAGCAAAGTTGTGTGTCTCTCTCCTCCACCGAAGCGGAGTATGTGGCGGCCGGTAGTTGTTGTGCTCACCTCCTATGGATGAGGCAAACTTTAAAGGAGTACGGTGTCATTTGTGACAAAGTTCCTCTTTGGTGTGATAATGAAAGTGCCATCAAGATTTCTCTCAACCCGGTGCAACACTTCAAGACGAAGCACATTGAGATTCGGTATCACTTCATCCGGGATCACATTAGGCGAGGGGAGATCAAGCTCAAGTATGTCAACACTCATGATAACCTTGCAGATATTTTCATGAAGCCCTTGGATGAAGCAAGATTTCGCGAGTTAAGGCATGAGCTAAATATCATTGATTTGAGCAATGTGACTTGAACCCATGCACCCTCCCACCACACTCAACTTGTTGTCTAGTTTAGGTGTAGGCATGGACATAGGGGGAGTGTTGTTCTCTCCATGAACTCTCCCTCCCCCCATTATGCATAAAACGATCAACTCTTTCACATTAGCCATTTTTTATGGTACTTGTGATTCAAAGATGAGTTTTGGTCATGGGCCCAAGGATAATTCTTCGTGGTGCCATACCAATTGACTCAAACATAGGTGGCTCCGGCCACCGCCCTCTCTTGAGAGAGGCCAGAGCTCGCTCTTCTTTCGTGTGGTTGTTTTGAAGGAGTGGGTTCCGGATCTTTGTTAGTGTGTGTGTTGCCTTGTTGGTCTTTTATTTTCTTGACCTTGCTTTCCCGTTCTTTTCGTTGTGCTTGTGTCTTTGTCTAGAGGCATTTTTTTGGTTGCTGGCGGTACTACCGCTGCTGGCGAGCGGTACTACCACTCCAAGCGGTACTACCGCCCTCCAGCGCGGTACTACCGCTGTGAGGCGCGGACAGGGGGTTATATCGGGGCAGGGGGAGTTTTCTTCTCCCCCATACCCATTTGCTCGCCCCCTCGTTATGTTCCTCTCTCTCCAGCAACCGGCGCCGCAGGAGGGCTTCGGCGGATCTCCCTCTCCGGGGCGTCCCTCTCCATTTCCTTCGGTGGAGACGATCCCCACCTTGTCCTCTTGCCATGGATGCCGGTATTGCCCCCGTTCCCTTGTTCTTCTTGTCTAGATTTCCAATCTAGCATCTTAGGGGCAGTAGCAGTTGCATCTCTAGATTTTTGGCCAAATCTAGGCTTGAGTAGGATGGAGAATGCTTCTAGGCAGTTTGGATTGATGTTTGGTTGAATTTGGTAGGACGGTAGTGTCGGATCTGACCACGGTAATAGGAAACTGATGTTTCCCCGTCTCAAGCGGTACTACAGCCCTCTCCAGGGCGGTACTACCGCTTGGAGCGGTACTACCGCTCCCTGTGGAGCGGTACTACCGCTTGGAGCGGTACTACCGCTAGCAGGTCGCGGTACTACCGCTCCCTACCAATTTCCACCATATTCCTACCTTTCAGTGACCCTTTTGCTCGTGTTTTGTGGCTTATGCTCGTTCTTTCTGGTTGTTTGTGTGTTCTTGTGTGTGGTTCTAGGTGATGAGGTCCCTGAGCATCAGGCTCGTCGTGTCAACCCCGGTCGTGCCACGTCCAAGCGCTACCGCACCACCGAGCCTGCCGGAGGTTCTTCAAGTGCTCCACCTCCACCTCAACTCCAGAAGAAGCCTGGGGTCAAGCCAAAGCCAGGAAAAACCGTGCCAGAAATGTAGCCAAAGGAGTTCTGGGCAAGGCGCCGCCGCAACCCGTATGAGGCAGAACAAGATCCCACTTTGGTCAACCGTCCGTTCTGGATCAGGTTCCAGTTTTCCATCTTCTTCGATGTTCTCAAAGCCAAGAAGATCCTCTATGTCAACGTGCACTCCATCGACACCGACCATATGGAGCAAGATCCTGAATACTTTGGTGAAGCTCTTCAGATGTGCACTCAATTGAACATTCTTGGGATCATGAAATTCAACAAGGACTATGATGCTGATATTTTGGCCCAATTCTATGCCACGATTCACCTTGGGACTGATGAGGACAGGACACTGACCTGGATGACCAATGGCAAGTTGCTTTCAGTCAAGTGGAAAGCGTTCATGGAGCTGATTGGGGTGCAAGATCTAGGTCTTGAGTCTTCTGTCGGCTTTCGCCCTCACGGCCGCCCCAATGCCACTCACAAGCAAGCTCTCGCCCTCTCGCACTCGAGGATCAACCATGAGACAAAGAAGGAAACCTATGAGCTGCCCGCCTATCTGGATATCCTTCACCACATCTTCAGAGAGACTCTTTTCCTCAGATCGAATCTGGACCAGGTTCACTCTTATCTCGTGGACATGCTTCTTTTACGCCGGCGAGAGAAGGACAGACACTTTGGAGAGTCCTTGGATATCTCTCATGTTATGTGGTGCGAGCTGTTGTGTGCTATTTCCGAGCGCAAGTGCCCGATTTATGGTCCGTTCATCATGCTGCTCATTGAGAAGGCCTGGGATCGTGTCTATCCCAAGGTGATACTGGAGGCTGGAGAGTTGATCTCTCACAATGTCAAGCGTCTTACGAAGAAGGATAACTGGGGCACTCAGGCCCCTAGGACTGGAGTTCCTTAAATGCTCGCTACGCCATGGAGACCGAGGAGGAGACTGGGGCTGATGATGATGATGATGATGACTACATGCCTTCTGAGGTAGAGCCCTCTTGGGCAAAGAAGCTCAAGCTCAAGATGAAGAAGTTGTTCTGCATGGAGTCTCACGGTTAGTACATGACTCATTTGGCTGAGAAGAAGGCCCGAAGTCGCCACAGGGAGCTCATGCGTCAGTTGGGTGCTACAGTTAACAGTGGGTCTGAGGACCAGCTTACCAAGGAGGAGGAGTGGATTCATTTGCAGACCGCCCGTGGACCGATTCGATGCCGAGCACTTCCACCGAGGACGGTGGAGCCGATGATCCCGCTTAGGCTCGATGTGTGTGTCCCTCGCTTGCTCTCACCGAGTCAGAGCAACACTCCCTCTCCTTTTTGGTGTCTCGATGCCAAAGGGGGAGAGAGTTTAGGGATTTGCGATTTGTGTCTTTCGTCTCTTGTGTTCGTGTTTTCCTTGCATTTGCTTTGATTGGTTTGTCTGTGAGACCTAAGTTCGAGTCATATGGTGTGAGACATATGCTACCTTATCTTTCCAGTACCATTATCTATGTCTCTATCTAGCTGATGAGTTGCTTGCTTTTCTTGTTATATCATCTATGCTGCTCTCATATACCTTGCTTAGATTGTTGGTCTCTAAAATGTAGGGGGAGCGTTGATCCTAGTATGTGTGCCATGCAGTCCAAAGCACTTATCTAGATAGCACACATCTAGGGGGAGCCCATCTACATTTTAGGACGGTGGGGTTTGTACGCTTACTCTATATCATGCTTGTGCAAATCCCGTATTGTCATCAATCCACCAAAAAGGGGGAGATTGTAAGGGCATATTTATCCCCAAGTGGTTTTGGTGATTGATGACAATGCTTTTGCGGACTAGTCGTGTGCGTTAAGTTCTTTCAGAGATTCATTCATTGGCACGAGACGATTTCCTCCCCTCGGTGTTTTATTCAAGACGGTGTAGCTCCTTCGTTTCGTTGTTGGTGGACTAGTTTCGTAGGAGTCACCGTAATATCAAGAGGGGATCCGCTTTGGTAAGACTAAGGTGGAATCAACACGTACACATCCCTATCACACCCGTCGTCTTCCTTTCGCATCTTTGGAGCTGCCCCTTCTCTTCCGTACCTGCTCCGTTCTGTGCCAGCGGTAGTACCGCGATCTATAGCGGTAGTACTGCCCAAGCTCTCCAGCGGTAGTACCGCTCCACGAAGCGGTAGTACCGCTCTCAGTATAATGCCGCTCCATGGCGGTAGTACCGCTTATGGCTTCGGCTGTAGTACCGCAGCTGTTCCGTGCTACTACCGCCTCGATTCGAGACCGGTGTTTTCTCGTGTCGGGTTTTGCGGTACTAGAAGCGGTAGTAGAAGCGGTAGTACCGGTTCAAGCGGTAGTACCGCTCTTCTCCATGATAGTACCGCTCTGGGGCGAGGCCTGTCTTCCTCGCCAGTAGCAGGTAGTACCGCTGGGTAGGGAGCGGTAGTACCGCTCTCAGCGGTAGTACCGCCCTGCCCTAGCAGTAGTACCGCTCTGTGTGGGGCTGCTCAGCGGGGTAACGGTTGGAATTGTTCCCCCACTATATAAAGGTGTCTTCTTCCTCCAAGTTGACCTACCTCTTCTCCCAAAGCTCCATTGTTGCTCCAAGCTCCATTTTCGCCCGATCTCTCTCATTAGCCAATCATACTTGTTGATTTGCTCGGGATTGGTTGAGAAGGCCCAGATCTACACTTCCACCAAGAGAAATTTGATTTCCCCACTTATCCCTAAGCGGATCTTGTTACTCTTGGGTGTTGAGCACCCTAGGCGGTTGAGGTCACCTCGAAGCCATACTCCATTGTGGTGAAGCTTTGTGGTGTTGTTGGGAGCCTCAATTGTTGTGGAGATTGCCCCAACCTTGTTTGTAAAGATTGATCGCCGCCTTCAAGGGCACCCATAGTGGAATCACGGCATCTCGCATTGTGTGAGGCGTGAGGAGAATCTGGTGGCCCTAGTGGCTTCTTTGGGAGCATTGTGCCTCCACACGCTCTAACGGAGATGTATTTCCCTAAAAGGAAGGAACTCCGGTAACACATCCTCGTCTCCTCCGGCTCCACTCTTGGTTATTTCGTGCCTTTACTTTTGCAAGCCTACTTGTTTTACATCCTTTGCTTGCATGTGTGCTAGTTGTTATTGCATCATATAGGTTGCTCACTTAGTTGCACATCTAGACAACCTATTTTGTTGCAAAGTTTAATTTGGTAAAGAAAAGCTTAAAAATTGTCGGTTGCCTATTCACCCCCCTCTAGTCAACCATATCGATCCTTTCAATTGGTATCAGAGCCTCGTCTCTTTTTAAGGGCTTTACCGTCCAAAGAGTATGGTTGATGTCGTAGATGAGGTGGGAGAGCACTCCGGTGCGAATCCGATCTCATCTACGGAGATGGGGTAACTTCGATCTCACGTGAGGAATTCAATGTGGCTTTGGAAACATTGAAAACCTCCATGACGACCGAGGTCAAGGACATGTTTAAGGAATTCCTAGAAGGACTTAAACAATCTACCTCGCCGATGAAAGTGGGTGATCCCACCAACAAGGTGACGAATGCTACCTCCGACAAGGGGGAAGCTAACATTGAAAAGAGTCCTTCTATTAGTGGTAGAAATGGTACCGACATCTTTGCCCATGTGGAACCTCCTATTTATGGAGGGCCAATCCCCTCCACTCATTTGAATCATGCCGGTCCTCCTCCTAAATATGAGAAACATGAAGATTTTGATTCTTGGGTCTATTGCTTTAAGCATCATTTAAAACATGTGAACACTAACCTTTGGAGAATCATTGAAGAAGGTTTTTATCCTCATGACCCAAGCAACTTCACCCCTCGAGAAGCCGTGGACAATCAATTCAATGAGAGTGCTCTCTTCATCATCCAAGATGCTATCCTTCCCGAAGATCTTCCTCACCTTCGACCGCATGTCATGGTTAAGGAAGCATGGAAATGTGTCGAGGGTCTCTATCATGGAAGTGCTAACATTCAACGCTCCAACTATGAAGTGGTGCAAGATGAAGCCGATGAGTTTGCAATGAAAGAAGATGAAGAACCTTGTGAGCTCTTTCGAAGAGTGACCAAACTCGCGGTCGCACTCCGAGATCATGGAAGCAAGGACACGGATGACAATTGGATCAAGCAAAAGTTCCTCAAGGCCATGATGCCCTACAACAAGGCCATGTCCTCCGTCATTCGTCAATGACCGTACTTCCACTCCATGACCTCAAGTGAAGTGTTGGATGAGTTCGTTGCAATGAGCATCTTAGACAAGACCACCGACAATGCGGTGCTCCGTTCTCAAAGGGCAAAGAAGCCCAACCTTGCTTTGAAGGCCAAGGTTATTATGGAAGAAGAGGAAGAAGTGGAAGATAAGGAAAGCAACCCCGAAGACACCAAATTTGATTACCATGAGCACATGGCCCTTGCTTCAAGACAATTTTGGAGCAAGAAGAGTTCAAGACCCAACTTCAACAAGAACAACTCAAGTGGCGTCAAGGGCAAGCAATGAGTTAGAACTTGCTTCAACTGTGGCAATGTGAGCCATTTCGTTGCGGATTGTCCTTACGAGATGCAGGAAGACAATGGTGGCAAGTTCATCCGAAAAGACAAAGCCAAGTCCTTCCCAAACAAGAACAACTTCGCCAAGAAGACTCCCACTCGTGGGTTGGTGGTTCAAGAAGAATACCAAGAGGATGACGATGATGATGAAAATGAAGAAGCTATGGCCATGGCATCCGTTGCCATTGCTACTCCTTCCCGGGTGTCTCTCTTTGATTCACCCAACAAAAACATCACCACCAAATGCCTCATGGCTAAAGCTTCAAACAAGGTAACCCCCAACATCACAACCACCATCATTACTAATCCCTCCTTGGAGGATTGCATTGATGAACATGTTGAGTCTAATGAGGAAGTGAATGAATTTGAGTCTTTTATGAATAAGCTCAAGGGTAAGTCCAAGAAGCACTTTGTTGCTCTCTTGGAACAACTTGGTGAGGCCAATGACATGATCGAGGCTCACGAAGAAACCATCTCCAAGATGGAAGGTCATAGTCGTGACTATGCCGATGAGATATCGGATCTCTCTAATGCTCTTGAGGAAGAGAGTGTGCATCGTTTGACTCTTGAGGAGTCACACCATGATGACCATGATAAGTTAAAGAAAGATCTTGATCATGCTCTTGTCGTGTCTCGTGTGCTAACCTCCGAGAAGGCTAAACTTGGGGTTGATCATGCTAGACTCAAAGAGGAGTTTGAGATACTTCACAAGGCCCACAAGGTCTTGAAGGGTACTCATGATAACCTCAAAGAGTCTCATGTTCAACTCCAAGTTAAGCTAATCAAGGAAAAGGCCACCTTTCCTCATATGGTATTAATTGATAATGCATGTGCTACTAACCCGTGTTGTGAGCATGTGCATCTTGTGGAGGAGAATGCTAAGTTGAAGGATCAACTTGAGAAAGGCCTTGTGACTTGCATTCAAGGTGAGAAGAACCTCAACGACCTTTTGAGCAATCAAAAGGAAGTTGTGGCCAAAGAAGGAATTGGGTTTGCACCCAAGTCCAAGAGCAAGAAGAAGAACAACAACAAGACCAAACGTCCTCCTCCTCTCAAACAAACGTTTGTGAAAGAGGGAGAGGGTGCTCCTAAGGAGAAGAAGGAAAAAGTGAAGGGAGTTGATGCCCAAAAGGGCAAAAGCATTTCCTCAAACAAAGCCCGCGACTTTAACCCGTCATATGTGTTGTGCCGTGCTAGTGATGGACATGTCTTTGCTAAATTTGTTGGTTCTCATTATGAGTACATTGAATGGTCTATTTGGGTACCCAAGACCCTTGTTACTAACATCAAAGGACCCATTACTAAATGGGTACCTAAAACCAAGCATTGATCTCTTGTAGGTGTTTGCTTCCGGTGGGGGATCATGGTTGCTCGATAGTGGAGCAACAAATCATATGACCGGGAGCAAGGACTTGGTGGTGGACGTGCAAGAGATTCCATCTATGCCCACCAATGTCGAGTGGGGTGATGCATCACATTCTAAGGTATTGGGTCTCGGCAAGGTTGTCATTTATCATGATCTAACGATCGAGAAAGTCATGCTTGTTGAGTCCCTTGCATACAGTTTGCTTTTCGTTCGTCAACTTGCACTCATGGGTTTTGCTACATTCTTTGACATTGATACCGTGGCCCCCTTGTGGAGCAAGACTCTTAAAGTAGCCTTTGTTGGGCACGTCGAAAACGGTCCCTATGTGATTAACTTTTCGGAGCGACCCACTAAGACCGCGACATGCCTAATGGCTAAAGTTGACGTGGGATGGCTTTGGCATCGCCGTTTAGCCCACGTCAATATGAGATCTTTGCAAAGTCTTCTCAAGGGGGACCATGTCCGTGGACTAACAAATGTTAGTTTTGCCAAACATCGTGCTTGAAGTGCTTGTATCGAAGGAAAGCTTCATGAAAAGGCTCACCCTCCTTCAACCATCATCTACTCGAAGAGACCCTTGGAGCTCCTTCACATGGATCTCTTTGGGCCTCCATCATTTGATAGTCTTGGCGGAAGAAAGTATTGCTTGGTGATTGTGGATGACTATTCAAGATACACTTGGGTATACTTCTTCAAGAGGAAGAGTGAGACTCAACAAACCGTCATCGACTTTGCAAATGAAGCTCAACGTCAACACAATGCAAATATCCTGACAATAATAAGTGACAACGGCACCGAGTTCAAGAACTACACCTTGGATGAGTTTCTTAGTGATGAGGGGATCAAGCACCAATATGCTGCTCCATACACCCCTCAACAAAATGGTGTTGCGGAGAGGAAGAACCGGACGCTGATCGATGCGGCTAGGACCATGATGGCAGAGTTGAAGTCTCCATACAACTTTTGGGCCGAAGCCATCAACACCACATGTCATGCATCCAATCGGCTCTATATTCGCAAAGGCTTGAACAAGACTCCTTATGAGATACTCACCGGCAACAAGCCCAACCTCAAGTACTTCCGGGTGTTCGGTTGTAAGTGTTTCATTCTCAAGAAAGGTGTTCGTTTGTCTAAATTTGAGGCTAGAGCTCATGAGGGCATATTTGTTGGTTATGCTACAAACTCTCATGCTTACCGTGTCCTCAACAAGTCCACGGACTCATTGAGGAGGCGATGTAACATGGAGTTTGACAAAATAACGGCTCCCAAGTGGAGCAAAGTGGTACTTGTGATGTAGGTGATGAAATTCCTCCCAAGCCATAAGAAGAATGGGTATTGGTCAAATTCTACCCATTGAGGAACCCCTTGTGGCGAAGAAGAAGGACAATGCTCTACTCAAGTAGAGCCATCACCTCATCAAGACCCTGCGCTTCAGAAGAACAAAGTGAAGGCCCTCAACCTCGTGAACAAGACCAAGGGCAAGATCAACCTCAAGATGGTGGTGAACCTCTAAATGATGCCCAAGGTCAAGTTCTCCCCCTCGAGCAAGTTCAAGATCAAGAGCAAGCTCAAGATCAAGAACAAGCTCAAGACGACGCTCAAGATGATCAAGTCAACCCTCCTCCTTCCACCTCCGAGGAGGATTTAGAGATTCGTGCCATGAAGATTGCTTCCAAGCTCACCACCCAAGGCCATCTCATGGAAAATGTAGTTGGAAGCCTAAGAAAGGGGGTAAGCACTCGTAGACAATTAGCAAACTATTGTGAACATCACGCGTTTGTCTCTTGTGTTGAACCCCAAAAGGTCTATGAGGCGCTCGAAGACTCGGATTGGCTCAATGCCATGCATGAAGAACTCAACAACTTCGAGTACAACAAAGTATGGAGATTGGTGCCAAGGCCATCAGGAGACCACAACATCATTGGGACCAAATGGATCTTCAAGAACAAGCAAGATGCTCATGGGAACATTGTTTGCAACAAGGCAAGATTGGTAGCACAAGGCTACTCCCAAGTCGAGGGTATCGACTACGGTGAAACCTTTGCTCCCGTCCCTCGTCTTGAATCCATTCGTTTGTTGATTGCTTATGCTTCCCATCACAACTTTAAGTTGCAACAAATGGATGTGAAAAGTGCTTTTTTAATGGTCCTATTAATGAGTTGGTCTATGTCAAGCAACCCCCCGGGTTCGAGGACCCCTACTTCCCTGATCATGTGTATCAACTCGATAAGGCACTCTATGGCCTTAAACAAGCCCCACGTGCGTGGTATGACCACCTTACCGAGTTGCTACAAGATCGTGGATTTGAAGTAGGACAAATCGATCCCACTCTTTTTACTAAGAAGGTCAAAGTGGAGTTGTTTGTATGCCAACTATATGTTGATGATATTATCTTTGGTTCTCCTAACAAAGCTTTCAATGAGGAATTTGCCGCTCTCATGACCTCCAAGTTCAAGATGTCTTCGATGGGAGAGTTGAAGTTCTTCCTTGGTTTTGACATCAAACAAAGAAGAGAAGGAACCTTCATCAACCAAGCCAAATACACTCAAGACATGCTTAAAAGATTCAAGCTAAGTGATGTCAAGCCGGCTACTACACCAATGCCTACCAAGTGCCAACTTGACATCGATCCCAATGGTAAAGCGGTGGATCAAAAGGTATATCGCTCCATGATTGGCTCCTTGCTTTACCTTTGTGCATCTAGACCGGATATCATGTTGAGTGTGGGGATGTGTGCACGTTTTCAAGCCGCACCAAAGGAAAGTCACTATGTGGCGGTCAAGCGAATCTTTCAATATTTGGCTCATATCCCAAACTTTGGCTTATGGTACCCAAGAGGAGCAAACTTCAAGCTTGAAGGTTTCACAGTTCGATTAGGCGGGAGACAAAGTGGATAGGAAGTCCACTTCAGGAGGTGCCAATTTCTTGGTTGCTCTTTGGTAAGTTGGTCTTCCAAGAAGCAAAGTTGTGTGTCTCTCTCGTCCACCGAAGCGGAGTATGTGGCGACCGTTAGTTGTTGTGCTCACCTCCTATGGATGAGTCAAACTTTAAAGGAGTACGGTGTCATTTGTGACAAAGTTCCTCTTTGGTGTGATAATGAAAGTGCCATCAAGATTTCTCTCAACCCGGTGCAACACTTCAAGACGAAGCAGATTGAGATTCGGTATCACTTAATTTGGGATCACATTAGGCGAGGGGAGATCGAGCTCAAGTATGTCGACACTCATGATAACCTTGCAGATATTTTCACGAAGCCCTTGGATGAAGCAAGATTTCGCGAGTTAAGGCATGAGCTAAATATCATTGATTTGAGCAATGTGACTTGAACCGGTGCACCCTCCCACCACACTCAACTTGTTGTCTAGTTTAGGTGTAGGCATGGACATAGGGGGAGTGTTGTTCCCTCAATGAACTCTCCCTCCCCCCATTATGCATAAAACGATCAACTCTTTCACATTAGCCATTTTTTATGGTACTTGTGCTTCAAAGACGACTTTTGGTTATGGGCCCAAGGATAATTCTTCGCGGTGCCATACCAATTGACTCAAACATAGGTGGCTCCGGCCACCGCCCTCTCTTGAGAGAGGCCAGAGCTCGCTCTTCTTTCGTGTGGTTGTTTTGAAGGAGTGGGTTCCGGATCTTTGTTAGTGTGTGTGTTGCCTTGTTGGTCTTTTATTTTCTTGACCTTGCTTTCCCGTTCTTTTCGTTGTGCTTGTGTCTTTGTCTAGAGGCATTTTTTTGCTTGCTGGCGGTACTACCGCTCTTTGGCAGCAGTACTACCGCTCCAGTGATACTACCGCCCTCAGTAGTGGTACTACACTGTGAGGTGAGGCAGGGGTTATATCGGGGCAGGTGGAGTTTTCTTCTCCCCCATACCCATTCGCTCGCCCCCTCGTTCTGTTCCTCTCTCTCCAGCTACCGGCGCCGCGGGAGGGCTCCGGCGGATCTCCCTCTCCGGGGTGTCCCTCTCCATTTCCTTTGGTGGAGCGATCCCCACCTTGTCCTCTTGCCATGGATGCGGCATTGCCCCGTTCCTTGTTCTTCTTGTCTAGATTTCCAATCTAGCATCTTAGAAGCGATGTGAGTTGCATCTCTAGATTTTTGGCCAAATCTAGGCTTGAGTAGGATGGAGAATGCTTCTAGGCAGTTTGGATTGATATTTGGTTGGAGTATTTTTGAATTTGTTAGGACGGTAGTGCCGGATCTGACCACGGTAGTAGGAAACTGCTGTTTCCCCGTCTCGAGCGGTACTACCGCCCTCTCCAGGGCGGTACTACCGCTTGGAGCGGTACTACCGCTCCCTGTGGAGTGGTACTACCGCTTGGAGCGGTACTACCGCTAGCAGGTCGCGGTACTACCGCTCCCTACCAATTTCCACCATATTCCTACCTTTCAGTGATCCTTTTGCTCGTGTTTTGTGGCTTATGCTCGTTCTTTCTGGTTGTTTGTGTGTTCTTGTGTGTGGTTCCAGGTGATGAGGTCCCTGAGCATCAGGCTCGTCGTGTCAACCTCGGTCGTGCCACGTCCAAGCGCTACCGCACCACCGGGCCTGCCGGAGGTTCTTCCAGTGCTCCACCTCCACCTCAACTCCAGAAGAAGCCTGGGGTCAAGCCAAAGCCAGGAAAAAACGTGCCAGAAATGCAGCCAAAGGAGTTCTGGGCAAGGCGCCGCCGCAACCCGTATGAGGCAGAATAAGATCCCACTTTGGTCAACCGTCCGTTCTGGAATAGGTTCCAGTTTGCCATCTTCTTCGATGTTCTCAAAGCCAAGAAGATCCTCTATGTCAACGTGCACTCCATCGACACCGACCATATGGAGCAAGATCCTGAATACTTTGGTGAAGCTCTTCGGATGTGCACTCAAGCGAACATTCTTGGGATCATGAAATTCAACAAGGACTATGATGCTGATATTGTGGCCCAATTCTATGCCACGGTTCACCTTGGGACTGATGAGGACATGACACTGACCTGGATGACCAATGGCAAGTTGCTTTCAGTCAAGTGGAAAGCGTTCATGGAGCTGATTGGGGTGCAAGATCTAGGTCTTGAGTCTTCTGTCGGCTTTCGCCCTCACGGCCGCCCCAATGCCACTCACAAGCAAGCTCTCTGGCCCTACTGCACTCTGAGGATCAACCATGAGACAAAGAAGGAAACCTATGAGCTTCCTGCCTATCTGGATATCCTTCACCGCATCTTCAGAGAGACTCTTTTCCCTCGTATCGAGAATCTGGACCAGGTTCACTCTTATCTCGTGGACATGCTTCTTTTCTGCCAGCGTGAGAAGGGACAGCACACCGGAGAGTCCTTGGATATCTCTCATGTTATGTGGTCTGAGTTGTTGTCTGCTATCTCCGAGTGCAAGTGCCTTATTTATGGTCCTTCATCATGCTGCTCATTGAGAAGGCCTGGGATCGTGTCTATCCCAAGGTGATACTGGAGACTGGAGAGCTGATCTCTCACAATGTCAAGCATCTGAGGAAGAAGGATAACTGGGGCACTCAGGCCCCTAGGACTGGAGTTCCTTTGTCTACTACTGCCATGGAGACCGAGGAGGAGACTGGGGCTGATGATGATGATGATGATGATGACTACATGCCTTCTGAGGCAGAGCCCTCTTGGGCAAAGAAGCTCAAGATCAAGATGAAGAAGTTGTTCTGCATGGAGTCTCACGGTCAGTACATGACTCATGTGGCTGAGAAGAAGGCCCAAAGTCGCCACAAGGAGCTCATGCGTCAGTTGGGTGCTACAGTTAATAGTGGGTCTGAGGACCAGCTTACCAAGGAGGAGGAGTGGATTCAGCTGCACTGCCCGTGGACCGATTCTGATGCCGAGCACTTCCAGTCTGAGGACGGTGGCGCCGACGATCCCGCTAGGCTCTGATGTGTGTGCCCCTCGTTTGCTCTCACCTGGAGCCGTAGCAACACTCCCTCTCCTTTTTGGTGTCTCGATGCCAAAGGGGGGGAGAGTTTAGGGATTTGCGATTTGTGTCTTTCGTCTCTCGTGTCCGTGTTTTCCTCGCATTTGCTTTGGTTGGTTTGTCTATGAGACCTAAGTTCGAGTCATATGGTGTGAGACATATGCTACCTTATCTTTCCAGTACCATTATCTATGTCTCTATCTAGCTTATGAGTTCCTTGCTTTTCTTGTTATACCATCTATGCTGCTCTCATATACCTTGCTTAGATTGTTGGTCTCTAAAATGTAGGGGGAGCATTGATCCTAGTATGTGTGCCATGCAGTCCAAAGCACTTATCTAGATAGCACACATCTAGGGGGAGCCCATCTACATTTTAGGACGGTGGGGTTTGTACGCTTACTCTATATCATGCTTGTGCAAATCCCATATTGTCATCAATCCACCAAAAGGGGGAGATTGTAAGGGCATATTTATCCCCAAGTGGTTTTGGTGATTGATGACAATGCTTTTGCGGACTAATCGTGTGCGTTAAGTTCTTTCAGATATTCATTCATTGGCACGAGATGATTTCCTCCCCTTGGTGTTTTATTCAAGACGGTGTAGCTCCTTCGTTTCGTTGTTGGTGGACTAGTTTCGTAGGAGTCACCGTACTATCAAGAGGGGATCCGCTTTGGTAAGACTAAGGTGAAATCAACACGTACACATCCCTATCACACCCGTCGTCTTCCTTTCGCATCTTTGGAGCTGCCCCTTCTCTTCCGTACCTGCTCCGTTACGTGCGGTGGTAGTACCGTGATCTCAATGGTAGTACTCGCCGAACCTCTCGGCGAGTAGTACCGCTCCACGAAGCGGTAGTACCGCTCTCGTGGTAATACCGCTCCGTGAGGGCGGGTAGTACCGCTATGGCTTCGCTGTAGTACCGCAGCTGTTCCGCGCTACTACCGCCTACCGCCTCGATTCGAGACCGGTGTTTTCCCGTGTCGGGTTTTGCGGTACTAGAAGCGGTAGTAGAAGTGGTAGTACCGGTTCAAGCGGTAGTACCGCTCTTCTCCCACGGTAGTACCGCTCTAGGGCCAGGGCCCTATCTTCCTCGCCAGCGCGGTAGTACCGCTGGGTAGGGAGCGGTAGTATCGCTCTCAGCCGTAGTACCGCCCTGCCCTAGCGGTAGTACCGCTCTGTGCGGGGCTGCTCAGTGGGGTAACGATTGGAATTGTTCCCCCACTATATAAAGGTGTCTTCTTCCTCCAAGTTGACCTACCTCTTTCCCCCAAAAGCTCCATTGTTGCTCCAAGCTCCATTTTCGCCCGATCTCTCTCCCTAGCCAATCAAACTTGTTGATTTGCTCGGGATTGGTTGAGAAGGCCCAGATCTACACTTCCAACAAGAGAAATTTGATTCCCCCCACTTATCCCTAGCGTATCTTGTTACTCTTGGGTGTTGAGCACCCTAGACGGTTGAGGTCACCTCGAAGCCATACTCCATTGTGGTGAAGCTTTGTGGTGTTGTTGGGAGCCTCCAATTGTTGTGGAGATTGCCCCAACCTTGTTTGTAAAGGTTCGGTCGCCGCCTTCAAGGGCACCAATAGTGGAATCACAGCATCTCGCATTGTGTGAGGGCATGAGGAGAATACGGTGGCCCTAGTGGCTTCTTGGGGAGCATTGTGCCTCCACACCGCTCTAACGGAGACGTACTTCCCCTTAAAAGGAAGGAACTCCGGTAACACATCCTCGTCTCCTCCGGCTCCACTCTTGGTTATTTCGTGCCTTTACTTTTGCAAGCCTACTTGTTTTACATCCTTTGCTTGCATGTGTGCTGGTTATTATTGCATCATATAGGTTGCTCACTTAGTTGCACACTAGACAACCTATTTTGTTGCAAAGTTTAATTTGGTAAAGAAAAGCTTAAAAATTGTTAGTTGCCTATTCACCCCCCCCCTCTAGTCAACCATATCGATCCTTTCAACAGATCCTATGCAAGTGTCACTCCGAAGCTTATGGAGGACACCACGCTGGAGATAGAACTGCACATAAGGTATTGCAATCCGGTTTTTATTGGCCTACTCTCTTCAAGGATGCCCGTAAGTTTGTTTTGTCTTGTGATGAATGTCAAAGAATTGGTGATATTAGTAGACGTCAAGAAATGCCTATGAATTATTCACTTGTTATTGAACCATTTGATGTTTGGGGCTTTGATGATATGGGACCTTTTCCTGCCTCTAATGGATATACTCATATTTTAGTTGTTGTTGATTATGTTACTAAGTGGGTAGAAGCTATTCCAACTAGTAGTGCTGATCATAACACTTCTATTAAAATGCTTAAGGAAGTTATTTTTCCGAGGTTTGGAGTCCATAGATATTTAATGACTGATGGTGGTTCACACTTTATTCATGGTGCTTTCCGTAAGATGCTTGCTAAATATGACGTTAATCATAGAATTGCATCTCCATATCACCCGCAGTCTAGTGGTCAGGTAGAATTGAGCAATAGAGAGCTCAAATTAATCTTGAAAAAGACTGTCAATAGGTCTAGAAAGAATTGGTCCAAGAAACTCGATGATGCATTATGGGCCTATGGAACTGCATATAAAAAACCTATGGGTATGTCTCCGTATAAAATGGTTTATGGAAAAGCTTCACTTACCTCTCGAACTAGAACATAAGGCATACTGGGCTATTAAAGAGCTCAACTATGATTTCAAACTTGCTGGTGAGAAGAGGCTATTTGCTATTAGCTCACTTGATGAATGGAGAACCCCAAGCTTATGAAAATGCCAAGTTGTTTAAAGAAAAGGTTAAAAGATGGCATGACAAAAGGATACAAAAGCGTGAGTTTAATGTAGGTGATTATGTATTGCTATACAACTCTCGTTTAAGATTTTTTGTGGGAAAACTTCTCTCCAAATGGGAAGGTCCTTACGTTATCGAGGAGGTCTATCGTTCCGATGCCATAAAAATCAACAACTTTGCAGGCACAAATCCAAAGGTGGTAAACGGTCAAAGGATCAAACACTATATCTCAGGTAATCCTATAAATGTTGAAACTAATGTTATTGAAACCGTAACCCCGGAGGAATACATAAAGGACACTTTCGAGCGTTCAGGACTCGAAAGGAATAGGTATGTGGTACGGTAAGTAAACCGACTCCAAAACAATTTTTAAGGCAATATTTCTCCGTTTTGGAATATTTAGAAAATTAGAAAAATAAGCAGCAGTCCGGGGAGGACACGAGGCCTCCACGAGGGTGGAGGGAGCGCCCTACCCCCCTGGGCGTGCACCCCTACCTCGTGAGCACCTTGTGTGCCCTCCGGACTCTGTTTCTTGCACGATACGTATTTTGGTCGGTAAAATTCATTATATATACTCCCGAAGGTTTTGACTCTCGTATCACGCAAATCTCCCTGTTCTTGTTTCGAGCTGTTTTTCTGACAGGTCTAGATCATCATGACGACCCCAAGTGCTTCCAAGGACAAGTTCTTCAAGAAGGTGATCAACCCTTACCTTGCGGAGGTGCTGCGACACCCTCAAACCATTGAGATGCGTGATGGGTTGCTGCACATCTGTGATGTTGAGGGACCAAAGGGAACCGGAAGCGTGGAGTTGAGGCTCGAAGCAATGGAGCAACAAGTTTTCAAGTGCCAGGGGATGGTGGAGCGTGGAATCAACGCTACCCACAAGATGCTCGCGGAGTTCACCAACAGCTACGAGACGGATGCCAAGAAGACCGAGGAGGCCATCTTCAAGCTACACGAGAAGATCGAGCATCTCCAAGCCCAAATCTACGATCTGCAAAACCAAAACTGTGAGTATGAACATAGATTCAAAAGGATGAGTTTAGCTGCAGATTTGAGGATTCCGGAGACTCGATCATCCTTCTATGATGGTGAGCCTATGCCATGGAAGGTGGACGACAAGCTTGCATCATCAACAACACCTCAACCGCCAACAACAAAGAAGGAGACATAATCATCTGGGTATGGGCACTCCCCTTGGCAACTGCCAAGCTTGGGGGAGGTGCCCTGATATCGTATCACCATCACAACTCCTATCTTTACAGTTTTTCTTAGTTCGATCCTTTTAGTAGTATCTTGATTTAGTAGAATAAAGTCATGGCATGATCTAGTTTTGAGTTTTGCTTTTTGATATTTCTTTGTAATCGAGTCCGTGAACCATATAATAAACATTAGTGTTGAGTCAAGGGCTCGAGTATTTTGCCATGATCTTGGGTGATTAGAAGAAAAAGAATAAAAAGAATCAAAGAGTTCATATTGATCCTAGTGAAAGTAATGACTCCACATAGAAAGAGTATGATGATTAAAAGTTGTTGGGAGTTGGCAAATATAGCTTTGGTCATCCTTGAAATTAATAGGAAGTAATAAGGAAAGAGAGGTTTCACATATAGATATATTATCATTGACATCTTTTATGATTGGGAGCACTCATTAAAATATGACATGCTAAAGAGTTGATGTTGGACAAGGAAGACAACATGATGAGTTATGTTTTCTTACATCTGAGATAAAGTATGTTGTCATGGATCCTCTACCGTGTTGAGCTTGCCTTTCCCCCTCATGCTAGCCAAATTCTTAGCACCAAGTAGAAATACTACTTGTGCTTCCAAATACCCTTAAACCAGTTTTGCCATGAGAGTCCACCATATCTACCTATGGATTGAGTAAGATCCTTCAAGTAAGTTGTCATCGGTGCAAGCAATAAAAATTGCTCTCTAAATATGAATGACTTATTAGTGCGGAGAAAATAAACTTTGTACGAACTTGTTGTGGACGCAATAAAAGCGACGGACTGCATAATTAAGGTCCACATACAAGGGGCAATATAAAGTGACGTTCTTTTGCATTAATATTTTGTGCATCAACCCTAAACGCGCATGACAACCTCTGCTTCCCTCTGCGAAGGGCCTATCTTTTATTATTATCCTCTACTTTATGCAAGAGTCACGGTGATCTTCACCTTTCCTTTTTCATTTTATCCTTTGGCAAGCTCAACATGTTGGAAAGAACATGATATATATATATCTAATTGGATGTGGGCGAGCATGAATTATTATTGTTGACATTACCCTTGAGGTAAAATGTTGTGGGGCAAAACTATAAGCCCCTATCTATCTCTGTGTCTGATTAAAACTCCGTAACCACATGTATTGCGTGAGTGTTAGCAATTATGAAGGACTAAGTGATAGTTGAGTATGTGGACTTGCTTTTAAGCTCTGACATAGACTCTTTCCGATGTTATGATAAATTGCAATTGCTTCAATGACTGAGGTTATAATTTGTTGGTGCTCAATAAGGTTTCTGATTCATACTTCGGCTTTATGAAAAGATCATCACTTGAACATGAGTAATCATATGACAAAATCTATTTATGTTGCTGTTATGGAAATAATAATGATGCCTTCATGTCCGTATTTTATTTTAATCGATGCCTCTACCTCTAAACATGAGGACATATTTATTGTTATCGGCTTTTCGCTTGAGGACAAGCGAGGTCTAAGCTTGGGGGGGTTGATACGTCCATTTTGCATCATGCTTTTATGACAATATTTATTGCATTATGGGTTGTTATTTCATGTTATGTCACAATACTTATGGCTATTCTCTCTTATTTTATAAGGTTTACATGAAGAGGGAGAATGCCGGCGGCTGGAATTCTGGGCTGGAAAAGGAGCAAATATTGAAGGCCTATTCTGCACAACTCCAAAAGTCCTGAAACTCCACGGAATACCTTAAAATAAATAAAGAAAAATCGTTGCCAAATATGAAGGCCAGGGGGCCCACACCATGCTCACGAGGGTGGGGGCGCCCCCCTGGGCGCGCCCCCTACGTCGTGGGCCCCCTGGTGGCTCTCCGACGCCCATCTTCTCCTATATGAAGTCTTTCGATGAGAAAAAAAAAGAGAAGGCAACCTTTCGGGACGAGACTCCGCCGCCACGAGGCGGAACCTTGGCGGAACCAATCTAGGGCTCTGGCAAAGCTGTTCTGCCGGGGACACTTCCCTCCGGGAGGGGGAAATCATCACCATTGTCATCACCAACGCTCCTCTCATCCGGAGAGGGCAATCTCCATCAACATCTTCACCAGCACCATCTCATCTCCAAACCCTAGTTCATCTCTTGCATCCAATTCTTGTCTCCAAGTCCGGGATTGGTGCTAGTAGGTTGCTAGTAGTGTTGATTACTCCTTGTAGTTGATGCTAGTTGGTTTATTTGGTGGAAGATCATATGTTCAGATCCTTTATGCACATTATTACCCCTCTGATTATGAACATGAATATTCTTTGTGAGTAGTTACGTTTGTTCCTGAGGTCAAGGGAGAAGTCTTGCTACTAGTAGTCATGTGAATTTGGTATTCGTTCGATATTTTGATAAGATGTATGTTGTCTAACCTCTAGTGGTGTTATGTGAACATCGACTACATAACACTTCACCATTATTTGGGCCTAGAGGAAGGCATTGGTGTAACACCCCGGATCCGATGCGCCAGGTGTCCGCCAGTTTTTCGCCTTCGTTGCCATGTCATTTGCTTGCGTGTTGCATTTGCCATGTCATCATATGCATTTCATATCATGTCATCATGTGCATTTCATTTTGCATACATGTTCGTCTCATGCATCCGAGTCTTTTCCCCGTTGTCCGTTTTGCAATCCGGCACTCCTATGTCCTCCGGTGTTCCCTTCTTCCCTCTTCTCTTGTGCGGGTGTTAAACTTTCTCGGAATGGCCCGAGGTTTGCCAAGCGGCCTTGGTATAGCACCCGTAGACCGCCTGTCAAGTTTCGTGCCATTTGGAGGTCGTTTGGTACTCCAACGGTTAACCGGGTAACCGCAAAGCCCTCTTTTGTTTCCAGCCCAACACCCCTTCCAAAGTGGCCCAAAACCCACCAAACTCCTCTCCATGCTCTCGGTCGTTCGATCACGATCGCGTGGCCGAAAACCGCTCCTCATTTGGACTCTCTTAGCTCCCTCTACCTATAAATATGTGGCCTCCCCCGAATTTTCGGGTCTAACCCTAGCCTTCTTCATCCTCGCGCCGCCGGACACGTCCACCCCGCGCCCGGACATGTCCGTCCGCCGTCCCCGACGAATCTGCGGCCGCCACGTGGCGCCCCGCCGCCCGCCCCAGCGCCCCGCCAGCCCGAGCTGAGAAACCCGCCGCGAGCCCGCTCCCGGCCGATCTGGGCCCAGCGTCCGCGCCCAGCTCCGCGTCCGCCGCCCGGCCCTCGCCGGCCTCCGCCGCCAGCAGGCTCCCCCGCCGCCGTCCGCCGCCCGGCGCGCTGCCGCCGTTCCTCTCGCGGCGCCCTCGCCGACCGCCGACCGTCGCCTCGCGGAGGCTCCTCTGCAAAGCCCTTGGTCGCGCGCCGCCCGCCGCTGCTCCCGCCGGCGCGCCGCCGCCGCCACTCGCCCGGCGACCCGAGCTCCTCCACCGCCCCTCGCCAGCTCCGCTCCGCCGCCAACCTCGCGGCCACCTCCCGCCGTCCTCGCCCGCCCTCCATGGATCCGCGTCCGCGTCGCCCTGTCGTCGCCGGAGCACCGCCGGAGTTCGCCGGAGCCCTCACCGGCCGGATCCACCGCAAGCTGGACCAGATCCACCACTTCACCGAACCAAACGGCGCCCCCGATCCCGGATCTCCTCGTCCCGGAACCACTCCGTCCATTTTTCCCGCGGTGAGATTTCCACTAAGTCCCCGTTTCCAGTAATTTTCATGCATTTTCATCACATCACATCTCCGCATCCGTAGCTCCGTTTTGGACGTATAATATGTCAAATTGTTCGTCTCGACGAGTACATCATTTCATTCCATTGCATCATTTGCATTTGAGCTCATCTTGATGCCCGAAATGCTGTTGGAAGTAGGCTTCAGATCGTTAGTTCCAGAATCTTATCAGCTCGAGCTCTTTTGTCATTTTTGCCATGATTTATGTGTGCATCCTATGAGTATGAGCTCTACATGAATGTTGGACTAGGGCATGCCATCTTTCCAGAGGTGTTGACCTTGTATTTTTGTGAGTTGTGTGCTGAGTGCATTGAGCTTGTAAAGTAGGGTAGTTGCTGTTGTTGTTTTGCTAGACAGATTCTGTTATAATTTGATGCCATGTTAACATGCTTCTAGTAATCATTCTATGCATAATCTGGAGATGCTCTATAAACATGTTTTGATATACATGTCTTGCTCTATCCATTCATGCCCTTGGTTGCCATTATAACCTACTGGAACATGTTCATTTCTTGCTCCAAAATTGCTTGAAAATGTTTCCTGACAGATTGTTTGCATGAGAGTCAATTTTCACGAGGTCGGTGTAGTTGATCCGTGTATGCTATGACCTTGCTCTTGCCATGTTTAGCTTCATAATCATGCCTTCTTATTGTTGGTTGCCTTGCCATGCCATGTCTTGCTTTGTAGTGAGTGCATCGAGCTCACGAACATGCCATGTTGAATCTGTTTTGCCATGTCCTGATATTTCACTAAGTCTGAAATCTGTAATAAAACTTGCTATGTTTACATGGGTGCCATCATTTCTTAGAGTCCTTTTTGGCTTATGGTCAGTAAGGGACTATTGATATATGCTTTGAGTAGAATCATGTCATGCCTTGCTTTGCTATTATAAGTTCCTGTAGCATGTTGTTTGCTTGCTCTAAACATGCCTTCCTGATGTTAATTCCTGCCATGTTAGTATTTTCACTAAGTCTGTGAACCTGATATTTTGAGCACTTTCTCCATGCTTGTTTGAACATGTTATGATGTGATTTAGCCGTAGCTCAGTGCTCCTCTATTGTTAAGCATCTCCTGTAGTTCATTGCCATATGCTTTGTTTTTATGTTGGGGTGCTGTAGCATGGTTTTGTGTTGCGTGCTAAGTAACATCGGGCTGTTAAACGCAGATTTGCATCATTCTTGTTTTGCTTGTCATTTGCTAACCGTGCATCCGATTCCGGTGATCTTTATATCGATTTCAACCGAAATCACCCCATCTTTCCAGCGGCATACTTGGTTTGCCAAGTTGATGCCCGGTTCATCATTTTCCTTCCGGAGCATACATATGCATTGCATATCACATCTCGCATAGCATGTCATGTATTGCATCATATTGCTTGTGCATTGTTCCTTGTTTGATTGTGGTTCCGTTGCTTGTGCTCTCGCTTTGGGTAGAGCCGGGAGACGAGTACGCGAACGAGGAGCCTGTTGAGAACGCCTACGAGGATCCAGCCTTCGACAACTCTGAGAACCTTGCAGGCAAGATGACCATACCCTCGAAATCACTACTATCTTTGCTATGCTAGTTTGCTCGCTCTTTTGCTATGCCAATGCTACGATGCCTACCATTTGCTTGTCAGCCTCCCAAACTGCCATGTCAAACCCCTAACCTTTGACACCTTTTCCTATGCAAACCGTTGTTTGGCTATGTTACCGCTTTGCTCGGCCCTCTTATAGCGTTGCTAGTTGCGAGTGAAGTTGAAGATTTCTCCATGGTGGACAGGGTTATGTTGGGATATCACAATATCTCCTATATTATTAATGCATCTATATACTTGGTAAAGGGTGGAAGGCTCGGCCTTATGCCTGGTGTTTTGTTCCACTCTTGCCGCCCTAGTTTCCGTCATACCGGTGTTATGTTCCCGGATTTTGCGTCCCTTACGCGGTCGGGTGATTTATGGGACCCCCCTGACAGTTCGCTTTGAATAAAACTTGTCCAGCAAGGCCCAACATTGACTTTTACCATTTGCCTCACCACCACCTACTTTTTTCTCTTGGGAGTCGCGCATCCCAGGGGTCATCTTTATTCAGCCCCGGGCCAATGCTTGTCTAAGTGTTGGTCCAAACTAGAGCCCTTTGGCGCCCCCTCAAGGAAACTTGAGGTCTGGTTTTAGTTATACGGATTGCTCATCCGGTCGTGGCTCGAGACGAGATCTGGCGGCTACTATCGGGATGTCGGCACGCCGGGAGGCTTTGCTGGTCTTGTTTTACCATTGTCGAAATGTCTTGATGTACCGGGATTCCGAGCCTGATCGGAGTGTCTCGGTGAAGGTCTATTCGCTTCGATGATCGCGAGAGCTTGTCATGGGCTAAGTTGGGACACCCTGCAGGTATAAACTTTCGAGAGCCGTGCCCTGCGGTTATGTGGCAGATGGGAATTTGTTAATGTCGGTTGTAGATAACCTGAAGTTGACCTTAATTAAAATACATCAACCGTGTGTGTTACCGTGATGGTCTCTTTCCGCGTAGTCCGGAAGTGAACACTGTGTTGGAGTTATGATTGGCGAGGTTGCTATAGGATCACTTCTTGATCATACTTTTATCGACCGTGCTTTGCCTTCTCTTCTCGCTCTCATTTGCGTATGTTAGCCTCCGTATATGCTAGTCGCTTGCTGCAGCTCCACCTCATGCCTTTACCTTACCCATAAGCTTAAATAGTCTTGATCTCGCGGGTGTGAGATTGCTGAGTCCTCGTGGCTCACCGGATACTTCCAAAACCAGTTTGCAGGTGCCTATGTTACCGAGCAGGTGACGCAACCCAGCTCAAGGAGGAGCTCGATGAAGATCTTGCCCTTTGTGTTGTTTTCGTTCTAGTTGATCAGTAGTGGAGCCCAGTTGGGGTCGATCAGGGTCCTTTGTCGCATTTGGGGTTCTTCTTTCATTTTGGTTCCGTAGTCGGACTTTGATTGTATCTGGATGATGTAATGCTTTATTCTTGTAATTGTGTGAAGTGGCAGTTGTAAGCCAACTATGTATCTTTTCCCTTATGTATTACATGGATTGTGCGAAGATTACCTCACTTGCGACATTGCTTTCAATGCGGTTATGCCTCTAAGTCGTGCTTCGACACGTGGGAGATATAGCCGCATCGAGGGCGTTACAAGTTGGTAATCAGAGCCATCCCCGACCTTAGGAGCCCCCACTGCTTGATCGTTTTAGTGGCCGAGTTGTGTCTAGAAAAATGTTTTGAGTCATTTAGGTTTATATATATCGGAGAGTTAGGAATTCTTTTTACTCCCCAGTCCCTTCGACCTTCTGGTGAGGTATCCTGACGTAGAGTTTTGACTCTTCTCTTCTCAAATTTCACTAAATTTTTTTTTTAGGATCACGCGGGTATCTATGAATCGTTCCGATGGTTTTATGATGACAACATTGTCTTGGTTGCCTCCTGTCATTTAGGGGTTGTGGCAGTGTCCCGGGGAGTTGAGCTCCGAGGTGTTGTCGTCATAATTTTATCGTTGCAGTTCTGGAATACCTGAGTTTAGTACGCCGACATCGAAAATCTCTTTTATGCGCGTTGTTGGTGAGATAACCCGCTAACCCGATCTTGAGGTGAGTACGGGAGTATTGCCATGACTTGTATAACGGATGCTTTTGAAGGTTGAGGTAGACGATTTCGAAGGTTTCTTGGTTATGTGTTGACGGATGGATACAATGGATGTAGGGATTGTTAGTTTGTGTGAGATATTATTGCTCCCTGTATCCCCAACACAGATTGCATAACCGAGAAAGTTTCGGAGTTTCATAGGTGGGAATTCAAGTAGCTCTTAGGATATCTTTCCGACGGATGTATGATATGAAATTGGGGTTCGACGTCTAGTGGTCCGCCTATTCACGGTTGGTTTTACTGATGGTCTCGTTGTGTCTTAAAGAGTCCTTGGCTATGCCGACTCGGGACGCTTCAGTATGTCATGTGCCTTGCCTTGTACATGATGGTGCTGTACGATTGAGCCCGTGTAGGCCCCACCACTAAAACTTGGACGAAATCTCTATCATATGTTTGTTCCGGCTTATTCTACAAGCCAATCCTTTATTTTGTTTTATTTGTGGTATTCGAGTTGCTTCGAAGTCAAATGTTGAATCCATACCTTTCCTAAGTGGTGTTCTCATATTGCTATGTGAATACTAATCCTTTTTGATCATTGAGGTTGTCATGTTAATTCTTTTCCTACCGGCGTGCTTCTCTTCAAGTGGATCCCATCATTTTTCCCATCCGCAAGATCAATTCTAAGTTTTATCAACGGTGTTTGTTTCGTTCATCCCAAGTTGCCTTTGTTTTCCCGCCCTCCCACCCTTTTTCTTCAAGGACGCATATTTCTTAATCAAGTATCCATTTATTCATGGGAAGTCTCTTCATTCTTTTCAATCAATGTTCTTATCCGGTGATTTCCCATGAAGATGCTCAACAGCTTCAAGTTCATCATCCTTCATTGTGGTCTATTCTCCGGTGGATCCTATTCAAGCTTTCGATATTCATCATATTCCTCTCCTCATTTCAATGTCTTCTCATACCGGTGCACCTCATTATCATTCTACTTCTCGCTATTTGTTATTCCGGAGTGCTCAAGATATCTCAAAGATTCGTGTTTCCACTCTGCATTCGTTCAAGCTCTTTCGAGATTGGTATCTCATTCAAGTCATTTAATTCAACCGGTGCAACAACTCTTTTAAATCTTTTCAACGGTGTTCTTTTGAGTGGACCCTAACCCACAGGTCTTTTTCCAGGATCTTACCTGACTCTTCTATTTTCCCAGAGCTATCCAAAATTCTTCTCCAAGTTTTACGTAAGAATGAGTTATCATCAGTCAAATGCTTTTCTCCAAGATCTCTCAAATTCTTTCCATAGTTGGCTTAACCTCTTCGCCTTTGATTCTTCCGGTGTGCCTCAATAATTCTTGGTGGTGTTTCTCGTTGTCATTCTCATCATTTGAAGACCGAAGAAGAGTTTCTCTTTAATCTTGCTCTATTCTCTTCAAGATGCGTGGTGCTAGCTTGTTGCCATCCTCTCATAATTGTTATTGATTGTGAGAATCTTTTTCACCCATCCGGAGCATTTTAGGAGTCTTTTCAGTTTCATTCCTTGAAGCCCATCATCTCAGTATTATTCATTCAAGCTTTCAGCTCTCGTTCTCCAAATCTTACCGGTGATTCGTTCAAATATCCTCTAATCAGTTCATGTTCTCTTCGTTCTCATGGATCTAAATCCCCTCAAGTATATTCATTCGTTTAACAATTCTTCCCAGTGAATTGTGCCTTTGCTATGTTCATTTTCAATTCATACGGTGGTTCGTTCAAGATTTCTCTTCCTCCGTTATCATATCAGATTCTTTCGTTCTTTCCAATCCTACCGGTGGTTCGTTGAAGACCTTCTCAAGTTTTTACATATCTCTTTTAATCCTTTATACGAGAATAAGTAGTATGCCAAATCCGTTGATTGTCATCAATTTAATTGGTGAAGGATAGGCATAACGTAATTCTTATTCTGGTTTCATCCAAGTGATTAATTCCTTCTTTCGGAGTTTGTTCATGATGAACAAATTCTCGGTTTCATTTGTTTCATCTTCTCTTTTTCCAGGAGTTCCAAGCTCTAATTATCTCGTCGCGGAGATCCATCTAAATCATTGCAAGGCTTCACCTTGTGCTTTCAGCTTCTCTTCCTTTCAGTCATTCTTTTATTACCGGAGTTCTTCATGGAGGCTCTACATGGTGGTTCGTCAAGGATTTCTTTCATTCTTCAATTGTTCTTCATGATTTCTCTCGAAGTTATGATCCGCCAAGCTATACTCAAAATTAAACATGGTGCTTAACACATGTTTTGTTTTGAGGAGCTCAAGCATTTCTTATCTTGCATTCTAGAGTGCAATTCTTTCTACCTTATCTTTTGAGATGGTGATATGTCATTCTTGATAATTCCTCTTCGTGTTTCATGATTCCCATGTTGTCAAGAATGAGGTATATTAAATCCATCAACTTCTTCGTTGGAGTTATCTTGGGTTATATTTCACCTAAAGCTTTCCCTAAGGATTGTTGCTAATTATGGTGCTTATAAATGACCCAAGTTCTTCATTTGTCCTCCCGGTGAAATAAGTTTCTTGTCTCCTTGTTGATATCAATCCAATCAATGGTTTCCATTAGTGGCCGGTTGTCACCTCATAATTTTGAGATGTTTCCATAAGCCCACTACAAGCTTGTGCTTCTCATTGTTGATTTTCCAACAACTCCGTTCGATTCTTCTTTGCAAGGATGCATTCCAAGCTCATTTGTGGCAGAAGTTGGCATTTTCTCCTACATTCTGTTATTCCAATGATCTATCTTCTATTCTTTCTTCCGGAGGCATTGTGATGTTTTTTCTTTGACCCATTATATCATTTTGGAGATCATGTTCTTTTCGTGCTTATCCATTTAACCGGAGTGTCGTGTTTTCATTCGAGTTCTCTCATCAAGTCAAGTTTTGCCTTCCTTCTCAATCGGAGTGCGGTTGTAATGTTTCTTACCCCTTGTGCCATTCTTTCAATTCCGGAGGCAGTGTGTTGTTGATTTCATCATGTATCCTCTCATCTTGTCAAATTCATGTTCAATTCCTTCCATTTACAGTCGGAGTGCTGCCCAAATTATATCAATCTTATCCCTTCTCTATCTTGTTTAACCGGAGTGGTTTCAAATTCTATCTAGTCCATTAAACTCTTGATTCATGTCTTTGCAACCTTCAAATTCTCGTAATACTCCTTGTTCCTCTTTTCTAACGGATTGTTTGCAATCTCGTTCATCTCTGTTGTACCCTTTCTTTTAAATTGCTCAACCTCTCAAGGTTCATGGTTTCACTCGTTCGTCAGAGAAGCAACTTTGTTTTACCTCTTCTCTTCCTCTTCCATTTTTCCCTCCGGTGCCATCCTAGATCTCGGGACGAGATCCTCTCGTAGTGGTGGAGTGTTGTAACACCCCGGATCCGATGCGCCAGGTGTCCGCCAGTTTTTCGCCTTCGTTGCCATGTCATTTGCTTGCGTGTTGCATTTGCCATGTCATCATATGCATTTCATATCATGTCATCATGTGCATTTCATTTTGCATACATGTTCGTCTCATGCATCCGAGTCTTTTCCCCGTTGTCCGTTTTGCAATCCGGCACTCCTATGTCCTCCGGTGTTCCCTTCTTCCCTCTTCTCTTGTGCGGGTGTTAAACTTTCTCGGAATGGCCCGAGGTTTGCCAAGCGGCCTTGGTATAGCACCCGTGACCGCTGTCAAGTTTCGTGCCATTTGGAGGTCGTTTGGTACTCAACGGTTAGCAGGGTAACCGCAAAGCCCTCTTTGTTTCCAGCCCAACACCCCTTCCAAAGTGGCCCAAAACCCACCAAACTCCTCTCCATGCTCTCGGTCGTTCGATCACGATCGCGTGGCCGAAAACCGCTCCTCATTTGGACTCTCTTAGCTCCCTCTACCTATAAATATGTGGCCTCCCCCGAATTTTCGGGTCTAACCCTAGCCTTCTTCATCCTCGCGCCGACGGACACGTCCACCAGCGCCGGACATGTCCGTCCGCCGTCCCGACGAATCTGCCGCCACGTGGCGCTCTCGCCGCCCGCCGCAGCGCCCGCCCGCCCGAGCCGAAACCCGCCGCGAGCCGCTCCCGGGCGATCTGGGCCAGCGTCCGCGCCGGCTCCGCGTCGCCGCCCGGCCCTCGCCGGCCTCCGCCGCCAGCAGGCTCCCTTCGCCGCCGTCCGCCGCCCGCGCTGCTGCCGCCGTTCCTCTCCGCCGGCGCCTCGCCGACCGCCGCCGTCGCCTCGCCGGGCGCTCCTCCCAAAGCCCTTGGTCGCGCGCGCCGCCGCCGCCTGCCCGCCGGCGCGCCGCCGCCGCCACTCGCCGGCGACCGAGCTCCTCCGCCCCTCGCCAGCTCCGCTCCGCCGCCAACCTCGCCGGCCACCTCCCCGCGCCGTCCCCTCGCCTCCTCCATGGATCCCGCGTCCCCGCGTCGCCCTGTCGTCGCCGGAGCACCGCCGGAGTTCGCCGGAGCCCTCACCGGCCGGATCCACCGCAAGCTGGACCAGATCCACCACTTCACCGAACCAAACGGCGCCCCCGATCCCGGATCTCCTCGTCCCGGAACCACTCCGTCCATTTTTCCCGCGGTGAGATTTCCACTAAGTCCCCGTTTCCAGTAATTTTCATGCATTTTCATCACATCACATCTCCGCATCCGTAGCTCCGTTTTGGACGTATAATATGTCAAATTGTTCGTCTCGACGAGTACATCATTTCATTCCATTGCATCATTTGCATTTGAGCTCATCTTGATGCCCGAAATGCTGTTGGAAGTAGGCTTCAGATCGTTAGTTCCAGAATCTTATCAGCTCGAGCTCTTTTGTCATTTTGCCATGATTTATGTGTGCATCCTATGAGTATGAGCTCTACATGAATGTTGGACTAGGGCATGCCATCTTTCCAGAGGTGTTGACCTTGTATTTTTGTGAGTTGTGTGCTGAGTGCATTGAGCTTGTAAAGTAGGGTAGTTGCTGTTGTTGTTTTGCTAGACAGATTCTGTTATAATTTGATGCCATGTTAACATGCTTCTAGTAATCATTCTATGCATAATCTGGAGATGCTCTATAAACATGTTTTGATATACATGTCTTGCTCTATCCATTCATGCCCTTGGTTGCCATTATAACCTACTGGAACATGTTCATTTCTTGCTCCAAAATTGCTTGAAAATGTTTCCTGACAGATTGTTTGCATGAGAGTCAATTTTCACGAGGTCGGTGTAGTTGATCCGTGTATGCTATGACCTTGCTCTTGCCATGTTTAGCTTCATAATCATGCCTTCTTATTGTTGGTTGCCTTGCCATGCCATGTCTTGCTTTGTAGTGAGTGCATCGAGCTCACGAACATGCCATGTTGAATCTGTTTTTGCCATGTCCTGATATTTCACTAAGTCTGAAATCTGTAATAAAACTTGCTATGTTTACATGGGTGCCATCATTTCTTAGAGTCCTTTTTGGCTTATGGTCAGTAAGGGACTATTGATATATGCTTTGAGTAGAATCATGTCATGCCTTGCTTTGCTATTATAAGTTCCTGTAGCATGTTGTTTGCTTGCTCTAAACATGCCTTCCTGATGTTAATTCCTGCCATGTTAGTATTTTCACTAAGTCTGTGAACCTGATATTTTGAGCACTTTCTCCATGCTTGTTTGAACATGTTATGATGTGATTTAGCCGTAGCTCAGTGCTCCTCTATTGTTAAGCATCTCCTGTAGTTCATTGCCATATGCTTTGTTTTTATGTTGGGGTGCTGTAGCATGGTTTTGTGTTGCGTGCTAAGTAACATCGGGCTGTTAAACGCAGATTTGCATCATTCTTGTTTTGCTTGTCATTTGCTAACCGTGCATCCGATTCCGGTGATCTTTATATCGATTTCAACCGAAATCACCCCATCTTTCAGCGGCATACTTGGTTTGCCAAGTTGATGCCAGTTCATCATTTTCCTTCCGAGCATACATATGCATTGCATATCACATCTCGCATAGCATGTCATGTATTGCATCATATTGCTTGTGCATTGTTCCTTGTTTGATTGTGGTTCCGTTGCTTGTGCTCTCGCTTTGGGTGGAGCCGGGAGACGAGTACGCGAACGAGGAGCCTGTTGAGAACGCCTACGAGGATCCAGCCTTCGACAACTCTGAGAACCTTGCAGGCAAGATGACCATACCCTCGAAATCACTACTATCTTTGCTATGCTAGTTTGCTCGCTCTTTTGCTATGCCAATGCTACGATGCCTACCATTTGCTTGTCAGCCTCCCAAACTGCCATGTCAAACCCCTAACCTTTGACACCTTTTCCTATGCAAACCGTTGTTTGGCTATGTTACCGCTTTGCTCAGCCCCTCTTATAGCGTTGCTAGTTGCAGGTGAAGTTGAAGATTTCTCCATGGTGGACAGGGTTTATGTTGGGATATCACAATATCTCCTATATTATTAATGCATCTATATACTTGGTAAAGGGTGGAAGGCTCGGCCTTATGCCTGGTGTTTTGTTCCACTCTTGCCGCCCTAGTTTCCGTCATACCGGTGTTATGTTCCCGGATTTTGCGTCCCTTACGCGGTCGGGTGATTTATGGGACCCCCCTGACAGTTCGCTTTGAATAAAACTTGTCCAGCAAGGCCCAACATTGACTTTTACCATTTGCCTCACCACCACCTACTTTTTCCCTTGGGAGTCGCGCATCCCAGGGGTCATCTTTTATTCAGCCCCCCGGGCCAATGCTTGTCTAAGTGTTGGTCCAAACTAGAGCCCTTTGCAGCGCCCCCTCAAGGAAACTTGAGGTCTGGTTTTAGTTGTACGGATTGCTCATCCGGTCGTGGCCTGAGACGAGATACGCGCGGCTACTATCAGGATGTCGGCACGCCGGGAGGCTTTGCTGGTCTTGTTTTACCATTGTCGAAATGTCTTGATGTACCGGGATTCCGAGCCTGATCGGAGTGTCTCGGGTGAAGGTCTATTCCTTCGATGATCGCGAGAGCTTGTCATGGGCTAAGTTGGGACACCCCTGCAGGGTATAAACTTTCGAGAGCCGTGCCCGCGGTTATGTGGCAGATGGGAATTTGTTAATGTCCGGTTGTAGATAACCTGAAGTTGACCTTAATTAAAATACATCAACCGTGTGTGTTACCGTGATGGTCTCTTTCCGGCGTAGTCCGGGAAGTGAACACGGTGTTGGAGTTATGATTGACGTAGGTTGCTATAGGATCACTTCTTGATCATACTTTTATCGACCGTGCTTTGCCTTCTCTTCTCGCTCTCATTTGCGTATGTTAGCCTCCGTATATGCTAGTCGCTTGCTGCAGCTCCACCTCATGCCTTTACCTTACCCATAAGCTTAAATAGTCTTGATCTCGCGGGTGTGAGATTGCTGAGTCCTCGTGGCTCACGGATACTTCAAAACCAGTTTGCGGTGCCTATGTTACCGGCGGTGGCGAACCCAGCTCAAGGAGGAGCTCGATGAAGATCTTGCCCTTTGTGTTGTTTTCGTTCTAGTTGATCAGTAGTGGAGCCCAGTTGGGGTCGATCAGGGTCCTTTGTCGCATTTGGGGTTCTTCTTTCATTTTGGTTCCGTAGTCGGACTTTGATTGTATCTGGATGATGTAATGCTTTATTCTTGTAATTGTGTGAAGTGGCGGTTGTAAGCCAACTATGTATCTTTTCCCTTATGTATTACATGGATTGTGCGAAGATTACCTCACTTGCGACATTGCTTTCAATGCGGTTATGCCTCTAAGTCGTGCTTCGACACGTGGGAGATATAGCCGCATCGAGGGCGTTACAATTGGGAAGTAATAAGTAGATGATGGGTTGCTAGAGTGACAGAAGCTTAAACCCTAGTTTATGCGTTGCTTCGTAAGGGGCTGATTTGGATCCATATGTTTCATGCTATGGTTAGGTTTACCTTAATACTTTTGTTGTAGTTGCGGATGCTTGCAATAGAGGTTAATCATAAGCGGGATGCTTGTTCAAGTAAGAACAGCACCCAAGCACCGGTCCACCCACATATCAAATTATCAAAGTACCGAACGCAAATCATATGGGCGTGATGAAAACTAGCTTGACGATATTCCCATGTGTCCTCGGGAGCGCTTTTCCTATTATAAGAGTTTGTCCAGGCTTGTCCTTTGCTACAAAAAGGATTGGGCCACCTTGCTGCACTTTGTTTACTTTTGTTACTTGTTGCTCGTTACAATTTATCTTATCACAAAACTATCTGTTACCACTTATTTCAGTACTTGCAGAGAATACCTTGCTGAAAACCGCTTATCATTTCCTTCTGCTCCTCGTTGGGTTCGACACTCTTACTTATCGAAAGGACTACGATAGATCTCCTATACTTGTGGGTCATCACCGGTCTGCTCTGTACCAATTCGTTGATAACGTATTGTACAGAAGAAGACCGAATGGGGTGAAATTGATGTGCATCTCCCGGGAGGAAGGACTAAAGCTGTTGGCAGAGATACATGGAGGTATATGTCGCTCCCACATAGGGTCGAGAGCCCTTGTCGGCAAGGCTTTCCGGCAAGGTTTCTTCTGGCCCACCGCCCTCCAGGATGCGATGGTGCTAGTAACCAAGTGTGAAGCGTGCCAGTTCCATTCAAAGAAGCTCCATCAACCAGCTCAAGCCCTTCAAACTATCCCTCTCTCCTGGCCCTTCACGGTCTGGGGGCTCGACATATTGGGCCCTTTCCCCTGTGCTGTCGGGGCTTTGAGTACTTGTACGTCGCAATCGACAAGTTCACAAAGTGGCCAGAGGTGGAAGCAGTGAGGAAGGTGACAGCGCAGTCAGCCATCAAGTTCTTCAAGGGGCTAGTGTGCCGTTTCGGGGTGCCCAACAGGATCATCACCGACAACGACACACAGTTCACAAGCCATGCCTTCATACATTACATTGAAGATCTCGGCAGCAGGGTCTGTTTTGCTTCCGTGGCACACCCATGGAGCAATGGCCAAGCGGAGAGAGCAAATGCTGAAGTCCTGCGAGGCTTAAGGACGAAGACTTTTGACAGGCTGCGCAAGAGTGGAAGGTGCTGGATTGATGAGTTGCCGGCGGTTCTTTGGTCGATCAGAACGACGCCAAATCGAGCCACCGGCCAGACACCCTTTGCCCTGGTTTACGGGGCAGAAGCAGTTCTCCCCACAGAACTCATATACGGGTCACCTCGAGTGCTCGCTTATGATGAGCTTGAGCAAGAGCGATTGTGGCAAGATGACGTGACGCTCCTTGAGGAAGATCGTCTCCGGGCGGCTGTGAGAGCAGCATGCTACCAGTAAGCCTTGCGCCGCTACCATAGCCGCAAGGTTCATGCCCGGAGCTTTGAGAAGGCGACCTTGTTCTTCGGCACGTTCAGTCGGCCAAGAATTCCAACAAGTTGACCCCGAAGTGGGAAGGCCCTTATCGGGTAACACGAGTGTCGGGGAACGGACGCGTGAGGGGACACGCCCACCGCGAGCACCTATGGGGCCGGGGCCCCTTCGTGTGTTCGGTACAAGGGCGGAGGAGGCACAGAGAGCAGATCGAGGCGATGCGCGCGGGCGCGATTTTTACCCAGCTTCGGGCCGCGATGGTCGCGTAAAACCCTACTGCTGCTTTGTGTTGTATTTGATCTTGCTCAAGAATGAGCTTATGGTGGAGTTGTGTGGAGTGAACTGAACTAACCGAACCCCAGGCACTAGCGTTGCCAAGGATCCGAACCCCCGAACCTCCGAACCTCCGAACCTCCCCTACGTTGTGCATGGGCCTCCTTTTATAGGGCAAGGGTCACCAACAGTGTCAGCGTGGGAGAGGGGTAAAAATGTAAAAGAGGTGGTAGTTGGAGCAGTCGGGGAGCAGTGCAGCTACGATGTATGAATAGTGGATTCTACCTACTTTTGACAGAGGGGGACAAGGGCATTTAATGCCCGTCGCCGTCGACCCCAAAAGCTCCCGCCCTTGCGTCTCCGTTTGCCACGGCGATGGAGCCACCACCGTGGAGTGCCACCGCACCCCTCATGTAGCACAGCCATCCGCCACGCGTCTCTGGAGAGGGCTTAAGGCGACGCGTGGGCGGATGAGCTGGAGTGTGGGCACACAGCGCAGCTCTCCCGGCAAGTACCTTGCCGGGGTCTTGATCTTGCCGGACCCGGGAGCTTGTCGGGCTCTGTAACTTGCCGCTCCCCGGGCCCTCGCCAGGACGCGTATAGTGCCGAGGCGTGTCTTCTGCGATGTGATCTTCTAGTCTCCCCGGCGAGCTCCTCTCGCCAAGGCCTTGCGTGAGTGATGCAATCTTGAGCCTGGAACGGCCTTCCCGGCAAGCTCCTCTTGCCGGGGTCTCGATCTTCTGTCTTGTACACTTTGTTCTTGAATGGCTTGATATGGAGCGGGAATGATCTCCGGCAAGCGCAGGGTAGATCCAGCCGCGGGGAGCTGCGACTGCCCGTGCACAAGTTGGGGTAATGAGGTACCCCTACCTTAGTACACCGACAGGAGCCCCCGGGCCTGGGCCATACACGGTGCCGAGCGCTGTTGGGCCAGGCCCAAAACAGTGCACGGGCACACGAGGCCCACGGCGTGCCGACTCCACTTCTGCATCCGCCGCCTCCCCGTAACGGCACGCGTCGATTGCGGCGTCGTGGGAGACGTGGGCGGCGCATGCAGCCTTTAAGGCATCCACCCCGTGATCGTGGTGCAGAGCGAGGTCGCTTCACCCGTCGCTCCGGCTCCGCTTTTTCGCCACGCGGCCCTCATGCACGGGGGTCGTGGGCGGCGAAGGTGGGAGACCGAGCCGTCACGGGCGGAGAAGGCGAGTCGGCCCCGCTCCTCTGGCCTTCTCGCTTCCTGATTGGTCGGCCAGGCGGTTGAGCCCCCACCTCGCCCCTTTAAAAAGGGGCGGAAGGGGAGCACAATGGCCACACTCATCCTCTTCTCCCTTCGTCTTCATCTTCTGTTCTTCTTGCCGCCATGGAAGGAGGGAATCCCGGCTCTTCGACGGTGGCGGCGAGGGTCGCCTCTAGGCAGCGCACCTCTCCCTATCCCGCTCCCGTGGCAGCGGAGCCGGCCACGAGAGGGAGAGGGAGGGGGCGTGGCCGCGGACGAGGCCGAGGGCGTGGCCGAGGCGGTCGGGGGAGAGGCGGTCGTGGTGATCGCCTCCCGTCTCCCCGACGCGTCTCCGCCCACGATGCAGTCCACACCGGGATGACCTCAGGAGTTCTTCATCAAGCTTCGAGCACCTCGGCGCCGCCTCGATTGCGGCCCGTTTGCGGACGCGATGGGGCGGATCCACCCGACGTGATGGAGTTGCGCATGAGGGGCTGCGGGATCAGCGGCACTTTCGGGTGAGTGTCGTGTCCCCAGCCCGGCGTGATGTTCTTCGACCGAGGGTGGAAGGCGTTCGCCGGATCCATAGCTTGACGGCGGGGTTCACCCTCCATTTCAAGTTAATGGATGGTGACCTTCTCGCCGTCAAGGTCTTGGCGACTACGGGACCCGGTGCGCTGCTGTGTGGACAGCTCCTCGGATAGCGAAGGCTCCTCCCGCGCGAGTGACGAGGAGGAGAGCGGCAGCGGACAGCGAGGGGATGGCGGGCCCGACTAGGCGTCGGACACGCTGCCTCGCGCCCCGGCGACCCCATCTTCTGGTCGCGGCCTCCTGAACTCCCCGGGCCGTCTCCTTGGGCGGTGGCGTGGGAGGCTGCGGAAGAGGAAGAGGGGAGTGGCGGCAAGGCCGTTAAATCGAGTCGAGGCGAGGTGCCCTCGTCGGCGGCCGATGTCCCACTACCCGTCTTCAAGCTCTGCCTCCGGCGCTTCGTCTCCGCCAAGCTCTGGCCGGCCCCGGGTGTTCTCTTGGTGTCTTGGCGCCCGTGGCTCTCCGGGATCGTTCCCCATGCCCGTCACCTTGCGCAGCTCCTGGGGCACGGCGGCGTCACCGCCACGCTCTCCTAGGCGCCCCTTTCGCCCTTCCCCGACAAGCTCCTCTTGCCGGGGCCTCCTTCCCCAGCAAGCTTCTCTTGCCGGGGGCTCCTTGACCTACCTCCTGAACTCCTGAACAGAGAAACAGGAGAAGGATCACGGGCACCTTATCTTTTTAATTTGTAAGCCCTCGGGCATTAGCTGCATTTAAGAACTTGTAATCCTCTCTATCATGTTTTTCATCCTCTATGGACATGTACTAAACTAGGATGTTTTTAATGAAAAGTGGGGAAAGCTTGCCGGACCGAGTCTTTTACTTGACTGCGTGCCTTGTGTGTTCTTACGCTATCGGGGAGCTTGCCGGGGCGAACACGCTTGCCGAGTGCGGGACAGCCCGCCGGCGGTGTTGCTTCCGGCAAGCAACCTTGCCGGGCCAGTTGCGACGCTTAACTTGCTGAGCAGGCTCGAAAGCAAGATAAGGGTGCAGCGGCACACTTGTGTTTGTTGAGCGGACTCGGAAACAAACCAAGCACATAATCGGGCCACGACTCGGCTCCTCCACGCACGGGTTTTACAAGACACGCTTTCGTTCAAAGACTTGATCCCGCTTTCCGGTCCATGAGAGGATGCATGACGAGGATGAAAACTTATCGATATCGCAGCCCCCAGCAACTCTAGCTTGCGGAGGCGAATCTTGGCGCCGCAGCCCAATGAGCTGGTTTGCGGGAAGAACCTTGGCACTCGCAGCCCCGGCGACTCGGCTTGCCGGGTCCAGTGCTGGTGTGATCTTCGGTTCCTCCTTGTTGCTGCAATTTCAGCCATGAAAACAGCTGAGATAGATCTGCAACATCTTCATTATTTACATGTATATGTATGTAAGTCTTGATTACAGCAGATGCGATGCCGACTCGCCCTTCGTATGTTTGTACTCTCGCTCTCGGGAGCTTGCGGGCGAACACGCTTGCGAGAAAAGGGACAGCCCGCCGGCGGTGTTGCTTCCGGCAAGCAACCTTGCCGGGCCAGTTGCGACGCTTAACTTGCTGAGCAGGCTCGAAAGCAAGATAAGGGTGCAGCAGCACACTTGTGTTTGTTGAGCGGACTCGGAAACAAACCAAGTACGCAACTGGGCCACGACTTGGCTCCTCTCGCGTTCAAGTCTCTCATACGAAGGACATCCTACGGCAGGGCTCGCCACGTTACACCCTCTACTTTACATCCTTTGTGCGCTTTTACCCTACGCTTCTAGGGAACTTGCCGGCGCTTAACACGCTTGCTGAGTGCGGAACATCAGCAGCCCGCTGGCTGGTGTCGCTTCCGGCAAGCAACCTTGCCGCGTCTAGTCGCGACGCACTTAACTTGCTGAACAGACTCGAAACAAAACAAGGGCGCGAAGCTGGTCGCGGCTCACTTTTAACCCGTTGAGTGTGCTCGAAGCAAGATAAGGGTGCGGCTATCCGCAAGCAGGCTCCTCCGCGCACAGGTTTTGCGTACAAAGGACGAATCGCACGAGGGATATAACATAAAAAAGCATGGAATTAAGGAGTGCTCTGCACAAAAGCTCGAGCAACTTAGCTTTTCTTTTTTTTTGTTTCCTTGCACTTGCTGGTGGAGCTCGATGGCGCGTCCTCGACGGCAGCGCAGCACTCCGGGGAGGTGCGTTTGCCGGAACGAGCACCAGAGCTGTCCTTGCCGGGCTTAAAGCGTTCCGAGGAGCTACGCTCGCCGGAGTGAGCACCAGAGCCGTCCTTGCCGGACTTAGAGCTCGATGGCGCGTCTTCGACGGCAGTGTAGCGCTCCAGGGAAACACGCTTGCCGACGCGGAGGGGAGCGGGAGCGAGCGGCGCGAGGAACAGGATATGCTCGGACTCCTAGTAGCGATAGGAGGAGCAGAGTCCTGCACCGGCACTTTCGCTTTGCTTGTGTCTGGACGTTGGTCCGGAACATCCTGCGAGCCTCCGGTACGTCCCTGCTCCAGTAGGCGGATACCACTTCCCGTGGTATGGTGCTGCTGGGTTGTCGTACGCTGAGATGGACGTGGATCCACGGAGGCCGACGCGCGGTCATCCGTCCTGTCCCTGGATCTGGTGGCGCCGCGAGTACCCTCGCCGGTGTCCACCCTTCTGCTGGCGTCTCCTCCGCCCACCGCTGGCTCCGGTGGCGGCGGGTGAGACGCAGACGGGTCTGCGACCTTTGAGGCCCTCGTCTTCGGGGCCATGGCGCAGTTGTCGATGAAGTTGCTGACGAAGTCGGAGAGGTTGATGAAGAACGCGCGCGCAAACGCCGGATCAGGTCCGCACAACCTCGACGCCCCCTGCCTGGCGCGCCAAAGATGTCGGGGACGGACGCGTGAGGACACGCGCCGCGCGAGCACCTATGGGGCGGGGCCCTTCGTGTGTTGATGCGAGGCGGAGGAGGCACTGAGAGCAGATCGAGGCGTCTTGTGGGCGCGATTTTACCCCAACCGGACGCGATGGTCGCGTAAAACCCTACTGCTGCTTTGTGTTGTATTTGATCTTGCTCAAGAATGAGCTTATGGTGGAGTTGTGTGGAGTGAACTGAACTAACCGAACCCCAGGCACTAGCGTTGCCAAGGATCCGAACCCCGAACCTCCGAACCTCCGAACCTCCGAACCTCCCCTACGTTGTGCATGGGCCTCCTTTTATAGGGCAAGGGGTCACCAACAGGTGTCAACGTAGGAGAGAGGGGTAAAAATGTAAAAGAGGTGGTAGTTGGAACAGTGCGGGAACAGTGCAGCTACAGTGTATGAATAGTGGATTCTACCTACTTTTGACAGAGGGGGACAAGGGCATTTAATGCCCGTCGCCGTCGACCCCAAAAGCTCCCGCCCTTGCGTCTCCGTTTGCCACGGCGATGGAGCCACCACCGTGGAGTGCCACCGCACCCCTCATGTAGCTGACCATCCGCCAGCGTCTCTGGAGAGGGCTTAAGGCGACGCGTGGGCGGATGAGCTGGAGTGCGGGCACACAGCGCAGCTCTCCCGGCAAGTACCTTGCCGGGGTCTTGATCTTGCCGGACCCGGGAGCTTGTCGGGCTCTGTAACTTGCCGCTCCCCGGGCCCTCGCCAGGACGCGTATAGTGCCGAGGCGTGTCTTCTGCGATGTGATCTTCTAGTCTCCCCGGCGAGCTCCTCTCGCCAAGGCCTTGCGTGAGTGATGCAATCTTGAGCCTGGAACGGCCTTCCCGGCAAGCTCCTCTTGCCGGGGTCTCGATCTTCTGTCTTGTACACTTTGTTCTTGAATGGCTTGATATGGAGCGGGAATGATCTCCGGCAAGCGCAGGGTAGATCCAGCCGCGGGGAGCTGCGATTGCCCGTGCACAAGTTGGGGTAATGAGGTACCCCTACCTTAGTACACCGACAACGAGTCACCAGGCCCGGCGCAGTCCGGCTAGAGACCGGAGATGTCGTTCCAGTGAGCAACTCCTGGAACATCAAGCATCTCCACAAGTTTTACCCATAAAGCGCGGATGTCGGGCCTCCCGTCAAGCCACCCTTTTGTACAAGCCTTGCCGGCAAGGCATGTAACCCTTTGTACAAAGCCAGGCGCAGACCCTGAGCAAAAATAAACGAAGTGCTGGCGCCCTAAGTTATAGCATGCATGCTAGGTTGAGTCTCTTCCTCGGTTAGGGTTGATAATGCTTAGTGGTGACCGACCCCTAGCTTAGAGGTCGAGTGCGCGTCTCTCTGTTCTTCTCTATCTTGTTTGGTTCGCAGGACACATGTATATCCTTGCCGAGCTGCTCTGGAAGAAAGGGGACGGACCAACGTCCGGGCCCTGGCAAGCCAGAGTTGTTGGGGGCTACAAGAGCAAAGATACATCCACGGCAAGCCAAGGTTGTCGGGGGCTGCAGATCCAGATAAGTTCTCTATCCCCTATCATGCATTTCGTTATGGACTGGGATACATGAAACCCCGTTCTATCCCTGAGCTACTGTGCTCCCCTTTTTCGGCACCCAAGGATTATCCCCTCGGTCTGAATCTGGTCGTAGCCGCGACAGCAAAGTATATGAACGAGGAGCCTAAGCCCACCTCATCCCTGCCTCCGCCAAGGACGTGAGAAAGGTCGAGTGAAGTGGGGAGACTGCAAGGCCTGTTGCCAGGCGAAAAACGTTTATCTTAAAAAATAACAAGGATTCACTCCTTGTCGTGGGTTTCACCCGCGAACGAAAATCCCGGCAAACACCCCTTTTTCATTAAAAAACATCCCATACAGGTACAGTTCATACAAAATGAAAAACATGAACAAGGGGATTACAAGTTCTAAAGTTAACAAAGGCCCGAAGGCTTACAAGACTAAAAAAGATAAGATGCCCGTAATCCCTTGAAGGAAATATGCCCTAGAGGCAATAATAAAGTTATTATTTATTTCCTTATTTCATGATAAATGTTTATTATTCATGCTAGAATTGTATTAACCGGAAACATATACATGTGTGAATATATAGACAAACAGAATGTCACTAGTATGCCTCTACTTGACTAGCTTGTTAATCAAAGATGGTTATGTTTCCTAACCATGAACAAGGAGTTGTTATTTGATTAACAAGGTCACATCATTAGTTGAACGATCTGATTGACATGACCCATTCCGTTAGCTTAGCACACGATCGTTTAGTATGTTGCTATTGCTTCCTTCATGACTTATACATGTTCCTATAACTATGAGATTATGCAACTCCGTTTGCGGAGGAACACTTTGGTACTACCAAAGCGTCACTGGCGTAATCGGGTGATTATAAAGGAGTACTACAGTGTCTCCAAAGGCAGATGTTGGGTTGGCGTATTTGAGATTAGGATTTGTCACTCCGAATGTCGGAGAGGTATCTCTGGGCCCTCTCGGTAATGCACATCACTTAAGCCTTGCAAGCATTGTAACTAATGAGTTAGTTGCGAGATGATGTATTACGGAACGAGTAAAGAGACTTGCCGGTAACGAGATTGAACTAGGTATTGGATACCGACGATCGAATCTCGGGCAAGTAACATACCGATGACAAAGGGAACAACGTATGTTGTTATGCGGTTTGACCGATAAAGATCTTCGTAGAATATGTAGGAGCCAATATGGGCATCCAGGTCCCGCTATTGGTTATTGACCAAGAATAGTTCTAGGTCATGTCTACATAGTTCTCGAACCCGTAGGGTCCGCACGCTTAAGGTTTCGATGACAGCTATATTATGAGTTTATGAGTTTTGATGTACCGAAGGAGTTCGGAGTCCCGGATGAGATCGGGGACATGACGAGGAGTCTCGAAATGGTCGAGATGTAAAGATCGATATATTGGACGACTATATTGGAGTTCGGAAAGGTTCCGAGTGATTCGAGTATTTTTCGGAGTACCGGGGAGTTACGGGAATACGGGGAAGAGTATTGGGCCTTAATGGGATTTAGTGGGAAGGAGCCGAGGAGGCGCGCGCCTCCCAAGCCCAGATCCGAATTGGACAAAGGGTTTGGGGCGCGGCCCCCTCTTCCTTCCTTCTCCACTTCCCTCTTTCCCCCCTTGACCTAGTTGGACTAGGAAAGAAGGAATCCTACTCGGTGGGAGTAGGACTCCTTGGCGCCCTCCTCCTAGGGCCGGCCTCCTCCTCCCTCCCTCCTTTATATCTGGGGCGGGGGCACCCCATAGACACAAGTTGATCTACGGATCGTTCCTTAGCCGTGTGCGGTGCCCCTTCCACCATATTCCACCTCGGTCATATCGTCCGCAAAGCTTAGGCGAAGCCTGCGCGATAGAACATCAAGATCGTCACCACGCCATCGTCTTGTGGAACTCTCCTCGACACTCGGCTGGATCGGAGTTCGAGGGGCGTCATCGAGCTGAATGTGTGCTGAACTCGGAGGTGCCGACGTTCGGTACTTGGATCGGTCGGATCGTGAAGGCGACGACTACATCAACAGCGTTGCGCTTAACGCTTCGCTTACGGTCTCACGAGGGTGCGTGGACAACACTCTCCCTCTCGTTGCTATGCCATCACCATGATCTTGCGTGTGCGTAGGAAATTTTTGAAATTACTCGTTCCCCAACAGTGGCATCCGAGCCTAGGTTTTTATGGTTTGATGTTTTGCACGAGTAGAACACAAGTGAGTTGTGGGCGATACAAGTCATACTACCTACCAGCATGTCATATTTTGGTTCAGCGGTATTGTGAGATGAAGCGGGCGGACCGATATTCAGCGCAGACGCTTACGCGAGACTGGTTTCACCGTTACGAGCACTCGTGCTTAAAGGTGATGGCGGGTGTCTGTCTCTCTCACTTTAGTTGAACTGAGTATGGCTACGCCCGGTCCTTGAGAAGGTTAAAAGGAGTCTATTTGACGAAATATCGTTGTGGTTTTGATGCGTAGGTAAGAACGGTTCTTGCTAAGCCCGTAGCAGCCACGTAAAATTTGCAACAACAAAGTAGAGGACGTCTAACTTGTTTTTGCAGGGCATGTTGTGATGTGATATGGTCAAGGCGTGATGCTATATTTTATTGTATGAGATGATCATGTTTTGTAACCGATGTTATCGGCAATGGCAGAGCCATATGGTTGTCGCTTTATTGTATGAAATGCAAGCGCCTGTAATTGCTTTACTTTATCACTAAGCTGTAGCGATAGTCGTAGAAGCAATAGATGGCGAACGACAACGATGCTACGATGGAGATCAAGGTGTCGCGCCGGTGGCGATGGTGATCATGACGGTGCTTGAAGATGGAGATCACAAGCACAAGATGATGATGGCCATATCATATCACTTATATTGATTGCATGTGATGTTTATCTTTTATGCATCTTATCTTGCTTTGATTGGCGGTAGCATTTTAAGATGATCTCTCACTAAAATTATCAAGTAGTGTTCTCCACGAGTATGCACCGTTGCCAAAGTTCGTCGTGCCCGGACACCACGTGATGATCGGGTGTGATAAGCTCTCGTCCATCTACAGCGGGTGCAAGCCAGTTTTGCACACGCAGAATACTCAGTTATACTTGACGAGCCTAGCATATGCAGATATGGCCTCGGAACACGGAGACCGAAAGGTCGGCGTGAATCATATAGTAGATATGATCAACATAAGATGTTCACCATTGAAAACTACTCCATCTCACGTGATGATCGGTTATGGTTTAGTTGATTTGGATCGCGTGATCACTTAGATGACTAGAGATGTACATTTAAGTGGGAGTTCTTAAGTAATATGATTAATTGAACTTAAATTTATCATGAACTTAGTCCTGGTAGTATTTTGCAAATTATGTTGTAGATCAATAGCTCGCGTTGTTGCTTTCATATGTTTGTTTTTGATATGTTCCTAGAAAATTGTGTTGAAAAATGTTAGTAGCAATGATGCGGATTTGATCCGTGATCCGAGGTTTATCCTCATTGCTGCCTGAAGAATTATGTCCTTAATGCACCGCTAGGTGACGGACCTATTGCAGGAGCGGATGCTGAGGCGTTATGAGCGTTTGGCTAGCTCAATATGATGACTACTTGATAGTTTTGTGCACCATGCTTTATGGCTTAGAATCGGGACTTCAAAGATGTTTTGAACATCATGGACCATATGAGATGTTCCAGAATTGAAGTTAAATATTTCAAGCAAATACCGAGTTGAGAGATATGAAGTCTCCAACAAGTTCTATAGCTAAAAGATGGAGGAGAATCGCTCAACTAGTGAGCATGTGCTCAGATTATGCAGGTACTTCAATCGCTTGAATCAAGTGGGAGTTAATCTTCGAGATAAGATAGTGATTGACAGAATTCTCTAGTCACCATCACCAAGTTAGTAGAACTTCGTGATGAACTATAGTATGCAAGGGATGATGAAAATGATTCCGAGTTCTTCGTGATGTTGAAATCGACGAATGTAGAAATCAAGAAAGAGCATCAAGTGTTGATGATTGACAAGACCACTAGTTTCAAGAAAAGGGCAAAGGGAAAGAAAGGGAACTTCAAGTGGAAAGACAAGCAAGTTGTCACTCCCATGAAGAAGCTCCAAGCTGGACCAAAGCACTGAAACCGAGTGCTTACTTTGCAAAGGAAATGGTCCCGAAGCGGAAATGCCCGAATATTTGGTGGATAAGAAGGATGGCAAAGTGAACAAAGGTATATTTGATATACATGTTATTGATGTGTACTTTACTAGTGTTTATAGCAACCCCTCGGTATTTGGTACTGGTTCAGTTGCTAAGAGTAGTAACTCGAAGCGGAGTTGCGAGAATAAGCGAAACTAGTTAAGGGTGAAGTGACGATGTGTGTTGAAAGTAGTTTCAAGATTGATATGATCATCATCGCACACTCCCTATACTTTCGGGATTAGTGTTGAACCTAAATAAATGTTATTTGGTGTTTGCGTTGAGCATGAATATGATTTGATCATGTTTATTGCAATCGGTTATTCATTTAAGTAAGAGAATAAACTGTTATTACATTTACATGAATAAAACCTTATATGGTTACACACCCAATGAAAATGGTTCATTGGATCTCGATCGTAGTGATACACATATTCATAATATTGAAACCAAAAGATGCAAAGTTAATAATGATAGTGCAACTTATTTGTGGCATTGCCGTTTAGGTCATATTGGTGTAAAGCGCATGAAGAAACTCCATCTTGATGGGATTTTGGAATCACTTGATTATGAATCACTTGATGCTTGCGAACCGTGCCTTTTGGGCAAGATGACTAAAACTCCGTTCTCGGAACAATGGAACAAGCTCTTGACTTATTGGAAATAATACATACCGATGTATGCGATCCAATGAGTGTTGATGCTCGTGGCAAGTATCGTTATTTTCGACCTTCACAAGATGATTTGAGCAGATATGGGTATATCTACTTGATGAAACATAAGTCTGAAATAGTTGAAATGTTCAAAGAATTTTAGAGTGAAGTGGAAAATCATCGTAACAAGAAAATAAAGTTTCTGTGATCTGATCGTGGAGATGAATATTTGAGTTACGAGTTTGGACTTCAATCAAAACAATGTGGAATAGTTTCACAGCTCACGCCACCTGGAACACCACAATGTTATGGTGTGTCCAAACATCGTAACCGCACTTTATTGGATATAGTGCAATCTATGATGTTTCTTCTTGATTTACCAATATCGTTTTGGGATCATGCATTAGAGACAGCTGCATTCACGTTAAATTGGGCACCATCTAAATCCGTTGAGGCGACACTATATGAACTGTGGTTTAGCAAGAAACCCAAGTTGTCGTTTCTTAAAGTTTGGAGTTGCGATGCTTATGTGAAAAGTTTCATCTGATAAGCTCAAACCCAAATCGAGAAGCGTCTTCATAGAATACCCAAAGGAAATTGTTGGGTACACCTTCTATCACAGATCCGAAGGCAAGATATTCGTTGCTTAAGATGGATCCTTTCTAGAGAAGGAGTTTCTCTCGAAAGAAGTGAGTGGGAGGAAAGTAGAACTTGATGAGGTATGGCTGTACTGTTCCCTTATTGGAAAGTAGTTCATCACGAAATCTGTTCTTGTGACTACTATACCAATTAGTGAGGAAGTTAATGATGATGATCATGTAACTTCAGATCAAGTTACTACCGAACCTCGTAGGTAAAACAGTGAGATTCGCACTAGAGTGGTGCGGTAATCCTGTTACGGAAGTCGTGTTACTTGACCATGACAAACCTACAAACTATGAGGAAGCGATGATGAGCCCAGATTCCGCAAAATGGTTTGAGGCCATGAAATCGAGATATGATCCATGTATGAGAACAAAGTATGGACTTTGATGGATTTGCCGATGATCGGCAAACCATAGAAAATAAATGGATCTTCAAGAGGAAGACGGACGTTGATAGTAGTGTTACTATCTACAAAGCTCGACTTGTTGCAAAAGGTTTTCGACAAAGTTCAAGATGTTGACTACAATGAGATTTTCTCAAGCTGTAGCGATGCTTAAGTCTGTCCGAATCATGTTAGCAATTGCCACAATTTATGAAATTTGGCAAATGGATGTAAAACTGCATTCTGAATGGTTTTACGGAGGAAGAGTTGTATATGATGCAACCGAAGTTTTTTTGATCCAAAGGAGCTAACAAAGTGTGCAAGCTCCAGCGATCCATTTATGGACTGGTGCAAGCATCTCGGAGTTGGAATATACGCTTTGATAAGTTGATCAAAGCATATAGTTTATCTGAGACTTGGAGTGAAGCCTGTATTTACAAGAAAGTGAGTGGGAGCAATACAACATTTCTGATAAGTATATGTGAATGACATATTGTCGATCAGAAATAATGTAGAATTATTCTGTAAAGCATAAAGGAGTGTTTTAAAGGAGTTTTTCAAAGAAAGACCTCGGTGAAGTTGCTTACATATTGAGCATCAAGATCTATAGAGATAGTTCAAGGCGCTTGATAAGTTTTTCAATGAGTACATACCTTGACAAGATTTTGAAGTAGTTCAAAATAGAACAGTCAAAGAAAGAGTTCTTGCTGTGTTACAAGGTGTGAAATTGAGTAAGATTCAAAACCCGACCACGGCAGAAGATAGAAAGAGAATGAAAGTCATTCCCTATGCCTTGGCCATAGGTTCTATAAAGTATGTCATGTTGTGTACCGGATCCATTGTATACCCTGCCTTTGAGTTTGACAAGGAGTACAATAGTGATCTAGGAGTAGATCATGGACAGCGGTCAAAATTATCCTTAGTGGAATAAGGATATGTTTCTCGATTATGGAAGTGAAAGGTTCGTCGTAAAGGGTTACGTCGATGCAAGTTTTGACACTGATCTGGATGACTCTAAGTCTCGATCTAGATACATATTGAAAGTGGGAGCAATTAGCTAGGGTAGCTTCGTGCAGAGCATTGTAGACATAGAAAAATTGCAAAATACATAACGGATCTGAATGTGAAAGACCCGTTGACTAAGACTCTCTCACAAGCAAAACATGATCACACCTTAGTACTCTTTGGGTGTTAATCACATAGCGATGTGAACTAGATTACTGAATCTAGTAAACCCTTTGGGTGTTGGTCACATGACGATGTGAACTATGGGTGTTAATCACATGATGATGTGAACTATCGATGTTAATCACATGGTGATGTGATCTAGATTATTGACTCTAGTGCAAGTGGGAGCTGAAGGAAATATGCCCTAGAGGCAATAATAAAGTTATTATTTATTTCCTTATTTCATGATAAATGTTTATTATTCATGCTAGAATTGTATTAACCGGAAACATATACATGTGTGAATATATAGACAAACAGAATGTCACTAGTATGCCTCTACTTGACTAGCTTGTTAATCAAAGATGGTTATGTTTCCTAACCATGAACAAGGAGTTGTTATTTGATTAACAAGGTCACATCATTAGTTGAATGATCTGATTGACATGACCCATTCCGTTAGCTTAGCACACGATCGTTTAGTATGTTGCTATTGCTTCCTTCATGACTTATACATGTTCCTATAACTATGAGATTATGCAACTCCGTTTGCGGAGGAACACTTTGGGTACTACCAAGCGTCACAACATAACGGGTGATTATAAAGGAGTACTACAGGTGTCTCCAAAGGCAGATGTTGGGTTGGCGTATTTGAGATTAGGATTTGTCACTCCGAATGTCGGAGAGGTATCTCTGGGCCCTCTCGGTAATGCACATCACTTAAGCCTTGCAAGCATTGTAACTAATGAGTTAGTTGCGAGATGATGTATTACGGAGCGAGTAAAGAGACTTGCCGGTAGCGAGATTGAACTAGGTATTGGATACCGGCGATCGAATCTCGGGCAAGTAACATACCGATGACAAAGGAACAACGTATGTTGTTATGCGGTTTGACCGATAAAGATCTTCGTAGAATATGTAGGAGCCAATATGGGCATCCAGGTCCCGCTATTGGTTATTGACCAAGAATAGTTCTAGGTCATGTCTACATAGTTCTCGAACCCGTAGGGTCCTTGCGCTTAAGGTTTCGATGACGGCTATATTATGAGTTTATGAGTTTTGATGTACCGAAGGAGTTCGAGTCCCGGATGAGATCGGGGACATTACGAGGAGTCTCGAAATGGTCGAGGCGTAAAGATCGACATATTGGACGACTATATTCGGAGTTCGGAAAGGTTCGAGTGATTCGAGTATTTTTGAGTACCGGGAGTTACGGAATACGGGGAAGAGTATTGGGCCTTAATGGGCTTTAGTGGGAAGGAGCCACGAGGCGCGCGCCCTCCCAAGCCCAGTCCAGGTGGACAAAGGGTTTGGGCGCGGCCCCCTCTTCCTTCCTTCTCCACTTCCCCTCTTTCCCCCCTTGACCTAGTTGGACTAGGAAAGAAGGAATCCTACTCCCGGTGGGAGTAGGACTCCCTTGGCGCGCCCTCCTCCTAGGGCCGGCCTCCTCCTCCCTCCCTCCTTTATATACGGGGGCAGGGGGCACCCCATAGACACAAGTTGATCTACGGATCGTTCCTTAGCCGTGTGCGGTGCCCCCTTCCACCATATTCCACCTCGGTCATATCGTCGCAAAGCTTAGGCGAAGCCTGCGCCGATAGAACATCAAGATCGTCACCATGCCATCGTCTTGTGGAACTCTCCTTGACACTCGGCTGGATCGGAGTTCGAGGGGCGTCATCGAGCTGAGCGTGTGCTGAACTCGGAGGTGCCGTGACGTTCGGTACTTGGATCGGTCGGATCGTGAAGGCGTCGACTACATCAACGCGTTGTGCTAACGCTTCGCTTCGGTCTCGACAGTGCGTGGACAACACTCTCCCTCTCGTTGCTATGCCATCACCATGATCTTGCGTGTGCGTAGGAAATTTTTTGAAATTACTACGTTCCCCAACATCCCTTTCTTGTCCTTCTCTTCAGGAAATGGAACAAGAAAGCAGAAGGGCAAAAGGGGCGCCTAGGCGAGCTACGAGTGGCAGAAGACACCGAGAGAACATCTCGGTGGCCGTCCAAGGGCTGGATGGTGATGGCGGCGCCGGAGGCAGAGCTCGAAGACGAGGCGGCAGGACGTCAACACGCGACGAAGGCGTCGGTGCCCGCATACTCCGACTTGATGGCCTTGCCCCCCGCCCTCTTCCTCTTCCGCAGCCTCCCAATGCCAGCCGCCCAAGGAGATGACCCCAAGAAGTTCAAGGAGCCGGCAACACAGATGATGGGGTCGCTGGTGCCGCTTGGAATGGTGCCCGACGCCTAGTCGGACCCGTCATCCTGCCGCCCGCTAGCCTCGTCATCGCTGCCGTTGTCTTCCTCGCCACTCTCGCTCGAGGAGGAATCTTCGTCATCAGAAGAGCTCTCCACGCAGCACCTTACGCGAGTCCTGAAGTGCCCGAAGATCTTGACGGAGAGGAGGCCACCCTCCATTAGTTTGAAATGGAGAGTGAGCCCCTCCGTCAAGCTGCGGAGGCGAGCGAAGGTCTTCCACCCTCGGTGAAGATACATGACGTGAGGGGCGGGGAACTCAACGTCGGCCCATGTGCCACTGTTTCCACAACCCCTCATGTGTAGCCGCAACACCTGCGGCGGATCCAGCTCTATCTCCCGCGCAAATGGAGTCGGGAGGCGAAGGCGACGGTGCGGTGGCTGGCGCAGCCTGACGAAGAATTCGCAGGGGTTGTCCCCGGCGTGGCCCTCCATCGGGGGAGGGGCTGCTGGGGGAGGCGAGGCTGATCTGCCGCCCCATCCTCCTGTCCCTCGAGCACCATGACGGCCTTGACCTCGCCCCCTCCCCCTTCCTCTAGCGGCCGGCTCCGCTGCTACGAGCTCTTGGGGAGGAGCGATGCGCTGTCTGGCCGAAACCCTTGCCGCCATCGATGAAGCGTCGCCACGCCCCCTCGCCATGGTTGAAGAAGAAAGGAAGCATGAATGGGGAGAGACAGATGGCGAAAGGTTGAGAGGCACCGTTCCTCCCGCTCCCCTCTTTATAAAGGGGCGGGGGCGAGGCTCGGCCGCCCCCTCTCAGCCAATCCGGCTTGTTGAAGTGACCACAAGCGGGGCCGTTGACCACCCTCCCCGCTCCATTGAAGGCACGTGGGAATCGACCCACGCGCGCACACAACTTCCCACATCCCGCGCGCCTGTCATTCGCTCTGCATTATGCATGCAGCAAACGTGGCGCAAGGGGCGGGCGCAGAGCGACGGTTCCCAAGCGAGGGCAGTAAAGGGAGGCGGCCCTGCGGTCTCAAAGAGACACGCAAGCCGCCTCTTTACTGTCCACCACGGGATGATGCCAGCATGCTTCCGTCATGCGCGCGCATGACCCCCACGTCACGCGTTCAACGCGGGTCATGGAGAAGCGCAGCGAATGGAGCAGTTACCGCGGTGAAATCCGTCCCAACTGCCCGCGCACCGTTCTGAGCCTGGCCCAACAACGTGCTATGCTTATGTATGGCCCAGGCCCGAGGGCTCCTGTCGGTGTACAAAAGTAGGGGTTCTCCTTTTGACCCCTTTACTTGTGCACGGGCAGTCAGAGCCTCCCGCCACGGCCACGCATAACAGGGTAGGAAAGGGAAGCCGGAGAGAAGCCGAAGGCACAGGACAAACAAAGCAATGACAAGGACCAAGGCCACAAAGATCAGATGGGCGAAGCAAGTTTCCCCGGCAAGGACCCTTGCCGGGGCATCTCGCCCACGCCAGCCGAAGCGAGCCACCCTTGAGCCCACCAACGCTCGACAAACGCATTGGGACAGGGCTCAGGAGGCACCTTTGTGGTGGCATGCAGATCTTTGTGAAAACAAAGAATAGACAAGATCAAATGAGGATAGGAAGGCAACCATCCTCACCGAAGAAACCCACAAGACCCCCGGCAAGATCCTTGCCGGGGATGCCTGCGCGCCCCGACAAGGCCCTCGCCAAGCGCACCAGCAGGGACACTACCAGGCCCGCGCCAGCAAGGCCTCCGCCACCGTTCGCACGCAGCTGCCGACCCAACCAGCTGGGCAGGCGCCTGCGTGGCAACATGCAGCCCTTCGTGGAGGCTCCACCATCGCACCCCCTCAGCTGCCTGCCTGCCTACATGGCACTGCATGCATCGCTGGCCAGGGCGCGTGTCGAAGCTTGAAGGAGCGGCGACGGACGGGACGGGCCTCGCCCCCGTCCCCGATAAAGTGAAGGGACACCTAAGCCTCGCATTAAATGCATTTTGTCCTGTAATACCAGTGATAAGCTCGTGACGCTGTAGCACTTTCCACCTCTTGTGTGCCACTATGGCAACCCCTTTCGCCTATAAAAGGAGGCCCATGGCACATGGGAGAAGGATTCGGCTCTTTCGAACCTCACAGCACCTAGAGCTAGCTCGAGAGCTCAAGAACACTAAATACGTCCACCAAAGCAGGATTGTAGGGTTTTACGCATCTTTGCGGCCCGAACCTGGGTAAATCCCCTTTGTGTTGTCTACTAGTCCCGCTCTTCTCACGATCCCCGCGCCCCGCAACCGTAGAAGGGATTCCAGTGATCCCATAGGTGTCGTTTCCCACCGGCACATTCGCCCGTTTCAACGCGGTGCCGCACTATGCCTACCTTAAGCTCAAGATGCCCGGACCCCGCGGTGTTATAACAGTAAATGGAAATATGAAGCACTCCCTCCGTACCGAGGAGCACACCACGACCCTTGTAGCAGAAGTACAGAATGGCCTCCTTAGGCAAAACCTCAATCCGGCGATAAAGCCCCCGGACACCGTTAAGCGGGTCTACGCTACTATGCAACAGGACCGTCCGGCTCGTCCAGAGCTCATCTAGCAATACGACCTTCGACCCAGCTCCAATACAGCGGCGAAAGTCGTGTCGCGCATACACAACTACGCACTTAAAATACCATGGGCATGGACGGAGGCACAGCTAGACCGCGGCCCGCAATGCGGCTCAACCGCTCCAGATCCACATACATTCACTTTTTCTCTTTCTTTCAGGTTTTCTCACCTTTCAAGGCCTTTTCTGATAAACCTGCCCATCGGACCCGTAGCAGGACAGATACGCCAAGAAAGCTACGGGCTCGAACATACAAGGGAATACCCAGGTGGTCTTTGCTAACGATCGTCATACCTGTTTTAAATACCCGCACGCAGCTCGCTCTTGGTCGTGGCATGTTAATAGCCTTACTTGCTTATTGCACTAACTTGTATAGATATGCCTTGACGTATCAATCAACTTACAATGAAAAATAATCTGCAACGTTTGCCCATTATTTAAACTTTTTCCTTGTCCATTTATTTTCAATTGCACCCGTACATTCTGGTACGCTTTAATTCGCTAGGGGCTTCATTGTACCCCATAACACGGCAAGAAAGTCCGAACACTTTTACAGTATAGTTCGGCACCCCGAACTTATAGCATTATATGCATTGACTCCGAATCATGTCTTTGGTCAATAGTTGGGTTACCTGGCTCCTGTGCTTGCTACCCTACGTTCCGCTATATCGGCTAGGGTAGTAAAGAGAGAACTACTGCGATTGTGTCCCGGTTCTTTCGGACGAGCACCTTAGTAGAGAAAGCTGAAAACTAACTGTCATGATGTGGCGACAGTTGGTCAGCTATTCGAGAGGTCTTCAAATCGTTAGAGATTTTCTCCGCTTTATGCGAGGAATTGGTTTTTGTCCGATTAGGCATGTATAGCGCCCCAACTTCAGCCTTCCGAATACCAGGGGCTACGCCAAAATTTAAAATTATAGAACTCCTATAGCTAAGTGAGGGTGATAAAGCCGTATAGTCCAATTGCCTTGTTCGTTGCGCTAAACACCTCCTAAAAGGACCAAACATTTGGATAAAGAGTGTTTAGATTTATCCCGAACACCCCTGTACTAGCTACGTGGGGGCAGAAGCCGACGACTGGCCAACTCTCAAATTTTATAAACGGCTGCACAGGAGGTAAAATTTTAAATAACAAGCATTACATTACACAAAGACCTTGTTCAATATTATAGGACAGGATAATGCTTTCAAGGGAAAATAATATCCTTAGAACATTGCTCCGCCACAAGGCGAGATCCCTTCATGACACTGTCATAGTATATCTCGGGCCTGTGATGCTCCTTGCCCTTGGGCGGACCCTCGGTCATCAACTTTGTGGCATCCATGTTCGCCCAGTGCATCTTGGCGCGGGCAAAAGCCATCCACGCACCTTCAATGCAGACCGACTGCTTGATAGCATCAAGCCGAGGACAGGCAGCTACCAGCCGCTTCACGAGTCCGAAATAGCTACTAGGCACGGGCTCGGCAGGCCATAGCTGGACTATTAGGTCCTTCATGGCTAGTTCAGCCGCCTTGTGCAGCTCGACCAATTGCTTTAGCTGGTCGCTAAGAGGCGGCGGATGTTCTAATCCAAGGTATTGAGACCAGAACAACTTCTCCGTAGAGCTCCCTTCTTCGGCTCGAAAGAACTCTGCAACATCTGATATACTGCGCGGCAGATCCGCAAATGCTCCTGGAAAAATCCAAATTCGGGTAAGTAAAAGGAACGCTTCTTTCATACACTTGCTTTTGCATAATAAAAGCCTTACCCGCCGCGATATCCTGGGCCACCTGGATTTCTCGGAGGGCGCTCTGGGCTTCAGCCCGGGCATCTTGCAGGCTCTGGCGGGCCTTGGCAAGTTCGGACTCTTGAGTCTTCGAATCACGCTCCAAGGACTCGTACCTTTTGACGGCGTCCTGGAGCTCTTGCTGGACCTCGCTGACCCGGGCCTCATGCTTCTCGTACCTTTCTTAGCCACTTTGTCCTCGGCCTCGGACAATGCCTTCTTGAGGGCCGCTACTTCGGTCGCGGCCCTTAATAAAGCTCATGACACTTCAGTCAGTACAAACTTTTCATCCTTCCTACATATAAAGCACAATTCAGTGCATACCTTGGCTGTCCTCCAGTTGCTTCTTCATGAGGCCGAGTTCTTCCTCGGCCCGCTCCAAATTCCGTGTCAAGCCGGAGATCTCCACAGTATGAGCAGCAGCGGCTAGCATCGACGCCTGCTTATTCACACAGACATTTTATGTTAGACTCCTGCGAAAATCATTTTGATCCTCTGTTTGGTTCTTTTCTCCGAGCACCGAACAGAGCACCAGGGGCTACTGTCTACAAGGTGATATTCTTTTACAAGTATATTACTCACCTCAAAGCCTGTTAGAAGGCTAATGCAGGCTTCGGTTAAGCCGCTTTTGGCGGATTGGCCTTTCTCAATCACCGTACTCATAAGAGTATGGTGTTCTTCCATAACGGAAGCACCTTGTAGCGCTTCCAGCAATCTGTCCGGTGCCTCTGGATGGACAGAGGTCACCGGCGGAGGCGGCTTGCCCCCCTCGTTCGGGAGAGGCAGCCTGCCCGAATCCGGAGCCTCTTGGGTCTCCGGAGCTGTGTCCGGCTGAGGGCCGAACTGGACTCGGCCCTCATCGATGGGGTCTATAGGGGTCTTCCCCCCATGTGCCCAGCATCCGGACTTCTTTCCTCCGGCATCACCGGAACGACCTCTCCTTGGCCCTGTATCCTTCGGGACAACACCTCGGTGTTGTCCCCTGCCTTATGGGAGGTGGCCGTTGGAAGGGAATCGCTGTTCATCGCCAACGGATCCAGCGACCCCTTCGAAGAGGAGGAGAGCAGATACATGGTCTAACGCATTAAAAAACGATAAAGTGAAAAACCAGAAATATTATTACGTCCGGATACTTACGATTTGGCCAGGGGCTTGACCCTAGGCCCCCACTCCCTGCTGCTATTGGTGGCTGCGGTGGAGTAGTCCGGAAGGGAAATTTCCCCTTCTTGGGCGCCTTGGCCTCCCCATGTGTGGAGGCCTTCCTCTTCTTCTTCTCCACAGTGGGAGGGGAACGGGTCTCCTCCTTCTCCTCCTCCTCCTCGTCGTCTTCGGCGGAGGAGTATGTCTCGGCATCTTCGGACGTCACGTTCGAAGCGCCCTTACGGCGGAGACCACCTCTGGTGCCCTTGGCCACCTTCTTGGTTTTCTTATCCGGCACTTCATAAGGTGCCGGAAAAAGCATCTTCGTCAAAAGAGGCATTTCTGGATCTTCAGGTAGCGGAGCCGGACATTCAATCTCCTCTGCTATCGCTACCCAGGCCTCAAAGATTGGCATAGGGCCTTAGGTTCCTCCCGCAGATATGCCGGCGAAGTATATGCCTTGCAAAACATAAAGGAACTTACCGGATTAGCCCGACATTTCACGCTAAGCCCGCGGTCTATGGACGCGGGCGGTGGTACCTCCCCGGTCTTAAAAAGCACCTTCTAGATGCCTTCGTGTGTCGTATCAAAGAGCTCCAGCAGCGTCTGGTGCTTGTCCGGATCGAACTCCCATAGGTTATAAGTCCGGATCTGGCACGGAAGAATCCGGCGGAAGAGCATATGACCTGGACCACGTTGACGAGCTTGATTTTCTTGTCAATCATGTTCTGGACGCATGTCTGGAGCCCGGTCACTTCTTCTGCTGAGCCCCAGGCTAAACCCTTCTCTCCCCAGGAGGTGAGCCGCATGGGGACTCCGGATCGGAATTCGGGGGTCGCCGCCTAGTTAGCGCCGCGCGGCTCGGTGATGTAGAACCACCCCGATTGCCACTCCTTTACGGTCTCCACAAATGAGCCTTCGGGCCAGGTGACATTGGGCATTTTGCCCACCATAGCGCCTCCGAGCACTTCGCTTGTTCGCCGCTCACCACCTTGGGCTTCACATTGAAGGTCTTCAGCCATAAGCCGAAGTGAGGTGAGATGCGGAGAAAGGCCTCACACACAACAATAAATGCCGAAATGTTGAGGATGAAGTTGGGCGCTAAGTTGTGGAAGTCCAGCCCGTAGTACAACATCAGTCCGCGGACGAACGGGTGGAGGGGGAACCCCAGCCCGCGGACGAAGTGGGAAAGAAACACCATCCTTTCTTGGGGCTCCGGGGTGGGTATGATCTGCCCCTTGGCCGGAAGCCGATGAGCGATGTCTTTTGACAAGTACCCGGCCTTCCGGAGCTTCTTGATGTCCTCCTTCTTGACGGAGGAGGCCATCCACTTGCCTCCAGCTCCGGATCCGGACATGATTGGAGTGCTTTTTTGGGCGGAAGAGATGGGAGCTTGGGCGCTGGAGCTCGAGGATGGATGAGCAGAGGAAGAAGAGGGCGTGGGTGAAAGAGGGGAATCCTTACCCCTTTATAAAGGCAGTAAAAATCGTGCGCCTCCCCATTCGCCCTAAAACTCGTTTATTTCCCAAGCATCGTGCTGATGACACGATTGGGTTACCCATGCTCGTGTTGATGAGAATCCCGTAATAAGGGGACACTATCTCTGCTTTGACAAGACGTGCCAATGGAACCGCGCCTCGAAATACGGAGGGGCAGGATAAAAACGGTTCGTATAAAAAGACCGGGTCGTGGCATGATGTCACGCTGTGATATGTCAGCAGATTAGACTCGTGGGATGTTATAATCCCTAAAGTGGTATGAGGGATTTGTTTTGCAGAGCCGAACACGATTCTTATGTTCAAGATCTACTTTGAAGTATTCGGAGAAGGAACCCGCCTTGCAATGCCGAAGATAATTTGCGCGCGGGACTCGTCGTCATTGAAGCCTGGTTCAGGGGCTACTGAGGGAGTCCTGGATTAAGGGGTCCTCGGACAGCCGGACTATGTGCGAATGCCGGACTGTTGGACTATGAAGATACAAGATAGAAGACTTCGTCCCGTATCCGGATGGGACTCTCCTTTGCGTTGAAGGCAAGCTTGGCGATTCGGATGTGAAGATTCCTTTCTCTGTAACCAACTCTGTGTAACCCTAGCCCCCTCCGGTGTCTATATAAACCGGAGGGTTCAGTCCGTAGGACAACAACAATCATAACCATAGGCTAGCTTCTAGGGTTTAGCCTCTACGATCTCGTGGTAGATCAACTCTTGTAATACTCATCATTAAGATCAATCAAGCAGAAAGTAGGGTATTACCTCCATCAAGAGGGCCCGAACCTGGGTAAACATTGTGTCCCCGCCTCCTGTTACCATTAGCCTTAGACACACAGTTCGGGACCCCCTACCCGAGATCCGCTGGTTTTGACACCGATAGTAGGCTCGCGTGCGGGGCTCCTACCGTATTTCTAAGCTCACGCGGCCGGCTTTGCTCCTGCCTACATTGGGGCTCAGCGCCGATGGAGGAGAAGGTGGCAAAGGGCAAGCATGGGAAAGTATCACATGATACCAGCCTTTCCATGATACCATGATACCAAGTTAAAAAATTCAAATTTAAACATGTCAAAAAATTCTGAAAAAAATCATGGATGTTCATAACACATATGTAGACAACTCCTAAAAAATTCAGATCAAAATTCGAAATTTATAAGGAGAAACAAAAAAGACAAATCCATCATGAATAGTGTCAAAAGAAGACAAAAGCAAAAATGACACTATTCACATTTGGATTTGTCTTTTTTGTTTCTCCTTATATATTTGGAATTTTGATCTGAATTTTTTAGGAGTTGTCGACATATGTGTTATGAACATCCATGATTTTTTTCAGAATTTTTTGACATGTTTAAATTTGAATTTTTTAACTTGGTATCATGGTATCATGGAAAGGCTGGTATCATGTGATACTTTCCCGGGCAAGCATGTTGCCTAAATTTGCTCAGAGCTGCCAGCCTGGAGCTAAAATAGGCTATGAGTACATTTTGGGGCAAAAATCTACAGTTTCATAGAACAAAAAAATATATCATGATTAATTCCTCAAATGAGAAAATTTCTCTATGTATATAATTTTTTTAACATAGTAAAGATGCAAATGCTCATACATACACTCATACACTTACCCCTAGGAATGTATGAACACACACCTTACCTCCATGATCACCTCCGAGAGACTGAATCGAGATATTATCTTAAGATTGACGAAGTCACCACGGCGCCTCCATAGTCGACGGGAACGTCTCATTCCATTGAACGAACATCGACAGAAAGCCTGAAATAAATTCAGGAAAATACGAGCACGAGTGCCAAATTTAGAATTTGAATCCTGGTGGGCTAGTTACATCACAAAGAACCCTACCATATTAAGCTAGACACTCCTAAAAAAAATCTAAGCTAGGCTTAGTTTGTCCTTGTATATAATTTTTGGGATTTGTTGAATTACTGGAAAGGGAACGAATGGAACATGTGGGCATATGGACTCGTCTTTCAACTCTTTTAGTAGTTTCACGAATGGTCGAAAAATCATGAAAACTATAGGCAGCAAATTTGATAAAGCGTTACACTCACCTAAAATTATGGGCACGAAATGACTTTCGTGGTATCGTCCAAGGCAAAGTCAAAATCACCACTATATTAGGTGCACTATTCACTCTCTATTGTCATGGACACTTTGTTTTTACGCTCAGATTTTTCGAGGGGCATTTTTTCATGGTCATTTTTTTTACAGGTAGCCCAATAAGTCAGCCTTGTTCAGAGAAAAAGTTATGAAGATTTTTGATTTTTTTCCTAAATTGCGATATTTTTCCATGTTTTTATAGGGTCCATCTACCACCAGGTTCACATGGCATTTTCCAATATTACCGTTCCTACACGACAAGAGAACACGTTGGCAGCGAGAGAGATGACTACTGTCTACGGCCAAGCGCAGGAGAGGACATTATTTTTTACCATGGCAGTTTTTACTGTAGCCGTAGCACCACGGCGCTCTCTAGACCAGCTCTCGCACTGTTTACCGCGGCTGCCGTCCTCTTCTCTTTACCAGCCCCATGAAAAAGGGCCCGTATTCCAAGACACCACCCCAAAAGGCTGCCATCCTCCCTCTTCCTCTCCCGCAAGCAAAAGATTTGTGCGCAGTTGCTATACTGATCGTCTGATCCCCTCCCCTGCCATCCCATTGATCGCTCATCTGCTCTGCTTTTCTCCATTGACTGACCGTGACCACAAGCGACTCCTCCCTCCTCCAGTCCAGACGGCCAAGGCCACAGACCAACCCCCTTGCTTCCATTCCTCCTCCCAAATGCCGCCTGCTTGCTCAGGTGCTCGCGCGTGAGAGCGGCCAGGACGCGCGACACGAGGGCCCCGGCCCGTGCTGCGACATGGGGGAGACGGATTTGGAGCGCGTGGTGCTCTCCTGGTCGCTCCAGGAGATCAACGACGACGACCTCTACAGCGGGAAGGTACGCGCCGTGGCGCTCTCCGTGCGCCATCCATTCACCCCTCCCTCGCCCCGCCTCCGGATGATGATGATTTGTGCGGGCTTCACCCTTTTATTTGTTTTTTTTTCGGTCGAATCTGTGCCCATGGTACGGACTCCGGAAGAGCGAGGCGTATGCTCCGTATGCGCGCTAGGTTTGAATCTGGTGATTTTTTTTGGTCAGTAGCGTTTAGTGCGCTGCCTTTTGCGTATAATCGAAGCTGGGTCAGCTGTTGGGCGCTCCAGTTGATGGTGGTCTGTCTGTGTGTGATCCGTGCGCTAGGGTTTAGAGGGGGTTTCTGTCCACGTGTCATGGAACTGGGACTGCAATTAATTAGCATGTGCTGAGTGGGAGTGCCATTTCTGGACTGTCGTCTGATGGCAACGTACGTAATTGTTGGATTTCAGGAAATTACAGGTTGCTGTTGCCTGTTGCTGCTAGTATTTCTGACTGATTCGGGCTAACTACTGTACATCATTCTAAAAAATGTTATGCATTTTTTCTTATGTTATACATTGTTACTGATGGTGGTGCCCATTGCTGTTGAAAACGATGACACACCAATTTGCTATGCCCATCATGTGACCACAATTTGTGAATTGTCTCCAAGAAACTTTGGATAATAAGTTTCAAGAAACTGTTGAGTCCCTGCGATATGAGCAGCTTAAGCCCTGTATTGATCCTTGCTTGTTCTTGCAGTACAAGAAATTGACCATATGGCTATTCTGTTTACATGCCATTTGTGTGTTCAAGGAACTGTTGGAGAACCGTCTTTTGGAAATGAACTGTTTACATGCCATTTCTGTATAATCATATTTCTTTTGGAAATGAACTCTTCTGTTTTCAGGTTGAGACTATTCCCTGCAACTTCAAGTCACTTGATCACTATCTCGCATCGTACCGTGTGCCTCTGATTGAAGAAACAAGGTCAGATCTGTGCTCATGCCTTGAACTCATCAGTCAAGCACCCTCTTCGAAAATACTTTCCATGGAGGTAGCAGGAAAGTCGGGATCATACTTCATGGATGTGGACTTTTGGGACAATGATGCTGGTTTCTCTACTGGGGCTTATTCTGCCAGGAATGGTGACATCTTTATCTTGTCTAGCATAAAACCTGAAGCTGCAGAGGACTTAAACCGCCATGGTGTCACATATTGCTTGGCAATGGTTACTGAGGTTTCTATGGATGATGAATACCAGAAGGGCTTCAGAGTCAAAGTTGAAAAGAGTATTGATTTGGAAGAAGACTTGAACAAACTCAAACATGCAATATTTCTCAATAATATCACCACAAACATACGTATATGGAAAGCACTTACCTTCGATGCGCACATGAATGACAATTTCACAATAATCAAGTCGCTCTTAGCCCCCACAAATCTGGTAATATGACATGCATACTTGTGCTTTAGTTTTACTTGCCATTTTCATTACCAGTATAAATTAGTATGGGACCTAACCTTTTGAGCTCCTCTTTGTCTGCTCTGTTGCAGGGTGAGGATATTTGCGGTATGTGTGTTAAGCAGGATGGGGGCTCTTTGGCTCCTTTCGCAGAGCAATTGCTCTCGGTTATGCTTAATCAATCACAAGTGGGTGCTATTGAATCTGTCATCTCAGCTGTACAATGTGGGCATGTGAACCTCATGAAGCTTATATGGGGTCCACCAGGCACTGGAAAAACCAAGACGGTTAGCGCTTTACTGTGGGTCTTGGCGTGTTTGAAATGCAGAACTCTTGCTTGTGCTCCCACAAATGTTGCTGTTGTTGGAGTTTGCACTCGTTTCCTTCAAAACTTGAAGGATTTCAATCAGCACACTGACAACATTGGTCTACCTTCTTCTCTTGGAGATATCCTGTTATTTGGAAGCAGGTCTAACATGAACATCACCAAGGATCTTCAGGAGGTTTTCTTGGATTTTCGTGTCGACGAACTTGTGGAATGCTTTTCATCGTTGTCTGGATGGAACAGCAGAATAGCTTCAATGATATCCTTTTTTGAAGACTCTGCTTCACGGTATGATATGCTTCTTGAGGATGATGGCAAAACTGATCCAGTGTGCTTTCTTGACTTCATAAAGAAGCAATTTGACGCTACAGCAATAGCTCTGAAAAGATGCATAATGAAATTGTGGGTTCACCTTCCTGGAAGGTGCTTTTCTCGTGATAGCGTCATAAATATATCTACACTGCTTCATATGCTGCAAAATTTTGGCGCCCTTCTGTGCGACGTAGACTTGACTGATGAGGGCTTGAAAAGGGGCCTTGGTTGTCTGTCAGCTGAAAACTCTGTTTGTACACAGCCTATATCTTCTATTGAGAAGGAACTGGATGGAGCAAGGTCTACATGCCTCAAATTGCTTAAAGATCTGCTACACTCACTTAAGTTACCCACTGGAGTAGACAAAAGCTGGGTGCAGAACTACTGCATATGCAATGCAACACTTCTTTTCTGTACTACCTCTAGCTCTTATCGGTTGCATCACATGGGGATTGCACCCCTCGATGTATTGATTGTTGATGAGGCTGCTCAAGTGCGGGAGTGTGAATTGGTGATCCCGCTACGTCTGCATTGGTTAAAACATGTTGTTTTGGTAGGAGATGACTGTCAGCTGAGTGCAATGGTTAAAAGCAAAGTAAGGTTTTGCCTAACCCTCTTTATACCCGTCTGAGTTCATTTCTTAGTCATTGGTGCATTTACTAACAAGATGAACTTCTGATACTGAAATGCTATTTTTCTTCCAAAAAAATGTAACAGCCATATCTTTCTTCTATGCTCCATTGTTAGTGATCTGTTCTTTATAATCTTAAATCTTACTTTTCATTGTTTATCTCTAGGTATGCAAGGAAGCTGGTTTTGCGACAAGTTTATTTGGGAGATTGGTTATGCTCAAATTTGACAAACATTTGCTGAATATACAGTATCGCATGAATCCTTGTATCAGCTTATTTCCAAATGCTCAGTTTTATGAGAGGAAGATTTTAGATGGTTTCAACGTCCTGTCTCCTAGTTATAATAAGGATTACACATGCCTCCCTTTTGGAAGCTACACGTTTATAAATCTCACCGATGGAAGGGAAGACAAAGAGGGCATGGGAAACAGTCGCAGAAATATGGTTGAAGTTGCCGTTGTTTTGCACCTAATCCATACCATCTTCAAATGTATGTCTAAGCTGAACTCTATCCTTTCTTTAACCTTAATATCCTTTCTAGTTATTTTTTTATGACGCTACTTGGCTAATATAACATGAGATCTTTAGAAGCTTATGTGGTCTACCATTCTTGTATTGCATAGTGCATAACCTCCAATTGTAGAAAGGTATTTACTACAATACTGTACATTTGAGAGTCCAGTTTTCTATGTGTATGTCATGATATGGTTAATTGCATCAATCTGGCTCTATGAAATTTCTATTTTACTGCCCCTGTTTGGTAGACAGTGTTACATTTTTATTTAGAAAAAAGAGAACATTAGGTAGATGACATGAAAGATGATGGACCTGCCTTTGTAATTTCTATTATCTTCAGACTTCGTAATTGAAAAGCAATGATATGTCAATGATTTGGTGACACAGAATCAACTTAAATTTGCTGAAGAAAATTCTTTCAGTAGCCTTGTCCAAAAATGTCCCTAAAGATCAGTAAGCATACCACTTGAGTTTTCTCTGCAGCTTGGAAAAGGACAGACCAAGGGCTCAGCGTCGGCGTGGTCTCTCCATATAATGCTCAAGTTGATGCAATTAAAAGTCGACTTGGCAAAAAATATGATACATGTGATGGATTTCATGTGCGGGTGATGTCCATTGATGGTTTCCAAGGAGAAGAGGATGATATAATAATACTATCAACTGTTAGATCCAACGGGAGAGGAGTTGTTGGATTTCTTGCTGATAACCAAAGAACAAATGTTGCTCTTACTAGAGCAAGGTGTGCATCAATTTTTTTTGCGGTCCCTTGTTTTTATTGCTGTTCAAAGTATGTCAGACTGATGATATAAATTATCTGATGTATGCTTTATTCATACAGGCACTGTCTTTGGATTGTTGGGAATGCTCATACACTTTATAATAGTGGGACTGAATGGACAGACATTGTTGCTGATGCGGAGAGACGTAAATGTATTTTCAGTGCCACTAATGACGCAACCATCTGTAAGTTGATTTTGCAAGTAAAGCAAGAGCTTGATGAACTTGAGGACCTTCTTAGTGCTGATTCAGCGGTTTTCAGCAATACCAGATGGAAGGTAAGTACCATGGTTTCAGCCAGTTTTGCTTTGAACTACTTTCTTGTTTTCTAATATGTCGCTGCACTTAAATTACTCAGAATGCAAACCACATGTATGTGCATTTGTCTTATGAGACTCATGCTTGTTGTCAGGTAGTTAGGGTTTACTGAATGTACACTTCCTTTATAGTGTGATTTTGTTTGTGTTCATGATAGATCTGTTTTTTACTTTTTGGAATCATGCATGTGGTTCACTTGTCTCTGTTAGGCTGTTTGCTCTGTAATTGAATCGTGAGAGGTTTGCAAATAAGGTTTTCAGGACATGTGCTACTTGAACCTCTTAGTTTTCTTGAAGTACACTGTTCATTTTCTCGTATACACTCTTTCTCACGTTCCATTTTTTGTATTCATATATTCAACAGGTCATTCTTAGCGACGAGTTTAGAAAGTCTTTCACCAAACTAAAATCACCACAGCTCAGGAAGGAAGTACTCCAAAAGCTTATCAAACTTGGAGATGGTTGGAGGACAACAGTTAAGAACCTTGATATGCCTGGTGTTTCTCATCTTGTAAAAGTATACAAGATCTGGGACTTGTATCTTGTTTGGAGTACTGACATGGAGAAAACCGAAAGAATGTATTCCCAGATAATAAGAATTTGGGACCTACTGTCACAGCAAAATGTTGCAAGAACTGTTCAACGTCTCGAGAATCTGTTCTCCATGTACACGGATGATTACCTGGATCATTGCAGGAGAGTGCAGACACAGGGGTATGAATTTTTTTTATTGTTAATAGGCTATAATCTAGTTCCTTAGATATTTTATACCTCTGATACTTACAGAGATGAACTGTTTGTGCATAGGTTATGCGTACAACTGAACTGCCTGAAGACATTCTTCTAATTTTTGCCCTCCTTTTTGTTGTGGATAGCAGGACACTGGAGGTTCCTATGGTTTGGGATATTGTGCATGATATTATCCGCTATAAGAAGGATTGCAAAGTTGATGCTCATGAAGAGCATGATCTTGTCGATACATCATATGCCTTGGAGAATTCAAAAGTCAGTGAAAGCTTCTTGCTGATGAAATTCTACTCTTTATCATCTGGAATGGCAAAGCATTTGCTGACAGCTACTGATGGGTCTGAAATCAACATCCCCTTTGAACTGACTGATGAAGAGCAGGTGATAATCCAATTCCCGCTCACTAGTTTTATACTCGGGAGGTCAGGCACTGGAAAAACCACTGTATTGACAATGAAACTGATTCAAAAAGAGCAACAGTCATTGATTGCATCCCAAGGTCTAAATTTGGATGGAGCTGATTTATCTGGGGTAGATGACAGTAATATTATGCCACCAAAGAATGGAGGACAAAGTTCTGTGAGACAAGTATTTATCACTGTAAGCCCAAAGCTATGTTCAGCCATAAAAGATCACATCTGCAGACTTAAAAGGCAAGTCTGTTGAATTGGACCCCTATTTAAAAGTATTACATATGTCTAAACCATTTTGGAAATGATTTTCATATAACTATTTAAAGTGGACAGCAATGTGTGCACGAGTTGGCTCAGGTTTTTTTTCACTGTACTTCTTTCTCTAACCTCATATTCTTTAGGCCCTTTGCATACCCTTATGAAGGGTTGATATTTTATCCATGTGAGGTGCATTGTCTCTTTAAGATGTGATTTTTGGAATTATAAAAAGAAAGTACAAATATGGGGACTGTGCCGGTGGCTTTTTATAAAATGGTTAGACAAATCATGAGCACCACTTTGCAGGCCAGGACTTGAATGCGGCTGGGCTTGGCGTGCACTCAGCCACTCACATGACTAGCCAACTGAGCCACGCTTGGTTCTCTTTTGTGAAATTATACTCCCTCTGTAAAGAAATATAAGAGCGTTTAGATCACTAAAGTAGTGACCTAAACACTGTTATATTTCTTTACAGAGGGAGTACATTGCAAGCTGGTTCAATGATTTCTTAGAACATACTCGCTTTGCTTCTTTTATGATTTGTACCAACAATAATTCTTGTATTAATTCCAATTTATTTCAACCCTTTACAGATTTGGCACCGGTGATGTCTCTGACCAGCCTAGCATTCTTCACATGCATGACATCATGGATGACCTGGAAGAGTTTACAGAAATTCCTGACAGTTTTTGTGATCTACCTCATGGGCACTATCCTCTTACTATAACATATCGCAAGTTTTTGATGATGCTTGATGGAACATGCCAAACATCTTTTTTCGATGCATTTTATGGTGAAATGAAGTCTAGCTTTGAGAGAGGCCAGTCAAGATCTCGTGCAGTGCAAACTTTTATTGAATTGAAGGAAGTTACCTATGAAAAATTTGTTACTTTCTACTGGCCTCGTTTTAATGCAGACCTGACAAAGAAATTAGCTGCGTCTACTGTCTTCACTGAAATAATTTCTCATATAAAGGGCGTGTATCAAGCAAGCATGCCTTATACTGGCAAACTGGGAAGACAAGATTATGTGATGCTCGCAGACAAAAGATTTTCATCTTTGAACAATGAGAAGAGAGATAGAATTTATGATATATTCCTTGAATATGAGAGTATGAAATGCATTGCCAGGGAGTTTGATTTGTCAGATTTCGTCAATAGTCTTCACAGCAGTCTTGTATCTGAGGGCTACAATGGAGATATGGTGGATTTTGTATACATAGATGAGGTCCAGGATCTCACCATGACACAAATAGCACTTCTTAAGTATGTCTGTATGAACATCAAGGAAGGCTTCCTTTTTGCTGGTGACACTGCACAGACTATAGCAAGGGGTATCGATTTCAGGTTTGAAGATATCCGTTCACTTTTTTATACTGCATTCCTCGCAGAAACTGAAGCGTCTAATGAAGGACTTAAACATGGGAAAAGAGTCCATCTCTCAGATATGTTCCAACTATCTCAGAATTTCCGCACACACTCTGGCATCCTCCGTATGGCACAAAGTATCATGAGCCTTCTTTACTTCTTTTTCCCGTCAAGTGTTGACAAGCTTAATCCAGAGACTGGACTTGTACATGGAGAAGCTCCTGTGCTGCTGGAGTCTGATAACGATGAGAATGCAATTATGACTATTTTTGGAGAAAGCAAAAGTAAACATGGTAATCTGCATGGATTTGGTGCTGAGCAAGTCATATTAGTTCGTGATGATGCTACCAAAAAACAAATTATTGATATTGTTGGTAAACAAGCTCTTGTTTTGACTATTGTTGAATGTAAGGGCCTTGAGTTTCAGGTATGGGCCTATAAATTCAGTTTCGTCTTTATTTATTTTGCAAAATATTTTAACTGTAAAACACGCTGTTTCAAAATGTCAAATGTACTTACTTCAAAGATATTTTGTAGGATGTGCTGTTGTACAACTTCTTTGGTTCGTCGCCTTTAAGAAACAAATGGAGAGTTCTCTACGGCTACATGGAGGATAAAGATATCATAGCACACTCTGAGGAGATTTCTCATCCGGGTTTCGACAGAAGCAAGCATTATCTTCTCTGTTCAGAGCTGAAGCAATTATATGTTGCAATCACACGCACTAGGCAAAGACTGTGGATATGTGAAAATACAGATGATTACTGTCGACCAATGTTTGACTACTGGAAAAAGTTGTGTCTTGTAGAAGTTAGATTACTTGATTCTTCCCTCATTCAGGCAATGCAGACAGGGAGCAGCAGTGATGATTGGAGGCTACGGGGAGTCAAGGTTGGTGATCTTTACTTGTTTGATCTGGAAAGCAATTTTAGTTTATCATGCGATGCATTATTTTACCCTACTCAGTGGGGTTTTTTTGTGTGTGTTTTTAATCTTGTGAAATTCATGTTTTTTTTTCTCACAATTGTTCTATGCACACAAATTCTTTGTTAGGTCTTAGGTGGGTCATGGCGCATACCTACTTACACTTTTTCTGTGCTTCTCTTTTACCATTGTTATTCCATGTCACAAGTTCTCTCTCTTTTCCTTCTGTGGTTGTTCAATGAGGGGCAATTCGAGATGGCTACTATGTGCTTCGAAAAGGCCGGTGATGCATACAGAGAGAAGTGGGCAAGAGCTTCCGGACTTCTAGCTACCGCTGACCGTGTCATTTCAACAAATTTGGAGTTGGGCAAGGCTTCATTGCAAACAGCATCAGAGATTTATGAGTCCATAGGCATGCATGAGAAAGCTGCTACTTGCTATATCAAATTAGGTGACTACAAAAAAGCAGGTCTGCCAACTCTCCATAATTCTCAAGCTATATCCGTACTTTGAGATTTCATCATTCCTTAACGTTTACAAATGACTAGGTGCTGTTAAAGAGTTGCATATAGGTAAATGTCATCAAATTTCAAATCATTTTTTTCCGAAATGATATCCCTATATAAATTGCAGACATGCTAATATTTAGCTTTCATATGGCCAATTTTACCTTACACTCCACGAAGCTCTGTCTGACTAAACATTGTGCTCCTTGCATTGCCATAGGTATGGTCTATATGCATGTGGTACTTCTAGACTTGAGGAAGCTGGTGACTGTTTTGCTAAGGCTGAATGCTGGTCGGAGGCGGCTGAAATGTTCTTGAAAGCCAAGTGCTACACCAAGTGTTTCTCCATGTGCTCGAAAGGAAAACAATTATACAATCTGGGCTTGCAGTTTCTGCAGCAGTTAGAGGAACATTCACTTGAGAATTCAAAATCCTTGGAGGTTTCTGCAATTAGAACGAAGTATCTGGATAATTGCGCTCAACATTATTTTGAGCGTGGTGACATAAAGCATATGATGCCCTTTGTTAAAGCTTTCAGCTCTATGGATCACGTACGGACGTTCCTAAATTCTAGAAATCTTGTTGACGAACTGTTGAGTTTAGAGATGGAAATGGGTAATTTCCTAGAAGCTGCAGGAATAGCAAAGCATAAGGGAGATGTATTACTGGAGGTAGACATCCTCGAGAAGGCAGATTTGTTTGAGGATGCAACACAGCTTCTCCTCCTCCGTATCATTGTGGATTCCTTGTGGTCTTCAAATAGTAGAGGGTGGCCTCCCAAAAGATACGCAGAGAAGGCAAAGTTGCTTGCAAAAGCCAAAGAGATGGCAAAAAAGGTCTCTGAGTGCTTCTACTGCTTTGTTTGCGTCGAAGCTGATGCACTGTCAGATGTGAATAAGTCTCTTTCCAGTTTGAATTGCACTTTGCTTGAGGGCAGAAAATGTGCAAACTTATTAGTTGAACTTGTTGCTTCCCGTTCAATCCTCGATGTTCATCTTCAGTCTCGAGCCTCTGGATACAAGATAGAATTAGGGCCAGGATCTGAAGATGAAAATAGCTGCAATGATATACTGGCCTCTAACCAGATATCACCCCAAACTCTGTTTTATGCCTGGAATCACTGGAAGTCGATCATAATCAAAGTACTATCTCATCTTCGCCACACTGATGGTCCAGAATTAAATGATTATGCCGTTGTGTATGAAGATCTTTGCGCCAAGTACTTTGGATTGAGAAAAGATGGTGAAGTTGACAGATATGTCGTGCTGAACATGAATGCAAGTTGGCTTTCCAATGCTGACAGGAATTCATTGCAGCAAGACGGCAACAGATGTTTATTGGGTGCCCCTCAGTGTCATTCATGTGCTCAGTGTTTCTGGATGAATGAACTGTCTTCTGTTGGTTTCAATGTACTTAAGAAGCTGGAGTCGGTTGTTCAAATCTCTCCAAAGCCGGCATCTTCATATACCCTGTTGAGAACTATCCTTATCATGCATGAGATAGGAAAACTTCTGGAAGAACCACAGTTCAGTATGCCAAAAGGTTCCATGAAGTTAAGAAGCTTTTTTGTTCTCTGTGAGCGTCGCTTCTTTGAGTTAGTTTTTCTTGTGTGGAGAGATGGGACAAAGGGGAGCCTCTTGCATCTACTTGACTCACCAGCTGCATATGGATTGATTGCTGATTCCCTTAGTGCAAATCTTCGCCCAGCAAATAAAAATTTGACCCATGGCCATCTTGGGAGAACGACCATGCTTCTGCTTCATGCAGCACAATTGGATGAAGCGCTTCTTTCAAGACTACTACAGTACCTGGGCAATAATTCTGAGTGGGCAGATTTTTTTCGATTTTTGAAGAGATTTCTTGACAGTGGTTGTGATAGATCCTCCTTGATATTGAACTTTAAGCTTGCTCTTGAGTTTACCTTCAAGTTAAAGTGGAAAGATGAATTAGACTACATATCCCCAATATGCTGTGTGAGCCTTATGGAGTGCCTTGGTTTCTTGGCTTCATCATACTTGGTACAGAATGAATTTATATGCTGCACGAAATCTCTGTTGGTCAATATGCTGGAGTGCCGTACCAGCAAGGCTTACATTGAAAGCTGCCTGGTATCTAAGTCGAGCCCAGATTCTGATCTAGATCGTTGGACACAGTCATCAGGCCGTTTCATATATGACACAATTATGACTATCTTGACGACCAAACATATGCTCCAGGAATGGGTGCACAGGACTTCATGTCCTTCTAGTACTTCATACAAAGCAGTCCTCCTGAGACTAGTTGTTACGCTTTATCCTCTGATCATCACTCTTTCTCTAGGGAATTGCTATGAGGTCACACGTATCCTTGTGAGGAATGAAGTCTTTAAGGATTTACCTTTGGAGTTCTCTAAGAAGATTGAAGATGCTTTGAAAATGAGGCCTCGCAAACGGAGCGACTTCACAAGAGTGCTTGCTGATGCACTTGCCGCAATCGGGGATCATATGGTATTTATTGGTTCACCCAAAGGCCCAGCAATCTGTCAAAATTTGAATGCTTATATGATTAGCAAGGAGGATTTGCATGATGTTCCGAAGATAATGGCACTTCTGTGTCTTGAAGAACCAAATTTTGTAAAGCAAGAGACTCCATTGCCAGAAAAATCTGATGGTAGCAAGTTTGCAAATCCTGTGCCTGTAGAGGTATTAACGATAGAGAGTTCGAGACAGACAGATTCATCAAATGATATGTTTGAGACTCTCTGGAAGAAGTTTGAGACTTTTCGACTCGACGAGGAAGGCCATGTGAGTTTCATATGTTATAAATATTGCTTGTTTTGTTATTCTCCAGTTTGTCCCATTATCGGCAGCTGCCAACTAATTCTAAAAGCTAATTTCTGCAGAAAGACTCAAGGGTTGTTATTCAATTTCTTAGAGATGCCCTTCCATGGCTGGAGCAATCAGGCGTTCTAGCAGTGATTGATAAACAGGTTAATGAACACAATCTGGAAGAGATCAAGCACATCTGCAGTGAGTTTGAAAAACTTTCTGACAGGTAAGAAAGGGTTAATTTAGGGCCAGCTCTATCTAAATTTCATAATATGCTGTATTGCAATTGCAGTTCTAGGATATTATTAACATTTTAAAGCTTGAGCAAGTCTGTAGAAAAATCTGCAAGGATCTACGATATCGAATACGTACAATATGAAAATAGATTTCTTAATGAATCTAAAGAAGTAAATTTGGTTTTGTAGATGTTGATATATTTTTATATAGACATTGTCAAAGTTTATGAAGTTTGACTTAGGACAATCCTAGAACTTCAGTTATTTTGGAAGAGAGGTAGTACAGTACCTTCTAGTCTAGTGTAAAACATGTCTTGTGAAAATTGACCTTAGCACTTGCACGTGAAAATTCACAGGACGGCGAAAAACGCCGTGGATGATCTATTCTCAAAGTGGCAAGGTTCTAAGAAGGCACTGGAGCAGGTCATCCGCCTTGTGTATGGTACAAGGCATGTCATGGATGATTGTTTCGCGAATCACAAAAGTAAGGACGGCTGTTGCAAGGGGAAGGGGAAATTCCCGGGCTTCAGCATCATGAAGGTGCCCACAGCGAGTATATCGAACACTCGCCCAGATGATGAGCGAGCTGACACGGGAGAAGCTGCCTCGACTTCAACAAAGGCGGCGCAGAAGCAGAAGGGCAAGAAGAAATCCAAGAGGCTGAAGAATCCCGACAAGGGGCGTGGCAAGAAGTGAGCTGCTGTAGTTAGTTTCCCACCTGCAAGAAAGTATTTGCGTGCATTGGAGAAGCTTGTACGGACAAGCATTGGAGAAGACAGCAGAAATGTATTGCTTCGCGTCTGAGTTCTGACCAAGGAATGTAACTTTTGAACCGGCACAAGACAGATGTAAGTACCCATGCATCACTGTGAAAATCACGCTAAGTTATTTATGTTGAACGAACGTGCTTACACAAGTGTTCGAGCAACACACCAACACCCATGATCGACCGGTAGAAATTAATGTTGTGGCAAACACGCAGTCATGCAACCATTCCCTCCATGCGAAAAACATAGTCACTGGTGTATTTATTTGAACAAAGAGGAAAACAGAGCACTTACCTAGCTAAGTTTGTAGTAGTATAGTTCTCAGAACACCGTTATGGCAGAGAACTCTTCTGGCAGAGTTCTCTATTGGTAATGCCTCCCTGCCCCGTCCCTGCCTTCGTCGCTATAGTAGGCAGGACGCCGTTGTTGTAGTTACCGCTGCCTTGGTAGGACCCCTATCTGCACCTACAGCTGGGATACCCGTCCACTTCCTTCATCACAACTTGTACATCAGTGATCAATGACAGTGCGCCCGCTATAGATCCCAGCCATTGGACAACTCTGGTAATATGGAGAAGATAAATACGAGCGATTTTATTGTAATTCTTACTTGTAGGAATTACTCTGTACTCCCTTCATTCATAAATATAAGATGTTTTGGATATTTCAATATGGACTACATGCGGACTAAAATGAGTGAACAAACACACTAAAATGTGTCTTGAGTCTATATACATCCGAATCAGAAAAGAGTTAAAACATCTTATAATAGTGAAGGGAGGGAGTAGTTCCTTGGATCTTGGGTCGAAAGCATCGGACCTACAATGGTTACGAGTATATGAATCTTACATGTGTTTGTCAAAAGAAAAGAAAAACAGAAGAAGCAATGCCTGGCACAGCTACGGCTACACAAATGAACATTTGGTAACGTACGATAATTCGACCTCTAAATTTCACAAAGCATGACACCGGCTGCAAGGCCCCAGAACATGTAACCGAGCTGTAGATGGAACTACCCCTTCAATGTATGTCTTTATAGCCATGATCGTTCCGCACGCCTCCTTGATATACGCCTTCTCCAGGGTAGAGCATTTCCTAGATATGTTCCGGAAGCACCGACTATTCACCCTAATAGTGTCTAATATAAGGCACTTCATTGACATTGAACTCTCTAGAATATGGCGTGTTAGCTCAATCAAGCTCTTCTGGGCGCAGAAACCAGTGATCCGAACACTCTTGAGCTTGCCATGATGGTGTTCTGGCATTTGCCTCAGCGTCGCGGGAGCTCCAACAAACAAGTCATACTTCGCCTCCACTGATAGCTGGAGATAAATGGCCAAGTTTTTGGGTTAATGATTCCACCATAGTTATCAAATACATTTGCATGATGAACAATGACTTACAGACAAGCCAAAAGTCTCCAAGGAGAAGCATCGAGGAAAGAAACCAAAGATAAAAAATCATATCCATATTGAGGCTCCGCCACCTACGAATAGTAATACTCAAGGTCTTGAGGTGGAGAAATTTGCGAGGTATCATTGGTGCATTGACTATCTGCATCAAAATGTCTCAGATTAATTACAATCCAAGATATAGGTACTGTTACATGCATATTTATCACCTAAATATGAGAACATGATACCTCACGAGGAGAAATTATTATGAGAGTCTCAAGATTTGGCACACTGGATGGAAGCTTGTCGATAGCATGACTGATGGCACACCTACAATCCAACCTAAGGCGCTTCACTTGCAATGATTCTCCAAGTGAGAGTTGTAGTACTTCATCACCTGTATACTCAAAGCTGGAGATATTTGGAGCCTTGTTCTCTATAAATTGAAGTCTCGGGCATTCAAACACCTCGAGATGACTTAGCCGCTGCAGCAGGCAAGGCACCTCGAGGCGAATCATATCATGACAATGTAGGAGTGTCAATTTTTCCAGAGAAAATGAATTGGAAAGAAGGCACACTAACTCACCCCCTGTGATATGCACTTCATGCAAATCCAATACTGTCAGGCATCTCAAATTAAGATTAACTGTGGGATGCAAGATACAATTAGCAAGGTCGAGATGGCGTATCGTGTTTCCACTTCTATCAGATAAAAGTGAACAAGGGAACTCATACTTTGCCTTCTCCGGTGAAAGTGTAAGGGTAAGTTTTTCCATCACTGGTGTAATAGCAATCTGAAAATAAAATAAAAAGCCCTTTCGGATGAAAAAAGAAGAATAGTATGTGATATATCTCACTTGGATAAAAAAAATTAAAAGCAAATTTCTCTTATCCTCGTTTGTTCCTTCCTTTAGATAAATACTTAAAAATCCCCTTACAATAACAAATCCAATTTAGAAGGGACTTCCTCCCCGTGTTGAGAAAACTTTTCTTCTTCCAATTCTTCTTTTCTTCATTCAACTCAGTTCAAAAAAGATACCTCAAAATACTTCAATTGGTACGCGCAAGAAATAGGCCAATTCGGCAGCTTTTTGTTCAATTTCTCGTGGAGTAAAAAATTTATCATCAGTACGAGTCAATTATTGAGACGATTATAAAATTTGGTATTGTAAGGACCATGGAATACAAGCTCGAATGTCTTCACACCAACGTCTCTATGATTTGCCATAATACAGTCAATATTGTTGTTATACTCTCTTCTCTTTCTTCTATAATTCGGGTCAGTTGTTCCCTTCAATGAAGTTTCTTTTGAGCACATTGTTTCATTGGTGAAGGTGAGGTTCTGATGGCATCTCCAGGAATTCAGAAAGGAACGAGACACACAGGCAGCCCTGGCGGCGTCTCGCATTGGCACTAGTGAATGTATATGGTGCCAGATTTCCTGCATGCACAAGTGGAGAAATTCAACATTTGACTCGCAGAGTCAAAAGTACTACTGTACAAAGGAACTACTATTCAGGGATAATAGTACACAAGAATTGCTCTTTAAATGTTGATTTTAAGCTGGACATGGGTGGCATAAGCTAGAGGATGAGAGGCTAAGGACCAAAAAGCCTTTAAAGGCTTCTACTAATCATACACGAAAGAGAAGTGGATCTAAACTGCAGGAATCACGGTGAATGAAACTTAAGACACCACTTATGAGGGAAACATGATAACAGTGTGTCTTTATTTTGCGAAACAATTTTCCGCTGGGGAACCGGTTGCAGCTGGAAGCAGAACAAAGCAAAGCTACTGCTAATGCACTGGGACCTTAGGAGATTGCGGCTGTGAAAACTATGTTCATAATTTTTTACGTTTAGCTGTTCTGCTAATATTTTCACTTGCAGTACAAGTCTGAGTTATCGGAACATACCTCTGGAAGGTCTGGATCAATAAATCTTGCCTTTTTGCAGCCATGAGAATTATCATCCTTTTTTATTTCTGGGTGAGAATTATCATCCTGTGTCTCTTTTAGATAATGAAGCAGCCGATCCATCTGCAGCACAAAGTGTCATGAGTAGCCGCGGCACAAGCGTTGTGTTAATATGAAAATCGAACTGCATATTGAGCATAGGTATTTTCGCAAAACGAACCATATTGAGCACATCAAAGGGTTCTTTTTTGTATATATGAACAAAAGTAAGCAAATCAGTAGCGGCTGAGCATCTGAATCTGTTTTTTTTTTTTTTTTTTTTTTTTTTTTGCGGATGATCTGAATCTGAATATATACAGACAGGAGAACAGAACATAGATGAGTATTGGCAGATCGGCTGATCGGGGCTTACTATTGGATTGGCTACGGCCATGATTCCGCTTGAGCTCCCGCTTGAGCGCCAGCAGCCCCATGCTCCGATAATCCTGTCCTCTCTCTGTTTCTCTGCGCTCCTCTGTCTCTCCCTCTGCTACTACTTGAGCTCAAGTGGGACGCTCGGCTCGGGAAGGACATCTCGCCCTGTTCTTCTCCTCAAACACCGATGTCGCTGAGGGACCGCCGGCCAGTGTCAACTGCTAGTGGGGGCCGCTATACGCCCCGAGGGAGATAGAATCAGAGAGGAGAGGAAATCCAGCAGGCGGAGGTGTGGTCCTTCTATTCCCCGCTTGAGGCCAAGGGAGAACTTACTTTAGGAACCTCCTGATTTCTTGTTAAATTATCTCTATCTCTATCTCTACTCTCTATCTCTATCTCTACCTAATAATAATAAAGCAGCTACGGTTTCTGGTCGTCCGTCGTCACTAGCGATTTTTGCACTTTTTGCAGAAAAGCCCTTGACTTTTATAAAAATAAACCCGCAGTCCAAAATAAGCGAGGAAAAAAAAAAGATTCAACAATTTGGTGCTACGCGCTCCTGCCTATTTCATCATCCGTTCCAATTAATAGTCCCACGTTTACATCGAATCCTAGAAACTTATATACCTTCACGAGTTACAAAATCAACATGCCAACAAAAATAGGATGAGATATGGTTCATCTGTAGCTGAAGAAAGGTCTCTGATAGAGAAACAAAATTGGAGCAAAAAAGAGGAGAGGCGCACCACCAATGAAAATGAGCAAAGAGCCGATCTAAAAATACCAAAAATCATAGTCCGACGAGCAGGACGCTGCCTTCAGGCCCGCCACAGCCGCTGGGTCCGGGAGGGTGGCCAGCGAGGAGAGGGGATGATGTGTCGGCCTCCCAGGTTGGGGCTGGCTGCGGTTGGCCTCCGGGCATGGCCAAGGACGAGGCCGAGGTGGAGCAAAGGGGGCCCCGGAGCTCGCGGACCGGAGATCTCCTGCTCCGGTTGTTTGATCCCGTCAGGTGCGTCGGTGACCTGCAGAGAGACGGCCATGGCGGGGGGAAATCAGAGAAGAGGCAGCAGGGAAAGAGAGTAAACAAGCGAAGGGAGGTGGGAGTAGCGGTGCCGGGGCTTCAGCGACGCAGGGACTTGGACTAGAGCGGCGTGGTCGAATGGATCTGGTTGTGTCGGGTTCATCCATGGCGGCTGGGACATGCTGCTCGAACAGAGAGAAAGAGGGGTGAGAGAGAGAGAAAGAACGCGAGAGAAGGGGGAGGGAAACAGCGGCAGGGCTCACCGGAGCACATGGGGGAGCAGCGGAGGCTGTCTTCATTGGCGGCGAGCTTGATGGCCGAAGCTGCAGCACGGGCGGCGAGTGGCAAATGGTGGGGATCGGGGAACTTGTCCTGTGGTGACGGCGCTGAGGGAGGACAAGGAGGAGATTGGGAGGATCGACCGAGTGGGGCTGATGCGGTGCGGCTGGCTAGGGTTAGCTAGGGCGAGCTGGGCCTTGGGCCGGCTAGCTGCCTGCTGCTGAGCTTTTGCAACGCAGGGAAGCTGGGCCTGCTCTATTCTCGCGTGCGTCGCGGATGGAAACAATCGATCCTGTCTCTCAAAAAAGTAAACAACTGATCTTCTTTTAAAGGAAATATCTAATCAATTATCATTACATGAGGAGCACATGTGGAGGAAGGTGAGGCGTGTGTATGCGTCCCCTCAACGAAAAGAGCATGAATCTACTGCTGCCTGATCTGCTAGCTCACACGTGCTTCTACCGCTAGACATACATGTCCCTCTCGCTAATCAACCTCATTCATTCGACAAGCTTTGTACATGTCTTGCTTATGGCGAAAATCGATTTAGTGCCTTTGTCGACGGTCAAGGTTCGTCAGCGTCTACAGTGATCCATGGCCCGATGTCTTCACTGTCACCATCTAAGCTTGATCAACAGGAAGATACCTTACTATTGCATTTAGTGCATCGTGGACGTCCGAAGGTCCGACATTCACCGACTCGAGCCCTCCGTGTACCCCTTCGAGTTGCTCATCCCGAGCATAAACGGCACTCGCGCATTCGCTTCCGGATGAGTGAAGGATGTTCGCCTACCTGTCGCATTCGCTTCCGGATGAGTGAAGGATGTTAGGCGGCGTCGGCGACACGGCGCGGCTCGTCTGTTTAGTACAACTACTATGAGACAGAGGTGGTGGTGTCGACACCCATGATTACATTATACTTTGGGTTCGGGGTTTATGACATTTCTTTTCCCCGCTGCAACGCACGTCCATATTCTTGTAATAAAGAAGGAGCGAGGAGAATTTAACGAGACGCAAAGCGAAACAAAAGTAGGCAGCGAATTGGATCTTTTTATAATTTTTCTATTTTTCTATCAAGTTTAAAGTGGGAAAAAAAGAAGAAGACGTGAACTCTTTTTAGCCGATTGGAGTCATAAACATGTAGGAGTATGTGTCAAGAGGATGCATCTTTTTTGTCAATTGTTTTTTCTTTTTTCATCAAGTTAAAAATTGGTTACAAAAGTGTAAAAATTTTGGCCGCTCGCAAACATTAAAACAATGCATGACTGTTAAAGTAAATAATTAATACATGCAATTTCCTTAACAAACAAATAAAAAATGTACAGTGGATGAAAATAAATAACATGATTATTTTCACAAATATTAATGAGGTAAAATGTGAGTACGCACAATTTTCCTAGATCCACAATCAGTACACTTTTGTATGCCATATGTTTGAGCATGACAATAGCTAGCTTGGGAAGAAAAGTTAGTGCAAGTCTCGAAACTGCATCGTGTGGCAATTGCTTCATTTTATTTGTACTAACATCGTGTGGCAAGTCTCAAAATTGTTTCAGTTCACAAATATTAATGAGGTAGAATACCATTTTATTTTTATAAGGACAAACTCAATTAGTGCACGTTAGGGTTACAGATGTGCAAAAAATTGTTCACTCACAAACATTAAAACTTTTTTTGCGGTGTTACAAACATTAAAACTTAATGCATGGCCGGTTAAATTAAATAATTAACAAATGCAGTTTGGTTAATACAAAATCAAAAAATGTATAGTGGATTAAAATAAATAACATGATTTTTTCTTGAGTAAATAGCAATAATATGAGTAACAAAACATTAATTTAATTCAATTATATAATAGATATTCCAACTGGTTGCTCATGTAATGGTTTGATCCTTTATTGAGGAAAATCATTAATTTTCTTCATAATGTCAAAGTGATTTTTTCCATAAAAAATATCGGAGTGATTTGGTTAGCTAGCCAAAACATTTAGTTACATTAAAAGGTCACAAAAATTGACTGTATGTACTATTAATAATCTAAGTGCTATTTATTATTCATGATAGGAAATTATGTTAGTAAACATGCGCTACTCATTTCTAGCAGCGTTTGCTTTGCTCTGTAGCAAAGTACAAAAGTAGCCTTAGGCACTTCGACAAGCATCATTGATGAGAGGAAGGAAGATAGGCGGTGACACGAAACGGCATCCTTTTAAAAAAAAGGATGTGGACCTGTGGAGGTCTTGGGACTATGCTTATTGAGATAGGGACATGCAAATTTTTTTTCTTCCGTTGCAACGCACGGGCATTTTTGCTAGTTTCTTGCAAACGATGTAACCTTACTTTTTTTTAGGCGTACCTAACTTTACTCTCTTTTTTAAAGAAAACTTCTGGTCTATTCATCTTCAATTATGGGTGTACAACGAACATTAGAAATAATAAAAATTATATCCATATTTGTAGACCACCTAGCGACGATTACAAGCATTGAAGAGAGCCGAAGGCGCGCCGCCGTCATCGCCCCTCCTTTGCGGATTTTGTTACTCTTAGTGGGCATCCTAGACGGGAAAGGTCACGTTAGAGCCACAATCCATTGTGGTGAAACTTCATGGTGGTGTTGGGGGTCTCAAATTAAGTTGTGAAAAGAGTCGAACCTTGTTTGTAAATGTTTGGTCACCACCTTCAAGGACACCACTAGTGGAATCATGACATCTTGCATTTTGTGAGGGTGTAAGGAGAATAGGATGGCCCTAGTGGCTTCTTGAGAGCGTTGTGCCTTCACACTGCTCCAACAGAGACATACCCCATCTAAAGGGAGGGAACTTCGTTAACATATTCTCGTCTTCATCGCCTTCACTTGTGGTTACTTCTTACCTTTACTTTATGCAAGCTTATATTGTGTTTGTATCTTGTGCTTGCTTGTGAGCTTGTTGTTGTGCTTGTCATATAGGTTGTCCACCTAGTTGCATATGTAGACAACCTATTTTGTTGTTAAACCTAATTTGATTAAAAGAGCTAAAAATTGGTAGTTGTCTATTCACCCCCCCCCCCCACACACACACCCTTCTAGTCAACCATATCGATCATTTCACACATGCATATCTAGAGTATAGACACCGGATAGTAGATCACATGCAAGTGCAAGAAAGTAAAGGGATACAGTTAGGAAGATCAAACGCAACGAAGACATGGTGATTTTTGGCATGGTTCCAATAGGTGGTGCTATCGTATATCCACGTTGATGGAGACTTCAACTCACGGAGGGTAACAACTATGCAAGTCCACGGAGGGCTCCACCCACGAAGGGTCCACGAAGAAGCAACCTTGTCTATGCCATCATGATGTAGGTGATCTCCTTGCCCTTACAAACTCCTTGATTCAAATCCACAAGATTTGAAGGCTCCCAAGTTACACCTAACCAATCAAGAAGACACCACTCGTCAAAAGGTAATAGATGTTATTGTTGATAATGAGCTCCTTGCACTTGTGCTTCAAAAGATAGTCTCCTCAACACCCAATCACTCTCTCACAGATTTGGCATGGTGATAGGAGAAGGATTGGTGTGGAAAGCAACTTGAGGGGGCTAGAAATCAAGGATCAAAGGTTGGAGTGGAATCCCCTTGATTTCAACACAAGATAGGTGGTTCTCTCTCAGAAAAATGGTGTGGGAGGTGGTAGCTTCATCCTGGTTGTTCTCTCTAAGAGTAGGTGGAATGGGTGGGGGTATATATATCTATCACCAAAAATCTAACTGTTACACACCTTTATGCACAACTTGGTGGGACTGGGTGAAACCACTCGATGAGACCGACTAGTGCAAAAGGTTTGAACTTTAGGCTTTTCGGTGAGACCGGGTGAAACAACTCAGAGGGACCGATGGTGATGACCTAAGCACTTTCCAAAATTCGGTGCCACCGATCAAAACCACTCGAAAATTCCAAAGTGAGATTGATAGGTTACAAAAGGTTGGCGCGCGCACTTCGGTGGGACCGAATGTCATCTCGGTGAGACCAAATTCCTAGGGTTTAGGCAGTGGCTCTGTTAAGTGTAACTTGATGAGCTTTGGTAGGAGTGGTTCGGTGGGCCCGAGTTTGACTTTGATGTTCTGGACATATAGGAATACGAGGGTGTGGCTGAGGGTTTTGGAGCAATATCTCTAAGCACTTTGAGCAAATAGTCCATGATCAAAAGCCCATCCCCTTTTAATAGTATTGACTTTCCTATGGACTCAATGTGATCTTGGATCACTTAACCAAAATATAGAATCTTGAGGCTTTGCCAACATTATTCCTTAGTAGCTTGAGGGGTCCACATCTCCATCCATCTTCTTGCTTCGGTTGAACTTTTCCTGAAATATACTTGAGGGAAACACTAGTGTAGGAACGAAGTATGTCTACCAGAGGGGGGTGAATGGGAGTTTTAAATTTTCTTCAAAAATCTCAAAACTCTCGGAACCCAGCAGTAGAGCGAATTCAAAACAAACTACAACGAGCTATAACTAAGTACCGAATGGAATTTAAAGCATGCGTCGAGACAAATCACATGAGGAAAAAAACAAATCGAATGTAAACATGGGTAGCAGAGGTAACCAGAGATGCTCGATGGCGACAGGGTATTTGTTCGACCATTTCGTCCTTTTGCACAAGGACTATGTATGGTTGGAGGGGGGGGGGTGACTTAACACGGAAGATAAACTCTCTTCACCATATTGTCCTCGATAATTGGTTCGTCAACCAATGCCGATCACTCATGGTAGATACTTGAGGCGATCTCCGAACCTTTACAGACTTCTTTTTCGAGAACCACAATCACTCTTGGTCTTTGAAGAAATTAACACCTAACTGTCTAGAGAGTTTGCAGCTCTCAAGAGCAGTAGGCAGAGCGTACTAGACTTAGATTCTAGTGATGCTGAACCACTATCTAATTCTTCGGCTCTAGGGGTTTTCTCTCGGTGGATTTTTAAACTCAAATATCTCAAAGAGAGGGTTGCTCAACAATCTTCTCAGAATCAAACAGAGCAGCCACCAGACAAAGCCGGTGCGGGGTGGCTATTTATAGCCGCAGGCTTCCCTGGCAGGAAATGACCATTTTCGACACGCGGTTCAGCCAATGGCCAACCGACACGTTCACAACGGTTGGATTTCGGAGCAACGGTAGCATTACTTAAGGAACAAGTAATGCTAACTCCTCGGTCTGAGACAAATCTCTCGCAGGGAAGAAGATCACAGTCTCTCGCTGCCAAGTATTTGCTCAGAGCACAAAGAGATTTCTCTCGCAACTTTCATAGGATTTGGGTTTAGTATCAGAGAATCAAATTTTCGAACACTACACCCCTCTTACACTACAAAAAAAGACACATCCGTGAAATTTTGGGCCGAACGAATTTTTTTTCTGTCATACATATGACACTTCTATGATGATAATTGTGACAAAACCCGGTATCATCATAGATGTGGTGGGCTCCTACTTCTATGACAAAAAATCAAGACAGAAAATGGGCTTTTCGTCCTGTGCGGGCCGGAGATGCAGCTGCATGACATTCTTTGGGCCGTCCATGACGGAAAAACCCGTGGTAGAAGCGAGGGGGAGGAAAATTTCGGGGAGTTGCCGGTTACGGTGGGAGGTCGGGGGCGGAGCGATGCGCGTTTCTCTCGTCGCTGCGTGCGTGTGTGAGGCGTTGGCTCTAATCAACCCGAAGCGAGGCGTTGGGCTCTAATCGAACCCGAGCAATTGCACTCTGAGCTACGTTATCGAACCCGAGCGATCGATCGATGGGCGTTAATCGAACCCGATGGAGCGATTCTTCGCCATCGCCGCTAATCAAGCCGATCGATGCCTCTGGAATGAGCAGTGAGCATTGCGGGGGGTTGGATGAACAATGGCGGTGGCGTTGCCTCTGGATGAACGAAACCCGTGGTGTGGAGGGCTGGATGAGCAGTGAGCGGCGGAGGGTGGCCGTGGAGGGTGGTTGAACGGGACCCGTGGTGTGGAGGGCTGGATGAGCAGTGAGCGGTGGAGGGTGCCCGTGGAGGGTGGTTGAGCGATGGCGGTGGAGTAGCACGCGGTGGAGGCTGGATGAGCAGGAGCCCATGGAGGCCGGAGGAGGTCAACGGTAGCCCGTGGAGGCCGGAGGAGGTCGATGGTGGAGATGAGCAGTATCCCATGGAGTCCGTTTTGCGAGACGCCACACCCCCTTGTTTCGACCGTGGCGCTCCAACACAAGTCCGTTTCATCCGTTTTGCGGCACGCCACACCCTCCCGATCAACAGGACCCCGTTTTGACCAGAAGCGCTCCAACACAAGTCCGTTTCGTCCGTTTTGCGGTACGCCACACCCCTCCCAATCAATAGGACCCCCGTTTCGACCGTAGGAGGTCCGTTTCCTCTGTTTTCCGGTATGCCAGGCCCCTCCCGATCAACAGGACCCCGTTTCGAACGTGGCCGGTCGAACACAAGGCCGTTTCCTCCGTTGTGCGGTACGTCAGGGCCTCGTTTCCATTGCCTGTTCCGTCCAAGCCATCCCGATGAACACGACCACGCATTCCATTCCGACCCAGACGGTTGGCTCCCCATGAACACGACGACGACGTTGTTTCTCTGTTCTGACCCAGCCATGTACGTATGTGCGATAGGCGTTAGAGACCCTGCCCGTATGTACGTACGTGGCCGTATTTTCTTTCTTGCACCCTCACCGCTGTACGTACGTGTACATGCTACGTGCGCGCCTCTACTACGACACGTGCGCGCCTCTACATCCACCAGTATATATGTACGTACACGTTCGCGACCAGAATGACAACGGTACGTACGCTTTGACCAGGCGGGTCCCGACTGTCAGGCACTTCCTTGCCTGCGAAGATGTAGCTGGTGGGTCCCAGCAGTCAGGGGGGCGAATCGTTTTGTTTTTGTTTCTTTTTACCCGAACGTCCTTGCGTGCAAAGATGTAGCTGGTGGGTCCCAACAGTCGGGGGGCGAATCATTTTTTTTTGCCCGGACACACTTCCTTGCGTGCGAAGATGTAGCTGGTGGGTCCCAGCAGTCAGGGGGGCGAATCGTTCTTTTTGCCCGGACGCACTTCCTCGCGTGCGAAGGTGCAGCTGGTGGGTCCCAGCAGTCAGGGGGGAAATGTTTTTTCGCGAAATATTGTGGCCCGTCTGGTGGGTCCCTGCTATCAGGTGGAGGAATAATTATTTTCTGCGTAATAAGGAGGCACTTCCTTGCTGCGGCCGTGGACCCAGCTGTCAGCCTCTCCACATACAGTCCACGTCCGATGGAAGTCGTTCCTTGACCACGTTGACCACGCCGCGCCGAGAGCACCAGGGTGGTGGACGACGGCGAGGCCTAGGAAGGGGACGATGGGGAGCCGGGGAAGACGCGACAGTGGAAGCCCGCGCGAAGAGGAGTACGAGGGTTCACTCGTTCGGCTGCGGTGTGAGGTTGTCGTCGCCGCAGGCTGGCCAATGTGGGAATAGTAAAGGCGGTGAGGCCTCCGCCACAGCACATCCGGCCACGGGAAGCAGGAGCATGCGGCACGACCGGCGCTGCTTTAGGCGGCTGGAGGAAGAAGACCAGAGGTTGAAGAAGCACTACGGCCGTTGGATGGACATCGTACGGTCATTGGAGCTAGAATCGTTTATATTGACTAAGTTGACAAAGCCCTTCGTCCCCGTCAACTTAGTAGGCCCACAAGTCAGCCTCCCACCAAGGTGGGTCCCAGCTAGCAGGGGGGTATTCATTTTTTTGTGCGTAATAAGAAGGCACTTTCGGTGGGTCCGAGCTGACAGCAGGGGGAACGTTTTTTTTTTCGAAAAATACGGTGGCCCGTCGGGTGGGTCCCAGCGATGTGGGCAAACGTTTTTTCGCGAATATGGTGGCCCGTCCGGTGGGTCCCTATTTGTCGGTGGAGGAATAATTATTTTCCGATAATAAGGAGGCACTTCCTTGCGGCTGCCATGGACCCAGCTGTCAGCCTCTTCACGTACAATATTCTTCCTATGGAATTCGGTTGTTGACCACATTGACCACGCCGCGCCGAGAGCACCACGTATTTGGACGATGGCGAGGCCTAGGAAGGGACGACGCGAGCCGGGAAGACATGGCGATGGATGCCCACGCAGAGAGGAGTCTGAGGGTTCTTGGTTCGGCTGCTGTTGTCGTCGCCCATGAGAATAACAGGGGTGTGGGTGAGTGGAGTGGAGGGATGGGTGGCGAGTTGGGAGTAGTATGGAGGCGGTGAGGCCTCATGGCCTGACAAAGCCACGGGAGGCGGGAGCAAAGGCACGGCCAAGCCTTTGCTTTGGCGGTGGAGCAAGAAGACCAGAGGTTGAAGAAGCACTACGTGAAGGAAATATGCCCTAGAGGCAATAATAAAGTTATTATTTATTTCCTCATATCATGATAAATGTTTATTATTCATGCTAGAATTGTATTAGCTGGAAACATAATACATGTGTGAATATATAGACAAGCAGTGTCACTAGTATGCCTCTACTTGACTAGCTTGTTAATCAAAGATGGTTATCTTTCCTAACCATGGACAAGGAGTTGTTATTTGATTAACAAGGTCACATCATTAGTTGAATGATCTGATTGACATGACCCATTCCGTTAGCTTAGCACACGATCGTTTAGTATGTTGCTATTGCTTCCTTCATGACTTATACATGTTCCTATGACTATGAGATTATGCAACTCCGTTTGCGGAGGAACACTTTGGTACTACCAAACGTCACAACGAATCGGGTGATTATAAAGGAGTACTACAGGTGTCTCCAAAGGCAGATGTTGGGTTGGCGATTTCGAGATTAGGATTTGTCACTCCGATTGTCGGAGAGGTATCTCTGGGCCCTCTCGGTAATGCACATCACTTAAGCCTTGCAAGCATTACAACTAATGAGTTAGTTGCAAGATGATGTATTACGAAGCGAGTAAAGAGACTTGCGTAGCGAGATTGAACTAGGTATTGGATACCGACGATCGAATCTCGGGCAAGTAACATACCGATGACAAAGGAACAACGTATGTTGTTATGCGGTCCGACCGATAAAGATCTTCGTAGAATATGTAGGAGCCAATATGGGCATCCAGGTCCCGCTATTGGTTATTGATCGAGAATAGTTCTAGGTCATGTCTACATTGTTCTCGAACCGTAGGGTCCATGCGCTTAAGGTTTCGATGGCAGTTTTATTATGAGTTTATGAGTTTTGATGTACCGAAGGAGTTGAGTCCCAGATGAGATCGGGGACATGACGAGGAGTCTCGAAATGGTCGAGACGTAAAGATCGATATATTGGACGACTATATTCGGAGTTCGGAAAGGTTCGAGTGATTCGGTATTTTTGAATCTGGGAGAGTTACGGAATTCGTATTGGGCCTTAATGGGCCATACGGGAAAGGAGAAAAAAGGGCCAAAAGGGTGGCGCCGCCCTCCCTTGGTCTAGTCCGAATTGGACTAGGGAAGGGGCGCACCCTTCCTTCCTTCTCCTTCTCTCTTCCCTTTCCTTCTCTCCTACTCCTAATACATGGAAGGACTACTAGTTGGACTAGGAAGGGGAATCCTACTCCCGGTGGGAGTAGGACTCCCATGGCGCGCCATAGAGAGGGCCGCCTCCTCCTCCCTCCCTCCTTTATATACGGGGCAGGGGCACCCCATGAACACACAAGTTGATCTACGGATCGTTCCTTAGCCGTGTCGGTGCCCCCTCCACCATATTCCACCTCGGTCATATCGTCAGCAAAGCTTAGGCGAAGCCTGCTGCGTAGAACATCAAGATCGTCACCACGCCGTCGTCTTGTGGAACTCTCTCCCCAAGCTCTCTTGGATTGGAGCCGAGGAGCGTCATCGAGCTGTACATGTGTCAAGAACTCGGGGCGCCGAGTAATGGCGCTAGGATCGGTTGGATCGCGAGGAGATCGTCGACTACTTCCTCTACGTTGTGATCGCTTCGCCGGTCTCACGAGGGTGCGTAGACAACACTCTCCCTCTCGTTGCTATGCATCACCATGATCTTGCGTGTGCGTGGGAAATTTTTGAAATTACTCGTTCCCCAACAAGTGGTATCGAGCCTAGGTTTTTATGGTTTGATGTTTTGCACGAGTAGAACACAAGTGAGTTGTGGGCGATACAAGTCATACTACCTACCGGCATGTCATACTTTGGTTCAGCGGTATTGTGAGATGAAGCGGCCGGACCGACATTACGCGACGCTTACGCGAGACTGGTTTCACCGCCACGAGCACTCGTTGCTTAAAGGTGATTGGCGGGTGTCTGTCTCTCTCACTTTAGTTGAACTGAGTGTGGCTACGCCGGTCCTTGAGAAGGTTAAAGCGGAGTCTATTTGACTAAGTATCGTTGTGGTTTTGATGCGTAGGTGAGATTGGTTCTTGCTTAAGCCCGTAGCAGCCACGTAAAATTTGCAACAACAAAGTAGAGGACGTCTAACTTGTTTTTGCAGGGCATGTTGTGATATGATATGGTCAAGGCGTGATGCTATATTTTATTGTATGAGATGATCATGTTTTTGTAACCGAAGTTATCGCAATCGGTGGAGCCATATGGTTGTCGCTTTATTGTATGAAATGCAACGCATACGTAATTGCTTTACTTTATCACTAAGCGGTAGCGATAGTCGTAGAAGCAATAGATGGCGTGAGCGACAACGATGCTACGATGGAGATCAAGGTATCGCGCCGGTGACGATGGTGATCACGACGGTGCTTCGGAGATGGAGATCACAAGCACAAGATGATGATGGCCATATCATATCACTTATATTGATTGCATATGACGTTTATCCTTTATGCATCTTATCTTGCTTTGATTGACGGTAGCATTTTAAGATGATCTCTCACTAAAATTATCAAGTAGTGTTCTCCCTGAGTATGCACCGTTGCCAAAGTTCGTCGTGCCCAGACACCACGTGATGATCGGGTGTGATAAGCTCTCGTCCATCTACAACGGGTGCAAGCCAGTTTTGCACACGCGAATACTCGAGTTAAACTTGACGAGCCTAGCATATGCAGATATGGCCTCGGAACACGGAGACCGAAAGGTCGAACGTGAATCATATAGTAGATATGATCAACATAAGATGTTCACCATTGAAAACTACTCCATCTCACGTGATGATCGGTTATGGTTTAGTTGATTTGGATCACGTGATCACTTAGATGACTAGAGAGATGTCTATCTAAGTGGGAGTTCTTAAGTAATATGATTAATTGAACTTAACTTTATCATGAACTTAGTCCTGGTAGTATTTTGCAAATTATGTTGTAAGATCGATAGCTTGTGTTGTTGCTTTCATATGTTTATTTTGATATGTTCCTAGAGAAAATTGTGTTGAAAAATGTTAGTAGCAATGATGCGGATTTGATCCGTGATCGAGGTTTATCCTCATTCTCGCACTGGAAGAATTATGTCCTTAATGCACCGCTAGGTAGAGACCTATTCCAGAGCGGATGCGAGGCGTTATGAGCGTTTGGCTAGCTCGATATGATGACTACTTGATAGTTTTGTGCACCATGCTTTATGGCTTAGAATCGGGACTTCAAAGATGTTTTGAACATCATGGACCATATGAGATGTTCCAGAATTGAAGTTAATATTTCAAGCAAATACCGAGTTGAGAGATATGAAGTCTCCAACAAGTTCTATAGCTAAAAGATGGAGGAGAATCGCTCAACTAGTGAGCATGTGCTCGATTGTCAGGTACTTCAATCGCTTGAATCAAGTGGGGTTAATCTTCCGATAAGATAGTGATTGATGAATTCTCTAGTCACCATCACCAAGTTAGTAGAACTTCGTGATGAACTATAATATGCAAGGGTTAGTAAAGACTATGCTCGAGCTCTTCGCAATGCTAAAGGCTGCGGAGGTAGAAATCAAGAAGGAGCATCAAGTGTTGATGGTCAATAAGACCACTAGTTTCAAGAAGAAAGGCAAAGGGAAGAAGAAGGAACTTCAAGAAGAAAACAGAAGCAAGTTCTTTGCTCAGAGAAGAAACCCAAGTCGGACCTAAGCCTCAAACCGAAGTGCTTCTACCGCAAGCGGTAGGTCTTGGAAGCGGAACTGCCCCAAGTATTTGGCGGATAAGAAGGATGGCAAGGTGAACAAAGGTATATGTGATATACATGTTATTGATGTGTACCTTACTAGAGCTCGCAGTAGCACTGGTATTTGATCTTGGTTCATTGCTAATATTTGCAACTCAAAGCAGGACTACGGATTGCGAACAACGCAAAGGACGAGGTGACGATGCGCGTGGGAAATGGTTCCAAAGTCGATGTGATCGCGGTCGGCACGCTACCTCTACATCTACCTTCGGGATTAGTTTTAGACCTAAATAATTGTTATTTGGTGCCTGCGTTGAGCATGAACATTATATCTGGATCTTGTTTGATGCGAGACGGTTATTCATTTAAATCAGAGAATAATGGTTGTTCTATTTATATGAGTAATATCTTTTATGGTCATGCACCCTTGAGGAATGGTCTATTTTTGATGAATCTCGATAGTAGTGATACACATATTCATAATATTGAAACCAAAAGATGCAAAGTTAATAATGATAATGCAACTTATTTGTGGCACTGCCGTTTAGGTCATAATGGTGTAAAGCGCATGAAGAAACTCCATGCTGATGGGATTTTGGAATCACTTGATTATGAATCACTTGATGCTTGCGAACCATGCCTCATGGGCAAGATGACTAAGACTCCGTTCTCCGGAATAGTGGAGCGAGCAACAGACTTATTGGAAATAATACATACTGATGTATGCAATCCAATGAATGTTAAGGCTCGCGGCGGGTATCGTTATTTTCTGACTTTCACAGATGATTTGAGCAGATATGGGTATATCTTCTTGATGAAACATAAGTCTGAAATAGTTGAAAGGTTCAAAGAATTTCAGAGTGAAGTGGAAAAATCATCGTGACAAGAAAATAAGGTTTCTACGATCTGATCACGGAGACAAATATTTGAGTTACCAGTTTGGTCTTCAATTCAAACAATGTGGAATAGTTTCACAAATTCATGCCACCTGGAACACCACATCATAATGGTGTGTCCGAACGTCATAACCGTACTTTATTGGATATAGTACAATCTATGATGTTTCTTACCGATTTACCAATATCGTTTTGGGATCATGCATTAGAGACAGCTGCATTCACGTTAAATAGGGCACCATCTAAATCCGTTGAGACGACACTATACGAACTTTGGTTTAGCAAGAAACCAAAGTTGTCGTTCTTAAAGTTTGGGGCTGCGATGCTTATGTGAAAAAGTTTCATCTGATAAGCTCAAACCCAAATCGAGAAGTGCGTCTTCATAGAATACCCAAAGGAAACTGTTGGGTACACCTTCTATCACAGATCCTAAAGCAAGATTTTCGTTCTTTGAAAATGGATCCTTTCTAGAGAAGGAGTTTCTCTTGAAAGAAGTGAGTGGGAGGAAAGTAGAACTTGATGAGGTAATTGTACCTTCTCCTTATTGGAAAGTAGTTCATCACGAAATCTATTCCCGTGACTCTTGCACCAATTAGTGAGGAAGCTAATGATGATGATCATGTAACTTCAGATCAAGTTACTACCGAATCTCAGAGGTAAACCAGAGTGAGATCCACACGAGTGGTACGGTAATCCTGTTCGAAGTCATGTAACTAGACCATGATGAACCTACGAACTATGAGGAAGCGATGATGAGCCTAGATACCGCGAAATGGCTTGAGGCCATAAAATCTGAGATGAGATCCATGTATGAGAACAAAGTGTGGACTTTGGTGGAGTTGCCCGATGATCGGCAAGCCATAGAAAATAAATGGATCTTCAAGAGGAAGACGGACGACGATAGTAGTGTTACTATCTACAAAGCTAGACTTGTCGAAAAAGGTTTTGACAAAGTTCAAGATGTTGAATACAATGAGATTTTCTCACTCAGATCGATGCTTAAAAGTCTGTCCGAATCATGTTAGCAATTGCCGCATTTTATAAAATCGGCAAATGGATAAACAAAACTGCATTCCTTAATGGAGTTATTAAAGAAGAGTTGTATGTGATGCAACCAAGAGGTTTTGTCGATCCTAAAGGTGTTAACAAAATGTGCAAGCTCCAACGATCCATCTATGGACTGGTGCAAGCATCTCGGAGTTGGAATATACGCTTTGATAAGTTGATCAAAGCATATAGTTTATCTGAGACTTGCGGTGAAGCCTGTATTTACTAGAAAGTGAGTGGGAGCACTACAACATTTCTGATAAGTATATGTGAATGACATATTGTAGATCGGAAATAATGTAGAATTATTTTGCAAAGCATAAAGGAGTGTTTGAAAGGAGTTTTTCAAAGAAAGACCTCGGTGAAGCTGCTTACATATTGAGCATCAAGATCTATAGAGATAGATCAAGACGCTTGATAAGTTTTTTCAATAAGTACATACCTTGACAAGATTTTGAAGTAGTTCAAAATGGAATAGTCAAAGAAAGAGTTCTTGCCTGTGTTACAAGGTGTGAAATTGAGTAAGACTCAAAAACCCGACCACGGCAGAAGATGGAAAGAGAATGAAAGTCATTCCCTATGCCTTGGCCATAGGTTCTATAAAGTATGCCATGCTGTGTACCAGATCTATTGTATACCCTACAATCGAGTTTGGCAAGGAGTACAATAGTGATCTAGGAGTAGATCCTTTGGACAGTGGTCAAAATTATCCTTAGTGGAATAAGAATATGTTTCTCGATTATGGAAGTGACAAAAGGTTCGTCGTAAAGGGTTACGTCGATGCAAGTTTTGACACTGATCTGGATGACTCTAAGTCTCGATCTAGATACATATTGAAAATGGGAGCAATTAGCTAGAGTAGCCGTGCGAGCATTGTAGACATAGAAAATTGCAAAATACATAACGGATCTGAATGTGAAAGACCCGTTGACTAAGACTCTCTCACAAGCAAAACATGATCACACCTTAGTACTCTTGGGTGTTAATCACATAGCGATGTGAAATAGATTACTGAATCTAGTAAACCCTTTGGGTGTTGGTCACATGGCGATGTGAACTATGGGTGTTAATCACATGATGATGTGAACTATCAATGTTAATCACATGGTGATGTGATCTAGATTATTGACTCTAGTGCAAGTGGGAGACTGAAGGAAATATGCCCTAGAGGCAATAATAAAGTTATTATTTATTTCCTCATATCATGATAAATGTTTATTATTCATGCTAGAATTGTATTAACTGGAAACATAATACATGTGTGAATATATAGACAAACAGAGTGTCACTAGTATGCCTCTACTTGACTAGCTTGTTAATCAAAGATGGTTATGTTTCCTAACCATGGACAAGGAGTTGTTATTTGATTAACAAGGTCACATCATTAGTTGAATGATCGATTGACATGACCCATTCCGTTAGCTTAGCACACGATCGTTTAGTATGTTGCTATTGCTTCCTTCATGACTTATACATGTTCCTATGACTATGAGATTATGCAACTCCGTTTGCGGAGGAACACTTTGGTACTACCAAGCGTCACAACGTAATCGGGTGATTATAAAGGAGTACTACAGGTGTCTCCAAAGGCGGATGTTGGGTTGGCGTATTTCGAGATTAGGATTTGTCACTCCGATTGTCGGAGAGGTATCTCTGGGCCCTCTCGGTAATGCACATCACTTAAGCCTTGCAAGCATTACAACTAATGAGTTAGTTGCAAGATGATGTATTACGGAACGAGTAAAGAGACTTGCGTAACGAGATTGAACTAGGTATTGGATACCGACGATCGAATCTCGGGCAAGTAACATACCGATGACAAAGGAACAACGTATGTTGTTATGCGGTCGACCGATAAAGATCTTCGTAGAATATGTAGGAGCCAATATGGGCATCCAGGTCCCGCTATTGGTTATTGACCGAGAATAGTTCTAGGTCATGTCTACATTGTTCTCGAACCGTAGGGTCCGCACGCTTAAGGTTTCGGCGCGAGTTTTATTATGAGTTTATGAGTTTTGATGTACCGAAGGAGTTCGAGTCCCGGATGAGATCGGGGACATGACGAGGAGTCTCGAAATGGTCGAGACGTAAAGATCGATATATTGGACGACTATATTCGGAGTTCGGAAAGGTTCCGAGTGATTCGGGTATTTTTCGGAGTACCGGAGAGTTACGGGAATTCGTATTGGGCCTTAATGGGCCATACGGGAAAGGAGAAAAAGGGCCAAAAGGGTGGCCGCCCCCCCTTGGTCTAGTCCGAATTGGACTAGGGAGGGGGGGCGCACCCTTCCTTCCTTCTCCTTCTCTCTTCCCTTTCCTTCTCTCCTACTCCTAATACATGGAAGGACTACTAGTTGGACTAGGAAAGGGGGAATCCTACTCCCGGTGGGAGTAGGACTCCCCATGGCGCGCCATAGAGAGGGCCGGCCTCCTCCTCCCTCCCTCCTTTATATACGGGGGCAGGGGGCACCCCATGAACACACAAGTTGATCTACGGATCGTTCCTTAGCCGTGTGCGGTGCCCCCCTCCACCATATTCCACCTCGGTCATATCGTCGCAAAGCTTAGGCGAAGCCTCGCGATAGAACATCAAGATCGTCCACCACGCCGTCGTCCGACGGAACTCTCCCTCCCCGAAGCTCTCTTGGATTGGAGCCCGAGGGCGTCATCGAGCTGTACGTGTGTCAAGAACTTCGGGGCGCCGAGTATGTGGCGCTAGGATCGGTTGGATCGCGAGGAGATCGTGACGACTACTTCCTCTACGTTGTGATCGCTTCGCTTCGGTCTACGAGGGTACGTAGACAACACTCTCCCCTCTCGTTGCTATGCATCACCATGATCTTGCGTGTGCGTAGGAAATTTTTTGAAATTACTACGTTCCCCAACACTACGGTCGTCGGATGGACATCGTACGGTCACTAGAGCTAGAATCGTTCATATTGACTAAGTTGACAAAGCTTTCCGTCCCTGTCAACTTAGTAGGCCCACAAGTCAGCTTCCCACCAAGGTGAGTCCCAACTAGCAGGCGGAGTATTCATTTTTTTGTGCGTAATAAAGAGGCACTTCCGGTGGGTCCGGTGACAATGGGGAACGTTTTTCAGCAAAATACGGTGGCCCGTCCGGTGGGTACCAACAGTCAGGGGGGAAACATTTTTTTTGCAAAATAAGGTGGCCCGTCCGGCGGGTCCCTGCTGTCAAGTGGAGGAATAATTATTTTGCGCGTAATAAGGAGGCACTTGCTTGCGGCCGCCGTGGACCCAGCTGTCAGCCTCTCCACGTACAGTACTCTTCCGATGGAAGTCGGTGGTTGACCACGTTGACCACGCCACGCCGAGAGCACCAGGGCGGTGGACGACGGCGACGCTAGGAAGGGGACGATGCGGAGCCGGGGAAGACGCAGCAGTGGAGTCCCGCGCGGAGAGGAGTACGAGGGTTCACTGGTTCGGCTGCGGTGTGAGGCTGCGGTCGCTGCAGAATAACAGGGGGTGTGGGTGAGTGGAGGGATGGCCTGGCCAGCGGTGGGAGTAGTATGGGGGCGGTGAGGCCTCCATGGTACCTGCACACCGCCACGGAGGCAGGAGAAGCGGCACGACCAGCGGCTGCTTTGGGCGGCTGGACCAAGAAGACCAGAGGTTGAAGAAGCACTACGGCCGTTGGATGGACATCGTCACGGTCCTTTGAAGCTAGAATCGTTTATATTGACTAAGTTGACAAAGCCCTTGGTATGCTCCAACTTAGTAGGCCACAGTCGACCTCCAAAGCAGTGCGCCCGGATGTCGGGGAGGAATCATTTTTGGGCGGCGAAGCTAAGAATATCCGAGATTGAAGAAGAAGCACGACATCCGTTGGATAGACATCCAATGGCCACTGCTGCTAGAACCGTGTGTTGACTATAATAAGTTGACAAAGCCTTGCATACGCGTCAACTTATTTTTTTAGGGGACGCATCACTTAGTAGGCCCACAAGTGTGTGGCAGAGAACTTATAGCCCATTTGCATTTTGTAAGAATGTACAACCCATTTTTGAATTCTAATGGAATTTACAACAGCCCATTTACAATTTGTTAACAGTACAGCCCATTTTCTAGCTAGGACAACGATTAATAATTTCAACCAACCGTTGAAGACAGAATTCAATAAAATTTCCCACATTTTGATGGGATCCGAAATATTTTTATCCCGAAATTTCTATTCAGATTAAATATAAATTTGTATTACGTAAAAATCCAACGAAACATTGCGCGCGCAACAATGAAATTTAAGATTTTCAAAATCCATAAATAATATTTTATAAACTAATTTTGTGTTTGGTGCATTTTTTATAGTTATTGCCCAGTTTTTATAATTACATCCCATTTATTATTTTTAAAGCCCATTTTCTTGTTAAGCCTAATGCATCCCTCCTAGGAAAGATTTGCAGCGCAGCGGGGCGGAGAATAACAAGTTGACCTTGCCTGGGTATTCCTCAAAAAGACGTATAGCTGGGCTAGCCATTTTCATCTTGAAAAAAGTAGTATCTGGGCTGGATATCGGCTCGGGCTAGACAGGCCACACCCTTGATTAATACCTGCTCTCCTCCGAACAACAACGAAATCATCGCCAAGAAAAACTCCGCAGTGCTCACGCCTCAAAAACACAAATCTGCTCGAGCTGCTTGGTCCCGGTATCGGCCGCACCTTGTGCAATTCTCTCGCTTGTATTGACTACATAGGTTGACAATGGTGTGGGACCGTGATGTCAGGAAACCAGCAGAAAGCAAAAAAATATAGTTGTACATAATAAGTAGGCACTTGCGTACGTACGACTATGGCCCTAGTGGGTCCCTAGTGTCATCCAGTCAAAATAAAGTCATCTCCTGAATCCTCATGTTCGTTGACCATGTTAACAATGCTCGGCGCCACGGCGAGCGCAACAACTCGAAGGACAACGGAGAGGGCCTCGCGGGCCCTACGGAGGTCTGATACAGCGCCCGCTGCTCATTCAGGAAGCCAGGATCATCGGACACCTATGAGCACCTTCGATAAACTGAGACAACATGAAACGGTAAGGCCACGCTTGGGAGGTCTGGTTTATTTCAAACCTGTATTGACATACAAGTGTAATTTACTCGTCATCGGAAGGCCCGAGGTCTGTAAGTAAAACCGACGGGTTACGCGTGTAATTTGAGAGACTAGTGTATATTTTACGAGCATTGCTATATGGACGACATTACCAGATGATACATGCACGATGTGCGTATCATGCCATCCATGGGCAAGGCTGAAACAGCAGCTAACGGCTGGATTAGCAATCGTCCGAGTGTCGTTCAACGTTTTTATCATGTGTGAAGTACTTTCGATATTTTACTAGTCGAAATCGACCAACCAAGCGCCTTCGCCCGAGACCATCTGCTTTAATTTACAAGCGTAAGTTTTACAAGCGGTTTTGGTTGGAAAACGACAATCCAATCACGGCCTAATATCATGAGTTGGTCGGAAGATCATATGGTTTCACGTCTAACCTATCCGACATGTCGTATAGGCTATGAATGAAACATCAGACGATGAACTTGTTACGCACGGAAACAATAGAAGAGGATGATCTTCTTAACAAGAAAATCACTGGCATTAGATCGACATGCAAAACAATACGAAGCATTATTCTCAAGAGGCACGGTGAACAGCTCGTGATGCCGCATGCCACAACATTCCAAGCTCAACTTTGCAATCAAACACAAGGCCTGGCATTACATAGAAAATATTCTGAACAAACTCTTAACACAGGAATATCTCAGCAGAGTAACTATATACTTCTAAACTGAACACAGGAAAAGGAAAAAACACTCGACGCTGCTCACAGCAAGGGCGTCCCACTCAAAAATATCAAATTCATGTCTTCTGGCTAACATCAATGAGCAAATTTTGACAAGGTTTTCCAATTCCAATATATTAAACTAACGTCTTCTTGCTAACATCAATGAGCAAATTTTGACAAGGTTTTCCAATTCCAATATATTAAACTAACGTCTTCTTGCTAACATCAATGATTAAACTTTGACAAGCTTTTCCCATTCAAAATATGCAATGCCTATGATTGTGTCCTGTCTTAGATTCTTGTACTTGTTTGGGCACTTTTTGCCCAGGGCACTCCACGTGTTGTTAAATTGCCAATGGTCTCTGCAGACTAGTCATGTCACTGGTGTCTAATAATACTCTGTAAAGCTTCTCGGTCATTCCTTTGTAATGTACCGCATCCAGTGACTGCTTCTTTCTGCAAAGTGGAACGACCAACTGGACCCAGTAACCAGCAGTTTGCCTTGGACACATTGGCTCCTTTTGTGCAGTTCAACTAAAATCGAAGTCAGAATAAAACCGAGCTTTAATTTTGATATCCCTGTAAGCAACAATAGGTATAATGGAAACAATTACTGAGAAATAACGGTTTATGACTTGTCTTAATGGGAAACAAAGCAGGAGAGGAGCAATTCTCCCTCAGTGTGATTCATTCATATTGAGTGAGACATTATCTTAACAATGCCTTGGTTCAACATGTATAAAGAACGACAAAGCGTAAAAGTACCATTCCTAAAACAATGCAACTGATTCATTTTTAAAGAGACATTATCTTAACAATACCTTGGTTAAACATGTAGAAAGAACTACAAAGAAGGATAGTACCATTCCTAACAAGTGTTGCAGTTTTGAACTAAGATTCAGAGTTAATTAATTTCGAGAGTGGCATTGCTTAATTTTACCAAATGCATTAGATTAACGAAAAGCATAAGCAGTTCGAGGGGAGAGTGGGGCAACAACAATATGTGCTTCCATCTACTTATAAAGGGCGTGATGCGAGTTTGTTGTAACAAAGCAACAAGCATCATGTCCAGGTTGGTCCCATTTTTGTTCACTACTTAATGGGAAAAGACAAGCAATACAATAGCTTCAATTCAACATTTATTTAAAATAGTACCAATACAAGTAGCACAACATCTCAAAGCACTTTGCACAATCATGTGGATGAAGGCTGTCTTGACCTTTCATGAGAACACCAGGATAAAATACGAATCTGCTAACACGAATAGGAAATCCAATCTTATTTTGTGCGGTTAATGAAATCAAGCAAAATGTTTCGCGTAGCGAAGCAAAATGTCACAATAGCAACAATTTGAATAGATATCATGTGGTAGAGACCAAGATTTGAAACAACTCGACAGAACACCGAAACAAATCTCAATCTCCTTTTGTGCAGTTCCACCAAAATTAAGCAAAGTCACCGTGTGACATTCAAGTTGAATCGCACAAAACACTCTTAAAACATAAGTGTTTGAGTAGCGAAGCAAAATGTCATAATAGCAACAAGTTGAATCGATACCCCTGTTTTAACAGAGGCAAAAAAGGAAACAATTACTTGCCGATAAAGGAGCATGAAACAAACGGTGACAGAAAGAAGCATCTAACTTATCTTGGATGGAAAATAAAGTAGGATAGTAGCATTTCTAAAACGGTAGCATTGATTCGTATTAACAGAGACACTCTCTTGAAACAACATTCGTTAAAAAATGTAATTTACTTTTAACAGTGGCACTGCTTCAATTTTCCAGCGGCATTCTTAGATTAACAATAGCAAAATAGCTGTATGGGACATGCTAGCACCATGTGCGTCCACACGTATAAATGGGTGATGCAGAGTATGTAGCCAAGCAACATATATGTGTTGGTCCCATATTTGTTCTCTTTGAACTTTTTTCCTATGTGAGGGCAACAAATCTAGTCCTACACAAACTACCCGACCCCCCCCAGTTTCTTTCCCTTTTCAACAAAGAGATCGATTCCTTACAGATGTGTGTACTGGGTTACCCCCTTTTCCCCTTTTCGACCATCAAAGCGGCTGGATAGCCAGTCTATACTACTTTTCCTCCCTCCTTTCCTCATTGAACCACGTACTAGATTCATGCTCCACCCCACCGCACCTTTCTTTCCTCTTTGAACCAAGACCTAGATTCGACTACATATCGAAAAAGATCCACATGCAGCTAGAGCAACGACGGTTTCAAAGAAACTTATACCTTAGGGTCGTCGGGATGTGGCAAGGCGTGCGGCGGGAGGCTGGATCTGCCCACACTACGTACGACAGCAAGGAAGAAGGGGTCGGTGGCCCTCCCGCATAGGCGCTGGGTGAAAGAGAACAGCGCAGCCGGCAGTGGATTGCCTCCCTCGCCGAAGGCGATAGAGTTAACGCTGCACCTCCTCCCCTTCCCGGTGCGATGGGATACGGACGCCTCCTTCACCAACTGTGAGGGGGGAGAGAGACAAGTGGCCAATGCAGTCTTGTTTAGATCTGGTGAAGAGAGGGTGAGAGACTGTGAATATAGCAAACCCTAGCAAATGAACACTGAGCCTCCAGCGTGTAACATATATGTATTGCGGCGAGCGTGTGGAGAGTGCAAACCCTAGCGAACAAGCGCTGAGGCTCCCGCTTATATATATACTTCGTAGTACGGACTGAGCTCTGGTGCCTTCACTCCATCTGCTTTTTGTTGTATGACAGGTGAGCCAGCCACATTTTGGGCCCACCTATCATAAACCCAAAGGCAGGTGCACTAAGTCAATGAAGATGCGTCCATATAGTACTCTCGTGTGTATATGACTAATATATAGTGGAGTGGTTTTCTTATTCTCTCCATAACAATCGTTTTAAATTGTGTAAGTACGAAACGAAACTCTTTATTTAATGTACAGAGGGAGTACTACTTCCGATGAACTAACGATCCACGCCCACGTGTCCTGGTCGCACTTCCTATCCTTCACGTGTTTTTCATTGAAAATCGATCAGCTTCACCAGCGACGCAACCATGAGGCGCGACCATGAGCATCAATAGGTCATCGTGGTGATGCATCATCCATTTGGCATCAAGTTTGGGTGAGGCACCTATGAAGTTCGACAAATCCTCACCGTGGTCATTTCTTCTCAATTAATCAAGCTCGAGGAAGGAAGAACCACGTGGCGAGGAGGACGATGAGGCGAACAACAATGGCCATCCAATTTTGTGCAGTTCCACTAAAATTGAGGAAGACATGCCCGGGTATGGAGACATGCATTGCTGTTTCCAAAAATATAAAAAAAAGGGTTAATGAAAAGTACACCAACAAACAGAAGCATCATAATTATATCTTGATGGGAACTAAACTAGGATACCCGAGAAAAAAAGCATTTCTTCATTTAACCAGTGATAGTACTACCACCATATGGACAATGACCGCACAACCACCATGTACTTTTTGTCGAAAAACATGTATACCTCCACCGAGGCATAAATCAGGACAACTTTTCGAGTGGCATTTCCTCTAGTACTAGTAGGTGATGTTGGACCAGCCGACGAACCCTAGCTACTATGCATGGGGAGCTGGGGAGTAATCGCATAGAAGAAAACCCGCACGCAGCGACACAGGGAGCTGGACCAAGACAAGAAGTTATACCTCGGTGGGCGAGATGTCGTTTAGGCGGGCGGGCGAGATCGCCCACGACGGCAGCAAACAAGGGCGCGGAGGATCTTCGTCCGTGCAGCGCCGCCCTCAGAGGACGGTCGCGTCGGCTCCCCCGCCGACGGGCGATAACGTCAATGCTCCACCTCCTCACCTCCCACATCGGACGGGATTCGGCCGGATCTGTGACCACCGGTGAGGAGAGAGATAGACTGGACACTGTCATCTTGTTTTGATATGGAGAGGGTGAGAGAGCGAGACGCGAGAAACTCTATCAAACAAGAGGCTATAATGGAGTAAAAAAATCTCTCCATAGCAGTGGTTTTAAATAGAATACGCGCATTCCCGGAAAAAGAAACGAAAACTGGCGGACAATTTTTAAGGGTCTGTCTAGGACACATCTAGATGTGACATAGTTATGTCACATCTAAGTTGATGTCCACTCTGTTTGTGGTCTATTTTTTTGTCCTAGTTTTTTTTGTTTCTTGTTGCTACATTATATACTTGTGGGAGCTTAGATGTGATATCCTTAAATAACATCTAGATGTGAATTGGACAAACTGATTTTCTAACATGCCAAGAAAGAAAACTCGATCAAAAACACGCCCCGCTTCTGTGGCGCGAGTCGTCGCGCACACTTTATAGACATAGACATGCATATCCGTGTTTACGTAAAATTACATTTCCATCTCCATATCCAATCATATTTGTCCAACTGGCACATTATTTACGTTGTTAATTATATACGCAGCAATATTAACGTACATCATCTCTTGTTTGCGCACGTCCGGACCGCTGCCACGGCCGGTCCTGACCAACCCGAACCCTCTTCATCACCCGCGTGTGCTTCCCAACCGAAACGGTCAGTGCCGCATTCATGCCCGGCCAGAGCAGACGCGACCTCTCACTGGCGCCGGCATTGAAGCGGCGCGCCAGCCGAGAGAGCGTCGCCCGCGCCGCTTCCGGGTGCACGTGGCTACTCCGCGTTCAAAGGTCGCAATAGCCGGCTACAACATGCATGTAAAAAGTTTTTGGGAGTTTGTGCTACAACTAGCTGTCCTCTCCCAACTCGTCAATCTCTTCTAGTAGTGCTAGTAGTACTCCATGGCGCGATCCATCGACAAGCAGGCGGGAAAGTTATCGTATACTCGGTTTGCGGTGAGTGGCATGCCGAGCGACCGTGTGGGGTCGAGCCGTTGAGGAGGGTGAGACACGAACACGACAGACGTGATTTAAACGTTGGTTTTGCTCAATGGCGCGATCCAACGAAACGAAACGTTGGTTTCTCTCCGTTTCCATTTTTTTCCGGAAAAATGGAAACTTTCCACTCCATTTTCATTCCTATTCCAAGGTTGCCCCGTTACAACATTCCATCAAATACAAAGGAAAACTAACACGCATGCTGATGCATCTCAATGATTCACAGATCATAGCCAATATTTACTTCACAACTAGAGAAAAAAGTTGTGAGAGCGTGTACGAAAGAAAAACTGCTGATGGGGTCACTACGACTTAAACCCTAAACCCTAAACATGATTTCATTCCCTGGCCGTAGAACTGTCAAGGAAAGACGGTGGCACCCTCGGATCATACGATGCTTTTGTGCGTTCCACTAAAATCGACTGAGCATCCCCGATGGCAAAGATATTGAAGAAGTGTGATTAGAATAATAGTATGGCACTAGTTCATGAGACATAAACTCATCACAAGTAGAAGCCGGTAGAAGTAGAGCAAGATCGACATGGAGATGGAGCTACGGCGATGGAGCAAGCCGGCTCCAAAGGAAGATGGACTACCGGGACGCCGGGCTGTAGCTAGAAGGGCGGTTGGGATGCGGCATCGCCCAAACCGCGGTGACCCCGATTGGGACGCACCGACCGTGGGTTTTCTCCTCGCCGATGTCGACCGTGTCTCACGCAGAACATTGTTCCTTCCCCACCGCGGGATCGGGCCCGTCGTTCTATGCTTGTGAAGAGAGCAATCTTAGCAAGGCTTGTAGCTTAGGCTCCTGCTAGTGTATATATAGTGGTTTTCTTTTTCTCTCCATATCAACCATTTTATATTGCGTACGTGTCATTCAAGAGTGAAATGATGGTTGCTTCTTCCGACTAACTTACTGTGTGATTTGACTGCTCCTTAGTGGCCCCTACACGTACTCCCCCTACGTGTATGCAACATCCACACGTACACATGGACGCAAAAACGTGCGCGAGCCCTAATGCATGCATGTCCGAGCACACGACGGAACACACACGGTCACGCTAAGTGCTCAACCTACACGTGCATGCACACACATACTCAGTCAGGGTGAGCTAGTGACCGTATAAACACCGAAAAATATATATATTGAGCGCAATGAGCGTATTATGAAGTCCACTGACCGTATTTTTACAAATATACAATGACAGACAATGTATTTATCTCGTTTGAAATTAATCCATATTATCCAGAGAGGAGGCAGTATGGACTAGCATTACTTGCGCGCGGTGGCTCGCAGGACAAGGAGAAACTTTTGACTAATGCAAGCTCTCCCTCGCTCAGGCGGTGGACGTGCTACAGTTAATTCGATGTTAGATTGCCAGAAGCATACACTATACTACTAGTGCTACTATTGTTCGACTTCCCGAATAGGCGAACAGCCAAGCGCAAAGTTTACTAATATAGTCTATAAAGGTACGTACTATACTAGTACTAGGAACCGGATGGAGGAGCGTCTGCACTCTTATTATAATTTTAAAATGTGATAAAGCAATCTTCAACACATTTGGTTATCTTCGAGGGTTCTCGCATGTGATAATGGAAGTTGATTGCATGGAACACTCGCCACAATTCTCGCTTAATTCTGGCTCATATCCTGTTACAAATAGTAGCGCTCGGTAATATTTCCTCTTTTTTTGTTATTCAGCATGCGCATCTTCGTGCGAACCGTGCTTGCTGCACTTTGAATGTGGCCGAGAGCTGGCTTGATGAAACACCTCGCTTCCTACTTCTTTTTTTGCGGGGTACCTCGCTTCCTAGTGACCAGTGTCTTGGCCGATCGTCCTAAGAATGCTTATGTATGAATAAAGCTCTCTCATTTACCCGCAAAAAGGATTGAGCCATATTAACCGGAAAGGAGGGAGTATGGACTAGCACTACTTTTTGGTGTGTCCCGTTAACTCGCAGAACGAGGATAAGCTTGCAGGACAAGGTGAAGCTCGCTTACGCCTTTTGACTAATGCAACCTACCCTCGGTGGACATGCATCATTCCATTCGGTGTCAGATTGTCAGAGGCATACACTGTAGTACCCAACATGAGGAGTACCATCATTGTTCGACTTCACGAAGAGGCGAAGAGCCAAGCGCAGTAGTACAAGTAGTACTACTACTAGAACCGCATGGTGGAGCGTTTGTACTCTTATTTCTTTTTATCTCTGATAAAGTACACGTTTATTCCGGAGAAGGGCGGAAAACGGCAGCCCAACATGTAATGAATGATATCGATCAACCAACCATGCTCGAATATATCTTGGCCTCCATGCGAACCCGTCTGTGTGTTCTCGCTCCTCGTCTCTCTCAAGGAACGGCGGGTTGGCTCTTTGCCGTCAATTGAGATCGGTTTGCTCACACTCCTGTCCCACATGTCAGTGATATGCCAAGAGGAGGTGCATTGACCGACTGGCCATACGCATACTTGGTTTTGAACCTTCATACTACTCCTCCCTCCGTCACAGTTTACAGGACGCGCTTCATTATGATGCATTTCTCTCAATGCATTTCCACCATTAGAGAGACTTTAGACGCGTTTGGTTTAATGCTCAATTAATTAGGGCGTGGTAACCGCAATCAAGTCCACAATTTTCTCTCCATGTAACTACGGAGTGGAGTAAGTGCATGCATGTGTGTACCCGGGGTGGAAGCACTGCATGCATGTGTGTACGCATTATTCCCTCTACTAGTAATAGACGCCGATCGCTAGTCGCCTTGGTCCCACAGATCTTTTTTCTTTTTTTGAAGCGCGCTGTATAAACAGTGACGGATGGAGTAGTATGAGCGGATTCAAAGAAGAGCGTATTGATGGTTGCTTCTTCAGAGCAACTTACAGTGGGAAAGGTGGGGCTTACGATTTGACTGCTCATTACTCACTATTAATGCGGTGTAATGACCTGGCTGAGTCTCCCATGTGGTTGTGCACTACCCCCTCGGTTCTTAAATATACTCTGGAGTATATTTGTCTTTCTAGAGATTTCAACGAGTGACTACTCAAATATTTGCCTTTTTAGATATTTCAAATGGACTAGCACATACAGATGTATATACTTATTTTAGAGTGTAGATTCTCTCATTTTGCTCCGTATGTAGTCACTTGTTGAAATCTCTAGAAAGACGAATAGAATATTTAGGAACGGAGGGAGTACACATACGAAGCAAAATGAGTGAATCTACACTCTAAAATATGCCCGTTTGAAATTTGTAAAAAAACAAATATTTAGGAACGAAGGAGTATAATTTTGTGCATGGCACATGGACCCGGATGATGAAGAGGCTTCTGGCAATGCTATCAAGCTTCCATCATTTGTTTACATAATTGACGTACTATACAAATAATTTTCCAGTGAGACATGAAATTGTACAATGGTGTGAGCTTTCAGCTTCATTTCGCATGTCTTGCCATCGATGCTCTTTCGAAACAATAAAAACTAACTTCCTTGCTAATGCATGTCAATTATTAGCGAGATCGAGCTAATAATTACATCACAATCAAGACAGAGTTGTGAGAAGGTGTTAAATTGAAATTGATCCATGCTTTCATTAAAGCAATGTCCCCCAGCTCTGTCTAAATCAACAAGGCATGTTGGGAAAAAAGTAGCTATCTGGAGCATGCAACATTCCGATCATTTTGTGCAGTTCCACTAAAATAGAGCTGAGCATCCCTGTTCCAAAGATATTAAGTGTGATTACAATAATAGAGGACTGCTGATGAAACAATAAACACATAAATAGAAGCCGGTCACCTTTGCAGTCTCTTTTAAGACTAACTAGTTGGAGAAGATTAGGCTCGGAGTTGGATGAGGAGGATAGAGCAAAACCAATCTCCCTTTGTGCAGTCGCACTGAAATGTAGAGACGTTGCCCATGTGACATTTTAGTACAACTGCACAAAACACTCTTAAGAAAAAAGTGATTTGTGCAGTTCACCAAAAGGTCGCAATAGCAACGAGGTGAAATGGATAGCCCTGTTTGCAAAAAAGAGGTAGAAAGGAAACAATTACTGGCCAATAACAGTTGATGACACATGTGACGACAAAAAAGAAGCATATTCCTTGCCCTAAGGGAAGATAACAACACGGTTGTGTTTGTCTAAAACGGTGTGAGGACGAGAATGCAATATGGAAAGTACGCTGGACGAGCTACGTTTTGGGCAAAGAACTATGGAAGATCCCCATGCAGCGACGTGGGAAGACGGGCAGTCGAGCAAGGCCGGAGGGGATACCTGGAGGTCGTCGGGATGTAACTAGGTGAGCGGTGGCAGGCGGAATCTGCGAGCAGGTGGCGTAGGCCCTGCCGCGCCGGAGCTTGGTCAGAGAGAACGGCGTGTACCGCAGATCGGGACGTGCTGCCTCGGCGCCGTCGAATGGAGAAATGATGCACTTCCTCCCTTTCCCCCGGTGGACGGGATGCGGCCGGATTAGTGACCAACAGTGAGAGAGAGAGAGGCCACCATAGTCCCTTTCCTCCGGCGGACGGGATGCGTCCGGATCAGTGACCAATGGTGAGAGAGAGAGGCCACCGCAACCTTGTGTGAGATACTCTGAAGAGCGACAAACCAGGCACGCAAGGCTCCATTGTATATAGTGAGCGGACTACCTTTTTCTCCATAAAAAATGTTTTATATTCTGTGTACGTGCCATTGAGCGCTATAACTTTATTTAAAAATAACGCGCAACGCGTCAAGTCGAACTTTGTTTTGATGCAGCGTGGTACACGACCTCCCTAGGTAAACAACCGCCACAGAGCATTCAAATTAGCACGTGGGCTGCCATTTCAGAAAGAAATGAGCTCCACCGTGTACCCGCTTGGTGTGGCTGGGCACGAAGTGTGTGAGTACGTGCACGGTGCACCTATTCTCTTCTTGTATATGTACACCACCTATGTGGGGTTGTGTGGGAGAGATACAAACCTAGAGAGATATAGTGTGTGGGTTCTTGAGAGTTTTTTTTGGGGGGGGGGGGTTCAATCAAAAAATGTAACATATGCAATGTGTGTGAAATAGAGTCCTAGATATAACATATATATAGAGGGGGCGATCCACGAGAAGAGAGTGGAGGTATCACCGGCTTGAGGTGTCCATAGAATCGAAAATAGGGATGATGTGTGTGCGTGTGCGCGCGCGATCGATAAAGAGTGCCATCGAATTTGTGTGTGCCCACGTCAAAGATATAGAGTGGCTGGCCTACTGGAACGTGAGAGGGGACATGTGCAGTTTGTCTCTGTGGCATGGATACCTACCGCAGCTTCGACTATCGGTGTGTGGTGGGGAAGAGGGAGGCCCAATTAACTATAGAGGTACAATGGCTGGTATATGTGTGGAGGAGGAGAGGCCTACCTCATGTATTAAGGAGATCGATCTGCCTCATGTATTAAGGGAGATCGATCGGCATCCATGCATATGTGCATGAGAGGAATAAGGTTGGGAGAAAGACAGAGCTAGAGTGTTGGAGGGTGTGGTAGTGGAGTTGCTTCTAACAAATGCTGGGATAGGCTTGCTAGACAAACGGAGGGCATGCCCGCAATATCAATAAGAGAGGAGATGGCTGCTTGTTGTGCGTGCACGCGTGTGAGAGAGACGGGTCAGGAGGCATGCACGAATGATGAGGGGGGACGATGTGGCTGTGGTAAGCAGACATAACTACATATGAAGATCAATCGCCCTTTGTTAGAGAAAGGAGAGACATAACTTGTGTGGTACCTCGATCGATGGGGGGGGGTAGTTAAAGTCGATCCAGGTATATGTTGGGAGATCGATCGGTATACATGCATGTGTGTGTTAGAAGCAAACGAGGCACGAGGAGAAGGATAGAGATAGAGGGATGCATGTAGGAGGTGGTACGAGAGGCATACTATATCGGCGGGGAGGAGTAAAAGTAGTACGAGAACAATGAAAAGAGTGGTGGGAGTGAGGCATGGACGGTGACAAGAGAAGAGGGAAGCTTGTGTTTGTGCTAGGCACACTGGCTAGAGAGGCATATCGATCGATGTGTGCCGTAAAGAAGGAGCTGGGGGCCTACACACACCATGGGTGAACGACCTAAAGTGAAAAGACGAATTTTGCTGATGGAGCTAGAGAATGCTGAGGGAGGGTGAGAGGGATGCGGGTGTGTGCATGCACAAGAGAAAGTTAGCGCTAGCTACAAAGATAAGAGGGTTGTGTGGGTGTAAAAGACGAATAGAGATCATATATACTTCAATATAAAAAGCGAATTCAGATATTTGAAGAATTTATCATAGTGTTTTAAACCGACGTATGTGTGAATATATATAACCGTGATACACATGGTGTGTTTATGAACATGTTATACTACATTTAATATATTTTATCTCTACTCTTATAAAAAACGGAGTTGTTGATGATGTGCCTGCCATCCTGCATTATAGGCCGTCCGATTTATATCTGGCGGATAGCAAGGAAACTATGATGGTTGAAGTTGGCAACAATCATGATTGTAGATTCTTATTGAAATAGAGAAATGAATTCAAATTTAGTTCGAATTGCAGCGGTAGTATAGACATTTGGAATGCACTAAAATGTTGGTATGAGTAGGTTACATGCATTATACAGCAAAGCGAAAAAAAATAATCGGACATAACATGGATTGATACTCCCTCCTTCCATCTATATAGGGCGTAATGAGATTTTTAAGACCGCCTTTGACTATTGATAAGATTAATAGTACATGACATGCACAACGTGAAAATTATATCATTGAAAGAACCTTTCACAGACGAAGTTAACGGTGTGCTTTGTGTAAGTTGCATGTCATATATCATTGCTCTAATATTTGGTCAAAGTTAGCATCGAAAAACGCATTAGGCCCTATATAGATGCAAGGAGGGAGTAGCTTTGAATAGCATTTGTATAATAAAACAGGGCAAGACTCTCTCTTTGTGTGGTGTGAATAGTTTTATTTTTTTGTTTTCTTTTTGGTTGAGGGAAGTGCGAATTGATTTGGTACGTACAAGTACAATATTACTACACGTTAGGCTTGTCCCTAAAATTCAATCCGCGTCTTGTTATATCCCGAAAATTCAGATATCGTGCTCTCAAAACTGGCACCTTCACAACCCGCGCCTTGCTATCTCGAAATTACAACGCGCGCGAAAACTCCCTCCAGCTGCCAAATCCTGACACGCGAAATCCCCCTTCTAACCCTGAGCCGAAAGGGCCGCTAGTTCAAATCGGTGGGGGGGTACTTTTGTAACACACCCTACATTTTGGACAAGCGCGTCCCTAAGTCATGCTTCACCCCCTCCCATCGCCCCCTTTTCGCCATTCGAAATCCCAGGCCGCCATAACCTCTCTGCTCCAGCCGTGAAACCCCACCCTCCTCCGTCCGCCACATCACTGCTGCCCGGCCGGAGCCTCTTCCCCGACGACGTCGTCCCTTGTCCACCTCCCCGGATGAGGATCTGTCGTCCATCTCGCCGTCCCGCCGGTTCAGCCGCCCCGTCCTCCACCTCTAAGGAGCTGCTCCGACGATTGCCTCGTCTATCGTGACTGCTCCATCCCCACAGCGCCACCTTAACCTGCTCCACCGGAACCGCAGCATCCTCACCGACTCCTCGGACGAAGCCGAGGCCTACTCAGTGCCACCAAAGAGGTTGTACACTCATCACATCGCACCTTCTCCTTAACTCGACCTCCCAGCACCGAAGGTGCTCCATCCCGCACCCCCATGGAGCGGCTACCTTGAAGCCGGCGTTGCGGGCGACATCTCCACGGTGGCTCTCCCCGAGTGCGAGGCCCCTTTGACGGCGGCGGCCATACCAGCCGGATCTGCTACTGCTCCAGCTCTCGCTCGCTCGCTCGTGCTGCTGCTGCTGCTCCGGCTCTCGCTCGATTGCCCGCTCGCCCAGCTGCTGCTGCTGCTCTCCCCCTCGCTCGTGCTGCTGCTCTGCTCCGATTAAGCCACACTTGATCGATGAATCGACTTTTGGGTCGATCGATTTTGGGGTTGGGGGGGGCTCACGGAGTTAAGGAAGAACCACCCGCAGCGGGGACGGGGCTCGCCGGAGAGGTACCCCACTATCTATCTTAGGGTTCAGGGTGGGGGGGGGGGCAGGGGCCTAGAGGGCTGGCCGGGGCAGCGGTGGCGAGTTGTTTCGGGACAGCGAGGCGGCGCTAGGGCCGGCCGTTCGGCCGGTGGTGGCAGGCAGCTCAGGGGTGTGCAGGTTGAAGATGAACTGCAGGCCCTCCCTAAACTACATGTCAAGTGCCTCTCTGCTACCATTGTGTTCAGTTTCGACAGTAGCATTCAGATTCCATGGTTAATTTCAGTTTCGACAGTTAAGTTCAGAGTCAACAATTTTTACCTCATCTGTTGTAGTCAGGTGGTTTTTGGTGATGTTAATTTTACATCCATTTTTCATCATCTATTGGAGATGCTATTAGAATCCCACTTGAGATTGACGATGTCTGTCTTGTGCTGCTTTAGCCTTGACGTCTTACGGCTCACCGAAGCTGCTCCAACGACAGAATGATCCATCACAACAGACCAGTGCCCTGGACGCCGTCTACAGATTCCTCAGATCTTCCTCCACACCTCCGACAGCCACCTCTGCCTCGACTGCTTCAGCGACCAACCCAATGATGTTGAGGTCGACACGGCTACGGAAAAGAGGTTGTACACTTGTTGCGTCACTTATTACTATACATTCACGTCGATCCATTAGGGCTATTTTGGTTCAACGGAAAAACGCCGATCCTTGGTTGTTACCATCACTCTAAATTTTGCATGCTCTCCTTACATAATCTCACCATATTTTTTTCGTATGCATGTCGATATTGTACAGTCATCTTTGAACATGTAGAGAAAAAGAGAAGAGTTTTATGCTGCAATACAATGTCATGCGACATCGCTCCATGGTGGGTTCAATGGCAAACCCTCCCCACCCCTCTCCAGATTGTAATCCAGAGGAAGATATCTGTTCGAGGCGTATTCGACGCCACGACCACTCCTATTTACCCCCAAGGTGTTTGCTCTACCTTGGCATGATGATGTTAGTCATATCATGCATATGTTGCCTTGCAAAGTGCCTACTTTTGACATCATATATGTCATCCGCTTAGTTTAGACATGTTACGTAATGCCACCTGCTTAGTTTCTATATCATATATGGGAATTATGCAGTCTCATGTCTTTTAGCCAGCCATAATATATGTGAAATGTGCAATGCCATCCTGTTTAACCAGCATCATATATTTGAATGATATCTTGCTCATCCTTTTCTTCATTACATTTCCATTTGTCGACAATGTTTGTACATTAAACTACTCTTCCTGTGAATCAGCCATTTGGGTGGGAGATGGAAAAATCTGGAGTGAAAACAAGGCCTTCAGAGAGGCATGTGCTACCGTCAAGCAGATCTCTTGTTGGGTCCCGATAGCTCCTCAGAGATGGATTCAGAGACAGATGACCAGTCATATTCCCCCACTGAGGTGTATGCTCTAACTTGGCACGGTTATACTGCTCATATCATGCATACGGTGTCTTGCATTTTATAGTTTAGACATCATATACACAATATTCAACACCATGTTCTAGACATCATATCGAATGCCCTCTGTTTAGCATATAAATCACATATGTGAATTAAATGATGTGATCCTGATTACTTAGATAACATGTAGGTGAATTATGTCATGCGATCCTGTTTATTTATTCATCATATCTTTGAATTATGTTATGCTATGCTATCCAGTTTAGATAGACATCATATATGTGAAATTATGTCATGCTATCCATTTTAGTTAAACAATATACATGTCAACTATTTCATGCCCTCTTTTTCCACACTATCTATTGCATCATCTCTCATACAATGTCTGTACATTCAACTATGTTTCTGTTTATCAGCCATTTGAATTGGACCGGGTGATGCCAGTATCTAGCGGAATAAAAACACGGTCTTCAAATAAAATAGTGCTACCTCTTGGTGGAGATAGCACCCCGGATGTACATGCACAAGAACCAGCCCTACCACACATAACCCAAACTCTCACAGATTGTACCCCTACTGCGATGGACAGAGAACCAGCTTCACCCAATCTAACCCCAACCCCAGCCGATAGTAACCCAGTTCCTATTGACACATCACCATCTCCACCACAGAGCTCCCAAACAACAGCAGTTAGTAAGGCAGCTCCAGTGCCCAAAGGGCCAGTACTATCACGGCGAACCCCAACTCCACCAGTTAGTACGCCTATTCCTGTGGAGGAAGCACAACCAGCCAGTCGTAGTTTAGCATCTACCGCATTTGATGTTGTTAAATCATATGTGTGTATCTTCCCATCTTGGAAATATTATATCGAAGATGAAGGAAAATGCCGATTCAGTGTGTTTGTCCAGAGTTATGTGTAAGTAATGTTATTCATGACAATTACTTTGCTTCCTCCCATACATCCTACCTCCATGATGGTTATAATACATCAAATTTTCCCATTTTCTCTATAGAGAAGGACCGATTTGGAAACTCGGGATGAGGTAACTGTGCTAATACCTCTCGCTATCTTCAAGAATGCTTGGTGGCAGATCGAATTACTCAAGAAAACGTACTTCACCTGCAAAGAAACTCATCAAATTCCCTTACGTTCTCCTGAGACACATTTACTGGACGATGACTGGGAACGCCTTGTTCTGTACTGGTCCCGAACCAAGAATGTGGTAAGGTCTATGAGCTAATTTTTTATTTTTAAGTATTTTATTCTTGCATCTTACTGTACTCTGTTCATGTAGAATAAGTGCCTAAACCTAAAGAACAACTATTCTAATTTAAGATTCCATTGCTATCATAGTTCAAAAAAGCTCTAGGCGTTAATTGTGCATTTTGCCACCGCCTTGCGCTTTACTGACCAAAGCGCATGCTTATGCGCAGTTATGCACAGATTATGCATAGTTATGCGCAATGCGTTTTGCCAACGCCTAGAGCCTAGGCGCGCTTAAGCGCTCGCTTAGGCGCACCTTTTTTAACTATGATTGCTTTGCTCTTGTATCACTGTATTTACTGATACGAACTTATTTTTAAATTGAAGGGTCCAATCGAAACTCCAATGGCCCAGCAGGTATGTTCACGCATGTTTCTTTAACAGGTTTGCTCTTATCAATAGCTCTGTTGATTTTAATTTCAATTGTGTATACAATTGACTTTCATATCATGCACATTAATAGCATCAGAACAGAGACAATAGTGTTGTTGTACATGTAGACCCGTGGTACCCATCTGAAACCTTGTTGTGCCGTGTAGTTTCCCACGCTTTGTATTCTTTCACTGTTGCTTCGTCTTGAACTGATATGATTTGAACCGTGTCTCTATTTTGATTTGGCAAGACAATGCAGTGACCATAGGACATAGATATATGTTTGTTTGATGCTTTTATTATGTACTAGTACTTGGCAATAGAAGACTTGGTAGTTTAATCTTGTCCACCTTACTAATGAACGGTTCACGAAATGAGTTTCATATACTAGTACATGCTAAACTTGTTATGTGTCCGCTTGTTTCTTCTTTTAGAATCTCGATGAGAATATTGGGGAAGAGTGCCTTATTAAGCAATGGTAAAGAAAGTAATGCGATAAGGTTCAGATAGTGACACATCCTTGTTGGTCTCCAACAAAGCTGATAAAATAGCTAAGGAAGACTATCTTGAAGACAGCAAGACAACCCCAAAGTCCTGTCTTGGTTTAGTGTTCGAAGCATCGCCACTATCGCATGCACAAGCTATTCAAACTCACTTTATGCGAATCAGTTCGGTTTCTTGAGTCTCAACTACAAGTGAAAGACATCGATCGGTGTCTTTGCGACAAGAAGTGGAAGGAGTGCGGAAGTCCTGGAGCATTCAGATGCATACTTTCCGTGCAACGGCAAGAGTTGGAGGATTTTAGCGCCAAACAGGACAAAGCTAATCAGCTTGCTAAGCTTATTGCCAGCATGGTGGATACCCAGGATAACATTTCTTGAGCTCTTCTGAAGTTGTTTCAGTTGTGCTCTTGTCTTGCTGCCGCGTTTATTTGCACTGGTGGCCAATTTTGATGGCCAAGTGTATGTAATATGCTGCTTTGTTCCCTATATTTGCACTGGTGGCGAACTTTGATGCCCAGTGGATGTAATATGTGTAATAGCGGTAATAGGCTAGCCTTAATTGCTTGCTTATTTATTTCCTTATTCTCTTGTTTAGTTGTTTGCTTGTAGTCACTGCAGTTCTTTTTCTGTGTTTTTCTAGTGGCCACAATAGCCTATTTTTGGTAACTAGGCCAAAATAATCATGGCAACACACGGACTGTTGTAACCATGGGCCTCCTGCAGGTCGTATGATCCATGGGCCTTCGTTCGGCCGTAGGACCATTGGCCTTCTATACGGGCAGTAGGATCCATCGGCCTTCTATACGGGCCTTAGGGATCAATGGGCCTTCTACGGGCCGTAGGGTCCATGGGCCTTCTACGGGCCGTACTATCCATGGGCCTCATACGTGCCGTAGGATCCATGGGCCTTCTACGGGGCGTATCATCATTTCACCAATCATGGGCCGTACTATTCGTGGACCATAACGGGCCGTTAATAGGCCGTATTTAATAACTATGAAAACAGCCCAATGTTTTTTTGACATGAAAATGGCCCAACGTATGAACGGTCCGCAAATGGGCCGACTGTAACGACGGGCTGAATTTGGCCCACAAGCAGAAAATGACAGTAACGGGCCATATGTAACTGAATGCTGCAAATGAGCCCAAGAATCAATGGGCCCTGAGAAGGCCGAAAGATAACTTGGGCTGGAAACAGCCCAATGGAATAACAGGCCGTTAATGGGTATAAAGTGATACACTGTTCATTACGGGCCAGTTTCACCACGGGTCGTTAATGGGCCAAGAGTTACATAAGTCCTCATATGGGCCGAAAGAAGTCATGGGCCACACATGGGCCGGAAGTTAATACGGGCTGAATCATATTGGACGGCCCAGATGACGCTACTGGGCCTAATTCGGATAGGGCGTAACGGGCCCTGGGTTAGCGGGCTGTAAATGGGCTATATGCGAACATGCCGTTAACAGGCTTTCCGTGGGCCGGTCCGCCACCTGTTGACCAAGTCAAACGGGCCGGCCTTTTCACAAGAATGGGCCTCTGTTGGGCCGTGCCACGTGTCGCCGTATCATAGGCGCCTTCGGTCCAATGAGCGGATGACATCTGTCCCAACGGTGAGCCGACACGTGTTTGCTCCAGCCAATGATGATTTTACACGTGGAAAATCCCCATTGGTCGGGGCTGTTAACGGGTTATCGGATCCAAAACCCGACCCGATAGCTTAACGACGTTCCGTTACGGTGGATGCCACGTGTCGGTCACCCTTGACGAAAGCAGTTCTGTGACGCGCGATTTATCGTCATGGAAGTGGACACTTCCGTGATGATAATTTTGGTAATGTCATGGAACACTTCTACAACAAAGACAGTATGACTATCTTGATTACATCATAAATTTGTCATGGATGTACATGCATGACAAAAAACACGACCTACTGTGACAAACACGTATCATCACGGAAGTGTATTTTTTTTGTAGTGTTAATAGTACGGTGGTCCTATGACTCAATAAAAGGAAGAAGAACGATGAAATAAATGTTGCATCTTCATTTCGTCATCAATCTCCTCGGATGCAGTCATTTTCTTCGAACAGGCACCGAACCAATCGCTTCACTTCAGGAATTTTTGAGGGGTCACTCTTGTTATCATAATCTTCGGTGATAACCTACACTGCAACGTAGGGAGATTTCCTTCGTCGTTTACATCAAACTCCTCGTGATCTCAGGGTCCTATTACTCTGTGTGCCCAAGCAAACACATAAGTCCCAAACTGTTTATGTCAACAAGCTCCAAAATATAAGGGGCCTACCATTGCCCCCTTTTTGGACGGTTGTTGACAATACAGATAATCATCAAAGTGAAGATAGATAAGTCAAAATTAATTCAAACAAGAGTGAATTTGTGTTACTTGATTCGATGATGAAATATACTCCCCCTAAATGTATGCAAGGTAAAAGATATGAGATATATTCTCCCGAGTATTGAGATATATGGAGGAAATTTCAATCATTCAAGATGATGATTCACACTGATGATATATAATCCATCGAGATTGTAGTGCAATCATTCATAACTTCTGATAATAATTCCACCTGAAAAACAAAAGCTTCAAGGGAAATAGTGCAGTAGGTGGGGTTATTAACATTACAACATGAAAGTTTTACATCGTAGAGCAGATAATATTTAAGGCATAAGGTTCAAATCTCACGCGAAACCAAACCAACAGAACACAAAAGGCAAATCTATGGAAACTCAATGTAATTCTCTCCCTTTTGTCAGCTAGTGTCAAAAAGGTGACGAATAACATGAGTACAAAAGCGGTGAACTTGATTCACTCTGTGGCATCACCAGAAGAACTGTCTGAGGAGGTTTCCGCTTCATAAGTAATTGGAAGATCTTCATCGTCAACAATAGTAGATTTTTCTTTAGGAATAGCAGCTTGATGCTGAGATGATGAAGGCACATTAGGATTATCCACTTGAGTCACCTGTGATAGCACATTTCCTTCGGCTGGTTTCTCTGTCGGTGAGGTAGCTTCAGATTCTTCGAGCATTTTGCGAAGCTTAAGATGAAGAAGATCTGTTGTCGGCTCCCGAGCAGGCAAAGGAGGAGTAAGGCGATCTTGCAAATCTTCAACGAAAAGCCTTTGTCAATATAATCATAAAGTTCTTTGAGATTGATGTTCATGAGTTGTTTCTCGGTGAAGAACTTTCGAAGCAATTTCTAGAGACGCTTCTTATTTTCAGCCGCAATCATATGCACTACTTTGGTTCTATTATTGATTGCATTTAGCTTGGTAGCAAGATGTTCTTTCTCTCGGCGATCCTCGGCAATATGCTGCAAGAACAGCTGTTGAGTGCGCAAACTCACTTCAAGTTGCGATGGAGGTTGATGAGTTATCTGTCGATCACGCTGAGGCAGACGTGGCCCATCGAATGCTTTGTGATAACCTTGAGGGCTTGACATGGGTGCTTTGCCTGAAGAAATATCATCCATAACTTGCAGTGTATCACACACTGGAGGAATGAAGCTTTTATGACTAACTTTTGCCAAGTATTATGTGCGCATTACATGATCAACCACTTTATGGATCCATGGTGCATAAACTTTGAGGCATTTTGGATGTTGAGCAGAATCCTTCAAGATACACAAGAACATGTCCTCAACATCAAAGACATATTGCTCGGAGATTGCATAGATGGCGTTTCGAAGAACATCTGAGATTACATTATCTGTATTCATTCCGGCCAGAGGGAAAATGATATAGGTGAGCCAATGGTACAAAGTCTGATTCTCGAATGTTAAGTGCTCTGGCTTGGGAGGACCATTGTAGTCATGAATCTTTTCCTTATCCATGGTGCATCGCAAGATTTCATCTGGAATAACATCAATGTTGTGCACTCTAATTTCAGTTTTGCAATGCTCGAACCAAGGGAAATGAAAATGTGAGACAATACCTATTGAAGAGAATTTGAATCGTTTCCCTTCGGTCATCCACTCCATGATCCACTTTGAGCTATTAGTTTCATCACCAGAAATGTACAAGGTTGCATAGAACTAAAGAATGATTTCTCTGTTCCACGGATGTTTGAATGCAAAGACATTTGTGAGGCAAACATCTTCCAGATCTTGGAGTAGCTGATCAAAACATCCAATACTCTTCATAGATGAGATGTCCGGGAACTCATGAGGAAATATTTTCCTGCTGTCATAGAGGATCTGAGAGTAATAAATAGCATGTTCCTTAGTACAGAAACGGGGAGATTCAGAAGTGTGTGGCCCTTTATATGGACTCTCTTGAAAGAATTGAGGATGTGTATTCCGATTGAAAAGTGGTCCTTTGGCACTAGCACCAGCCAAGAACAAAGGAGGTTCTTCATGAGGATATGGATATTTGAGTTCGTCTTCGACTGAAATCACTTCATCTCCATATACTACGGAGTTTGTATGACGAGCAGAAACAGACCTATTTGCAGACGGACTAACATTTGAACTCATTTTCATTGTGTCGATTGACAATTGCAGTTGAGATGGAGCAGATGGCACAATGGTTGGAGCTGCAGAAGCAGTAGGCAACAGAGTAGATTCCTTTTCAGTATGCACTCGAGGTGCTTGTGTTTGTTCTTCGGAAATTTGTTGTTGCCGATCAGTTGGAGGAGCCGAAACATTCGGTGTTTCATGAGCGGGAGAAGCTTGGGGTTTGGAGTGAGGGATTTCATCTTACTCAGAAACAACTTGCTGAGATGGAATATCAGCTCTAACAAGGGAGGCCACATGCACTGGTTCAGTTGGCCTTGGTGAGGGAGGTGCATCATTTGCTTGGGCAGTGGGTTGCGAAGGAATATATGGCTCAGGAGAATTCCCTTTCTAAGACTGAGCTGCAGAGTGGTCAGGTGATCGTTCTGTCATAGCAGGAGTCACATTTCTCTTCGTAGTTTTCTTTCGCCTCTTTTTGGTCTACTAAGCAGTTGGATCAACGTGTCCCTTTACAAGATCATTATAGCCAGTACATAGTCAAAAAAACATCATTATAGCCAGTGACTTGTGCTTGGAGCTCAATGCAGATCTTGCAAACAATATTATCTAGATCTGAGTGAAAACCCAATCTTCTGTTATGGAGTATAGTCAAAGCTTGATTGACATCCATGTAAGATTCTTCGAGTTGTCTGATGACAAACTTTGAAGATGTAGTTTTCATTCGACCACCAGGTCATTGAGTTCGGCAGTGAGGGTGTTGATTTCAGTGGAATCTTTTCTTGTGTCTCGAACTGTAAGTGCATCTAGTGCCACCCCTAGTTGGTTTTGGAGTATTGACGACAAAGTTGGTTGAGGGACTAATGCGTTTGTGAGATCTGCAGGATAACGCAGGTAGTGTCCCTCATTGATTCGGTTTACCTACCGGAGATGACCCCTAAAAATGTATGATGACATTGAAGACAATGGTGGTATGAAAAGATATTCATATTGAAGACTATGACATGAGAAGACATTGCGTGAAGACTATGGAGCGCGAAGACTGTGGTTTTGTTGTTTCCTTTTCTTCTTTGTTGAGACATAGGAACCACCGTACTGTTAAGTGGGGTCCAAGTGAACTAAGTCAGAATGACTGAAGTGATGCTCAACCCAAATCCTATGTCTTCGAGCGAAGACAATGAGAGCAAATCTTATCCAGAGTGGATGAGTCGGCTTTGCTTGTAGCCCACGTAAAGTTGCGTGTGTGTTTGAAATCGACCGTTGGAACACGTGTCGGTTCCTTAGTGACCTGAGGTCATTTCGGACATATCGAGTCAGGTTGCCTAGTGGCTATAAATAGCCCACCCCTACACCATAAATTGGTGGTGCTCGGAGTTAGTGCACGGCTTTTGTCGTTTGAGAGCAACCCACCTCGAAGCCTTTGAGAGAGAGAAATCCTTGCGAGGACAAAGCCCAAACACCTAGAGCCAAAGAGTGTTAGGCATCACTGAAGTCTTTCTGCCTGTGTGACCTGAAGACTTATTATACTTGAGGACTGTGAATCCTCCAGCCGGTTAGGTGTCGGGTTCTGAGCATCCAAGAGTCATTGTGGATCGCCGGTGAACAAAGTCTGTGAAGGTTCGGAAGTCTACCTTGAAGACTTACCAGAGTGATTGGGCGAGGACTGTGTGTCCTTAGCTCAAGGGGAATAAGGTGAAGACACGGTCTTCTGAGTTGAATCTCAGCCTCCCTAACCAGACGTACAGTTGTCACATCAACTGGAACTGGTCCAACAAATCCTGTGTCTTCAACAAGTGACTGGTTCTATCATCTCCCTTCCTTTACTTAAGTTTGTCTTCGTGAAGTCATTGCCTATCTGTGTACCTGTTTGACTTCATTGCTTGACTACTACTGTTGATTGGCTTCATACTATCTTCCATCCGATCCTTACTACTTAGCCGCTATTAGTCTGTACTTTCACATCATTGCATACTTGACTATGGTTTGCTTATTGTAGTTTATCTTCATTGCATATCAATTAGGTCATTTCTCTTGTTTGCCTTTGAAACTATCATGTTTTGAAGACTTTCATAAAATCGCCTATTCACCCCCTCTAGTCGATACTAGCACTTTCAATTGGTATCGAGCAAGGTACTCCTTGTTACGTGTGATTCGGTTTAACCACACGGAGTTTTAGCTATGTCGACTGCAAGGATAATCAAGGTCTCCGCTGCTTGCCTCGTGTTCGATGGAACTGAATATCCCTACTGGAAGAATAAGATGTGTATGCATCTTGAAGCCATTGATGTCGACCTCTGGTATGTCGTCAAGAACGGCGTTCCCAAAACTGGTGAAGGTGTCACCCCCATCGATGTCAAGAAGTTCATTCAACTAGACTCTCTCGCAAAGAACATCATCGTGGTCATCTGACCAAAGGACAGTATGGCCGTGTGAGTGCTCTGGAAACGTCGAAGCTAGTCTGGGAATGGCTATCCAAGGTCAATGAAGGTATCTCAACCCAGAGAGATCAAAGAATTAGTGTTCTTCGCAACCTCTTCAACCGTTTCAAGAGAAACGACAATGAGAATGTCCAGCTCACGTTCGATCGCCTCACTGACATCACAAATGAACTCCAAGCTCTTGGCGCAACTGAGATTACCAAGTATGAAATCATCAAGACACTACTGAGAATCTTCCTGTGAATGTCGTCGTGACACCACCAAGGAAGAAGATAAACCCCAGACCTATGGCTTCATATGGCCCAAAGGCTTCATACAGATACAGGACTCACCTGAGTCACCCTAACGCCAATGTTTTGCAGGGAAATCATACTCAGACTCATGAATATGAGCGTGTGTCTTCAAACCGCTATGTTCATAGAACTAAGAACTTTTCTGCTTATTCATATGAGTATCATTCATCTCCTACAAGGCTATTTGCTAGGGCTCCAAAGCCGAAATTCTCAGATGCTGCACTTAGACTCATTGCTTCTAAGCCACCCCTGAAGATGTGGGTGGCGAAGAAGAATTAACTTTCTATTGCAGAGAAAGGTCTCCAGCCTGCAATCAATGGCGTCCGATGCTATTGCTGGGGACCTAAACCACATTAAGGATGCATGATAAAATGTCTTACTATATACTTTACATCTGAATCGCTTGCCAGTCATGCTATGTGTCCTAATTTTGATCTAAGCTGTGACAATCCTTGTATGTGTCAAATGCCTATGCTTCACAACATTCTTTGTGAAGCCTATCCTCCTAACTGCACTATAGGGCATGTCACCAAAAGCTTCAGAATGGATTATGGACAGTGGATGCACAAATCATATGACTGGTGATCGAAGTCTTCTCATGGACTCAACCTTACGTCCATCCGACAAGAGTCACATCACATTTGCTGACACTGGTAAAAGCAAGGTATTGGGTCTAGGTAGAGTTGCAATCTCAAAGGATCAACACATGGATAAAGTGATGCTTGTTGAATCCCTTGGTTTCAACTTAATGTTTGTCTCAATGCTTTGTGACTTGAACATGATTGTGCTATTCGGAAAATATCGCTGCCTTGTACTAATGGAATCTGACAAGTCTCTAGTCTTTGAAGGGTATCGAAAAGATGATCTATACATGGTAGATTTCTCAGCAGGTCCACAGCTTGCCGTATGTCTTCTCACAAAAGCTTTAGAATGCTGGCTCTGGCATCGAAGGCTGTGGCATGCTGGCATGAGGAACTTACACTCACTCGTCAAGAAGAAGCATGTCATAGGCATCGAGGATGTCAAGTTCAAGAAGGATCATCTGTGTGGTGCCTGTGAAGCTGGAAAGATGACTAGGGCAAAGCACCCCTCCAAGACAATCATGACAACATCTCAACCCTTCGAGCTGTTACACATGGACTTATTTGGACCTACTCACTACTCCACCCTCACAACAACTGCTTGTCTCTATGGCTTCGTCATTGTTGATGACTACTCAAGATACACATAGGTGCATGTAATTCTCTACAAGACTGAAGTGCAAGATGTCTTCAGACGCTTCGCCAATCGAGCAATGAACAATTATGGTGTGAAGATCAAGCATATCAGAAGTGATAATGGCACTGAATTCAAGAACACCGGACTTGATCTTTATCTGGATACAATGGGGATCACTCATGAGTTCTCTACTCCATACACACCTCAGCAAAATGGCATCGTTGAACGCAAGAACAGAACCCTCATTGAGATGGCTCGAACAATGCTCGATGAATACAAGACACCAAGAAAGTTCTGGCCTGAAGCTATTGATACAGCATGTCACATCATCAATCGAGTCTACATCCATAAGCTTTTGAACAAAACATCCTATGAGCTCCTTACTGGCAAGAAGCCAAATGTCAATTACTTCAGAGTATTTGGAGCTAGGTGCTGGATCAAGGACCCCCATCACAAGTCAAAATTTGCACCTAAAGCTCATGAAGGCTTCATGCTTGGCTATGGAAAGGACTTATACTCCTACAGAGTCTTCAACCTCTATCTCTACAAAATCGTCGAAACTGTGGATGTGAGATTTGATGAAACCAATGGTTCACAAAGAGAACTCCTTCCAAGTACACTAGATGAAGCTCCTCCAAGCGAATCTATCAAGCTGATGGGAACTGGTGAAATCATGCCTTCTGAAGCACAGCCTGAAGAGGAACTTTTCATTTCTACACCAAATCAACCTGAAGACAATGCTCAGACCAAAGACAATCCTCCCAATGATGACAATGATCAGCAAGAGCAAAGTCTTCGTCCTGTTCATCCTCGTGTTGCAAATGAAGTACAAATTGAGAAGATAATTGACAGCATCAATGCACCTGGTCCACTGACTCACTCAAGAGCAACACGGTTAGCGAACTTCTGTGGGCATTTCTCATTTGTGTCAATATCAGAACCCAAGAAAGTTGTTGAAGCTTTTATGGAACCTGAATGGATTCAAGCTATGCAAGAAGAACTTCAACAGTTCAAGCTAAACAATGTTTGGGAACTTGTCAAGCGACCTAACCCTCGCAAGCATAACATTATTGGAACAAAATGGATATATCGAAACAAGCAAGATGAGCATGGTCAAGTCGTCAGAAACAAATCACGTCTTGTGGCTCAAGGATATACTCAAGTAGAAGGAATTGACTTCGATGAAACATTTGCTCCTGTGGCTAGGCTTGAAGCTATTCGCATACTGCTAGCCTACGCTAATCATCACAACATCTTGCTATATCAAATGGATGTGAAGAGTGCATTTCTCAACGGCAAGATTGAAGAAGAAGTATATGTAGCTCAACCACCTGGCTTTGAAGATCCAAAACATCCTGATATGGTGTACAAGCTAAACGAAGCACTGTATGGCCTCGAACAAGCTCCTCGCGCATGGTATGATATGATCAAAGACTTCCTGAAGAGCAAAGGCTTCAAACCAGGATCCCTCAATCCCACACTCTTCACGAAGACATATGATGGTGAACTGTTTGTGTGCCAAATATATGTGGATGACATAATCTTCGGCTACACCAACCGAAGTATAGTGATGAGTTTGGGTACATGATGCAAGAGCAATATCGATGTCCATGATGGGTGAGCTGAAGTTCTTCCTTGGTCTTCAAATTCATCGACAAAGGAATGTCATCTTCATATCTCAAGAAAAATACCTCAAAGATTGATCGAAGAAGTTTGGAATGGAAGGCGCAAAGGTTACACGACGCCAATGCCGCCAAACACCATCTTGGTCCCGACGACAATGGTAAAGAGTTTGATCAAAAGGTATACCGCTCCATGATTGGTTCTTTACTTTATCTATGTGCATCTAGGCCGGATATTATGCTTAGTGTTTGCATGTGTGCTCGATTCCAAGCGGCACCAAAGGAATTGCATCACTTAGGCGTGAAGCTTAATTCTTCGATATTTGACTTACACCCCAACGCCGGATTATGGAATCCCAAGGGCTCAAAATTTGATTTGGTTGGATTCTCGGATCTGATTATCTTTGTTGACAAGGTGGATCGCAAGTCTACATCGGGCACATGTCATTTTCTCGGGTCGGTCACTTGTGCATTGGTCTTCAAAGAAGCGTAACTGTATCACTCTCAAGCTGCTGAATCTGAATACATTCTTCTTTGGATCTTGTTGTGCTCAGCTTCTATGGATGAAGCAAACTCTCAAGGACTATGGCATCAATCTGAAACAAGTACCTCTCTTCTGCGAAAATGGAAGTGCCATCAAGATAGCCAACAATCCAGTCCGGCACTCGAAGACAAAGCAAATTGAAATTCGTCATCACTTTCTCAGAGATCATGTCATGAAGAAAGATATCGAGATCATTCATGTCAACACTGAAGAGCAACTAGCAGATATCTTCACAAAGCCCTTGGATGAGAAAAGGTTTTGCAAGTTACGGTGTGAGCTAAATATCTTGGAATCCTCTAATGTCCTTTGATTAGGCACACATCCTAACACTTATGCATGTTGATGACTTAGATGTGCAACACACAAAGTAATGTATATCTTCAATCAATGAAGACTTACACTCTGAGTGTGAACACATTAACATGGAATTTGACTTTGGAGCACCACGATAATTGTGCGTCGTGTCTGGGTCTAATACTTCCTATACGGTGGGTAACGCCACCACCAAATTTTTCTATTTGAAGTGTTTCACTCATGGCGTTATTTTTGCAATGACTTTGCATTTGGTTTGTCTTCAGTTTCAATTTATCTTCATGATTTTCTTCACTATGATGATTTGATTGCTTTCTGATATATATATATATATATATATATATATACACACACACACACACAAGTGTTCTGTCCTCTACAGCATTCACTTATAGCTATGTCTTCAAGTTGAATCTTTTGAACTAAGTGAATGTGATTGGACCCTAACCTCTCTATGCTTTCAATCTCAAACTCTATCTGTCCAAATCATATGCATTCTATTGAAACTGTCGAATGTCCTCTCTGCATCCTAGTCAGCAGATGGCACAGAGACAAACATTAAGTCTGTTTTAAATAACTCATCTTTATTGTTGACATCCGGAGAAGCCAGAACAACCATCCGACATGCCTGGCGGGCGTGGGAACGTGGGACAACCCTGAGTATGTTGCATGCTTGCCACGTGCCCCTCAGATGTGAACCGCCAGGGGCACCAGCGTAATTGCGCTGTGCTGCACACCTACTTATAAATACTTGTCCCCTGCGGTAAAGAAATCCTTCTTCCACCTCTCCACCTCGTCAAAACCCTAGCGCCACCGCTAGCTCTCGACGACGCCGACGATGAAGCGCTTAGCTGCCGCGACTTCTCCGACGCCGTCCTCACGCCGGCCGCGGACATCGTCCTCTCCGCCGTCGCCGTAGGTGTCCTCCGTCGCCAAGTTAGGGCACGGTGGACTAGACTGCTCGGTCTCCTATTCATCCCATCTAGCAGTCCTTTGTGCGGTAATTGTAACTCTATTTTTACCACCTTTTTTATCTTCAAGATTCATCCTATTTATCTGAAAGTGGTTTCTGCCTACACAGTGTTAGATCTATTCTGTCTGCATCTCATACTGCCTAGTCTATTCACTTAGATTTCATATTTAGTTTGATTCCTCACTTGTACTTATTCACGGATTCGTACAAATCTGGAACCAACTCACCCCATATAAGTGAATGTCTTCGCATCATGAGGTCAATGTCTTCAAACTGATTTATCTTCAAAATCTTCTGAGAATGCATATGACCTCTTTCCCTTCCCTCGCATCTCTAATGTTGTCACAGGTACATGTCCGTGGGAGAATCCCTTGGTTCTCATAGTGCGCATTCGCTTGCGAATACTTACAACATCACATTAACTCTCCGAAGCCGCCTACTTGACCAGCAAGCGTAAGTCTCTGAAGCCTTTGAACGATTGAAGCCATTCACCAAGTTCATGGCTGCGAGAAATCGAGAAGGAAGGGTGGCGATAACGCCGAGAGGGAACATCCAAAGATACGCTCGATGACCTAGTAGAACTCTACAAGACAGATCCGAAGAGAATTATCATCAAGATAAGACACTAATCCAATGGATTCGACATTGGATCAAGAATGGTTCAAGTACAAGTTCGTGACCAAGGAATATGCAGAGAAGAATGCTATCAAGAGTCCTTGGGGCGATATTCTCTATCGAGGCCTTCAACCCAAGAACAGAGCTGAAGCTATTGCACAAGGTTTCTATCCTTGTATGGTCCGTGGACCTCGGCCTGAGAATGCCGATCCCTCATCACTACTCTGGTGTCGTGATGATACTCTCTTCAAGCGCAACTTTCAGCACGCCAAGGCTTCGGCCAAGGAAAACAAGAAGTGATTGGGATTAGACTTCAACCCTGGTTCCTCTGCTCCCCGTGCCGACGGCTCACGTGATGCAGAACCTAATGTCATCGGCCCCTTGTCTAACCTCGATGGCCTCATCACCTACATCTTGGTCAAAGGTGCCAGGGTAGATCATTCTGATAATGATGCTGATACTGATGAAGCCCCAGCTCCTCCTCCAAAGCCGCAGAAGCAAAAGAAGCCAAAGGCTTCTAGATCAGCACCTCCAAAAGCTTCACGTGCGAAGCCATCGCCACGGCACCTCCTCGAAGGCGATTATGCGGTCCAAGATCACCACGATCTCCAAGAGGACAGAGAATAAAAAGCAAATTGTCAGGCATACTGATCAAACCTTGACTCCTGCTGCCATTTTGCGTGAATAACCCATTGATCTGTCTAGCGATGAAGATCTTGCAGATGATGCCCTTGAGCAACTGATCAAAAGCAAGGAAGAAGCAGAGATCTTCAACAACTTGCCTCTCTTTGATGTGGCAATCATCCATAACTTCATTGATGAGTGGTTTGACACACCAAATCTCAGCTCTGAAGATCCGCAGCTTCCCATCGGCCTCAGCGTCTCTTTCAATGGCGCCATTGCTTCCGAGCTAGCTCTCGCTCAGCGCATCGTTGAGCTGAAGAACAAAATTGATTATGAGAAGGCTCAGTTCAAGAAGCATGTGGCGAAGCTCAGTGTACAAGATATCAGAAACTTCAAGGTCATGCTGCATGAGCTTAAAGAAGCCTTTCTCAAGAAGCGCCAAGAAGCTCAGGGCTCTCGCGAGCGCATGAAGAGTTTGGCTGACAAATGCGTACTTGCATACAATGAGGCCGAGAAGCGCAAGTCTCTTGGTCGTCCTAGCTTTGACCCCAGGATGGCTGCAAATAAGAAGAAGCTCTCTACAGCCCAACCTGCACCTTCAAGCCAAGAAGCACCTCGCATTGTCTTCCCAAGCAGCATGACTGGCTCGAAGCCAAAGGTCCTTTCAACCGCTTCAGAACAGAAGAAGACGAGGGCTGCCGAGGCTGAGGCCAGAAAGAGGAAAAATTCTGAAGCCTCTGATGCCGCTCCCTCCAAGAAGAAGCGCAAGACCAAGAAGAATAGGGCTACTCCCACAGAGCCCTTGGTTGTTGAACCCATCTCTGTGGTACGCCCTGCGTCTGAACATCAAGAACAACAAATGATAGTTCATGAGCCTGCTACCACAGAGGCCCATGAAGCTGAAGACATTCCAGCAGCTGAACCCACCGCTGCTGAAGACATTGGTCAAGATGACAATGTTGAAGATGATGAAGTTCTTCCTCAGATCGAACACAACGTGGTATCATCGCCTGTTCTCACGAACAGCGAACTCATCAGCATTGGTCGTCCTCTGACGCCAATTGCTCAGGATGCATCATAGGCTGATCACCCACAGCAACAAGACTCCCCAAGTACTCCCCAACAACAACAAGTTACACCACCCGTGCAAGTAGAAGAAGAAGACTTTGAGGCCCAGCCAACTCCATCTCCAAAGGCATTGCCAGCATTTCGCAGGCTTCACAATGGACAAAAGCCTCAAGTCCCTCTTTCGAGCGTTCCAGAAGGAGAAGTGCATCATCAACCTGTTGCACGTCAAGTGTTTCCTGAAGCCACTCCAACTGTGAATGTCTCCGCGTCTGAAGCCCAAGCTGCTGAAGACATTCCGGCTGCATCAGCCGATGAAAGACAAGAAGACGTATGTGTCCCTACTCCCCCAGTTATTGAAGAAGTTGTTCCTGATGTGAACGCACCAGTGCCCGACCCTCCAGCTCGTCAAGTGGAGGTTGAAAATCCTGAAGCGGCCACCACCAATGCAAGTGAAGCCAATGACGTAGTCATGGCTGAAACTAATGTGGAGCTTGAACCAACCAGTGTGCCTGAAGCCAATGAGGCAACTACTCCCGAAGCGCCTATTGTGCAGCCTGAAGCCTCAGATGCTGCAACTGCTCCTGTTCCGCCACCAAGGCCCTATACAATTGAGCAAGCATACAATCATGGTCAGCTAACCACTGTCCGATGGCCAATTCAGGTACCTCCGCCTACTGCCTCTGGACCTCAATTTGATTATCGTGTTGAGCATAGGCCTCAGGTCCAGAAACCAAAGCCAAGACTACCATGGTTCCCAGGCACTGTTAATTCTACAGGGTCCTTCAATGCAAATGGCTTCAAAAGCCACAATACCTTCTTTGACAGCGCCAAGAACCCCTACTCAAAGCCAAGGATATCATCCGATCGGTTTTGGAGTTATCAGCAGCGAAGCTATTACTCCTGCGTTCTGTATGATCAAGGGCGCATTTTCCCTCATATGTGCCTCGACACTGAAGCCATTGCTGGACTGCCGTGCTTAGAAGAAGCACTTGACTGTTTTCGTGATGCCGGTGCGCTTTCGGTTTTCGGCTGCATAAAGAACACTGGAATGAAGAACTTTTGCTTCAATTCTATGCTACCCTCCACATTCGCGGCTACAACAAAGATATCAAGACATGGGTTCTCGAGTGGATGACCGGAAATGTTCATCATGAAGCCAAAGCTCTTGACATCATTGAGCTTACAGGACTATCCACTCCCGGAGATCTCTATGAACCTGACTGTCAACTACACCGCAATGCACTGGAGAGCATCTTCCACAAGCCTGAACCCAATATGAGCCAGATGTTGAGCATGATGAAACCTTTGCCATCTGACGCTGAATATCCAACGGAGTTCTTTGTTGATGACCTTGAGTATCTGCCTCGCACCATATATCACATCATCAGGCGAACTCTATGGCCTATCAAAGGACATTCATCAGCTGCCAAGCTTGAAGGAGCCATGAAGACATTGGTCTTTTACATCCTCAATGGCATCAGCTTCAATTCCCAAGAATTCTTCATCAGGCAACTTGCTGCATCTGGATCTGATCTTTTTGGCCTGAAATTCTATGCTCCATGGGTCATGCGCCTCATCAAGCGACACTCTTCTGTCAACTATCAGCCCTCTGCTCGCAATCATCTGATCTTTTTGCCAGAGGTTGATATGTCAGTTGAAGCCATATACTCTGACCCTGCCAAGAAGCCTCTTTGTCTTCAGAATGTCGAGCACCAAAGCTTCACTCAACCCATCGAAGGCATTCAAGTAGAATCACGTATCTATCCAATGGCTGGAAATACTCATCTGCCTCATCGTGCGCAAACTGAAGCCACTGAAAGCACCATTGCCCAAAGGCCTAAGAAGCGCTCTCGTGTTCTAAATGACAGAGAACTTCTTGTTGCACTTCATCAGAAACAAGATAAGCATCACTATTGGCTCAAGAGACAGATGCAAAGCCTCTTGGTGGACGTCAATCGCATTCGAAATCTTGCCACCAAGAATGCATTTGTTACTCATGAGACTTGTCGGCGATCATGGAAGAGTTTGACTCTGCTTAGTGCTGAAGCAGATCTTCAAGACGATGGCTTCACTGAAAGAGACGCTTCTTATTTTCAGCCGCAATCATATGCACTACTTTGGTTTTATTATTGATTGCATTTAGTTCGGTAGCGAGATGTTCTCTCTCTCGGCGATCCTCAGCAATATGCTCCAAGAACAGCTGTTGAGTGCGCAAACTCACTTCAAGTTGCGATGGAGGTTGATGAGTTATCTATCGATCACGCTGAGGCAGACGTGGCTGTAGGATCGAAAGTATGTCTAGAGGGGGGGTGATTAGACTACTTGACAATTTAAAAGTTTAGCCTTTTGATTAGGACAAGTTTTTAGCAAGTTCACAATGATGATCAAGTCAAGTATCACCCTACACATGCAATTCTAGAGTAATGGCAGCGGAAAGTAAATTGCACATGTAGTAAATAGAGGTGGAGAAGAGCAAACGCAATTTGGAGACACAGAGATTTTTCTCGTGGTTCCGATAGGTGGTGCTATCGTCAATCCACGTTGATGGAGACTTCAACCCACGGAGGGTAACGGCTGCGAGAGTCCACGGAGGGCTCCACCCACGAAGGGTCCATGAAGAAGCAACCTTGTCTATGCCATCATGGCATACGCCCACGGAGGACTAGCCTTACTCGGGGTAGATCTTCACGAAGTAGGCGATCTCCTTGCCCTTACAAACTTCTTGGTTCAACTCCACATCTTGACGGAGGCTCCCAAGCGACACCTAACCAATCTAGGAGGCACCACCTCCAAAAGGTAATAGATGGTGTTGGTGATGATGAACTCCTTGCTCTTGTGCTTCAAATGATAATCTCCCCAACACTCAACTCTCCTCACTGATTTGGCTGTGGTGGAAGAAAGGATTGAGTGGAAAGCAACTTGGGAAGGCTAGAAATCAAGTTTCATATGGTGGGAGTGGAGCAACTTGATCTCAACACAAGGGTAGGTAGTTTTCTTCTCGTAAATGTAAGGTAGGAGTGGTAGTTCTTTTCGATGGCTCTCTCCACGAATGAAGAGGAGGTGGAGGGTATTTATAGCCTCCACACAAAATCCAACTGTTACACACATTTGACCAATCTCGGTCGGACCGAAGTTGACAACTCGGTGAGACCGAAAGTTCAAATCTTGTGAGCGTTGGGATTTTCAGTGGGACCGAAAATACAATCTCGGTGAGTCCGATTCTTCCAAAGACTAGGGTTTGCCATTCTCGGTGGGACCGACTTTATCATCTCGGTGACACCGATATGATGATGTATGTTCTGAAGCTTGGCAACACTAGTTTCGTGAGACCGAGTTTGGAATCGGAAAATCCGAAATTTCTAGGGTTTGGCTATATGGTGAGGTGGTTCATCTCGGTGTGACTGAAGTTTATGGAATCGGTGAGACCGAGATTACTTATGAGTATATGTTGGAATGAAAGATTGCCGATAGTTTGGGAGATAGATCACTAAGCACTTTGAGCAACCAGATCATCATCATAACCTCATCCCTTTTAATAGTATTGGCTTTCCTATGGACTCAATGTGATCTTGGATCACTAAACCAAAAATGGAGTCTTGAGCTTTTGCCAATGTTTTCCTTAGCATTTTGAGGGGTCCACATCTTCAGTCATTGCCATACCCATATCAATGAACTTTTCGAAATGATACTCAAGAAGTTATTAGTTCAATGATATATATGTTGTTATTAATTACCAAAACCACCCGGGATTAGTTGCACTTTCAATCTCCCCTTTTGGTAATTGATGACAACATATAGATCAAAGCTTCGACAAATGATATAATCAATGAATAATATAAATCGCTTTGAGAAGTATGTGATAAGCAAGAGCTCCCCTAAATTTGTGCATTATTTAAGATTTGCATTTGAATGCAAATGCACAATCGATTAGGATCATGGGTCACTCTTCCATGTCACATACATCTTGGTGGAGCGCACAAAATGATAAGAATGAATAGCATGCACCCAATCACCAAGACATGAGTAAATGATCATACAAGATATGAATAGCATATGATAAGCATTAAGCACACATTAAGGCATAGTATGATCAAGCACTCATCAAAGTAGAACAAACGTAGTATCAAACACACGAAATGTCTCAAAATCTCAAAACTATCTCAAAGAAACCGCAAACGAAAGAGCAAAAGCGAGCACTCTCTCTCGAAGTCCTATGATCTATACAATTTCTCCCCTTTGGCAACAAGTTACCAAAAGTTCGAAAGGTATAGAGCTAAACGTCACTAGGGACTCTGCTGGCGGCTCTATGCAGGTTGATGGAGTGGAGATAGCTGCATCTCGCAAAGGCTTCTGCTGAAGTCTGTGGAGCTGGAGGAGTGGACTTTGGAGCTGGAGCTGAACCGATGGAGCTGTGGGAGGTCTTGATGTTGTAGCCACAGTGTCATCCTTTGGAATAGCAGCTGATCTGGGCTTTGTGGGAACCGGAGCAGGCTGCTCATAGTCATCTGGACAAGGTCATCTGCATCTCCTTCATGAGCTCTGCCTTCTCCCTCTTGGCTTCCTCGATATCTGCCTCAAGCTTGTTGTGATGACTTGCACTTCATCGACTTGACATCCGAGCATGGAACTTGTCTTCAACTATCCTCTCAAGACTCTCCCGAGGCGCACTATGTTGGCGGGCGTAGTTCAATCCTCAGGTAGCTTCAAGGAGCTGCTCTCCAACGCTCTTGGGTTTAGCTGTCTGCTGCTCTGCTTCCTTCTCAGCTTTGGCTTGTTTGGCAGCTTCAGACTTAGCTTGACCTTCAACAGACGTGGGATCATCCTCAGTCATCACAACTTCATTGTCCTCATGTTCAGGCTGCAGTGGCAAGTGGGGTCTATCCAACAAGTAGGTGCCCGTGCCAAACTTGGCATTGATGAGCATCTGAATGTGCGGGGCGAACCCACATGACCTCTTCTGGTCTGCTGCAGTCCTCTTGATAGTCTCAACTATCAGGTCCATCACCTTGAAAGGTGCCTTCTGATCTAGTATATGCAGCATGTTGATAGAATAGCCTCTTATCATGCGATGATCTCCAGACTTGGGCATCAATGTATGCCTCAGAATCGTGTTTGTGGTTGGGAGACCTGCCTGAAGATGATACACTGAACCGAGCTTCCATATCTCTACATCCTTGGCTGGTACCTCATTGTACATGTTCTTCATAGACTCATGGTTTTTCTTGGGAATCCCATAGACATCAACATCATCATCTCTTTGCACTGGAGCATTCAGCAGTGCAGCCCACTCTTCTACAGTTGAAGAGAATCTCTGGCCTTCAGTCATCCATAGAATTTTGCCATCTGGATAGAAATGTGCTGTGGCATAGAATTGCATGATCATCTCATCATTCCATGCTGTCAGTTTCTGACCAACGAACTCAGCAACTCCACATGCAGTGAAGCTCTCATGCACATGTGGAAAGTAGTCTCTGTGCTCTTCACTGTCGATGTATTCCCAGTCAACATATCTTGTGTCAGCAACAATGGGCTTCTTGTCCATGAGCACAGTCTCATAGAAATCTTGTTGCTCTCTGGTGTGAAACCTTGGGTCAACAGCTGTCCTTCTCCTGGTGGCATATGGATCAGCTTGTCTCCATAGCCTGAGACCTTTGTCTTTCCTTTCTTTCATGTTTTTAGCTCGAGGATGAGCATCATTGTGGACTGGCAGTTTCTGTCTGAGTTTTAGCAACACATGTGCCTCATCATCTGACTCAGCTGGTGGCACATTGTCCTTCTTCTTCTCTGAAGCAGGAATGTTTCTCACTGTTTTCTTGGGCTTGGCAAGCAGCTTGGCTTGAGCTGCCTTTCTTTGGAGCTGATGGCTTAGACTTTGTAGGTGCTCCTGCCTCGATGGCATCTCCCATCAACTTAGGCTTCGAGGAGGCTGGGGTGCTTCCTCATCAGAATCATCATCAGCTGCTTCATCATGCACAATCCTCTTCCTCTTGGAAGTTTTCTTCACCTTGCTCGAGGTTTCTTCTTCCATGCTCAACTTCTTTGCAACTGTGGACTTCTTCACCTTGCTGGTGCCTTTCTTGGTTTGTTGCCCTTGATGCTCTTTGGCAACCACTTTCCTCTTAGGCTTAGATGTGATCTCTTCCTCAAAGAACAAAGTCGAATCCTCTTCATCGAATTTCTCTTCTTCACGGCCCCGTGGCAGCAGGAGGCAAACCACTTGGTGTGCTCCTCTCACCATCATCGGAAAAAGCTGCTGGCTTCGGGACTAGTGCCGCCTCTGGAATCTCAGCAATTGGTGATTCAGACTGTTCGCTGTCACGGCATCGACATGACCGACAACCTGTGAATAGATAAGGTATAGGTAGAATAGAAGAGTTATCACAAACTGCAGAAGATTTTGCAAAAAAATGAGTTCAAATTTCAGTTTTAGGTTTTCACAGAATGCATTTGGTCTCGACCGAGTCTAAAATTCGTGAATCCAAGTGTCTAAACAGAACCATTCACGCCACTTTCGGTTGACCGAAATGGGTTTCAGTCTAGCCGAGAACACTAGGGTTTCACTAAATCCTCATTTCGGTCTTACCGATTTGCACAACTCGGTTGGACCGAAAAGTGCGAGGCAATGGCAGAGGCCAAATCGGTCATCCGAGAATGTAGAATCGGTCACACCGAGATGTGTTCGCGGAAACCTAACCCTAAAACTTTTACTCAATTTCGTTCTAAGAACTAATCTGCTGGATAGGAAGATCTCAAACATGTCAAGAAGCTAGGCAAACCTATCGTGCATTGAATCGGAGGTTGAAGACGAGAGGATCAAACTCACCCTAACTTGGTGGAGTTTCTCACGGCGCAACGGCGCGGTGAGATTGACCGCTGACGGCGACGGAGACCTGCGGCGAGGGCGACAGCGACGACGGAGACGATCCGGAGACCACGGCGACGGACAAAGGGTTTGGGGCGGACGTTTTGAAGAAAGAATCAACGCGCTGCCCTCGGTATATATACCCTTCAGCTGTCGGTGGGACCGAGTTGTAAAACTCGGTGGCACCGAGATGGTTAACTGCAAGCAGTTACACACTTCGGTCACGCCGAAAATTGCAACTCGGTTTCACCGAGGTGAAAACCTAGATCAATCCAAGTGCTTTTCGGTCTGTCCGATTTGAGTATATTGGTTTGACCGAAAATACTTAGAAGGTTTTGGAAGTTAAGCTTTTGACGGATCGGTGGCTCCGAGTGCTCCTCACTCGGTCTGTCCGAAAAAGACTTGATCAAAGTTTGTGATATAAGCATGAATAGAGTTTGAGACAAGAAAGCATAGATAGTTAGGGGAGGAACTTAGGCATTCTTGTCCATCCATTTGGTCAAAAAGAAAAATCCAAAAGTCCTAAGCAACAAATGGATGTCCTCGAATGGATAAAATTATGCATCCAACATGCTCACACAATAAGATAGCAAATGAAATATGTGTCAAACATGCACAAACAAAACACTAGCTACTATCACACAATTTGGCGATGACTAGGTCATCTATATATGAGTATATTGACTTAGGAGTCAAATGAGAACATTTGATCATAGGTCATACTCATCGTTTAAGCACAAGTGGGGTTACCACTTTTACATAAAGCATTAATGTGTTCACATCATTTGAAGATGCTTTAGCTCAAATCTTTAGAGCAAAGCTCCCCTTGATGTGAGAACCCCTTTAAAGGGTCAAACTAACCTTGGGTTGTCGAGAAGACTTCATGTAGATGTTGAAGATGTGGATGCTCAATGTTGATGAAGATCATCAAGAGTTGGGAGCAATCCTTTGGATTCGGGCACTTTCAATACCTACATGGGTTAGTCCCACAAGGAACAAACAAGGATATCCATGGACATAGATTGAAGTACACAAAATGATGTCCATGAAAGCAATGATTACCTTGTCCCTTGACTTACCAACAAGAGGGTTTGTGACTCCATGAACTAGTGCAAGATGTGGAAGTTGATTGCACAAGTTCTTGCCAAAATGAATGTGAGTGAAGTATGTTGGCGGAGTCACCCTCAAGAACTCTCTAGTTCTTCTTCTTGGGATCCACATCATCTTGATGGGAATCCTTGGGGTAGTAGTTGAGCTTGACGAAGTAGAACTTGAAGTTTCCTTGGGAACCCACTTGACCATGGCTTTGGGTGCTTCAATGAATGCATCAATCTCCTCTTGAAGCTTGTCCTTGCCTTTTAGCTTGTGGTCTTGTGGTGGAAGGTCATCTTGAGCTTGTTCCACATTGGAAGAAGTAGGATCATACTTCTCCTTTTGAGAAACAAACTTTGGAGTGGGATATTGACCTTCTTCCCATTCAACACCCTCGGCGTTGAACTTTCGCTCAAAACCAATTCCTTGATTCTTCCGGTGCCTTCCTTGCTTGCGGACAATTTCCTCAAAGTTCTTGCTTCGGCAAGGCTCTTGTAGACACCTTTCTATAATCCCTTTCAATAAACTATTTTCTTGCTCAAGTGTAACTTGGCTTGAAACATTGTTAGTGGAATCAAGAGAACTACTAGAACCAATTATGTTGCTTCTAGATGAAGAATTTTTCTTATGCTTGTCATGCTTAGTTTTAATAGGTGGCAAGAAATTAGACAAGAGAAGTCGTTTGGCAAGATATGAAGAACTCTTCTTTGAAGATCGTCATTGATAGCTTTTAGAAACTCATGTTCTTGCTCTAGATTGAGCTTCTCAAGCGTAGCTTCTCATGAGATCTTAGGAGCTCTCTATGATCTTCTTGAGTTGTTTCATGAGCTAACTTAAGAGTGTTTAGTTCTTTAGTTAGACGCTCAATCTCCTTCATAGCATTGTCATTCGACTCTTCTCGACTATAAAGACTACTAGCATGTTCATCATTACTAAGCTCACTAGATTTGTCATGTAAAAGCTCATCTTCACCAAGCAAGTCATCCTCATCACTATCAAAGTCAATGAATTCAGGGTGTGATACCTTGGGGCCTTTAGCCATGAAGCATCTTCCAATTCCCTCATTTGGTGAATCAAACAAGTCATAGGAGTTGGAGTTGGAGGATACGAGAGCAAGACCGCAACACCTTCATCTTGATCAGATTCGAGTTGGAGTGATAGCTTCTTTCGAGTGATTGTCGGAGTCGGAGCCGGAGACCCATTCACCAACATGAGCTTGATGTTTTCTTCTTGTGTAGCTCCTTGATGACTTGTCTTTCCTTTCCGAATCCTTGCTTCTCCGAGAGGATCTTCGCTCATAACGATCATCTCTACTCCTTCTCTCTTTCCGAGGTGACTCTTCTCTTGAGCTTCTTCTTCTTGGAGATTCTTCTCTTCTCTTGTGGGGAGTCGAACACTCATTTGAGTAGTGTCCGGTCTTCCACAATTGTAGCAGTTTCGATCACGACTAGAAGATCTCTTTTCATCATATGATCTAGACTTTGAGCTTCTTTCCTTGCTTCTACTCTTGTAGAATTTGTTGAAGTTCTTCACCATTAGGCTTATCTCTTCATTGGAAACTAGCTTGTCACTTGAGGTTGTGGGAGCTTCAACTGTAGCTTTGTAAGCACCACTTGACTTGTTGTGAAGCTCTTCCTTATCTTTAAGTGTCATCTCATGAGCAACAATTCTTCCAATGACTTGGTAGGCTTGAGATTCTTGTAGTTTGGCATCATTTGGATCAAAGTGCACACGGTGTCATACTTTCCATCCAAAGCTCTGAGAATCTTCTTGATGATGAATCGGTCGGTCATTTCTTCGCTTCCTAAGCCGGCAATCTCATTTGTGATGAGAGCAAGCCTAGAGTACATTTCAGCGACTCCTTCACCTTCCTTCATCTTGAACTTGTCAAGTTGACCTTGAAGAACATCTAGCTTTGATTCCTTCACGGACTCGGTACCTTCGTGCATTTCGACCAAAGTATCCCAAATCTCTTTTGCATTCTCAAGACGGCTGATTTTATTGAACTCCTCGGGACACAAAGCATTGAAGAGAATGTCACAAGCTTGAGCATTGTTTTGCAACATCCGCAACTCATCCGCTGTAGCTTCGCGATCCAGAACTTTTCCTTCCTCGAAGAACTCACTTTGCAAGCCAACACAAATAATGCCCCATGCGGCAGGGTTATGTCCAAGAATATGCATTTTCATTTTATGCTTCCAACTAGCAAAATTTGAACCATCAAAGTAAGGACCTCTACGAAAATTACCCTCACTAGACGCCATACTCTCCTAGGTTGTGAAACCAAGCTTATGGAGTCCAATGCAATGGAAACCAATCCAATGGAGACCAAAGCTCTGATACCACTTGTAGGATCGAAAGTATGTCTAGAGGGGGGGATTAGACTACTTGACAATTTAAAAGTTTGGCCTTTTGATTAGGACAAGTTTTTAGCAAGTTCACAATGATGATCAAGTCAAGTATCACCCTACACATGCAATTCTAGAGTAATGGCAGCGGAAAGTAAATTGCACATGTAGTAAAGGAGAGGTGGAGAAGAGCAAACGCAATTTGGAGACACGGAGATTTTTCTCGTGGTTCCGATAGGTGGTGCTATCGTCAATCCACGTTGATGGAGACTTCAACCCACGGAGGGTAACGGCTGCGAGAGTCCACGGAGGGCTCCACCCACGAAGGGTCCACGAAGAAGCAACCTTGTCTATGCCATCATGGCATACGCCCACGGAGGACTAGCCTTACTGGGGTAGATCTTCACGAAGTAGGCGATCTCCTTGCCCTTACAAACTTCTTGGTTCAACTCCACATCTTGACGGAGGCTCCCAAGCGACACCTAACCAATCTAGGAGGCACCACCTCCAAAAGGTAATAGATGGTGTTGGTGATGATGAACTCCTTGCTCTTGTGCTTCAAATGATAATCTCCCCAACACTCAACTCTCCTCACTGATTTGGCTGTGGTGGAAGAAAGGATTGAGTGGAAAGCAACTTGGGAAGGCTAGAAATCAAGTTTCATATGGTGGGAGTGGAGCAACTTGATCTCAACACAAGGGTAGGTAGTTTTCTTCTCGAGAAATGTAAGGTAGGAGTGGTAGTTCTTTCGATGGCTCTCTCCACGAATGAAGAGGAGGTGGAGGGTATTTATAGCCTCCACACAAAATCCAACTGCTACACACATTTGACCAATCTCGGTCGGACCGAAGTTGACAACTCGGTGAGACCGAAAGTTCAAATCTTGTGAACGTTGGGATTTTAGTGGGACCGAAAATACAATCTCGGTGAGTCCGATTCTTCCAAATACTAGGGTTTGCCAATCTCGGTGGGACCGACTTTATCATCTCGGTGACACCGATATGATGACGTATGTCTGAAGCTTGGCAACACTAGTTTCGTGAGACCGAGTTTGGAATCGGAAAATCCGAAATTTCTAGGGTTTGGCTATATGGTGAGGTGGTTCATCTCGGTGTGACTGAGTTTATGGAATCGGTGGGACCGAGATTACTTATGAGTATATGTTGGAATGAAAGATTGCTGATAGTTTGGGAGATAGATCACTAAGCACTTTGAGCAACCAGATCATCATCATAACCTCATCCCCTTTTAATAGTATTGGCTTTCCTATGGACTCAATGTGATCTTGGATCACTAAACCAAAAATGGAGTCTTGAGCTTTTGCCAATGTTTTCCTTAGCATTTTGAGGGGTCCACATCTTCAGTCATTGCCATACCCATATCACTGAACTTTCTGAAATGATACTCAAGAAGTTATTAGTTCAATGATATATATGTTGTTATTAATTACCAAAACCACCCGGGGATTAGTTGCACTTTCAAGTACCGAGAACTTGAAGGTCGTCATGAATCACTCTCAACTACTTATGAAAGGCTCTCCTATGATTATCTTCAAAGGAAACAAGAGCTTGAGAAATTGAGAGCGGCTCATGAAGATCTTCAAAAGGTGAATGAGTCACTTCGCGCCCAACAGATCAGTTCCGCTTAGGAAGGATTTGAACCGCCATGTCTAAAATGCATTGAGCGTGATAATGCTACATCTGTTGCTGAATGTTCCACTGCTGCTACTGTTTCATTGTCTTCATCTACTGATGTGGTCACTAACCCCTCTGCGGAGGATACCACTGCTGTTGTTGATGAAAATGCTATGTTGAAGACATTGCTTGAAACAGGATGTACAAAGTTTGAAGGGACATCGACTCTGCGATGTCCTCAAAAGCAGATTCGAACCGAACCCCTAGGAAAGAGGGTGTTGGGTTGAAAGGAAAATGAATGTTGATGGCTCGTACTAGAAGCCCGAGCTGTACCCCAAAACCACATGGGTTCTTTGCAAAGGAACCTTGAAGAGATCCATCTACCTTATCCGCTTTACCCGTGCTAATCCTATTATCATTGATGAATCCTTTGATGCAAACTATAAGCTGTTCAAAAATCAGAATGGTGAAGTGTTTGCCAGGTACATTGGTACTAACTGCAGGAATGGACCACCTATGAAGAAGATCTGGGTACCTAAGCGGTACATTGAGAGTCTTCCTGTGAATGTCGTCATGACACCACCAAGGAAGAAGACAAACCCCAGACCTATAGCTTCACATGGCCCAAAGGCTTCATACAGATACATGACTCACATGAGTCACCCTAACGCCAATGTTTTGTAGGGAAATCATGCTGAGACTTATGAATATGAGCGTGTATCTTCGAACCGCTATGTTCATAGGACTAAGAACTTTTCTGCTTATTCATATGAGTATCATTCATCTCCTGCAAGGCTATTTGCTAGGGCTTCAAAGCCAAAATTCTCAGATGCTGCACTTAGACTAATTGCTTCTAAGCCCCCACTGAAAATGTGGGTGGCAAAGAAGAACTAACTCTCTTTTGCAAAAAATGGTCTCCAGCCAGTAATCAATGGCGTCCGATACTATTGCTGGGGACCTAAAACTTATTGAGGACGCACGTTAAAATGTCATGCTATATACTACATCTGAATTTCATATCAGTCATAATATGTCCTAACCTTGATATAAGATGTGACTGTACCTATATGTGTCAAATGCATATACTTCACAACACTTGTGTGAAGCCTATCCTCCTAACTGCACTGTAGGGTACATCACCAAAAGCTTCAGAATGGATTATGGACAGTGGATGCACAAATCATATGACTGGTGATCGAAGTCTTCTCATGGACTCAACCTTACGTCCATCCGACAATAGTCACATCACATTTCTTGATTAACGGTAAAAGCAAAGTATTGGGTCTAGGTAGAGTTGCAATCTCAAAGGATCAACACATGGATAAAGTGATGCTTGTTGAATCCCTTGGTTTCAACTTAATGTCCGTCTCAATGCTTTGTGACTTGAACATGATTGTGATATTTGGCAAATATCGCTGCCTTGTACTAATGGAATCGACAAATCTCTAGTCTTTGAAGGGTATCGAAAAGATGATCTCGTACATGGTAGATTTCTCACAGTCCACAACTTGTCGTATGTCTTCTCACAAAAGCTTCGAATCGTTGGCTCGCATGAAGGCTAGGACATCTTGGCATGAGGAACTTACACTCACTCGTCAAGAAGAAGCATGTCATTGGCGTCGAAGATGTCAAGTTCAAGAAGGATCATCTGTGTGGTGCCCGTGAAGTCGAAAGATGACAAGGGCAAAGCACCCTCGAAGACAATCATGACAACATCTCAACCCTTCGAGCTGTTACACATGGACTTATTTGGACATACTCACTACTCCACCCTCACAACAACTGCCTGTCTCTATGGCTTCGTCATTGTTGATGACTACTCAAGATACACATGGGTTCATATAATTCTGTACAAGACTGAAGTGCAAGATGTCTTCAGACGCTTCGCAAATCGAGCAATGAACAACTATGATGTGAAGATCAAGCACATTAGAAGTGACAATGGCACTAAATTCAAAAACACTGGACTTGATCTGTATCTGGATACAATGGGAATCACTCATGAGTTCTCTGCTCCGTACACACCTCAGCAAAATGACATTGTTGAGCGCAAAAACAGAACCCTCATTGAGATGGCTCGAACAATGATAGATGAGTACAAGACACCAAGAAAGTTCTGTCCTGAAGCTATTGATACAACATGTCACATCATCAACCGTGTATACATTCATAAGCTTCTGAACAAAACATCATAGAGCTGCTTACTGGCAAGAAGCCAAACGTCGGTTACTTCAGAGTATTTGGAGCAAGATGCTGGATAAAGGATCCCCATCACAAATCAAAATTTGCACCTAAGGCTCACGAAGGCTTCATGCTTGGCTATGGAAAGGATTCACACTCCTACAGAGTCTTCAATCTTTATCTCTACAAAATTGTTGAAACTGTGGACGTGAAATTTGATGAAACCAATGGTTCACGGAGAGAGATTCTGCCAAGCACACTGGATGAAGCTCCTTCAAATGAGGCAATCAAGCTGATGGGAACTGGTGAAATCATGCCCTCTGAAGCACAACCTGAAGAGGAACTTATCATCTCTGCACCAAACCAACCTGAAGACAATGCTCAGTCCGAAGACAATCCTCCCAATGATGACAATGGTCAGCCAGAGAAAAATCTTCGTCATGTTCATCCACGTGTTGCTAATGAAGTTCAAATAGAGAAGATAATTGACAACATCAATGCACCTGGTCCGCTCACTCGATCAAGAGCAACACAGCTAGCAAACTTCTGTGAGCACTTTTCATTTGTGTCAATATCAGAACCCAAGAAAGTTGCTGAAACTTTTATGGAACCTGAATGGATCCAAGCCATGCAAGAAGAACTTCAACAGTTCAAGCTGAATAATGTTTGGGAACTAGTCAAGCGACCTGATCCTCGCAAGCATAACATTATTGGAACAAAATGGATATATCGAAACAAGCAAGATGAGCATGGTCAAGTCGTCAGAAACAAAGCACGTCTTGTGGCTCAAGGATACACTCAAGTTGAAGGAATTGACTTCGATGAAACATTTGCTCCTGTTGCTAGGCTTGAAGCTATTCAGATATCGCTAGCCACATAAATCATCACAATATCTTGCTATATCAAATGGCTGTAAAGAGTGCATTTCTCAATGGCAAGATTGAAGAAGAAGTATATGTCGCACAACCACCTGGCTTTGAAGATCCAAAACATCCTGATATGGTGTACAAGCTAAACAAGGCACTGTATGGCCTCAAACAAGCCCCTCGTGCCTGGTATGATACAATCAAAGACTTCCTAAAGAGCAAAGGCTTCAAACCCGGATCCCTCGATCCCACTCTCTTCACGAAGACATGTGATGGTGAACTGTTTGTATGCCAAATACATGTGGATGACATAATCTTCGGATGCACCAACCAGAAGTACAGTGATGAGTTTGGGTACATGATGCAAGAGCAATATCGAATGTCCATGATGGGTGAGCTGAAGTTCTTCCTTGGTCTTCAAATTCGTCAGCAGAGGAATGACATCTTCATATCTCAAGAGAAATACCTCAAAGATTGCCTGAAGACGTTTGGAATGGAAGGCTGCAAAGGCTACACGACGCCAATGCCAGCCAAACACCATCTTGGTCCCGACGACAATGGTAAAGAGTTCGATCAAAAGGTATACCGCTCCATGATTGGTTCTTTGCTTTATTTATGTGCATCTAGGCCAGATATTATGCTTAGTGTTTGCATGTGTGCTCGATACCAAGCGGCACTAAAGGAATCGCATCACTTAGCGTGAAGCTTAATTCTTAGATATTTGGCTTACACCCCAACACTCGGATTATGGTATCCCAAGGGCTCAAGATTCGATTTGGTTGGATTCTCGGATGCTGATTATCTTTGGTGACAAGGTGGATCGCAAGTCTACATCCGCACATGTCATTTTCTTGGTCGATCACTTGTCCGTTGGTCTTCAAGAAGCAAAACTGTATCACTCTCAACCGCTGAGTCTGAATACATTGTCTTTGGATCTGTTGTGCTCAGCTTCTATGGATGAAGCAAACTCTCAAGGATTATGGCATCAACTCTGAAACAAGTACCTCTCTTCTGCGACAACGAGAGTGCCATCAAAATAGCCAACAATCCAGTCCAACACTCAAGACGAAGCACATTGAAATTCGCCATCACTTTCTTAGAGATCATGTTATGAAGAAAGATATCGATATCATTCACGCCAACATCAAGAGCAATCGCGATATCTTCACAAAGCCCTTGGATGAGAAAAGGTTTTGCAAGTTACGGTGTGAGCTAAATATCTTAGAATCCTCTAATGTCCTGTGATCTGGCACACATCCTAACACTTATGCATGTTGATGACTTAGATGTGCAACACACAAAGTAAGGTATATCTTCAATCAATGAAGATTTACACTCTGAGTGTGAACATATTAACATGGAATTTGACTTCGGAGCACCACGATAATTGTGCGTCATGTCTGGGTCTAATACTTCCTATACGGTGGGTAACGCCACCACCAACTTTTCTTGTTTGAAATGTTTCACTGAAGGCGTTATATTGCAATGACTTCGCATTTGGTTTGTCTTCAGTTTCAATTTGTCTTCACGACTTTCTGCACTATGATGATTTGATTGCTTTCTGATATATATATATATATATATATACTAGTGTGTATATATATATATACTAGTGTTCTGTCCTCTACAACATTCACTTATAGCTATGTCTTCAAGATTGGATCTTTTGAACTAAGTGAATGTGATCGACCCTAACCTCTCTATGCTTACTATCTCAAAATCTATCATCCAAATCATATGCATTCTGTTGAAGTCTGAGAATGTCTTCTCTGCGCCCTAGTCGTGAGAAGGCAAAGAGACAAACATTAAATCTGTTTTAATGGCTTATCTTTATCGTTGAAACCGGAGAAGCTGGAACAACTCTCCGACATGCTGGCGGGCGTGGGAACGTGGGACAACCCCGAGTGTGTCGATGCTTGCCACGTGCCCTCAGATGTGAACCGCCAGGCACCAAGCAGAATTGCGTTGTGTCTCTCACCTTCTTATAAATACCTGTCCCCTGCGGTAAAGAAATACTTCTTCCACCTCTCCACCTCCGTCAAAACCCTAGCGCCACCGCTTAGCTCGCGACGACGCCGGGCGACAAGCGCTTAGCTGCCGCGACTTCTCCGACGCCGTCCTCACGCTGGCCGCGGACATCGTCCTCTCCGCCGTCGCCGTAGGTGTCCTCCGTCGCCAAGTTAGGGCACGATGGGCTGAACTGCTCGGTCTCCTATTCTTCTCCATCTAGCAGTTCTTCGTGCGGTAATTATAACTCTATTTTACCACCTTTTGATCTTCAAGATTCATCCTGCCATCGAAAGTAGTTTCTGTCTATTCAAAGCTAGATCTATTCCGTCTGCATCTCATACTCCTTAGTCGATTCACTTAGACTTCTTCTAGTTTGATTCCTCACTTGTACTTATTCACGGATTGGTACAAATCTGGAACCAACTCACCTATATAAGTGAATGTCTTCGCAACATCAGGTCAATGTCTTCAAACTGATTTATCTTCAAAATCTTTTGAGAATGCATATGACCTCTTCCCCTTCCCTCGCATCTCTAATGCTGTCATAGGTACATGTCGTGGGAGAATCCTTGGTTCTCATAGTGCGCATTCGCTTGCGTAATACTTACAAGATCACATAAATTCTCCTGAAGCGAGCCTCGCTTGACCAGAAGCGCAAATCTCAAGCCTTTGAATGTATTGAAGCCTTTCAGCTTGAAGTTCATGGCAACAGAAAAATCAGCAAGGAAGGGTGGCAGACAGCGCAGAGAAGGTACATCTAAAGATCTGCCTGATGATTTAGCAGAACTCTACAAGACAGATCCTGAAGAGAATTATCATCAGAGGAAGACGCGAAATTAATGGATTCGACGATATTGGGTTGAGGAGTGGTTCGAGTACAAGTTTGTCACAAAGGAATATGCAGAGAAGAATGCCATCAAGAGACCTTGGGGCGATATCCTCTATCGAGGCCTTCAACCCAAGAGCCGAGCTGAAGCCATTGAACAAGGCTTCTACCCTTGCATGGTCCGTGGGCCACAGCCAGCGAACGCAGATCCCACCTCACTACTATGGTGTCGTGAAGATTCACTCTTCAAGCGCAACTATCAGTTTGCTGTGGCTTCGGCCAAGAAGAACAAGAAGACTTTGGGTTTGGACTTCAACCCAGGTCCCTCTGCTCCCCGTGCTGATGGCTCCCGTGAAGCTAATCCCAATGTCATTGGCCCCTACGCCAACCTTGACGGGCTCATCACCTACATCATGGTCCAAGGCGCCAGAGTAGATCATTCTGACGATGGTGCTGACTCTGATGAAGCCCCTGCTCCTCCTCCAAAGCCGCAGAAGCAAAAGAAGTCTAAGGCTTCACCCTCAGCTGCACCTCCGACGACTTTGCGTGCGAAGCCATCGCCATCGCACCTCCCGAAGCCAGCAGTAACTGAAGATCTGTCCGTGTCTCCGTGGAGAACGGAGAAGAAGAAGAAGCTTGTTAGACCATCCGATCAAAGAGCCTTGACTCTCGCCGCAATTCTGCGTGGATTTAACCCATTGATCTATCAAGTGATGAAGATCTTCTTGATGATGCTCTTGAGCAGCTGATAAAGAGCAAGGAAGAAGCGTAAATCTTCAAGAACCTGCCTCTATTTGATGTGGCCATTATTCACAACTTCATTGATGAGTGGTTCGACACCCCAACGCCGACTTTGAAGACATACAGACTCCCAAGCGCCTCGATTGTCGCCTTCAATGGCGCCATTGCTTTGAGCTAGCTCTCGCTCAACAAGATAGTTGAGCTCAAGAACAAGATTGACTTTGAGAAGGCTCAATTCAAGAAGCATGTGGCCAAGCTAAGTGTTCAGACGTCCGCAATTTCAAGGTCATCTTTGAATGAGCTTAAAGAAGCTTTTTCAAGAAACGCCAAGAAGCTCGGGGCTCTCGAGAACGCATGAAGCTTTTGGTCGATAAGTATGTGCTTGCCTACAATGAGGCCGAGAAGCGAAGTCCCTTGGCCGCCCGGCATTGATCCTGTGGATGGGTGCAAAGAGGAAGAAGAAGCGCCCTGCTGATCAGCCTGAACCATCAAGCCAAGAAGCCCCACGCATTATCTTCCCAAGCAGCATGACTGGCTCGAAGCCAAAGGTCACCACAACTGCTTCAGAGCAGAAGAAGACAAGGGCTGCAGAGGCTAAAGCTCAAAAGAGAAAGCATGCTGAAGCTTCTGATGCCGCTCCCTCCAAGAAGAAGCGCAAGACCAAGAAGACTAGGGCTGCTTCCACAGAGCCCTTAGTCGTTGAACCCATTTCCGTGGTTCGCCCTGTGTCTGTTCATCAAGAACGAAGGATGGTTGTCCATGAGCCTGCTACCACAGAGGTTCATGAAGCTGAAGATATTCCAGCAGCTGAAGACACCGCTGCTGAACACATTGGTCAAGATGGCAATGTAGATGATGATGAAGTTCTTCCTCAGATTGAACATCAAGTGGTATCATCGCCTGTTCGAACGAACAACGAACTCATCAGCATTGGTCGTCCATTGACGCCAATTGCTCAGGATGCATCGTGGGCTGATTACCCACAACAACACCAAGACTCTCCCAATACTCCCCAACAACAACAACAACAAGCTACACCCCCAGTGCAAGAAGAGGATGAAGACTTTCAGGCTCACCCAACTCCATCTCCCAACTTGAAGCCAGCACTTCGCAGGCTTCGCAGAGGACAAAGGCCTAAAGTCCCTCTGTCAAGCGTTCTTGAAGGAGAAGTGCAACGTTCACCTGTTGCACGGCAAGTATTTTCTGAACCAGCTCCAACAGTGAATGTCTCCATGTCTAAAGCACATGCTGCTGAAGACATTCCGGCTGCATCAGCCGAAGAAAAAGAAGAAGTTCGTATACCTACTCCCCCAGCTATTGAAGAAGAAGAAGTTCGTGTACCAACTCCCCCAGCGATTGAAGGTGAAGAAGTTCCAGAAGAGAATGTGCCTGTGCCCGACCCTCCTGTTCGTCAAGAGGAGGTTGATAATGTTGAGGCTGCCACCACCAACGCCAATGAAGCCAATGACGTGGTCATGGCTGATGCTAATGTGGAGCCTGCACCAACCAAAGGTGCTCGAACGAATGAGGCCATCGTGCTCAAGCAAATGTGGCCACTGAATCTGAAGCCAATGAGGATGTTGCCCCTGAAGTCAATGAGGATGCTGCACTTGAAACCCATGAGGATGCTGCACTGAAGCCAACATGACAATCGCACCAAACACATTGTGCACCGACTCCTCTGATGTTGCCCCTGCTCCTGTTCCGCCACCAAGGCCTCACACTATTGAGAAAGCATATGATCACGGTCAGCTTGTCACTGTCCGATGGCCCATTCTGGTGCCTCCGCCTTCTGCCTCAGGACCCCAATTTGACTATCATGTTGAGCATAGGCCTCAGGTCCAGAAGCCAAAGCCAAGATTGCCAAGGTTTCCAGGTACTGCCAACTCCCCCGGGTCCTTCAATGCCAATGGCTTCAAGAGCCACAATACCTTCTTTGACAGCGCCAAGAACCCCTACTCCAAGCCAAGAATTTCATCAAATCGGTTTTGGAGCTATCAACAGAGAATCTATTACTCATGCGTGCTATATGATCAAGGGCGCATTTTCCCCCATATGCGCCTTGACACTGAAGCTATTGCTGGACTGCCGTGCTTAGAAGAAGCACTTGATCGCTTATGATGTCGGGTCTCGCTCCACTTTGTGATGCATAAGGAACATTGGAATGAAGAGCTATTGCTTCAATTCTATGTCACTCGCACATTCGCGGCTACTACAGAGACATCAAGACTTGGGTTCTCGAGTGGATGACCGGAAATGTTCATCATGAAGCCAAAGCTATGGATATCATCGAGCTTACGGGCTAGCCACTCTGGAGAACTGTATGAGCCTAGCTCGTCGCCTACACCGCAATCTTGTGGAGAGCATCTTTCACAAGCCGTAACCCAACATGAGCCGATGTCGAGCATGATGAAGCCTTTGCCATCTGACGCTGAGTATCCCACACATTTCTTTGTTGAAGACCTTGAGTATCTGCCTCGCACCATTTATCATATCATCTGGCGAACTCTATGGCCAGTCAAGGGACACTCATCAGCAGCCAAGCTTGAAGGAGCTATGAAGACTTTGGTCTTCTACATTCTCAATGGCATCAGCTTCAACACTCAGGAATTCTTCATAAGGCAACTTGCTGCTTCCGGCTCTGACCTATTTGGTCTGAAGTTTTATGCTCCATGGGTCATGCACCTCATCAAGCGACACTCATCTGTCAATTATCAGCCCTCTGCTCGCAATCACATAATATTTCTGCCCGAGGTTGATATGTCAGTTGATGTCAGATACTCGACCGCCAAGACGCCACTTTGTCTTTAGAACATCGAGCACCAAAGCTTCACTCAGCCTATTGAAGGTGTTCAAGTAGCAACAAGATTCTATCCATCGGTGGTAACACCTGCCCGCCTTCTGAGAGCGCCAATCGAAGCCACCGAAAGCACCATCGCAAGAAAGGCCTCGGAAGCATTCTCGTGTTCTCAATGACCGAGAGCTTCTTGTGGCTCTTCATCAGAAGCAGGATAAGCATCATTTCTGGCTCAAGCGCCAAATGCAAAGCCTCTTGGTGGATGTCAATCGCATTCGCAACCTTGCCACCAAGAATGCCTTTGTTGCTCATGAAACTTGCCGAAGATCATGGAAGAGTTTGACTCTACTCAGTGCTGAAGCTGATCTTCAAGATGATGGCTTCAATGAAAGATTTCAGTTCGACTCCACTCCTCCAAGGACTGCTACCCTGCGTCAAACTCCATCTCTTGAAGACTCTGAATATTCCTCTTCCGCGGCAACGGTAAATGCCAGAGTGATTGATGATGAAGATGATGCTACTTCACCACCTTCCACTACAACTGTGCGCATCGACACTGCACCAAGTTCATCTGCACCGCCAACCAACGACAACGACCCAGCCGCTTTACCTACTCATGACGAGTAGATGCTCTATGTCTTCAAACCTTTTTGGTCATTACTAACAAAAAGGGGAGAAGCGTATGAGTCGATAGTCTTCAAGCGGGTTCATATGGGCGGTTGCATTATATTTTGTTGCGTGCTTAAAACTCTTGCGTTTTGAAACATTTGGTTCTTTGAGTTGTAACACCTAAACTTGATGGTCGTCTGCTACTTCTGCTACTTATTTGCTTTACTATGATGCGACGATAAATTCTGCATGTGTGATGATAACTTCCGCACTTAGATCATTCTGCAGACGCCCATTTTTCATTATGCATGTCATATTACTTGCTATATCATTTCATGCATGATGAATTAGCTTCATAAGTTGAAGTGGATCTCCACAAGTACAACCTGCCATGTGCATTTGCAATCCAAAAGCAAATTACTTATATGCGCATCTTCAGGGGGAGCCCTTGCAACTTATGAAGACAATTCCCGATCCTTACAATTTCACATACTTTATCCCCGTTGAAAACTTCAACCAGTTTGTCATCAATCACCAAAAAGGGGGAGATTGTAAGTGCATCTAGTGCCACCCCTAGTTGGTTTTGGAGTATTGACGACAAAGTTGGTTGAGGGACTAATGCGTTTGTGAGAATTGCAGGATAACACAGGTAGTGTCCCTCATTGATTCGGTTTACCTACCGGAGATGACCCCTAAAAATGTATGAAGACATTGAAGACAATGGTGGTATGAGAAGATATTCATATTGAAGACTATGACATGAGAAGACATTGAGTGAAGACTATGGAGCGCGAAGACTGTGTGTCTCGTGGCTTCCTTTTTCTTCTTTGTTGAGTCATAGGAACCACCGTACTATTAAGTGGGGTCCAAGTGAACTAAGTCAGAGTGACTGAAGTGATACTCAACCCAAATCCTATGTCTTCGAGCGAAGACAATGAGAGCAAATCTTATCCAGAGCTGGATGAGTCAGCTTTGCTTGTAGCCCAAGTAAAGTTGCCGTGTGTGTTTGAAATCTGACCGTTGGAACACGTGTCAGTTACTTAGTGACCCAAGGTCATTTCGGACATATCAGGTCGGGTTGCCTAGTGGCTATAAATAGCCCACCCCCTACACCATAAATTGGTGGCTGCTCAGAGTTAGTGCACGGCTTTTGTCGTTTGAGAGCAACCCACCTTGAAGCCTTTGAGAGAGAGAAATCCTTGCGAGGACAAAGCCCAAACACCCAGAGCCAAAGAGAGTTAGGCATCACTGAAGTCTTTCTGTCTGTGTGACCTGAAGACTTATTACACTTGAGGACTGTGAATCCTCCAGCCCGTTAGGCGTCGCGTTCTGAGCATCCAAGAGTCATTGTGGATCGCCGGTGAACGAAGTCTGTGAAGGTTCAGAAGTCTACCTTGAAGACTTACCAGAGTGATTGGGCGAGGACTGTGTGTCCTTAGCTCAAGGGGAATAAGGTGAAGATACGGTCTTCTGAGTTGAATCTCAGCCTCCCTAACCAGATGTACAGTTGTCACAGCAACTGGAACTGGTCCAACAAATCCTGTGTCTTCAACAAGTGACTGGTTCTATCCTCTCCCTTCCTTTACTTAAGTTTGTCTTCGTGAAGTCATTGCCTATCTGTGTACCTGTTTGACTTCATTGCTTGACTACTACTGTTGATTGGCTTCATACTATCTTCCATCCTGATCCTTACTACTTAGCTGCTATTAGTCCTGTACTTTCACACCATTGCATACTTGACTATGGTTTGCTTATTGTAGTTTATCTTCCGCTGCATATCAATTAGGTCATTTCTACTGTTTGTCTTCAAAACTATCATGTTTTGAAGAATTTCATAAAAATCGCCTATTCACCCCCCCTCTAGTCGATACTAGCACTTTCACGAACAACATGAGATGCCTGGGAAATGGCTTCAGGAGGGATGGCAAAGATGCCACTTCACCATCGAATGGATCGTTCACAAACTTATCAAGCTGCTCCATGATGAACACATGATTGTAATAATGAGGAGCATCAGATCCGACATCAGACTGTGGAACCGGAGCTGGTTGCACTAGAACTCGCTCGGATGGAGGCATAGAAGCCAATGGTTGAGTCAAAGTAGGAGCAAACTTGGCAGCCTTTTCCTTCGGTGCAACATCTTGAGGAGCAGTTTGCTCGGTGGTTGGTGCCTTGATTTTCTTCACCTTTGGCTTTGGAATTGGTTCGTCGGCCTGGCAGTGCCAACTGGAGCATCAACTACCAAATCCTTCAAGTTTATTGCTTCAGGATGGGGAGTTGTATTCACAGAATCCTTCATGGTGATAATTGTAGGTGGAGTGTTTCTTTTCAAAATGATCTTCTTCAGAGGTGCTATTGGAACCGCGCAAGCCCGAAGATCAGGTAGCACCATGGACGTTGTGATGTTCACTTGCTCACTGAGAGAAGCTTCAACTTCTTCCCTTGTGGATGGAGGATCATCTTTATCGAAAGAATTGCTTTCAACATTTCTGTCAGTTGGTTCAGCCAGCCTCCTCTTTGGTGCACTCTTTCACTTTGCACTAGGATATGTTTATGTTTGGAGCGACCTTCAGATTTGAGAAGACGGTGATTTTCTTCATCACAAGCCCTTTCCTTTTCAGCCTTCTTGGCTCTCTTGAGGGCATTCTTATTTCGCTTGGAAAGCTCATCAGGATAAGATTGGGGAGTACGAAGTGAGGACTGGTGAGCATTTGGTGGTGGTGGTTGTCTCTCCTGGGGATCACTTGCTCGAATGAGACCAATTTCATGGCAGTCACCCCACGGAGGATGAAATGCAAAGTTCTTCACAAACCGAGGATAAAGCATTTCATAGTTAAACCACTCGCATACCTAGTGGCATCAAATCCTTTGCAGATGCTTGTCTCTTTCTCGTTTTGATTCTCCTGGAACAATGATGTAATTATCATGAGAGATATATTCAGCTGAATTTGTGTATGGTTGTCTCCCACCCTTCCTTTTCTTCGGAGCATCTTCTTCTTACTCGTCAGCACTTGGCTCATTTCTTTTTCTCTTGCCAGTTGATGGTCCTACCGTTGGGCCCTTAGCATTCGGTGCTTTGGATTCATCTGCAGTACCCAATATAACCTCTTCTCCATCAGCCTTGCTCATTGGTCAAGCGGAATCCTCAACCGATTGCATACTCCTATGAATAAGAATAGATTCGAGGGAAAATGGGGACAGGGTTACGAATGCTCACAGTGAAGGATTTTTGAGTGAAAACATTTTGAAGAAGAATTAGATGCAGACTTTGAGAAAATGTTTTGAATGAAAGAAATGTATAGAATCAACTAGGAGGTCTGAAGAATATACTAGTCAACGTGCTAAGCATTCCATTCGTGCGAGACATAACACAAACCCTAGATCTGAAATTTTTCGGATGCGAGGGACAACTACAAACCACATCCGCACAAGTTACCTAAGCTGTAAAGATCTAAGATATGCGGTAAAAACAGGAAATAATAACCATGGATGAACTCGAACGAGAAGAGCGGAAGATCGAGTCCGTACTGCACATACCCTAGCTTGGTGATGTGCAGCGGCTACGGCGGCGTGGGAAGAAGATGTCCCGCGGAGGCGAGGAAGGACTTCGGCGACCACTTTCCGGCAGCAAAGCTGCGAAGGGATCGTCGGTGTCGAACTCAAAGAGGAGCACAATGGTAGGGCTTCAGAGGAGATGGTGGCAAGGAGTAAGAGAAGTGATGAGGGAATGGTGGTACTGCGGTATTTATATGCGAGGAAAATAACCGCAGCGAACGAATTCGATCGAACGACCACAATTGAGAGACCATTGCTATTCGACGGACAGGATAAGGTGGCAGTTGATGGATTGCACGTGTCAACCGTCATAAAAGATCGTGGTCCTCACTTGGGCGGGAAACCCCAAATTTGGATAGATTTCGCCAAAACAGATTAAAGTTCGAACCGAATCTTTATCGTGGTCAAGGACACCAGATAAAGTTTCGTTGTAGATGAAATTGAGCATTCATAACAGAATAGCATAGACTGGAAGAGATAGAACAGAGGGAAAATAGCATCCTAGGCATTTCTCTCAGACAACGAAACACAAACACTCGAAAGAATAGCTATGAGAGAAATGCATTCAGACTAACACAAAAAATTCCGATTGAAAAGAGAATCAATGAAAGAAAATTGTGGTGGCGTGACCCACCGTATAAGAACTATATGACCCCGAGCGTTGATACGTCTCCAACGTATATATAATTTTTGATTGTCCCATGCTATTATATTACCCGTTTTGGATGTTTATGGGCTTTACTATACACTTTTATATCATTTTTGGGACTAACCTATTAACCAGAGGCCCATCTCAAATTGCTATTTTTTTGCCTATTTCAGTGTTTCGAAGAAAAGGAATATAAAACGGAGTCGAAACGGAATGAAACCTTTGGGAGAGATCTTTTTGAAATAAACGCAATCCAGGAGACTTGGAGTGGACGTCAAGAAGCAGCTGAGGCGGCCACGAGGCAGGAGGGCGCACCTTAGGAGGGTGGGCCTGCCCCCCACCCTTGTGGGCCCCTCGTGGCTCCCCTGACTGACCTCCTTCGCCTATGTATACCTCCATACCCTGAAAACATCCAGGAGCACCTTGCAACCCTATTTCCACCGCCGCAACCTTCTGTACCCGTGAGATCCCATCTTGGAGCCTTTTCCGGTGCCCCGTCGGAGGGGGAATCGATCATGGAGGGCCTCTACATCATCGCCAAGGCCTCTCCTATGAGTTGCGAGTAGTTTACCACACACCTTCGGGTCCATAGTTATTAGCTAGATGCCTTCTTCTCTCTCTTTGAATCTCAATACAAAGTTCTCCTCGATCTTCTTGGAGATCTATTCGATGTAACTCTTTTTGCGGTGTGTTTGTCGAGATCTGATGAATTGTGGGTTTATGATCAAGTTTATCTATGAGAAATATTTGAATCTCCTCTGAAGGCTTTTATGTATGATTGATTATCTTTGCAAGTCTCTTCGAATTATCAGTTTGGTTTGGCCTACTAAATTGATCTTTCTTGCAATGGGAGAAGTGCTTAGCTTTGGGTTCAATCTTGTGGTGTCCTTTCCCAGTGACAACAGGGGCAGCAAGGCACGTATTTTATTGTTGCCATCGAGGATAAAAAGATGGGGTTTATATCATATTGCTTGAGTTTATCCCTCTACATCATGTCATCTTGCCTAATGCGTTACTCTATTCTTATGAACTTAATACTCTAGATGCATGCTGGATAGCGGTCGATTTGTGGAGTAATAGTAGTGGATGCAGAATTGTTTCGGTCTACTTGTTGTGGACGTGATGCCTATATACATGATCATGCCTAGATAATCTCATAGCTATGCACTTTTCTATCAATTGCTCGACAGTAATTTGTTCACCCACTGTAATACTTATGCTATCTTGAGAGAAGCCACTAGTGAAACCTATGGCCCCCGGGTCTATCTTCCATCATGTAAGTTTCCGATCTACTTTATTTTGCTATCTTTACTTTCCAATCTATATCATAAAAATACCAAAAATATTTATCTTATCTTATTATCTCTATCAGATCTCGCTTTCGCAAGTGGTCATGAAGGGATTGACAACCCCTTTATCGCGTTGGTTGCGAGGTTCATATTTGTTTGTGTAGGTACGAGGGACTTGCGTGGAGCCTCCTACTGGATTGATACCTTGGTTCTCACAAACTGAGAGAAATACTTACGCTACTTTGCTGCATCACCCTTTCCTCTTCAAGGGAAAACCAACGCAGTGCTCAAGAGGTAGCAAGAAGGATTTCCAGCGCCGTTGCCGGGGAGGTCTTCGCACAAGTCAAGACATACCAAGTACCCATCACAAACTCATCTCCCTCGCATTACATTATTTGTCATTTGCCTCTCGTTTTCCTCTCCCCCACTTCACCCTTGTCATTTTATTCACCCTCTCTTTTCCGTTTGCCTCTTTTTTTCGCTTGCCTCTTTTGTGCTCGTGTGTTAGATCATTTATCTCGTCGTTATGGCTAGTCCTCCTATCATCGTTAGTACTCCCGATCATGAAGTTCTTAATTTTAAACAAAGGGAGGGAGAAAATTTAAAAGATGCTTGGCATAGAATTTGCAATGCTCAAAATAGATCTACTAGGAAGCAATCTACTTCCGTTCTTCTTCGCAATTTTTATGTAGGTATTACTCCTTGGAATAGATGCATTCTTGATGCCATTACCGGGGGGAAATTTCTTGGGTAGCCATACTTTTGATGCTTATAATGCTATGTTAGATTTGTTTGGTCCACCACCTCTTTTGGTTAATGGAACTGATTTAACTTTGGAACATGTTACGCAAAGGCTTGAAATAATTGAAAATAAAGTTGCCACTGTTGAGTTAATTGAAAATTTGGATAAAAAGATCCATAATCAAATTACCCAATATGGATCTAAGGTTGGAGTTGCTCTGAAATTTTTTAAAGATAAAGAACATATAGTTAATGAAAGAATAGATCAAGATTCTACAAGAATCGGTAAACTTGAGGATATTATTACCAAGTTAGGGGCTGCCTTTTCATCCGTGAAAAATACTCCAACTCCTCCTACCAAAATTGCCAAATTAATGTATGTTCCTAAAAATAAGGGTGAATCTTCTAGTAAGGAAAATGCGGATCTCAAATCAATAAGTGTTCATCCCAACTTTTTCGCTTTCATTAAGGAACATTTTGCTACAAACGAATCTCTTGATTTCTTGCCTAGGATTTTAATCATTACTAAAAATAAAGAAACTCCTAAGCGTTATAAGTGTTCTATTAAAGAATTGAATACCAAAGATGGCAATACTTAGATCTATTCTCGCTTTTATGCCTAGCTAGGGGCGTTAAACGATAGCGCTTGTTGGGAGGCAACCCAATTTTATTTTTGTTATTTGATTGTTTTTCTTCTGTTCAGTAATAAATAATTCATCTAGCTTATGTTTAGATGTGGTTTTATGTTTTAATTAGTGTTTGTGCCAAGTAGAACCTATAGGATAACCTACGGTGATAGTTAATTTGATCTTGCTGAAAAACAGAAACTTTTGCACGCACGAGAATAATTTTAATAAATCACAGAAACGTGGTTTTGAGTTAATTCTTTTTGCAGTAGGTTAAGATACAAATTTCCCAGGACTTAATATTTTGGTAGGATTTTTGGAGTTCCATAAGTATTCTAAATTTACATATTGCTACAGACTGTTCTGTTTTTGACAGATTCTGTTTTTCGTGTGTTGTTTGCTTATTTTGATGAATCTCTGGCTAGTATCAGGGGGGTATGAACCATAGAGAAGTTGGAATACAGTAGGTTTAACACCAATATAAATAAATAATTAGTTCATTACAATACCTTAAGTGGTGGTTTTTCTTCCTTGCACTAACGGAGCTTATGAGATTTCTTGTTGAGTTTTGTGTTGTGAAGTTTTCAAGTTTCGGGTAAAGATTTGATGGACTATGGAATAAGGAGTGGCAAGAGCCTAAGATTGGGGATGACCATGGCACCCCAAGATAATTCAAGGACAACCAAAAGCCTAAGCTTGGGGATGCCCCGGAAGGCATCCTCTTTCGCCTTAAATCTATCGGTAACTTTACTTGGAGCTATATTTTTATTCACCACATGATATGTGTTTTGCTTGGAGTGTCTTGTATGATATGAGTCTTTGCTTTTTAGTTTACCACAATCATCCTTGCTGTACACACCTTTTGGGAGAGACACACATGATTCGGAATTTATTAGAATACTCTATGTGCTTCACTTATATCTTTTGAGCTAGACAATTTTGCTCTAGTACTTCACTTATATCTTTTTAGAGCACGGCAGTGGTTTTATTTTGTAGAAATTATTGATCTCTCATGCTTCACTTATATTATTTTGAGAGTCTTTTATAACAGCATGGTATTTGCTATGGTTATAAAATTGGTCCTAGAATGATGGGCATCCAAGTTGGGTATAATAAAAACTATCATAGAAAGTGCATTGAATACTATGACCAATTTGATGCTTGATGATTGTTTTGAGATATGAGGATGGTAATATTAGAGTCATGCTAGTGGAGTAATTGTGAATTTGAGGAGTACTTGCGTTGAAGTTTGTGATTCCCGTAGCATGCACGTATGGTGAACCGTTATGTGATGAAGTTGGAGCATAATTTATTTATTGATTGTCTTCCTTATGAGTGGTGGTCGGGGACGAGTGATGGTCTTTTCCTACCAATCTATCCCCCTAGGACCATGCGTGTAGTACTTTGTTTCAATAACTTGTAGATTTTTGCAATAAATATATGAGTTCCTTATGACTAATGTTGAGCCCATGGATTATACGCACTCTCACCCTTCCACCATTTCTAGCCTCTCTTGTGTCGCGCAACTTTCACCACTACCATACACCCACCATATACCTTCCTCAAAACAGCCACCATACCTACCTATTATGGCATTTCCATAGCCATTCCGAGATATATTGACATGCAACTTTCCACCGTTCCGTTTATATGACACGCTCCATCATTATCATATTGCTTTTGCATGATCATGTAGTTGACATCGTATTTGTGGCAAAGCCACCTTCATAATTATTTCATACATGTCACTCTTGATTCATTGCATATCCCGGTACACCGCCGGAGGCATCCACATAGAGTCATATTTTGTTCTAAGTATTGAGTTGTAATTCTTGAGTTGTAAGTAAATAAAAGTGTGATGATCTTCATTATTAGAGCATTGTACCAAGTGAGGAAATGATGATGGAGATTATGATTCCCCCACAAGTCGGGATGAGACTCCAGACTTAATGAAAAATAAAAGAGGCCAAAGAAGCCCCAAAAAAAGAGGCCAAAGAAGCCCACCAAAATAAAAAAAATGAGAGAAGGGACAATGTTACTATCCTTTTTCCACACTTGTGCTTCAAAGTAGCACCATGATCTTCATGATAGACAGTCTCCTATGTTGTCACTTTCATATACTAGTGGGAATTTTACATTATAGAACTTGGCTTGTATATTCCAACGATGGGCTTCCTCAAAATGTCCTAGGTCTTTGTGAGCAAGCAAGTTGGATGCACCCACTTAGTTTCTTTTATTGAGCGTTCATACACTTATAGCTCTAGTGCATCCGTTGCATGGCAATCCCTACTCACTCACATTGATATCTATTAATGGGCATCTCCATAACCCGTTGATATGCCTAGTTGATGTGAGACTATCTTCTCCTTTTTGTCTTCTCCACAACCACTATTCTATTCCACATATAGTGCTATGTCCATGGCTCACGCTCATGTATTGTGTGGAAGTTGAAAAAGTTTGAGAACATCAAAGTATGAAACAATTGCTTGGCTTGTCATCGAGGTTGTGCATGATTTAAATATTTTGTGTGATGAAGATAGAGCATAGCCAAATTATATGATTTTGTAGGGATAACTTTCTTTAGCCATGTTATTTTGAGAAGACATGATTGCTTTGTTAGTATGCTTGAAGTATTATTGTTTTCATGTCAATATGAACTTTTATCTTGGATCATTTGGATCTGAACATTCATGCCACAATAAAGAAAATTACATTGAGAAATATGCTAGGTAGCATTCGACATCAAAAATCCTATTTTTATAATTTACCTACTCGAGGATGAGCAGGAATTAAGCTTGGGGATGCTTGATACGTCTCCAACGTATCTATAATTTTTTATTGTTCCATGCTATTATATTACTCGTTTTGGATGTTTATGGGCTTTACTACACACTTTTATATCATTTTTGGGACTAACGTATTAACTGGAGGCCCAGCCCAAATTGATGTTTTTTCCTATTTCAGTGTTTCGAAGAAAAGGAATATCAAATGGAGTCCAAACGGAATGAAACCTTTGGGAGAGAACTTTTTGGAACAAACGCAATCCAAGAGACTTGGAGTGGACATCAAGAAGCAGCCAAGGTAGCCACGAGGCAGGAGGGCGCACCCTAGCAGGGTGGGCATGCCCCCCACCCTTGTGGGCCCCTCATGGCTCCCCTGACCGACCTCCTTCGCCTATATATACATCCATACCCTAAAAACATCCAGGAGCACCACAAAACCCTATTTCCACTGCCGCAACCTTCTGTACCCATGAGATCCCATCTTGGAGCCTTTTCCGGCGCTCCGCCGGAGGGGGAATCGATCATGGAGGGCCTCTACATCATCGCCAAGGCCTCTCCTATGAGTTGTGAGTAGTTTACGACAGACCTTCGGGTCCATAGTTATTAGCTAGATGCCTTCTTCTCTCTCTTTGAATCTCAATACAAAGTTCTCCTCGACCTTGGAGATCTATTCGATGTAACCCTTTTTGCGGTGTGTTTGTCAAGATCCGATGAATTGTGGGTTTATGATCATGTTTATCTATGAGAAATATTTGAATCTCCTCTGAATTCTTTTATTTATGATTGGTTATCTTTGCAAGTCTCTTCGAATTATCAGTTTGGTTTGGCCTACTAGATTGATCTTTCTTGCAATGGGAGAAGTGCTTAGCTTTGGGTTCAATCTTGCGGTGTCCTTTCCCAGTGACAGCAGGGGAAGCAAGGCACGTATTGTATTGTTGCCATCGAGGAAAACAAGATGGGGTTCATATCATATTGCTTGAGTTTATCCCTCTACACCATGTCATCTTGCCTAATGCGTTACTCTGTTCTTATGAACTTAATACTCTAGATGCATGATGGATAGCGGTCGATGTGTGGAGTAATAGTAGTAGATGCAGAATTGTTTCAGTCTACTTGTTGCGGACGTGATGCCTATATACATGATCATGCCTAGATAATCTCATAACTATGCACTTTTCTATCAATTGCTCGACAGTAATTTGTTCACCCACCGTAATACTTATGCTATCTTGAGAGAAGCCACTAGTGAAACCTATGGCCCCCGGGTCTATCTTCCATCATATAAATTTCCAATCTACTTTGTTTTGCTATCTTTACTTTCCAATCTATATCATAAAAATACCAAAAATATTTATCTTATCTTATTATCTCTATCAAATCTCACTTTCGCAAGTGGCCGTGAAGGGATTGACAACCCCTTTATCGCGTTGGTTGTGAGGTTCTTATTTGTTTGTGTAGGTACGAGGGACTTGCGTGGAGCCTCCTACTGGATTGATACCTTTGTTCTCAAAAACTGAGGGAAATACTTACGCTACTTTGGTACATCACCCTTTCCTCTTCAAGGGAAAACCAACGCAGTGCTCAAGAGTTATCAAGCGTCGCACAATTATCGTGGCACCCGGTTAGTCTAGTTCTTCGTTAATGTATTCACTCTCAGAAAGAAAATTTCACTTTGTCAAAATTTTCAAACTCTTCGAGTGTTGTGCACCCATTCCTTCTAAGATGTGGTAGTGTTGGCACGGGTGCCAAGTCCGGCCTACTGCACGTTTGTGAACTCCGGGATATTTAGCTCACACTATAACACACAGAATCTTTTCTCATCGAGAGGCTTGGTGAAAATATCAGCGAGATTGTCTTCGGTCTTGACGTGATTGATGACAATATCCTCTCGAGCAACATGATCGCAAATGAAATGATGCCTGATGGCAATATGCTTCGTCAAGAATGTTGCACTAGATTGTGTGCAATTTTGATAACACTCTCATTTTCACAATATAAAGGAATCTTCTTGACATTGATGCCATAATCCTTCAGAGTCTACTTCATCCACAGTAAAAGGGTGCAACAAGCGCCAACAACAATGTATCCGGCCTCAGCCATAGAAACAGATACGCAATTATGCTTCCTTGATGACCAACATACCAATGACCTACCGAGGAAGTGGCATGTCACCGAAGTAGATTTCCTATCAACCTAGTCACCTGTGTAATCTGATTCTGAACATCCAACGAGATCAAACTGTGCTCCCTTAGGATAACATAAACCTAAGGTGGGGGTGTCAGCCAAATATCTCAGAATATGCTTGACCGCTTGGTGATGCGATTCTTTTGGTGCAGCTTGATAGCGGGCATACATGCAAACTCTCAACATAATATCAAGTCTAGAAGCACTTAGGTAAATAAGAGAACCAATCATCAAATGATAAGCCTTCTGATCGTAAACCTTACCGTACACATCTGCATCCAGCTTACCATTCGTGGGCATAGCAGTTTTGTAGCCCTTCATTTTGGAATCTTGCGTTTTGAACTTCTTCAAACACTCTCTCAGGTATTTCTCCTGAGATATGAAAATTCCATTGTCCTGTTGACGAATTTGCAGTCCGAGAAAGAACTTAAGTTCACCCATGATTGACATTTGATATTTCTCGGACATCATTTTTTGAACTCCAAGGTGCAAGCATTGTTAGTACAACAGAAGGTAATATCATCCACATAAATTTGACATACGAAAGGATCATTGTCGGTGTCAAAACCGGCAGACCTCAGGGTAGGGGCCCTGAACTGTGGATGTGAGATCGATGGGGAACAAGGGACGATGGACACTTTGTTTACCCAGGTTCGGGCCCTCTCGAGGAGGTAATACCTTACGTCCTGCTTGATTATATTGGATGTATAGTATGGTTTATAGAGTAGGTCTACCTCGAGATCAGCATGAGCTAAACCCTAAGGTGATGAGGTGGCGAATATAGCTCTAGCCCAAAATACTACAACCCTTGGTTAATATAGACACCGATAGGGTTAGGGTTACCAGAGATAGATTACAATAAGGGAGAAGGAGATCTTGTCTATCCTTGACTTGGAGGACACACCACGGCTTCATAGATCTCCCGTCCCTATACGGCTTCACTAGTTCGGCCCACATTCAACGGGCCGACACCCAGAGGACCCCTTAGTCCATGACTCCCTCAGTAGCCCTCGAACTTGCCTCCAACGCCAAAGCTTATGTCCGGCATCTGCTCTCCTAACATTATTCGGCTTGTGAGGTGAGTTCTCTGATTCGCTTCGTTCATGTTCGGAGCCAAGGGGTGTCCGGAATCGGAAACAACAGTTTTCCTTAAGAGCAAAGGGAAAAAATAAAAAAAACCGTTCAAGTGTAAACAGTGCCTTCGTTTGACAACTTCTCCTCCTTCAACGAAGAGCCGCGTCCGGCCATAACACCGAGCAGTTAGTGTTTTTCGAAGCGCGGCTCGAGGCCGACGCCACGTCTTGGTACGTCTCAACAAGGTGGAGATTGTGCCCCGCCTTTCAGGGGATATAATCAATGATTTCGATTCCCCTTCCGGCACATAACATTGCGAGCATATTAGGAAGTGGAGAAGTCAACCACGTGAAACCCTGGCTTATCAACAACCTATAAAGGGGGAGCTGCAACAGTCAGCATCTCACACCTTCTTCCACCTTCCGCTCATGCACATCCTCAGAGCTCCAGCGCCCCTTTTCTCCGCTTCTACAACAAATCCCATCTCGTCTCCTTTAGCCATGGCCGGATCCGACGCCAACGGGAAGTGGGAAGCCTCCATCGTCACTGAGGGCGACATCTTGAAGCTGAGGCAGGCCGGTTACTTGTCGGCCAACATTGCCCATTGGGCCCATGAAGAGGGCCAGATCATCCCTACGCCTAGGCCGGGCGAAAAGGTTGTATTCCTCCCTCATTTCCTTGGGGGATTGGATTTCCCCTGCACCCCTTTGTGAGGGGGTTGATGTTCTTATACGGGCTAGATTTTCATGATCTACCACCCAACTACCTTCTCCACATCTCGTCCTTTATCATCTTCTATGAGGCCCTCCTTCGAGTCCAGCCACACTTTGGCCTGTGGCTAAAGGTGTTCAATGTCAAGCCCAAGGTAGTTGGCGGCGAGCACGCAGACTGTGGTGGGGCCATGATCAGCAGACTGATGCGGGTCCAGTGGCCGATGGGCCACTTTGTCGACACTGTCAGAATGTAGCAACAGGAATGGTTCTATATCAGTGAGCCAAGGGGAGCCGGCTGGATGGCGGCTCCCGCATTTAGATCCGGACCCACTACTAGGCTAGCCTCATGAACCACCAAGAGCCCGGACAGGGGGTCCGCTGATGACTTGAAGGCGCTGCGGAACCGCGTCGTCGGCATAATGGAGACCGGTGAGAGGCTGGTCGACCTGATTCAGATCATGCTCCATCGTTGAATCCTTCCCTGCCAAGAGAGGCCCAAGCTAATGTGGGAGTATGACCCCGAGGATCCGGCCACCGTGCAACACCTCTTCGGCACGACCCACAAAAAAGTGTGGAGTCTGCTATTCAAACCAGAGAAGGAGTGGCCGGTCGAGGGGGGGGGCATCGGCCTCGACATTGCGAACCCTTCGAGGAAGGTGAGCGGCACTTGTCTTAACATGAGTTCAAAAATTCACATCATACGATTTTATCCGAACCTCTTCATATGGATTTTGTAGGGCTGGCTTGCTAAGGCCGAGAAGATCAGCGGCATGGTGCTTGAGGGAGTCCTGGACTAGGGGGTGTCCGGACAGCCGGACTATCATTATCTGCCGGACTCCAAGACTACGAAGATAGAAGATTGAAGACTCTGGTTCGTGTCCGGAAGGTACTTTCCTTGGCGTGGAAGGCAAGCTTGGCAATACGGATATGTAGATCTCCTACCATTGTAACCGACTCTGTGTAACCCTAGCCCTCTCCGGTGTCTATATAAACCGGAGGGCTTTAGTCCATAGGACAACATACATTACAACAATCATACCATAGGCTAGCTTCTAGGGTTTAGCCTCCTTGATCTCGTGGTAGATCTACTCTTGTACTACCCATATCATCAATATTAATCAAGCAGGACGTAGGGTTTTACCTCCATCGAGAGGGCCCGAACACGGGTAAAACATTGTGTCCCTTGTCTCTCGTTACCATCCGCCTAGACGCACAGATTCGGGACCCCTACCCGAGATCCGCCGGTTTTGACACCGACATTGGTGCTTTCATTGAGAGTTCCTCCGTGACGCCACCGATAGGGCGGATGTCTCCACCCGCCTTCAAAGACGGAGTGTTCGCCGGAGGGCCTTGGCCGCCGCCAAACTATCCGCTTGGTGGTTTTCATGACCGTTTGTCCGCCGCCGCTTCGCAATGACTTCTCAAGTCGTCGGAAGTAATCTTCGCGTCAGCCCTAAAGCTGCGAAACAGTTAGATCCAATAGAGCTCTCGTCTGTTAACGAGCTCTTGGATCGCATCGCCACCCTGGGAATCGCTACGGACTATAACCAGATTGGGCTTAAAACCGATCTGAGAGAGATTAACTCTCCCTGTGCCACCCACCACGTCGCAGTGGTAGAGGAGCACACGGCAACTCTTTGCGGTGTTGAAAACAATTCATGTCCGGATTCCCAACCCTCCATGCCGGATTCCGCGGAGGATGGACTTCGATCAAGCATTGAACTTAAAATCATGCATCGCTCGACTCACCGGATTGTCTCCAGCAAACCAAGCTTCCGAATTGAAGCCCTCGCCTTTGAGCCCCAAGATGGGCAGGATCTGGATTTTATTCCACCCACCCGCCTGGACATATGCGATCTATCTCTAATACGGCAAGAGCCTTGTAAACAAGACATCATTATCGGGGCGATTCCTCCGGTTATGGACAGGATAAAGGACTGCCGAGAGGAAAACGCAATCTCAATCTTCGCAATAATCGCACGGACAAGGGAATCTCAACGCCATTGATCGTCGCAGAATTACGCGCTTCACCGATCTGGCGGCCATAGTGCGAAAAGTATCGCGGCGATGGAAAGTTTCCGAAAACCGAAAGTCAATTTTGGGATAATCCGCCCCAAACCCAGTCCGCAGCAAAAGGGCGCTTTACACCCATGCCCCGGATGCAAAAACAAAAACAAAAACTGATAAGGAAACGGAACCAGATCGAGGGATGGCTCAATGGACCTCAGAACTTCATAGTGCGAGAGGAGCCGCCCCAACACACAGCCTTAGAGCATGTTGATATTACGGCGGTGGCCAAAAGTGGCGAGTAACTTCTAGCTCCGGAAGCCACCCCAACAATACCAAAGACGGTGTCAACAGTCTTCGAGACCTTCACATCAAACAATATGCGAAAGCGAACAATCCGCGGACTCGCCGAAGTCTACCAAGTAGCAACAGCAAACCCATGGAGCGACACAGCTATTACTTTCAACGCCAGCGATGAGCCTAAATTCCGAACAACCAGAGCACCAGCTGCACTGGTACTTAGTCCCATAGTGGACGGCTTTCAACTGATAAAAGTCCTCATGGACGGCGGCAGTGGACTAAACCTCATTTACGAGGAAACTCTGCGAAAAATGGAAATCGATTGGAGCCGTATTGAATGAAGCAGCACAACCTTCAGAGGAATAATCCCTAGCCGAGAAACGCGCTGCACTAGAAAATCACACTCGATGTGGTGTTCGGCTCTCCGGACAATTATAGATCCAAAGAAGTCACGTTCCAGGTGGCCCCGTTCAGCAGCGGGTATCACGCTATATTAGGACGAGAGGCATTAACAATTTTTCAAGCAGTACCTCATTACGGGTACATGAAGCTCAAAATGTCGGGGCCCAGCGGAATAATCACTCTTGCTAGTGATCCGGACATAGCACTCCGCGCCGAAAACAAGACAGCCGCACTAGCCCTCGAGGCACTATCCAAAGCCTTGGCAGCAGAAGAACTCACACACAAGCGCTCCACGGTGAACAGGGACGATGTGATACTCGATAAAGATCCAAGTCCACCTCCTTCAAACCAGCAGATGAAATAATAAAATTCCAGGTCCATCCAACGGACCCATCAAAGACGGCCTCCATCGGGGCACAATTGAACCCGATAGACGCCAAGATCATGCTGAATTCCTTCGGGAAAATTGGGATATCTTCGCTGGCATCCTTCGACATGCCCGAATCCCACGCAGTTGGCGTAACATAGCCTAAACATCCTAAAAGGATTTAAGCCACCAAACAGGCTCTTCGCGATTTTCCAACCCAAAAGACAGCAATGGGAGAAGAGCTAGCTAAACTATTGGAAGCCGGATTCATTAGAGATATCAAACATCCGGACTGGCTAGCAACTCGTGATGGTACCAAAGAAGGATAAATCCTGGCGCCTCGGTCGACTTTAAAGATCTCAATAAGGCTTGCCCAAAGGATCCCTTCCCTCTCCCCCGCATCGATCAAATTATCGATGCCACAGTAGGGCACGATTCATTGTGCTTCCCGGATACTACCGCTATCATCAAATCAAGATGGCGGAAGCAGATCAAGCCGCAACGGCATTCATCACTCCATATGGACCATTCTGCTTCAACACGATGCCCTTCGGACTTAAAAATGCCGGCGCAACATATCAGCGCATGATTCAAACATGACCGCCACCCAGATCGGCAAAACAATGAGAGATACGAGACGACGAGTCGCCAAAACAAAACACGCCGAAACTCTAGTAGACGATTTGAGGCTCACATTCGAAAACCTCGAGCATATGACATCAAGTGAATCCGAAAATGCGCTGCATACCACGGAAAGTCATTGGGCTTCATTGTATCCGTAGAGGAATTGAAGCAAACCGCCAAAATCCGAGCTCGTGATAGTTGGATATTCCAAAGGACCTCAAACAAATACAAAATTAACGGGATGCGTGGCAGCCTTAAGCCGCTTTATCTCCCGTCTAGGAGAAAAGGCGTTGCCTTTATCGCCTCCTCGCGCATCAACACTTCGAGTGGACGGATGCCGCCATCGCCGACTCAAGAAATAAAGGCCATACCGGCAACAACCGTCTGGCGGCGCCACTGGGCGTAACCAATGTTGTTATACATCGCAGCAACACATCAAGTTGTAAGCGCGTCCTCGTCGTCGAACGAGCGATGTAAGGGCATAAATTCCCTCTTCAAAACCAGTATTATGTATCCACTTTGTTAACCCCTCGCAAATCCTGTTACCCGCACTATCGAAGATAGCATATGCGGTGTTCATGGCGCCTCGAAGCTCCGCACTACTTTCAAGAGTGTTCGATAACAATGGCCTCTGAAGTACCACTCAATGACATTATAAATAACCGCGACGCAACGGGCAGGATTGCAAAATGGGCCATTGAGCTCTTGCCATTCGACATAACTTACAAACCTTGACGAGCTATAAAGTCACAAGTTTTGGCTGACTTCGTCGCCGAATGGACTGAAGCCGAACTCCCTAGTATGGCGCATACTCCAATTGGACTATGCATTTCGACGGCTCCAAAATGTTGGCCGGACTGGGGGCTGGCATCGTATTGACGTCCCCAACCGGAGACACAGTCCAGTATGTACTACAAATAATGTACACGGACTCCAACAACGCAATTAATACGAGGCCCTGTTACATGGTCTCCGGATGGCGGTCTCCATGGGCATTCAACGCCTAGAGGTGCGCGATTCAAACCTTGCAATATCCCAAATAAATGGAGACTTTGACGCCAAGGATCCGAAAATGGCAGCATATCGCAACGCTGTCCGAAAATGTCACCGGTTTGAAGGACTCAATTCCATCACATAGCTCGAGATAATAACCAAGCGGCCGACGCTCGCACGATCGGTGCGAAATGTGATGCTGTCCTCCAAATATCTTTCCCGAACGGCTCTTCAAGCCATCCGTATTATGGGAAGAGGAGCCCGTAGCGATAAACCGAAAGAACCGCATCAATCGATGATTCAAACAGACGACATAACACCTTCAGCCCACGCTATAATGGCAGAATCGCCCGTGGGATGTAACCTTCCTAGCCTACTTGCTTAGGCAGAACTTCCCAAGACCAAAACGAGGCCCGCTGCATAGTCCGGCGATCAAAAGCCTACAAGGTCCATGAGGGAGAACTTTATAAGAAAAGTACAACCGGAGTCCTTCAAAGGTGTATCTCCGAAGAAGAAGGGCGAAACCTCTTGGCTGAGATTCATGCCGGACTAGGCGGACACCACACAGCGGCCCGGACCCTGGTAGGAAAGGCGTTCCGTACAGGATTTTATTGGCCGACGGCCCGGGCGGATGCACAGGACTTGGTCCAGCGATGCGTTGGTTGTCAGCTCTTTGCTAATCAGAGCCATATGCCACCCACCGCCCTCAAAACCATACCCATTACCGGCTGTTCATGGTCCGGGGCTTGACATGGTTGGACCCTTAAAGGGGAACACACAAGCAAAGGTACCTAATTCTCATGGTTGATAAATTCACCAAATGGATAGAGGCCAAACCGTCAAAACCGCATACCCGCACAGTGATAAACTTTATATCGAGGTGGTACACCGCCACGGAGTCCCCACAAAGATCATCACCGACAACGCACGAACTTCACAGCCGACGAGGTTAAGTCATGGTGCAAAAATATGGGCATCAAGCTCGACTATGCTTCAGTTTATCACCCTCAAACCAACGGTCAAGTGGAAAGAGCAAACGGTCTAATAATGAGCGGCATTAAACCCGCACTAGTAAGGTCACTTACTAAATCCGACACACAATGGGTAGAGGAGCTCGACCAGACTGGGGCTGCGGACAACGCCCAACCGTATTCACCGGATTCACACCATTTTTATGGTATATGGCGCAGAGGCAGTCTTGCCCTGTGACATTATTCATGACTCACCTAGAGTGCGCATGTATGAGGAAAGAGAAGCCGAGCTCGATCGGCAGGACAGCTTGGACACATTGAGGAAGAACGTGACGTCGCCAAGGCTCGCTCCGATTTTATCGCCAGCAGGCCAAGATATCAAAGCGCAGAAGTACGGGCCAAGACTTACAACGTTGGCGAACTAGTTCTACGCCTGCCAGACAAGAAAAAGGACAAGCTCAAGCCTAAATGGGAGGGCCCCTTCATTATCGATCAAGTATTGACCGGCGGAGCATACCGTCTATGAAATGCGTCGGACAACCGACTCGAGCCGAACCCATGGAACGCAGCCCGCCTCGAGCGATTCTATGCCTAGCGCCGACTAAGAGTTTGTCCCTTCCCCGCCCAAACTTTTACACTTCGCTGTCTTTTGTTTCTCTTTTTATCCTTTTTATTCAAAGCCCTTACGGGCCTATTTCCGCATTCTTTGCATACACATGATGTGCCATCCGCACTCATTATTCCCGGGGCTTTTTTACGAAGCTTAATTATACTGGTTTCATACCCAACACATGTGTCAAGCTCCCACATGTACCTTTTACTCGCCATTATATGCATCGATATGACTTAAGTTTTGGCCAAGCTGGGTTGCTCGCTCTCGTGCTTACCCCTACGCTCCCGATTGTTCGCTAGGAGGTAAAGGAGTACCTCTGCGATTGTTATCGCTGGTCACCGGATGTGTACCTCAGACTGGTGAAGCCGAAGCTAGCGCCTTAAGGGAATATTCGGTCGGTGATTTAAAAGATGACTTTTACCTATTTTATCTATCTGCCCCAGATGTTTTATCGCTTTTGCAGTCCGGACATGCACTTTAGGGCATGCCTCCCAAATAAAGGAACCCTTAATGGAACTATTCTCCTGGAAGATGTTTCGACTAACCATGTAATATAACATAACTAGTTGGGCACTTGTCCGATAAAGCACTAATGACCCCTACGCTGGTCTCCATGCATACCACGGTTGCGTCTCAACCAAAGAGGTATTCGGACACACTCCGGACTCTAGGGTCCCGAGGTTGAAGCGAAAAGGTCGGCAAAGACAAACGATCTACAATCCGCTAGAAGGCATTTCACATGTCATTTTAAAGGATAACATACATTGTCAAATTTATCGATTGTATTCCTCCTCAATCCCGCCTAACAAAGCGGTCTAGTTTACTGATCCCGCTGGGACAATTTGGCAACCAACTCTACTTGGTTGTATACTAAACTCACAGGATCTCCTTCCGTCGGGACCCACCGTCCAACTTCGCCATGTGGTTGGGATCCGCCTTCTTGTACCGCTGCCTTCACCATGGCCCAAGCCTCCCTGGCACCCTGGCGGCAAGCTGATATCTTCCATAAACGGAAGCGCTGCCGTACTCCCTGCAGCTTCTCTGCAAGCTCCTCGAGGCCCTCGGGTAGGGTGAGGGCTGGCCACAAAGCCTGAACTCGTTCGAGTAGCTGCAACAGTTCGGGAAGTTGATCACCCGTTGATATGGGCATCTCCTCTGCAGGACGACCCGTGAGTACACCTACAAGACAAATCATGTCAAAATACTTCCTCGCCGAACTCTTCTTTTCAAAGGAGTCCGCTCAAGCACTTACTATAAATGCCACGACGAAGCCGCTGATTCTCCTTAACGGAGCCGGACAGCTCGGCCTGAACACCTTTCAGCTCTTCTCCGAGCTTGGCTGGCATCCGGAGTTTGTTCCTTTCTGCTGAACCCTATTCAAGACACTCGCCGCCTTTAGTGGCGCAGCAATGCTTGCCTGTCCGGATCTTGTCCGGCGGTACCTGCAATGTCATTATTAGACTTACGTGCACGCCGCACAGCGCTTATGTTTATTAATAAAAATGTGTTACCAGGAGGGGTCTTTGCATTTCCTCCTGCGGCAGCAAGTGCGGCCTCCAGTTGGGCCTTGCAATCTTGCAGCTCCCGGGACAGCTGGGCGTTCTTCTCGGTAAGTGCCTGCATTTTCAAATGATCCTTAAATCAGTTTGCATAAACTACTTTAAGTCTCGGGGGCTACTGGTATATAACCATTGAAATTCCCTTACCCGTGTGTCTTTCACATACTGCTCCGTGGCTCTGGTAAAACCATCTTGAGCGGCACGGAGATGCGCGTCCCCTGCGTTAAAGGCATCCAATGCCTCAGGGGAAAAGCACGCTTCACGAAATACTGTCCGGCGGCGCCTATGGTTCATGGCGCTCTCCACCTTAGACTTGGTAGCGACGATCTGTCGGTATCCTCCGCTGGAGAAGGATCCGCTCGCGTCTTGCGCTTGCCTCCCCCTCCGTGCCGGGCGCGGAGCCTGGCGGTGTTGGTCGGATCGGCAATTCCTGCGCCGCAGTCTGGCGAGCACTTTTTCTCCTACAAAAATCATGAGCACTCGCCGTTTCTAACGTTGTTCGAAAATTCGATACTGAGCTATACCTTTGCGGCGACAGTTTCATTCGCGATCGCGCTCCTTTTCCGCCTGCTGGTTCGGACTGGCCTTTGTTGGTCAGCTGCCGCGGGCTTGGCCTCCTGTCGTAAAGGAGCTTCCTGCAATATACCATCGTTCGCGAAGGTCAGAAATAGGCAGGGAAGAGATAACGGAGTCCGGACTTTGGTCGCGGTCACCTGGGAAGCCGGACTTAGTCCGGGGTAGTCCGCCGTGATGGCGACCAGAGCAATGTCTATGCTGAGCTGGTGATACACCTCGTCGATCAGCTCCACCTCGATGTCCGGGTCCTCTTCGGAGGCCGGATCCAGGGACCCTTCCGGGTCCTCGGGTTGCGGAGCAGGACTCACCATGTCCTCACAACCGCGAGATCCTGCGCCAAAGTCATAATGTAAGAAGCTTAAACTTCGAAAGCATGGGTAGAGCCCTTCAAGGTGTTCACATACCCATCCTCTAGGGTTGATCATGGAAAACCCATCCAAAGGGTTTGTTCGAAGGAAGTCCTCCTTCTCTCCCTTGTACAAGCCGGGCAGATCTTTGCCGATCCTCGGCTGAATCCGCCCTTTGCGGCCGTGCCGGTGGCATCGTCTTCCCGCTGAAATCCCACATGGGTGGCCTCAGATTGTAGTGGCTGCACCCTCGCTGATGCATGTCGCCATGACTCCGATCATGGTCAAACCGAATGAGCCATTAATCTTATCCGCCCACAAATAATGGACGCTCTTGTCTTCTCCAATGGGGGCTCATGGCGCCACTGGGGCATTTCTTCAAGGAGCAGCACTAAACTCGGGAGGCCGATCCGAGTGGGTCCGCATGAGCATCTCCTATATAAAATCACTCCGGGGGTCTTGGGCGCTTCTTGGGAGTGCCGGATAGGTATCCGTCCCGCGATGCGCCATATTTGGCGCCGCCCACTTGATATATGGACCCCTCATGAGAACGGGTACGAGGCAAAACAGCCTCTTCCACAAAGCAAAATGGGGCTCGATGCCCGGGAATAGCTCGCAAAGAGCTACGTAGTCTGCGATATGCAGCAAGAGATGATGGGTGTAAGGTGGTGGAGCCGAGTCCGAGAACTTCAAGAGCTGCGGAGGAACGGATGTATTGGAAACCGAGCCCCTTATCGATAGGGGACAAGCACACTCGCTCCTCCTTGTTGGGGCTTGGAGTGTCCTCCCCTGCCTCCCACCTTGATAAGTAACCAGTCCGCCCGGATCGAACTATGAAGGCCGGAGGAGAAACCCTCCGCTTGGAGCTTCACTAGCTCATTGTGCGAAATAGAGCACCTCCTCCAATTCCCCGGCGGTGGGCTGGGAGCGCGTGAAGAAGAGCCGTGTTAACGATCCATGGTGGAATGGATTTCTAGGTCAGAGGCGCTTCGATGGAGTATACGCGGGAGGAAGACGGTGTGCGGTTTGGATCTGGATTCTTGCCTCTTTTATAGGCGGATGACTCGCACAATTAGGGGTGAAATGCAAAGACACTCGGCTTTTCGTGATTCGATGCGACGCGTGGAAGAGGGCCATTATTTGGCATAGAAGCCGAGGAGCCTGAGATTCAAGATGAAGCGGACACTATTCATTTGGTACATGGAATTTGAAGGAGAACCCGCTTGCAACGCCAAGACTATGAATGCGCTTAGACTTATCGTCATTGAAGCCTGGTTCGGGGCTACCGAGGAGTCTCGACTAGGGGTGTCCGGACAGCGGACTATCATTATCCGCCGGACTCCAAGACTACGAAGATAGAAGATTGAAGACTCGGCTCGTGGTCTCGAAGGTACTTTCCTTGGCGTGGAAGGCAAGCTTGGCAATACGGATATGTAGATCTCCTACCATTGTAACGACGACTGTAACCCTAGCCCTCTCCGTGTCTATATAAACCGGAGGGCTTTAGTCCGTAGGACAACATACATTACAACAATCATACCATAGGCTAGCTTCTAGGGTTTAGCCTCCTTGATCTCGTGGTAGATCTACTCTTGTACTACCCATATCATCAATATTAATCAAGCAGGACGTAGGGTTTTACCTCCATCGAGAGGGCCCGAACCTGGGTAAAAACATTGTGTCCCTTGTCTCCTGTTACCATCCGCCTAGACGCACAGTTCGGGACCCCCTACCCGAGATCCGCCGGTTTTGACACCGACAGTGCTGCTGCCAGAGGAGCCCCGATCCGAACAACTAGAGAAGCTGTTGGTAGTGGTGCCTTACCAGGCGCCCGTCAAGAAGGGCAAGAAGACGGAGGTACCAGAGGCCAGGGAGTGCCTCCGTCGTAGGGCTCAGCCAGGCAACCGGTCTGGGGACACTACGGCCTCATCCGTACAGGATGGGGATGAGGATGAGGACAAGGAGGAAAGAGCCTCCTCACACTCTAAGAAGAGGGCGGCGTCTAGTGACGTCGAGGAGGTTCAACCTTCTCCGGCCCTGAAGAGGCGGTGCCGGCCCAAGATGCTCATGTCTGACAGCTCAGACGAGGAGTCCGAAGTGTCTGAAGAGCTCCCGAAAAAGGGACCCAGGGTCAAGCCCCATGGGACCAGGTATATGTCACAGCATTTTCAATTGCCTTATTTCATAGTAGTCCCTAGTAGAATGTAGATTGATTGTTTTTCCTTGGTGGTACAATCCTCCGCGTCGCCACCCCGCCGAAGAGACCTCGGAGGGGACGTCCCCGCCTGCCGAACTGGTGGACAGTGGCTCATGTTTCGCACCTCCTCCAATCCCCGAAGAGGTTGGGGAGGTGCTGTCGTGAAAGACCCCTCCTCCTCCGAACTCAGGGGAGGAGGTCGACGCCACCATGGCCGAGGCCAACGCCTCGGTCGTTGAAGACCAAGGGGATGCATCCCTCCTGGCTGATGCGGGGAGCGGGTTCGGATCATCCGAACCCCTACAATATTCGGCTCCCGAGCCCTTGAGGCCCTCGAGGGAGCCAATCCCTCCTTTTAGTGAGGAAGGTGCTAAGGCCCGATGCCCGCATCGAACGCCTCTATTCGGGGGGCGGCAGGCTGGCTGGACGCGTTGGCAGAGTTGGTGAGCAACTCTGCCATCATCGATGAGCACTGCACTCTTATGGGGTGTGGTTATACAGGGTGTTCGGTCCATTCATTTCGGGCTGAATGATGTTGTCCAAGGCCTGCTAACAGGCTTTGAGGTAAGTCAAGTAATGCTCTTATCATGTAAAGTGGTTGTAATCTTTAGTTTGGGTAGGTCATCTAGATAGCAGCCCCCAAGACTCTGCAAGGACTTCAGAGAAGCCTGCAGAGGATCAAATTCGGTAGACTAATTAATAATGTCGACATTTCTTTTGCTGATGCAGGCATCTTCCATGGCTGCGGCCGCTAATGCCGCGACACTAGAGGAGATGTATCGGAAGCTCAAACATTCTGATAAAGAGCTTGACCTTGTCAACAAATGGTTTGATGAGGCACGAGGTAAGCCCTTTGATGAGATGTGTATTTTCTTGATGCCGGATATTGACGATCCGGACTGTATGCTGATATCATGATGATCTTGCAGTTGCCGTTGCTGAGGTCGAGGTCATGAGAGAGGCCCTGAAGAAAGCCAAAGGAGAGGCGGCCGCGAAGAAAATGCCCGCTGACAAGGCGGTGGCCGAGCTCGAGAAGGCCAAGCTCACTGGTGAACAACACGAGGCTCGAGTAGCCGAGGTACAAGTGGAGCTCCAGGATGCCGCCAAGAAGCTAGAGGAGCAATCCTCCTGGCTATCCAAGGCAAAGAAGGATCTCCAAGAGGCAAGGACCGAAGCGCAAGGGGTCGGGGAAGAGCTCCACGAAGTCGGGAAAATTGCAAATGGTAAGAAATACTTACTGTAGAGTGTGTTCGGAGGCAACAGGTTCACCATGCTGACGCAAGTCTGGCGCTCCGCAGGCATCTTCTCCGAACTTCCGAAGAGTGTGGCGGCCGCCGCGGAGCATTATGCTGCTCATGAGGAGGACCCCGAGCAGCGACTGTTCTTGTCGCAGTTTCTAGCCTCCGAGCATCCTCCCCTCCTCGGCAACCAGATGAAGCAGCTGATGGAGCTGCATCGGATGTCCGAACTGGCGCTGAAGGATCTATGTGTCAATTTGTGGCCGACCGAGCCGATTCCGCGTAGCTACTTCGGCTTAGTGCAGACCCTGCGGGAGGCACCACTCGTGTTGATGCCATGAAGCGGTCGACATGCCTCGAGGGAGCTAGGCTGGCATTTGCGAAGACCATGGTGCATTGGCCGAAGATCAATCCGATGGACATGGCCACTTGTCCTCCGCCCAAGGGAAAGGAGCATCGCCTCCCTGAGCAGTATTTTTGCGCAGGTGATGAATGGCACGCGGGTGATAGAGGGCCAATGTTCGAAAGATGTAATCATTGAATGATTGTATTGATTTTTTATCGTGTGGATCTTGCGCTTTATAATGCGGCTTCCGGACTTTATTTTGTCATGGTTTAATTTTGACTCCTGTGTGGCCGTATATTTATTCTGAAAGTTACCAGTCATCGGCTTCAGCTCCCGAAGGAATATCGCAAGGGCTGTTTCGTCGCCGCACTATTACCCTTAGTCAACGTCTTGGTACCCGGAGGCGGTAGTGCAGGAGCAAAACTAGGCAATTAGACTATTCAATTTTATTGCTTTCACTTAGCCATATATAGGAGCTTGATGGTGAGGAATAAGGACTAATCCCCAAGTTTTTGTGATGTACTTTGGGGCCGAGGCCTTCCCCTTCCAATCATGTGGTTAGTGCTAAGACCAACCCTTCATGTGACGCGGTGAAATCGCCAATGATTTTTGGAGTCGAAACCCTGTCATCGGATCGCTGACCAGTTCACGCTTACTATGACGGTCAATTTTCGGCTTGCTACTCCTGAGGTACTTTACTGGGCTAGCCAGAAGCATGATCGCATGGGTTCTCCCTTTACCCTCTTAGCCGAACATGCGGAACATAACGGGTGAACACAGGAGCCGGGCAACCTAACTATTGACCCAAGACATAGTTCGAAACTGGTGCATATAGTGCAATATCCGAGATGTTGAACACTCCACGGAAAGCAATGTTGGACTTGGTATGAGGAGCTGATGAGGAATCAAGCTCTTAGAGGGTGAATTACATCGCCATGCCAAGTTGTTCGAAGAGCAAGAGGGCGATCTAGAAGGAAGGAGACAATCGCAAGTTGCGGATATCCGAATACCATAAAGGGAATTCATTATTTTCATAGGCTCAAGACGTCTAACTGTACAATTCGAACTGCCAAGGAATTTACTGAAAAATAAAGAAAATTTATACATAGTAAAGGTTTACGAAGGGCCTTGATGCATGAGTCGGAGCCTCAACTATGCCCCGCTGCACGTCTGCGCCTTTGCTACTGAGAGCTGGGGGTTGGGACCTTCAATGAGACCTTGAGGGGCGAGGATCTTGCCGATGAAGCTTTGTGCTTGGGGGGTCCCGAAATTGGCCCCCGGGTCGTCCGAAGACAAGGTAACTCCAAAGTTCGGGTTAGACGAACACATGCCCTCGTATGGGCCAGTTTGGTCTTTGGCCGCTAGGGCCGCAGTGTGCTCTTCGGTCCGAAGTGAGCGTTTTGTATTGCCGTTGATAGTTATGACGCCTGAAGGACTGGGCATCTTCAACTTGAGGTACGCGTAATGCGGGACGTCATTGAATTTTGCGAACGCCATTCGGCCGAGGAGGGCGTGATAGCCGCGGCAAAAAGGTGTGCTACGTCTTGAGCTTGCGTTGGTTTTCCTTGAAGAGGAAAGGGTGATGCAGCAATAGTAGCGTAAGTATTTCCCTCGGTTTTTGAGAACCAAGGTATCAGTCCGGTAGGAGGCTCCTCAAAAGTCCCACACACCTACACAAACAAACAAAGAACTCGCAACCAATGCAATAAAGGGGTTGTCAATCCCTTCACGGCCACTTCATGTAAAGTGAGATCGATAGAGATAGTATGATAAGATAAATATATTTTTGGTATTTTATAATATAGATTAGAAAAGTAAAGATGCAAATAAAAGTAGATTGAAAGCTTATATGATAAAAGATAGACCCGGGGGCCATAGGTTTCACTAGTGGCTTCTCTCAAGATAGCATAAGTATTACGGTGGGTGAACAAATTACTATCGAGCAATTGATAGAAAAGTGAATAATTATGAGATTATCTAGGCATGATCATGTATATAGGCATCACGTCCGTGACAACTAGACCGACTCCTGCCTGCATCTACTACTATTACTCCACACATCGACCGCTATCTAGCATGCATCTAGAGTATTAAGTTCATAACAATAGAGTAACGCATTGAGAAAGATGACATGATGTAGAGGGATAAACTCATGCAATATGATATAAACCCCATCGTGTTATCCTTGATGGCAACAATACAATACGTGCCTTGCAACCCCTATTGTCACTAGGTAAGGACACCGCAAGATTGAACCCAAAGCTAAGCACTTCCCCCATTGCAAGAAAGATCAATCTAGTAGGCCAAACCAAACTGATAATTTGAAGAGACTTGCAAAGATAACTCAATCATACATAAAAGAATTCAGAGGAGATTCAAATATTTCTCATAGATAAACTTGATCATAAACCCACAATTCATCGGATCTCGACAAACACACCACAAAAATAGTTACATCGAATAGATCTCCACAAGAGAGGGGGAGAACATGGTATTGAGATCCAAAAAGAGAGAAGAAGCCATCTAGCTAATAACTATGGACCCGAAGGTCTGTGGTAAACTACTCACAACTCATCGGAGGGGCTATGGTGTTGATGGAGAAGCCCTCCGTGGTCGATTCTCCCTCCGGCGGAGCATCGGCGAAGGCTCCAAGATGTGATCTCGCGGATACAGAAGGTTACGACGGTGGAAATTATTTTTCGTTGGCTCCCTGGATGTTTTCGGGGTACGTGGGTATATATAGGAGGAAGAAGTACGTCGGTGGCCGCCCGAGGGGCCCATGAGATAGGGGGTGTCGGTGTCAAAACCGGCGGATCTCGGGTAGGGGGTCCCGAACTGTGCGTCTAGGCGGATGGTAACAGGAGACAAGGGACACGATGTTTTTACCTGTGTTGGGCCCTCTCGATGGAGGTAAAACCTCACGTCCTGCTTGATTAATATTGATGATGTGGGTAGTACAAGAGTAGATCTACCACGAGATCAAGGAGGCTAAACCCTAGAAGCTAGCCTATGGTATGATTGTTGTAATGGTTGTTGTCCTACGGACTAAAACCCTCCGGTTTATATAGACACCGGAGAGGCTAGGGTTACACAGAGTTGGTTACAATGGTAGGAGATCCACATATCCGTATCGCCAAGCTTGCCTTCCACGCCAAGGAAAGTACCTTCCAGACACGAGCTGGAGTCTTCAATCTTCTATCTTCGTAGTCTGGGAGTCCGGCGAATAATGATAGTCCGGCTGTCCGGACACCCCCTAGTCCAGGACTCCCTCAGTAGCCCCCGAACCAGGCTTCAATGACGACAAGTCCAGCGCGTCTATAGTCTTCGGCGTTGCAAGGCGGGTTCTCCCTTCAAATTCCATGTACCAGCCGAATAGTGTCCGGCTTCATCTTGAATACTGTGTTCCTCGGCTTCTACGCCAAATAATGGCCCTCTTCCACGCGTCGCATGAATGTGAAAAGCCAGGGTGTCTTTTTCATTTCACCCCCTAATTGTGCGACTCGTTCGCCTATTAAAGAGGCTAGAATCCAGATCCAAACCGCACCATCTTCCTCCCACGTATACTCCATCGAAGCGCCTCAGACCTAGAAATCCATTCCAACATGGATCGTCAACGCGGCTCTTCTTCACGCGCTCCCAGCCCACCGCCGGGGAGTTGGAGGAGGTGCTCTATCTCGCACAATGAGCTAGTGAAGCTCCAAACGGAGGGGTTTCTCCCTCCGGCCTTCATGGTTCCAGTCCGAGCCGGACTGGTTACTTATCAAGGTGGGAGGCAGGCGGAGGACTCTCCAAGCCCCAATAAGGGGGAGCGAGTGTGCTTTGTCCCCTATCTGATAAGGGGGCTTGGATTTCCAATACATCCGTTTCTCCGCGGGCTCCTGAAGTTCTACAGACTTCAGCTCCACCACCTCACGCCCGCCTCTGTGCTGCACATCGCGGGCTACGTAGCTCTTTGTGAGCTGTTCCTGGGCATCGAGCCCCATTTTGCATTGTGGAAGAGGCTATTTTGCCTTGTACCCCGTTCTCACCAGGGGTCCATATATCAAGTGGGCGGCGCCGAGATATGGCGCATCGCTGGGACCGGATACCTATCCGGCACTCCCAAGAAGGCGCCAAGATCGCCCTGAGTGTTTTATATTGGCGACGCTCATTGCCGGATCCATCCGGATCGGCCTCCGGAGTTTAATGTCTGCTCCCTTGAAGAATCGCTCACGGTGGCGCCCACGGAGCCCCGCTTGGAGGAAGACAAGAGCGCCCATTACTTGATGGGCCGGATAAGGTTAATGGCTCATTCCGCTTGACCATGATCGGAGTCATGGCGACGCAGTATCAAGCGAGGGTGCAGCCACCGCAATCTGAGGCCACCCCATGTGGGATTTCAACGGGAAGACGACGCTACCAAGACGGCCAGAAGGGCGGACTCGACCGAGGATCCGTGAAGATCCCGTCCGCCTGTACAAGGGGAGAAGGAGGACTTCTTCGCCTCAACCCTCCGGAGGGTTTTCCATGATCAACCCCAGAGGATGGGTGTTTAACACCTCAAAGGGCTTTACCCGTGTCTTCAAGTTTAAGCTTTTACATTATGTCTTGGGCGCAGGGTCTACGCCGGACTGTGGAGGACATGGTGAGTCCTGCTCCACAACCCGAGGATCCGGAAGGATCACTGGGTCCGGCCTCCGAGGAGGATCCGGACATCGAGGTGGAGCTGATCGACGGGGTGTATCACCAGCTCAGCATAGACAATGCTTTGGTCGCCATTATGGCGGACTACCCCGGACTGAATTTGGCTTCACAGGTGACTGCGACCGAAGTCCGGACACCCGTATCTCTTCCCTGCCCCTTTCTGACCCTCACGAACGATGGTATTTCGCAGGAAGCGCCTTTACGGCAGGAAGCCGAGCCCGCGACGGCTGACCAACAGAGGCCAGTCCGGTCCAGCAGGCGGAAAAGGAGCGCAGTGCGGACGAAAACGTCACCGCAAAGGTATAGCTCGTATTCGAATTTTTAGAGCAACATTTCGAGGAAACGCCTGAGTGCTCATGATCTCTACAGGAGAAAAAGCGCTCGCCGGACTGCGAGCGCAGGAATTGCTGATCCAATCCACACCGGCCAGGCTCCAGCGCCCGGACTGGAGGGGGAGGCAAGCGCAAGACGCGAACCGGATCCTGCTCCAACGGAGGATACCGATGCATCGTCCGCCACCAAGTCCGAGGTGGAGAGCGCTATGAATCATAGATGCCGCCGACAAGATTTCAAGAAGCGTGCTTTTCCCCGAGGCATTGGATGCCTTTAACGTAGGGACGCAGATCTCTCGCTGCTCAAAATGGTTTTACCAGAGCCACGGAGCAAGATGTTAAGGACATACGGTAAGGGAATTTTAATGGTTGTATACACCAGTAGCCCCCGAGACTTAAATTAGTTATGTTAACTGATTTAAGGATCATTGTGAATTTCAGGCACTTAACGAGAAGAACGCCCAGCTGTCTCGGGAGCTGCAAGATTGCAAGGCCCAACTTGAGGCCGCACTTGCTGCCGCAGGAGGAGACGGAAACACCCCCTGGTAACACATTTTTATTAATAAATATAAGCGCTGTGCGGCGTGCGCGTGAGTCTAATAATGACATTGCAGGTACCGCCGGACAAGATCCGGACAGGCAAGCCTTGCTGCGCCAGCTAAAGGCCGGCGAGAGTGTGCTGAATAGGGTTCAGCAGGAAAGGAACAAGCTCCAAGATGCCAACGCCAAGCTCGGAGAAGAGCTGAAAGGCGCACAGGCCGAGCTGTCCGGCTCCGTTAAGGAGAATCAACGACTTCGTCGCGGCATATATAGTAAGTGCTTGAGCGAACTCTTTTGAAAAGAAGAGTTCGGCGAGGAAGTAATTTGACATGATATGTCTTGTAGGTATACTCACGGGCCGTCCTGCAGAGGAGATGCCCATATCGATGGGTGATCAACTTCCCGAACTGTTGCAACTACTCGAACGAGTTCGGCAGGCAATGAGTGGCGCCGTTCAGGCTTTATGGCCAGCCCTCACCCTGCCCGAGAGCCTCGGGGAGCTTGCGGAGAAGCTGCAGGGAGTGCGGCAGCGCTTCCGTTTGTGGAAGATTTCAGCTTGCCGTCAAGGTGCCAGGGAGGCTTGGGCCATGGTGAAGACACGGTACAAGAAGGCGGACCCCAACCATATGGCCGAAGTTGGACCGGTGGGGCCCGATGGGAAGGAGATCCCTGTGAGTTTAGTGTACAGCCAAGTAGAGCTGGCTGCTAAATTTTCCCAACGGGACTTTAACTAGACAGCCTGTTAGACGGGATTGAGGAGGAATACAATCAATAGACTTGACAATGTATATTATCCTTTTTAAAGTGACATATGAAATGCCTTCTAGCCGGATTGTAGATCGTTTGTCTTTGCCGACCTTTTCGCTTCGACCTCTGGACCCTAGAGTCCGGAGTGTGTCCAAATACCTTCTTGGTTATGAAAAAAACCGGGGTATGCATGTAGACCAAAGCGAGGGTCATTAGTGCTTTATCGCATAAGTGCCCAACTAGTTATGTTATATTACATGGTTAGTAAGAAACATCTTCCAGGAGAATAGTTCCGTTAAGGGTTCTTTTCGTTGGGGAGGCATGCCCTAAAGTGCATGTCCGGACTGCAAAGAGAGCGATAAAACATCCGGGGCAGATGGATAAATAAGCAAAAAGTCATCTTTAAATCACCGACCGAATATTCCCTTAAGAACGCTTAGCTTTCGGCTTCACCCACCGAGGTACACATCCGGTGACCCGCAAGAATAATCGCAGAGGTGCTCCCTTTACCTCCTAGCCGAACAATCGGGAACGTAGGGGTAAGCACAGGAGCCAGGAAACCCAGCTTGGCCAAAACTAAAGTCATATCGATGCATATAATGGCGAGTAAAAGGTACATGTGTAAGCTTGACACATGTGTCGGGTATGAAACCCGTGCAATTGAGCTTCTGTAAAGGAAGCCCCCAGGAAAAATGAGTGCGGATGGCACATCATGCATATGCAAAGAATGCAGAAATAGGCCCGAAAGGTCTTAAAAGGATGAGAAGAGAAACAAAAGACAGTCGAATTATAAAAGTTTGGACGGGAGAAGGGGACGAACTCTTAGTCCGGCGCTAGGCATAGAATCGTCGGAGGCGGGCTGCGTTCCATGGGTTCGGCTCGAGTCGGTTATCCGACGCATTTCGCAGACGGTATGCTCCGCCGGTCAGTACTTGATCGATAATGAAGGGACCCTCCCATCTGGGCTTGAACTTGTCCTTTTTCTTGTCCGACAGGTGTAGAACTAGTTTGCCAACATTGTAAGTCTTGGCTCGTACTTCTCTGCTTTGATATCTTCGGGCCTGCTGCTGATAGAATGCGGAACGAGCCTTCGCGACGTCACGTTCTTCCTCCAATGTGTCCAGGCTGTCCTGCCGATCCAGCTCGGCCTCTCTCTCCTCATACATGCGCACTCGAGGTGAGTCATGAATAATGTCGCAGGCAAGATCTGATTCGCGCCAGATACCATAAAAATGGTGTGAATCCGGTAGTATGGTTAGGCGTTGTCCGCAGCCCCTAGAGTACGGAGTCGAGCTCCTCAACCCATTGGGTGTCGGATTTAGTGAGTGACCTCACTTGTCTGGGTTTAATGCCGCTCATTATTAGACCGTTTGCTCTTTCCACTTGACCGTTGGTTTGAGGGTGATAGACTGACGCATAGTCGAGCTTGATGCCCATATTTTTGCATCATGACTTAACCTCATCGGCCGTGAAGTTCGTGCCGTTGTCGGTGATGATGCTGTGGGGGACTCCATAACGGTGTACCACCTCTGATATGAAGTCTATCACTGGTCCGGACTCTGCCGTTTTAACCGGTTTGGCCTCTATCCATTTGGTGAACTTATCCACCATGACCAATAGGTACTTTTTCTTGTGGGCTCCCCTTTAAGGGGTCCAACCATGTCAAGCCCCTGCATCGCGAACGGCCGTAATGGGTATGGTTTTGAGGGGTGGGTGGCATATGGCTCGATTAGCAAAGAGTCGACAACCGACGATCGCTGGACCTAGTCCTGCATCCGCCCGAGCCGTCGGCCAATAAAATCTGACGGAATGCCTTTCCTACCGGGGCTCGGGCTGCTGCGTGGTGTCCGCCTAGTCCGCATGAATCTCAGCCAGAGGTTTCGCCTCTTCTTCGGAGATACACCTTTGAAGGACTCCGTAGTACTTTTCTTATAAAGTTCTCCTCATGGACCTTGTAGGCCTTCGATCACGGACTATGCAGCTGGGCCTCATTTTGGTCTTGGGAAGTTCTTGCCTAAGCAAGTAGGCTAGAAAGGTTCTGTCCACGCAGCGACATCGCCATTATGTCGTGGGCGAGGGTGTTATGTCATCCGCCAATCACCGATTGTGCGGTTTTCTCCGGTTTGTCGCCGCGGGCTCCTCTTCCCATAGTACGGACGGTTTGAAAAGCCGCATCAGAAGATATTTGAGGGACAGCATCACGTTTCGCACCGATGCGCGCTGTAACGCCGGCCGCTTGGTTATTATCTCGGGCTATGTGATGGAATTCGAGTCCTTCAAACCGAGCTGACATTTTCAGGACAGCATTGCGATATGCTGCCATTTTTGGATCCTTGGCGTCAAAGTCTCCATTTATTTGGGATATTGCAAGGTTTGAATCCCCGCGCACCTCTAGGCGTTGAATGCCCATGGAGACCGCCATCCGGAGACCATGTAATAGGGCCTCGTATTCGGCTGCATTGTTGGAGTCCGTGTACATTATTTGAAGTACATATCGGCAAGATTCCATGGGGACGCCAATACGATGCCAGCCCCCATCCGCCAACATTTTGGAGCCGTCGAAATGCATAGTCCAATTGAGTATGTGCCGCACTCTTTAGGGAGTTCGCTTCATCCATTCGGCGATTTAAGTCAGCCAAAACTTGTGACTTTATGGCTCGCCGAGGTTTGTAAGTTATGTCAAATGGCAAGAGCTCAATGGCCCATTTTGCAATCCTGCCCGCTGCGTCGCGGTTGTTTATAATGTCATTGAGTGGTACTTCAGAGGCCATGTTATCGAACACTCTTGAAAGTAGTGCCGAGCTTCCGAGACGCCATGAACACCGTGATATGCTATCTTCTCGTAGTGCGGTAACGGATTTGCGGGGTTAACACAATGGATACATAATACACCGGTTTTTGAAGAGGGAATTTATGCCCTTCGTCACTCGCTCGACGACGAGGACCGCGCTTATAACTTGATGTGTGGCGCGATGTATAACAACATTGGTTCGCCAGAGTGGGCGCCGCCAGACCGGATTTGTTGCCAAGACGGCCTTTATTTCTTCGAGTCCCAAGAAGGGCAGATCCGCCCACTGGTGTTCGTGCGCCTAAGGAGGCGAGAAGAGGCAATGCCTTCTCTCCTAGATGGGAGATAAAGCGCTTAAGGCTGCCACGATCCCGTTAATTTTGTATTGGTTTGAGGTCCTTTGAATATCCAACCGTGATGAGCTCGAATTTTGGCCGGATTTGCTTCAATTCCTCTACCGGATACAATGAAGCCCAAAGAGCTTTCCGCTAGTACCAAGATGCATTTTTCCGGATTCAACTTGATGTCATATGCTCCGAGGTTTTGAATGTGAGCCTCAAATCGCTCTACTAGAGTTTTGACATGTTTTGTTTTGACGACCACGCCGCTTCACGATGCCTCGATCGTTTTGCCGATCTGGGTGGCCGACACGCTTGAATCATGCGCTGATATGTTGCGCCGCATTTTTAAGTCTCAAGGGCATCGTGTTGAAGCAGAATGGTCCGTATGGAGTGATGAATGCCGTTGCGGCTTGATTCGCTTCCGCCATCTTGATTTGATGATAGCCAGAGTATGCATCCACAAAGCACAATGAATCGGGCCCTGCTGTGGCATCGATAATTTGATCGATGCGGGAGGGGAAAGGATCCTTTGGGCAAGCCTTATTGAGGTCTTTGAAGTCGCATACGTAGGCGCCAGATTTATCCTTCTTGGTACCATCACCAGATTTGCTAGCCACCCGTATGTTTGATATCTCTAATGAATCGCTTCCAATAGTTTGGCTAGCTCTTCTCCCATTGCTCGCCTTTTGGGCTCGAGAAAATCGCCAAGAGCCTGTTTGGTGGCTTGAATCCTTTTAGGATGTTTAGGCTGTGTTCGCCAACTGCGTGGGATTCCGAGCATGTCCAAGGATGCCAGCGAAGATGTCCCAATTTTCGAAGGAATTCGCGAAGGCGCATCTACTTCGTGGTTCAATTGTGCCCGATGGAGGCCGTCTTTGTTGGGTCCGCTGGATGGACCTGGAATTTTATTATTTCATCTGCTGGTTTGAAGGAGGTGGACTTGGATCTTTTATCGAGTATCACATCGCCCCTCGTTTCACCGTGGAGGCCTTGCGGTGAGTTCTTCTCGCCGCTAAGGCTTGGATAGTGCCACGAGGGCTAGTGCTGCCGCCTTGTTTTCGGGCGCGAGTGCTATGTCCGGATCACTAGCGAGAGTGATTATTCATTGGGCCTGCATTTTGAGATTCATGTACCGTAATGAGGTATTGCTTGAAAAATTGTGAATGCCTCTCGCCCTAATATAGCGTGATATCCGCTGCTGAATGGGGCCACCGAACGTGACTTCTCGGATCTCAGAATTGTCCGGAGAGCCAACACCACATCGAGTGTGATTTTTCCAAAGGCAGCGTGCTTCCCGTGGGAATTATTCCTCTAAAGGTTGTCTTGCTTCGCCAATACGGCTCCGATCGATTTCCATTTTTCGATAGTTTCTCAGAATGAGGTTTAGTCCGCGCCGCCATCCATGAGGACTTTTGTCACCGAAGCCGCCCACTATGGGACTAAGTACCCAGCGGCCGGGCTCGTTGTTCAAACGTGGGCCTGTCGCTGGCGTTGAAGGTAATAGCTGTGTCGCCCATGGATTTTGTTGCTACTTGGTAGACTTCGCGAAGTTCGCGGATTGTTCTTCGCATATTGTTTGATGCGAAGGTCTCAAGATCGTTAACACCGTCTTTGGTATGTTGGAGTGGTTTCCCGGAGCAAGAAGTTCTTCACCACTTTTGGCCACCTGCCGCAATATCCAACATGCTCTAAGGCTATGTGTTGGGACGGCTCCTCTCGCACTATGAAGTTTACAGGTCCGCTGAGCCATCCCTCCAAAGACGGTTCCGCTTCCTTATCGGGTTTCTGTTTTTGGTTTTTGCCTCGGCGCGAGTGTAAGGCGCCTTTTGTCATGGATCGGGTTTTGGGCCGGATTATCCCAAAATTGATTTTCAGTTTTCCGAAACTTTCCATCGCACAAGATTTCGCATTATGGACGCCAGATCGGTGAAGCGCAGAATCTTGTGATGATCAATGGCGCTCGTAATTCCCTTGTCCGCGCGTTATTGCGTAAGATTGAGATTATGTTTTCCTCTCGGCAGTCCTTTATCCTGCCCATAACCAGAGGAATCGCCCAAGAATGATGTACTTTTTTCAAGGCTCTTGCCGACAGAGATAGATCGCATATGTCCGGGCGGGTGGGTGGAATAAAATCGGATCCCTGCCCATCTTCGGGCTTAAAGGTCGAGGGCTTCAATTCGAAGCTTGGTTTGTCGGAGACGGTCCAGCGGGTCCGGAGCGACGCATGATTTTAGGTTCAATGCTCGATCGAAGTCCGTCCCTCCGCTGGAATCCGGCATGGAGGGTTCGGGAATCCGGACGTGGATTGTTTTCAACACTGGCAAAGAATTGCCGTGTTGTTCCTCTACCACAGCGACGTGGTGGGTGGCCTGGGGAGAGTTAATCTCTCTCAGATCGGTTTTAAGCCCGGTCTGATTGTAGTCCGTAGCGACTCCCAGGACGGCGATGCGATCCAAGAGCTCGTTAACAGACGAGAGCTCAATTGGATCTAACTGTTCGGAAGCTTTAGGGCTGACGCGAAGATTGCTTCCGACAACTTGAGAAGTCATTGCCGAAGCGGCGGCCGGATAGGCGGTCATAAGAAAGCCACCAAGCCGGATAGTTTGGCCGGCGGCCAAGGCCCCTCCGGCGAAAACACCGTCTTTGAAGAAGGGTAAAGGCATCCGCTCTATCGGCGACGACACAGAGGAACTCTCAATGAAAGCACCAATGTCGGTGTCAAACCGCGGATCTCGGTAGGGGTCCCGAACTGTGTGTCTAGGCGGATGGTAACAGGAGACAAGGGACACAATGTTTTTACCTGTGTTGGGCCCTCTCGATGGAGGTAAAACCCCACGCCCCGCTTGATTAATATTGATGATGTGGGTAGTACAAGAGTAGATCTACCACGAGATCAAGGAGGCTAAACCCTAGAAGCTAGCCTATGGTATGATTGTTGTAATGGTTGTTGTCCTACGGACTAAAACCCTCCGGTTTATATAGACACCGGAGAGGCTAGGGTTACACAGAGTCGGTTACAATGGTAGGAGATCCACATATCCCAGACGCCAAGCTTGCCTTCCACGCCAAGGAAAGTACCTTGGGACACGAGCCGAGTCTTCAATCTTCTATCTTCGTAGTCCGGGAGTCCGCGGATAATGATAGTCCGCTGTCCGGACACCCCTAGTCCAGACTCCCTCGGGGCACGCCCAGCAGGGGTGGGCGCACCTCCACCTCGTGGCCGCCTTTGATCGCTTCTTGACTTGCACTCCAAGTCCTCTGGATCACGTTTGTTCCAAAAATCACGCTCCCAAGCTTATTCCGTTTGGACTCGCTTGATATTCCTTTTCTTCAAATACTGAAATAGGCAAAAAAACAGCAACATCGGGTGGGCCTCCGGTTAGTAGGTTAGTCCCAAAAATGATATAAATGTATAAAATAAAGCCCATAAACATCCAAAAGGGGTAATATAATAGCATGGAACAATAAAAAGTCATAGATACGTTGGATACGTATCAAGGTGCGATGTCGAAGATCAAGTCCTCGCTTCAGAAATTGTCCGGAGAGCCGAACACTACTTCAAGCATCACAGTGCATGTGCAGCGGGCCTCAACTCCCGGAATAACCCCCTTGAAGGTGGTATTACTGGGTTTGATCCTTGACGGGTCGATCCCCATCTTCCTTATGGTGATTCGTATATCAGATTGAGGCTACTGCCCCTGTACATTAGGACTCTAGTGAGCTGGAATCCGTCAATGATGGGGTCGAGCGCTAAGGTTGCGGATCCTCCGTGGCGTATGCTGGTCGGGTGATCCCAGCGATCGAAAGTGATCGGGCAGGCTGACCACGGATTTAACTTCGGCGCTATGGGCTCGACAGAATATACATCTCGCGACGCTCGCTTCCTTTCCTTCTTTGGTATGTGGGTTGCGTAAATCATGTTCACCATCTTGACCTCAGAAGGGAAGGGTTTGTGGCCTCCACTGTTCAGCCTGCAGGGATCGTCATCGTCCTCGCTTCGTGGGCTTTTTCCCAAGTCTTCAGCTATAAGCTTGCCAGCCTGCTTTATCACCCAACAGTTACGGTTGGAGTGGTTGGCGGGCTTTTCTGGCATGCCGTGGATCTGCCAGGTCATGTCCAGGATTGCGTCTAATCTGGATGGGCTGTCGCTGTTGCCTTTAGGGGCTTTCTTTTGGGATCCAGACTTCAGGTTTCTGATCCCGACATTTACTGCCATATCCTCGCCCTCGCTGTCATTGTGGTGACGTTTACTCTTGCTATGTCGTGGCTTCCCATTAGTGTCCCGAACCTCGGAGGTACTGGATGTGTTGGGATTGGTGTTTTTACAAGCGAGCCAGCTGTCTTTTCTAGCGAAAGCGGGTCATGAGAGAAGTAAGGGATGCCATAGTTCTTGTTTTATCCTGGCCGAGCTATCTTACGAGCCATTCATCCTTGATGCTATGCTTGAAAGCGGCCAAGGGTTTGGCATCTGGGCAGTCGACAATCTGGTTCTTCTTGGTCAGGAATCAGTTCCAAAACTGTCGGGCAGATTCTCCCGGCTGTTGTGTGATGCGATTCAGGTCATCCGCATCCGGAGGACGAACATAGGTTCCCTGAAAGTTTGCTCGAGAAGTGTCCTCAAGATCTTCCCTATAGAGTCTTCGAGAAGGCCGTTCAACCAGTGTCGAGCTGGTCCTTTAAGCTTTAATGACAGATATTTGATGGCGTGGAGGTCATCTCCTCGTGCCATGTGAATGTGGAGGAAGAAATCCTCTATCCATACGACGGGGTCTGTGGTTCCGTCGTATGGTTTGATGTTCACAGGCTTGAAGCCTTCTGGGAATTGGTGTTGCATTACCCTCTATGAAGCACAGGGGGTGTGCAGCGCCCCGAACTTGGGCTACATCGTGTCAGAGGTCTTCGGACATTCGAGTCCGCTGCTGTTCCCGGATTCTATCATTTCGGTTTTGGCCAATCATAATATCCTTCCCGTTGAGTGGGTGGATCTTCTTTGGGTCCATAGATGGACCTGGTACGGCCTCCTCGAGCGTCTAGGTCATGGCGGAGGTCATAATCATAGGTGGGCCACACTTGATCCTTGTTGAGATTGCTCAAGATGTGAGTGAGTTGCAATCTCATAGGTTTAGATTCATCCAAGTTCCTACAAGGGTTAGATGACATGCAAAGGTGCAAATATATCCAAGACATATGATTATCATCATAAGAGAAATATCAAGGATTAGTCATAGTAAGGATCATGCCTTGCATGCATCCAAATGGAGTTCCTACTCCAAGTTTGAAGCATAAATGATGTTCAATTCACCTCTCAACCTGCAGAACACTTTCTCATCAAGTGGTTTAGTGAATATATCCCCCAATTGCTTGTCGGTACGAACATGCTTAAGGTTGATATCTCTCTTAGCAACATGATCTCGAATGAAATGATGACGAACTTCAATATGCTTAGTTCGAGAATGTTGCACGGGATTGTGAGAAATCTTAATAGCACTTTCATTGTCACAAAGCAATGGAACATGTTTCACATATATCCCATAATCTTTAAGAGTTTTGGTCATCCAAAGTAACTAAGCACAACATGAACCGGCGGTAATGTATTCCACTTCGGCGGTGGATAAGGATACCGAGTTTTGTTTCTTGGAGGACCAAGACACAAGAGATCTACCAAGAAATTAACAAGTACCCGAAGTGGACTTTCTATCAACCTTGTCACCGGCATAGTCCGAGTCGGAGTAGCCAACAAGATCAAAAGAAGACCTCTTAGGATACCAAATGCCAAAATTGGGTGTATGTATTAAGTATCTCACAGTCCTTTTCACAGCCTTAAGATGACATTCTTTGGGGGCGCTTGATATCGTGCGCACATGCACACACTTAGCATGATATCAGGACGGGAGGCACATAATTATACTAATGAACCAATCATAGAGCGGTAAACTTTTTGATCAACGGGTTCACCACCTTTAGTCAAGTCAAGATGTCCACTAGTAGGCATAGGTGTACTCATACCTTTGCATTCTTGCATATTGAACTTCTTGAGCAAGTCCTTGGTGTACTTTGTTTGAGAGACAAAGGTACCTTCCTTAGTTTGCTTGATTTGCAAACCAAGAAAGAACTTGAGTTCACTCATCATAGACATCTCAAACTTCTCCGACATAAGCTTCCCAAACTTCTCACTAAAATGAGGGTTAGTTGAACCAAATATAATATCATCAACATAAGTTTGGCACACAAATAATTCTCCATTAACCCTTTTAGTGAAAAGTGTGGAATCAATTTTTCCAATCTCAAAGCCTTTTTCAATGAGGAACTTGGTCAAGCATTTACACCAAGCTCTAGGAGATTGCTTAAGTCCATAAAGAGCTTTGTGAAGTTTGTAAACATGATTGGGTTTCTTAGGATTAACTAAGTTGGGAGGTTGTTTAACATAAACTTCCTCCTCAATTTCACCATTTAGAATAGCACTTTTAATGTCCATTTGGTACAAGGTGATATCATGGTGATTAGCATAGGCAAGTAATATGCGAATGGACTCAAGTCTAGCAACGGGGGCATATGTCTCACCATAGTCCATACCTTCGACTTGAGTGTAGCCTTGGGCGACGAGACATGCTTTGTTGCGAACTGCTTGTCCATCTTCATCTTGCTTGTTGCGAAACACCCATTTGGTGTCGATGATGTTGTGGTTGTTGTCGGGCTTCTCGACCAATCTCCACGCTTGGTTTCTCTCAAAGTTGTGTAGCTCTTCGTGCATGGCATTTATCCAATCCGGATTTTCCAATGCTTCTTCAACCTTCATGGTTTAATTGCTAGAGATGAATGAATAATGTTCACAAAAATTAGCCAAACAAGATTTAGAGCGAGTGATTCTCCCAGTTTGGATGTCATTGTAGATTTTCTTGACGGGGTGGTCTTTGGCGACTCTTGCTCGAACTCGTGAGAGCTTTTGTTTTCGTCGGGGTGGAACATCTTCTTCATCATCTTATTCTCCTTCTTGGCCTTCTTCATTGTTGATGTTGTTGTTCTCTTGTCGTCATGGAGAAGGAGGTTGATGAGGTTCATCTTGGTGTACTTCCTCGTTTTCTTCATCTTGGTGTGTCCCACTTGTGGATGCTTCCATATCAACTCTTGGCCGTTCACCTTGTCGTGAGGTAGAAGCTTCCACTTGGATGGACGAGGTACTCTCCTTCACCTCCGTTGGACGGATCTTGCCAATAGACAAGTCTTGGATTGCTTCCGAAGGGTCTTTGTCTCCTACATCAATTGGCAATTGCTCTACTTGCGAGTCGTTAGATTCATCAAACTTCACATCTACCGTCTCTTCAACCTTTCAGGTGAAATTGTTGTAGACACGGTAAGTGTGAGAGTTTGAGCCATAACCAAGTAGAAAACCTTCATGAGATTTGGGAGCAAATTTAGAACGATGATGCTTATCAAGAATGTAGCACTTTGAGCCGAATACTTGAAAATATCCAACTTGGGGTTTGTTACCGGTGAGGAGCTCGTATGCTGTCTTGCCGAGTAGCTTGTGAAGATACAAGCGATTTGTTGCATGACAAGATGTCTCAACCCAAAAGTGTTTTGTTGGCATCTTGTACTCATCAAGCATCGTTCTTGCCATTTTGATGAGTGTCCGGTTCTTCCTCTCAACAACTCCATTTTGTTGAGGTGTGTAGCCGAGAACTCATGTGAGATACCTTCTTCGTCAAGAAAGTTGTCCACATTTGCGTTCTTGAACTCCGTTCTGTTGTCGCTGTGAACCTTCTTGATCTTCACTTCAAATTGATTTTGGGACTTCCTAGCGAAGTTCTTGAAGATCTTTTGGACCTGCGATTTATCATCGAGAAAGAACACCCACGTAAATATTGAAAAATCATCAACTATAACTAGACCAAATGAGTTTCCACCGTGACTTTTGTAGGCGTTGGGACCGAAGAGATCGATGTGAAGTAGCTCGAGCGGTCTTCTCGTGGTCATGATGTTCTTCACGGGGTGGCTTCCTCCAACCTGTTTTCCCGCTTGGCAAGCGTTGCAAAGTCTATCCTTATCAAATATGACATCTTTAACACCAAGGATATGATCACCTTTAATAAGCTTGTCAAGATTTAGCATGCCCACATGACCTAACCGTCTATGCCATAACCAGCCTTTGGAAGATTTAGCAATTAAGCAAGTTCTAGGTTGAGCCTTTTTAGTGAAATCGACAATGTATAGATCACCCCTACGTATGCCGGTAAAGACCATTTTACGATTATCTCTTCTAAACACTTGGCAATCTACTTTAGTAAATAGGACATTGAAACCGAAATCAGCAAGTCTAGATACAGAAAGTAAATTATAGCCAAGAGATTCAACGAGCATAACATTTTGTATGGAGCTGTCATGTGAGATGGCCACCTTACCGAGGCCAACCACCTTACCCTTAGAGTTATCACCAAAAGTGACATACTTTCGAGGGCTGTCGTTTTCAGCAAGCTCACGAAACATATCTTTATCTCCGGTCATGTGATCGGTACATCCACTATCAAGGACCCATTGCTTTCCTCCTTCCATGTAGCCGCAAAGATTAGCCGTAAGACCAAAGTGTCTCATTGCATCATCAAGATCATAGTCACTATCATCATCCTCATCATAGTATCCATGTTCAACATCGTCATGTGATGGATCAATTCCTAGAGAGTGTGAATCATTAGATAAATGATCATGACAATAATCATCTTTATGAAATCTAATGGCTTCGGTGATAATATTGCTAATGATTCCAACATCTCCTTTGACACGCATAAGGTCAGGAAGCACAAACAGACAATCATCAAACCTAGGATCACTAGTACTCATTTTATTGAAGGCAACTGACTTGTGAAGAATCTCATCTAGATTTTGCAAGGAATAGTTTGGAAATCTTTCCTCAAGAAATCTCCATATAGTATAAGCACAATCAAGAGTAGGCAAGCTAGCAATCAAGTTTCTAGGCAATCCTCTAATGATAAGATTTATAGTTCTAAGATTGTGAATCATGTCAAGATCCTCATCGTGAGTGGGATGCAAAGGGTCAACAAGGCGAGCACAAGGATTGGTAATGTACTTGCTCAAATGATATTCATTGAAAATCTCAAGCATCTCATTTTTTCCACTCATGAAAGTACTCTCCATCAAGTATAGGCACTCTATGTCTAAGACTCCCCAACGTAGACTCATCCATCTTCCTCCAATGGTGATTAAACCAAAGCAATGGAGACCAAAGCTCTGATACCAATTGAAAGGATCGAGAAGAGGTGTCTAGAGGGGGGTGAATAGACTCTCAACCAAGAAAAGTAGCAATTTTTAAGTCCTTCAAGTTGAGGTGGAGTTTAAGCACAAGTTTAGCCATTCACAATACATATCAAGCAAGCATGCAAAGAGTATATGAGCAGCGGAAAGTAAAGCATGCAACTTGCAAGAAAGTAAAGGGATGGGATTGGAGTGTGCAAACGCAATTGGATACACGGAGATTTTTGGTGTGGTTCCGATAGGTGGTGCTATCGTACATCCACGTTGATGGAGACTTCAACACACGAAGGGTAATGGTTTCGCGAGTCCACGGAGGGATCCACCCACGAAGGGTCCACGAAGAAGCAACCTTGTCTATCCCATCATGGCCATCGCCCACGAAGGACTTGCCTCACTAGGGTAGATCTTCAGGAAATACGCGATCTCCTTGCCCGTACAAACTTCTTGGTTCAACTCCACAATCTTGACGGAGGCTCCCAAGTGAAACCTAACCAATCTAGGAGACACCACTCTCCAAAAGGTAATAGATGGTGTGTTGATGATGAACTCCTTGCTCTTGTGCTTCAAATGATAGTCTCCCCAACAATCAACTCTCTCTCATAGGATTGGATTTGGTGGAAAGATGATTTGAGTCGAAAGCAACTTGGGGAAGGCTAGAGATCAAGATTCATATGGTAGGATTGGAATATCTTGGCCTCAACACATGAGTAGGTGGTTCTCTCTTAGAAAATGAATGTTGGAAGTGTAGGCATGTTCTGATGGCTTTCCTTTTCGAATGAGGAGAGGGTGGAGGGGTATATATAGCCTCCACACAAAATCTAACCGTTAGACACAATTTACCAAACTCGGTGGGACCGAATTAGAAAACTCGGTCAGACCAATTTAGTTCATAATGTGATCGTTAGGCATTTCGGTGGGACCGACATGATCAACTCGGTGGGACCGATGTGCAAGGGTTAGGGTAAAACCTCACCTCGGTTTGACCGATTACACAAACTCGATGGGACCGATTTTGGTAATAAGCGAAACAGAGAGTTGGTCAGGCAAACTCGATGGGACTGATTGCATATTCTTGGTGAGACCGAAATTATTGCAATGTGCAACAAAGAGATTGCAAGCCCATCTCGGTGAGACCGAGATCCCATCGGTGAGACCGAATCGATTAGGGTTTTTGGCAGTGGCTATGTCAAATGAACTCGGTGGCGCCGGGTAGATCAAATTGGTGGGGCCGTGTTTGACTTTTGGTTTGGGACATATGTGGATAAGAGAAAATGGTTGAGGGCTTTGGAGCATATCACTAAGCACTTTGAGCAAGCAATCCATTAAGCAACATCTCATCCCCTTTTAATAGTATTGGCTTTCCTATGGACTTAATGTGATCTTGGATCACTGAAATAGAAAATGTAGAGTCCTGAGCTTTGAGCTTGAGCCATTCCTTTGTCCTTAGCATCTTGAAGGGGTTCCACATCCTCTTGTCCATGCCACTCCACTGTTGGAATTATCTAAAATATACTAGATAAAAGTATTAGTCCAACAAGAGATATATTGACATTAATTACCAAAATCACGCAGGGAGCACTTGTGCTTTTAGTTGGCCTTCCAGATGATATCATGGCGGTTTAGGTTAATAGAGTTCTACATCATCAGGCTACCATTCGTACTTGCTCTATCTGCGGGGTTGAGAATGAGAGCACTTTCCACGCTCTTGTTTCTTGCCCCAAGGCTCATGCACTTCGGTTGGCGTTGAGGAAATTTTGGAATTTGCCTGGGAAAGAGGCTTTCAATTATTCATGGTCGGACTGGTTACTTATTTTATTAGACCAGTTAAGTTGTTCGCAAAGGGAGCGCATCTTGTTTCTTTTCTGGTGGTCTTGACATTTGAGGAATGATTTTATTTTTGAAAAGGAAAAGAAACCGTTACAGGATCTGCTATGTTTCTGGAAAGCTCCTAGTTTTCCTTTTCGTCGTGTCAGCCTACAAATGAGGTAGTCACCAATTACAAAGGAAAGGAGGTGGTGGCTGGTTTTGGTGCAAGTAATACTATTGTGAGATCCAAAGAGGTGTGGTAGTCACCTCCTTCTGGCCACGTCAAGATCAATGTTGATGCAAGTTTTGTGGAGAGTTTAAGTGCCGCGAGCATTGGGGTGGTGGCCAGGAGTTGTACGGGTGATATCATTGTCTCATCTTGGGACTTCATTAGGGTATGCTCTAGTGTGGATGAAGCGGAGCTTCGAGCATGCCTGAGCTTTCTATCGGTATTTCTCCTAACATGCCTATTATTTTGGAAACTGATTGTGCATTTGTGGGTTCTTTCCTTGCAAATGAAAGTTGCGACAGATCCCGCTTGTTGGCCTCAAGAAGGAAATGGATGGCATCACCAGGCTTCTTGGAAATTTCAAGTTGTCAAAAATAAATGAAGGACCAATTCAGTAGCACATGCTATTGCTAAATTTAGTTTTGATAATAGATCTGATGGTTTTCATTTTAATAATTCCCCGCCCTGCGTGGCCGTCTGCTGTTATGAGAGATTGTAATGATGCTTTAGTAATTAATTAGAGCAACTTCAACAGGGCGACCCATTTCGTCCGCCGCCGTCGGTTTGGGTCGGCGCGGACAAAAGTGGAGGCCCAACGCGCCGAACCAAACCCAAAACTCATCCGCTTCGCATCTGCGCCGACGCATTTGCGGCCCAAATTTACGCCCCAAATGCGTCGGCACAGAAGCGGAACGAACGCCACGCGTGCCTTCTCGATGTCCGTCGCGGCCCCACCTAGCGGTCTCCCAACTACCCGCCTGAAAGTGCAACCATCCCTAGGTGGTTTTGGTAATTCATAACAACATATAGCTCATTGAGCTAATGCTATTCCAAGACTATTATTTCAGGATAGCTCAATGAATGGCATGGCATGGATGATGAAAGTGGATCCCTCAAAATATCAAGGACAAAGGATTGGCTCAAGCTCAAAAGCTCAAGACTCTTCATTTTACATTTTAGTGATCCAAGATCACATTGAGTCTATAGGAAAAGTCAATACTATCAAGGAGGGATGATGTGTTGCTCAATGAGCCTCTTGCTTCAAGTGCTTAGTGATATGCTCCAAAAACCCTCAACTACTTCCTCACATCCACATATGACCTAAACCCAAAGTCAAACTCGGCCCCACCGATTCTTTCTATCCCGCGCCACCGAGTTCAAATGTCATAGCCACTGCCACAAACCCTAGGCAAATCGGTCTCACCGATAGGGATCTCGGTCTCACATCTCTCTGTTTCCCTTCGTAACGTTTCGGTCTAACCGAAGTGAGCGATCGGTCCCACCGAGATTGCAATGTAAACTCTCTGTTTCCCTTTCATAACATTTCGGTCTCACCGAAAAGAGCGAATCGGTCCCACCGAGTTTACCTGACCAACTCTCTGGTTAGCTAATTACCAAAATCAGTCCCACCGAGTTTGTGTAATTGGTCTCACCGAGATTACATTATGCCCTAACCCTAACCATATCGGTCCTACCGAGTTGCATGTCGGTCCCACCGAAAATCCTAACGGTCACTAGATTTGCTGAATCGGTCCGACCGAGTTTACCAATTCGGTCCCACCGAGTTGGCAAGTTGTGTGTAACGGTTAGATTTTGTGTGGAGGCTATATATACCCCTCCACCTCCTCTTCATTCGTGGAGAGAGCCATCAGAACAAACCTACACTTCCAACTTACCATTTCTGAGAGAGAACCACCTACTCATGTGTTGAGGCCAAGATATTCCATTCCTACCATATGAATCTTGATCTCTAGCCTTCCCCAAGTTGCTTTCCACTCAAATCTTCTTTCCACCAGATCCAAATCCCATGAGAGAGTTGAGTGTTGGGGAGACTATCATTTGAAGCACAAGAGCAAGGAGTTCATCATAACCGCACCATTTGTTACTTCTTGGAGAGCGGTGTCTCCTAGATTGGCTAGGTGTCACTTGGGAGCCTCCGACAAGATTGTGGAGTTGAACCAAGGAGTTTGTAAGGGCAAGGAGATCGCCTACTTCGTGAAGATCTACCGCTAGTGAGGCAAGCCGTTCGTGGGCGACGACCATGATGGGATAGACAAGGTTGCTTCTTCGTGGACCCTTCGTGGGTTGAGCCCCCCGTGGACTCACGCAACCGTTACCCTTCGTGGGTTGAAGTCTCCATCAACGTGGATGCACGATAGCACCACCTATCGGAACCACGACAAAAATATCTGTGTCTCCAATTGCGTTTGAATCCTCCAAACCCTTCCCTTTACATTTTTGCAAGTTGCATGCTTTAATTTTCGCTGCTCATATACTCTTTGCATACTTGCTTGAATTGTGTGAAGATTGCTTGACTTGTCCAAAGATAGCTAAAATCTGCCAAAGTCTAAAATTGGGAAAAGGTTAAGTTTTTAATTGGTCAAGTAGTCTAATCACCCCCTCTCTAGACATACTTCAAGGTCCTACACCGCCCCCTCACCGGTCAGCTTAATTTATAACCCCGGGCCCACGCGTCAGCAACGGCGATCGTCCTTTTTCAAGCCGACCGTGTGGCGGGGCCGTCCTCATCCACTTCCCGTCCCCATCTAGGCCACGCTCGCTCCCCCGTCGCCGGCAAGCAAACCCTAGCCACCCAGCCATCCCAGTCACCCCAGCCGCCCAAATGGGGCTCTTCTCCGGCAGCAGCAAGTCGAAGGGCAAGGCCCCCGCCGTCCCCTTCCCCGCGGAGTTCACCCCGCCTCCGCCTGCGCCGTCTCGCCGGTAGAGGCAGCGGGTGAACGTGCCCGCAAAGAAGCGGAGGGCATGGCGCCATCGCTGCGTCATTGTCGTATTCTCGACGTGACGCTACCGCGACGATCGTATCTCGATCCGGAAAGGATCCCGATCTGCGATGGCGCCGCTGATTGGCTAGGGCGCACGCGGAGGAGGTGCATCGCCGGCAGGCGCTCCTGATGCCGGAGCAACACCGCGACGAGGCCTATGCGTATGGCTCGCCTCACTGGGCGCGCTGGTTCGCCTTCGAGCACGAGGAGGCGAGGTGACGCGGCGTGCGCGAGGTCGACCGCAGCGTGCCGCCGCCGCCGCTCATCGTCAAGGAGGAAGACCAGGCGGCCCTTGCGGCCGTCTACCGGGAGAGCGAGAAGGACGAGCGGTGCAGGGCGGAGGCGACAGAAGAAGAAGAAGCTCGGCACGAGGCGGCCATGGCGCATGCCATGGCCCTCTCCGCAACTGGCGACTGCGTGGTGCCGCCACTGGCTCCGCCGTCCCCTCCCCGCCACCTCGCCAAAGACGAACCGCAGCCGGAACCGGAGCCGGAGCCCATCGAGCGCTACTCCTGGACAGGAGTAGTGCACGAGTGGGTGAGGGCGCCGCCGGTCTGGATGCAGGCCATACCGGAGCAAGAGGCGGCGTACCTCGAGCACTAACGGTAGATCCGGGTGGCCGAGGAGCGCCGCGAGGGCGAGTACCTCGACATGCTCGAGCGTGACGCCGAGGCCGAAGAGGAGGCGCGCCAGGCCACGGCGGCCCAGGCGGCGGCACTACCAGCGCCGGCACAGGCCGCGCCCGACATGGCCATGCTCTGGAACACGGCGTTCAGCTGGGCCGGTCCGGCGCCGACGCTCATCGACCTCACTGACCCCGAGGACGACGCCGCCGCCGCCTAGGGCAGCGCGCCGGCGCCTAGTTTTTAGTTTGTTTTTAATTTTCTTAAATGCTAATGTGGACGCGTGGACTCCCGCCGGCCTTCGTGGCCGGCTTTAATGTTTAATTAATTTAGTTTTTATGTTAAATATGCACGCATTCAATTTTTTTTTTTACGCCATCGAAATGGGTCGCGCCAGCGTTGGGCGCACGCGCCGACCCAAACGCGGAAGCGGACGCCCGTGTCCGCCTGGCCGACCCAAACGTACAAAAAACGGATGAAATCACAGTTGGGTCGGCCCGTTGGAGTTGCTCTTAATACTCAAAAAAGAAAACCACACAATTGAGGTGTTTTTAAGAAAAAACACGTTGGCAGCCAGAGAGACACAAGGACTGTGTGCGACCAAACACAAGAGAGGAGAGACGGTTCTACCCGTACTAGTACTTTTTACCATCGCATTTTTACTGTAGCGGTAGCACCTCGGCACTCCCCGTGCTAGCTCTCGTACTGTTCACCGCGGCTGCCACCCTCCTCTTTTTACCCGCCCCGTGAAAAAGGGCCCGATTCCCAAGACACCACCCCGAAAGGCATCCTGCTAGCCTCCTCCCTCTCCCTCTCCCACGAGCAAAAGATTTCTGTGCAGTAGTACTGATCGTCTGATCCCCCCTCCCCTCCCCTGCCATCCCATTGATCGCTCATCTGCTCTGCTTTTCCGCATTGACTGACCACAACTACAAGCGACTCCTCCCTCCTCCCTCCAGACGGCCAAGGCCACAAACCAACCCCCATTGCTTCCATTCCTCCCTCTCCTCCCAAATGCCGCCTGCCTGCTCCGGTGCTCGCGCGTGAGCGGCTAGGACGACGCGCGAGACGGAGGGGGGGAAGCCATGGGGGAGCCGGATTTGGAGGACGTGGTGCTCTCCTGGTCGCTCCATGAGATCAACGACGACGACCTCTACAGGGGGAAGGTACGTGCCGTGGTGCTCTCCGTGCGCCATCCCTCCCTCCCTCCCTCGCCCCGCCTCCGGATGATGATGATTTGTGCTTGCGGGCTCGACCCTTTTATTTGGGTTGTTTTTTCGGTCGAATCTGCGCGCATGGCACGGACTCCGGACGAGTGAGGCGTATGCTCCGTATGCGCGCTAGGTTGAATCTGGTGATTTTTTTGGTTAATCGCGTTTAGTGCGCTGCCTTTTGTCTGTAATCGAAGCTGGTCAGCTGTTGGAGATGTTCCAGATGATGGTGTGTGTGGTCCGCGCGCTAGGGTTTAGAGGGGGTTTCTGTCCACGTGTCATGGAACTGGAACTGCAATTAATTAGCATGCGCTGAGTGCCATTTCTGGACTGTCGTCTGATGGCAAGTGGCAACGCACGTAATTGTTGCACGCTAACTGTTGGATTTCAGGATATTTTTTTCTTTCAGAAATTGTTGGATTTCAGGAAATTACATGTTGCTGTTGCTTGTTGCTGCCATCTGTGACCGATTCGGGCTAATACCATGGTTCATTTTTTAGAGAATGGTTCTTATGTTACTGATGGAGGTGCACATTGCTGTAGAAAACGATGACACACTAATTTCATTATGTGAACACCATTTGTCGAGTGCCTCCAAAGAACTTTATTTGGTGGCAGATAGGTGCTGTAGGAAAAGATGACACAGCTATTGGATTTCAGGATTGTTGTCTGATGGCAAGTGGCAACACACATAGTTGTTACTGTTGACGTATAATGTGCTGCCTAGTCTCTTCCATCAGATCGGTCTTTTGGTTGCATTGGCTAGAGCATGCACTTCTACATGGTATCGGAGCCAAGAGGTCTTGAGTTCAAGACCCGGCTGGCGCAATTAAAATTGCAGCCCAGCCCTGAGGGAGCCACACGTGAGGGGGAGTGTTGACGTATAATGTGCTGCCTAGTCTCTTCCATCAGATCGGTCTTTTGGTTGTGGCTAGAGCATGCACTTCTACAGTTACACGCTAACTGTTGGATTTCAGGATATGTTTTTTCAGAAATTGTTGGATTTCAGGAAATTGCATGTTGCTCTTGTCTGTTGCTGTCATTTGTGACTGATTCGGGCTAATTACATGATTCTATTTTTAGAGAATGGTTCTTATGTTACTGTTGGAGGTGCATGTTGCTGTAGAAAACGATGACATACTAATTTCATCATGTTACCACCATTCGTCAAGTGTCTCCAAAAGACTTTATTATTAGATAATACACTGTAACTTTCAAACTGCTGTTGGAACATGATAGGCCGCTGTTGGAACATGATAGGTGCGCAAGTCATGTAATGGTAATGATATGATGCATGATGTTGTACAAATTGGTGGCAGAAATTACAAACTGTCTTGCTATGAAAAACAATTTCTATACCTGAGTAAGGCAACCTCCTTGTGATATGAGCCCTGTACTGATCCTTGCATATTCTTGCAGTAGATGAAATTGACCATAATGCCATTTGTTGGGTGCTCAAGGAACTGTTGGAGAATCATCTTTTGCTAGCTATAACTATATTCATTTGGAAATTACCTCTTTTCTGTTTAGGTTGAGACTATTCCCTGCAACTTCAAGTCACTTGATCACTATCTTGCATCGTACCGTGTGCCTCTGATTGAAGAAACAAGGTCAGATCTGTGCTCATGCCTTGAACTCGTCAGTCAAGCACCCTCGTCGAAAATACTTTCCATGGAGGTAGCAGGAAAGTCGGGATCATACTTTATGGATGTGGACTTTTGGGACAATGATGCTGGTTTCTCTACTGGGGCTTATTCTGCCAGGAATGGTGACATCTTTATTTTGTCTAGCATAAAACCTGAAGCTGCAGAGGACTTAAACCGCCATGGTGTCACATATTGCTTGGCAATGGTCACTGAGGTTTCTATGGATGATGAATACCAGAAGGGCTTCAGAGTCAAAGTTGAAAAGAATATTGACTTGGAAGAAGACTTGAACAAACTCAAACATGCAATATTTCTCAATAATATCACCACAAACATACGTATATGGAAAGCACTTACCTTTGGTGCACACATGAATGACAATTTCACAATAATCAAGTCGCTCTTAGCCCCCACAAATCTGGTAATAGGGCATGCATACTCGTGTTTAGTTTACTTGCCATTTTCATTACCAGTATAAACTAGTATGGGACCTAACCTTTTGAGCTCCTCTTTGTCTGCTCTGTTGCAGGGTGAGGATATTTGCGGTATGTGTGTAAAGCAGGATGGGGGCTGTTTGGCTTCTTTCACAGAGCAATTACTATCGGTTAAGCTTAATCAATCACAAGTGGATGCTATTGATTCTGTCATCTCAGCTGTACAATGTGGGCATGTAAACCTCATGAAGCTTATATGGGGTCCACCAGGCACTGGAAAAACCAAGACGGTTAGCGCTTTACTGTGGGTCTTGGCATGTTTGAAATGCAGAACTCTTACTTGTGCTCCCACAAATGTTGCTGTTGTTGGAGTTTGCACTCGTTTCCTTGAAAACTTGAAGGATTTCAATGAGCACACTGACAACATTGGTCTACCTTTTTCTCTTGGAGATATTTTGTTATTTGGAAGTAGGTCTAACATGGACATCACAGAGGATCTTCAGGAAGTTTTCTTGGATTTTCGTGTCGATGAACTTGTGGAATGCTTTTCATCGTCGTCTGGATGGAACTACAGAATAGCTTCAATGATATCCTTTTTTGAAGACTCTGCTTCACGGTATGATATGCTTCTTGAGGATGATGGCAAAATTGATCCAGTGTGCTTTTTGGACTTCGTAAAGAAGCAATTTGATGTGATAGCAGTAGCTCTGAAAAGATGCATCATGAATTTGTGGGTTCACCTTCCTGGGAGGTGCTTTTCTTGTGACAGTGCCATAAATATATCTACATTGCTTCATATGCTGGAAAATTTTGGTGCTCTTCTGTGCAACGTAGACTTGACTGATGAGGGCTTAAAAAGGGGACTTGGTTGCCTGTCAACTGTGAACTCTGTTTGTGCACAACCTGTATCTTCTATTGAGAAGGAACTAGATGGAGCAAGGTCTTCATGCCTTAAATTGCTAAAGGATCTGCTACACTCGCTTAATTTACCCACTGGAGTAAATAAAAACTGGGTCCAGAACTACTGCATATGTAATGCAACACTTCTTTTCTGTACTACCTCTAGCTCTTATCGGTTACATCACATGGAGATTGCACCCTTCGAAGTATTAATTGTTGATGAGGCTGCTCAAGTGCGGGAGTGTGAATTGGTGATCCCACTACGTCTGCATTGGTTAAAACATGTTGTTTTGGTAGGAGATGACTGTCAGCTGAGTGCAATGGTTAAAAGCAAAGTAAGGTTTTGCCTCACCCTCTTTATATTGTCTGAATTCATTTCTTAGTCATTGGCCCATTTATCAACAAGATAAACTTCTGGTACTGAAATGCTGAGAATAAAAAATGTGACGGCCATATCTTTCTTTTATGTTCCGTTGTTATTAATATGTTTTCAGTAATCTTACTAGCTTTCATTGGTTGTCTCTAGGTATGCAAAGAAGCTGGATTTGCGACAAGTTTATTTGGGAGATTGGTTATGCTCAAATTTGATAAGCATTTGCTGAATATACAGTATCGCATGAATCCTTGTATCAGCTTATTTCCAAATGCCCAGTTTTATGAGAGGAAGATTTTAGATGGTCCCAATGTTCTGTCTCCTAGTTATAATAAGGATTACACATGCCTCCCTTTTGGGAGCTACACGTTTATAAATCTCACTGATGGAAGGGAAGACACAGAGGGCACGGGAAACAGCCGCAGAAACATGGTTGAAGTTGCTGTTGTTTTGCACCTAATCCATACCATCTTTAAATGTATGTCTAAGCTGAACTCTATCCTTTCTTTAACCTTAATATCCTTTCTAGTTATTTTTTAAGAAGATACTTGGCTAATATAACATGGGATCTTTAGAAGCTGACGTGATCTGCCGTTCTTGTATTGCATACTGCATAACCTTCATTGGTAGAAAGGTGTTCACCACAATAGTGTATGTTTGAGAGTCCAGCTTTCCATGTGTATCTCTTGATATGGTTAAATTTCAATTCTACTGCCCTGTTCGGGAAACATTGTTATTTTTATTTTGGAAAAAGAGAACATTCGATAGAGGACATGAAAGATGAAGCATCATGCTCTATCAGAGTTGTTTGGCCACTGCCTGACCCGCCTTAGTAACTTTTATTATTATCGGACTTCGTAGTTGAAAAGCAATGATATGTCAATGATTTGGTGATACAGAATTAACTTAAATTTGTTGAAGAATATTCTTTCAATAGCCTTGTCAAAAAGTTCATCCCTAATGATCAGTAAGCATACCACCTAAGTTTTTTCTGCAGCTTGGAAAAGGACAGACCAAGGGCTCAACATCGGTGTGGTCTCTCCATATAATGCTCAAGTTGATGCAATTAAAAATCGACTTGGCCAAAAATATGATACATGTGATGGCTTTCATGTGCGAGTGAAGTCCATTGATGGTTTCCAAGGAGAAGAGGATGATATAATTATACTATCAACTGTTAGATCCAACGAGAGAGGAGTTGTTGGATTTCTTGCTGATAACCAAAGAACAAATGTTGCTCTTACTAGAGCAAGGTGTGCATCAAATTTTTTGTGGCCCCTTGTTTTATTGCTGTTCAAAGTATGTCAGACTGATGATATAAATTATCTGATGGATGCTTTATTCATACAGGCACTGTCTTTGGATTGTTGGGAATGCTCATACACTTTATAAAAGTGGGACTGAATGGACAGACCTTGTTGCTGATGCGGAGAGACGTAAATGTATTTTCAGTGCCACTAATGACGCAACCATCTGTAAGTTGGTTTTGCAAGTAAAGCAAGAGCTTGATGAACTTGAGGATCTTCTCAGTGCTGATTCAGCGGTTTTCAGCAATACAAGATGGAAGGTAAGTACCATAGTTTCAGCCAGTTTGGCTTTGAACTACTTTCTTGTTTTCTAATATGTCGCTGCACTTAAATTACCCAGAATGCAATTCACATTTATGTGCATTTGTCTTATGAGACTCATGCTTGTTGTCAGGTAGTTAGGGTTTACTGAATGTACACTTCTTTTATAGTGTAATTTTGTTTGTATTCATGATAGATCTGTTTTTTACTTTTTGGAATCATGTATGTGATTCACTTGTCTCTACTAGGCTGGTTGCTCTGTAATTGGATTGTGAGAGGTTTGTAAATAGGATTTTCAGGACAATGTTCATTTTTCTCGTATACATTCTTTCTCATGTTCCATTTTTTGTATTCATATATTCGACAGGTCATTCTTAGCGACGAGTTTAGAAAGTCTTTCACCAAACTAAAATCACGACAGCTCAGGAAGGAAGTACTCCAAAAGCTTATCAAACTTGGAGATGGTTGGAGGACAACAGTCAAGAACCTTGACATGCCTGGTGTTTCCCATCTTGTAAAAGTATACAAGATCGGGGACTTGTATCTTGTTTGGAGTACTGACGTTGAGAAAACCGAAAGAACGTATTCCCAGATAATAAGAATTTGGGACCTACTGTCACAGCAAAATGTTGCAAGAACTGTTCAACGTCTCGAGAATCTATTCTCCATGTACACGGATGATTACCTGGATCATTGCAGGAGAGTGCAGACACAAGGGTATGAATTTTTTTATTGTTAATGGGCTATAATCAGGTTTCTTAGATTTTTTATACCTCTGATACTTACAGAGATGAACTGTTTGTAAATAGTTCATGCCTACAAATGAATTGCCTGAAGACATTCTTCTAATTTTTGCCCTCCTTTTTGTTGTGGATAACAGGAAACTGGAGGTTCCTATGGTTTGGGATATTGTGCATGATATTATCCGCTATAACAAGGATTGCAAAGCTGATGCTCATGAAGAGCATGATTCCGTGGATACATCATATGGCATGGAGAATTCAAAAGTTAGTGAAAGCTTCCTGCTGATGAAATTCTACTCTTTATCATCTGGAATGGCAAAGCATTTGCTGACAGCTACTGATGGGTCTGAAATCAACATCCCCTTTGAACTGACGGATGAAGAGAAGGTGATAATTCAATTCCCACTCACTAGTTTTATACTTGGGAGATCAGGCACTGGAAAAACCACTGTATTGACAATGAAACTGATTCAAAAAGAGCAACAGTCATTGATTGCATCCCAAGGTTTAAATTTGGATGGTGCTGATTTATCAGGGGTAGATGACAATAATATTATGTTACCAAAGAATGGAGGAGAAAGTTCTGTGAAACAAGTATTTATCACCGTAAGCCCAAAGCTATGTTCAGCCATAAAAGATCACATCTACAGACTAAAAAGGTAAGTCAGTTGAATTGAAACCCCTATTTTTCAAGTATTACATATGTTTACACCATTTTGGAAATTATTTTCATAGGACTATTTAAAGTGTTGGCTCAATATTTTTTCACTGTACTTCTTTCTATTAGAGGTAGTGAGGGTAGGCCTTGAATGCTGCTGGGCTAGGCGTGCACTCAGCCACTCACATGACTAGCCAACTGAGCCATGCTTGGTGCTCTTTTGTGAAATTATACATTGCAAGCGGGTTCAATGATTTCTTACGAAGATACTCGCTTTGCTTCTTTTATGTTTTGTACCAACACTAATCCTTGTATTAATTCCAATTTATTTCAACCCTTTATAGATTTGGCATCGGTGATGTCTCTGACCAGTCTAGCATTCTTCACATGCATGACATCATGGATGACCTGGAAGAGTTTACAGAAATTCCTGACAGTTTTTGTGATCTACCTCACGGGCACTATCCTCTTACTATAACATACCGTAAGTTTTTGATGATGCTTGATGGAACATGCCAGACATCTTTTTTCGATGCGTTTTATGGTGAAATGAAGTCTAGCTTTGAGAGAGGCCATTCAAGATCTCGTGCAGTGCAAACTTTTATTGAATTGAAGGAAGTTACCTATGAAAAATTTGCTACTTCCTACTGGCCTCGTTTTAATGCAGACCTGACAAAAAAATTTGCTGCGTCCACTGTCTTCACTGAAATAATTTCTCATATAAAGGGTGCATATCAAGCAAGCAGGCTTTGTACTGGCAAACTGGAAAGACAAGATTATGTGATGCTCGCTGATAAAAGATTTTCATCTTTGAACAATGAGATGAGAGATAGAATTTATGATATATTCCTTGAATATGAGAGTATGAAATGCACTGCCAGGGAGTTTGATTTGTCAGATTTCGTCAATAGTCTTCACAGTAGTCTTGTATCTGAGGGCTACAATGGAGATATGGTGGATTTTGTTTACATAGATGAGGTGCAGGATCTCACCATGACACAAATAGCACTTCTTAAGTATGTCTGTGTGAACATCAAGGAAGGCTTCCTTTTTGCTGGTGACACTGCACAGACTATAGCAAGGGGTATTGATTTCAGGTTTGAAGATATCCGTTCACTTTTTTATACCGCATTCCTCCCAGAAACTGAAGCGTCTAATGAAGGACTTAAACATGAGAAAAGAGTACATCTCTCAGATATGTTCCAACTATCTCAGAATTTCCGCACACACTCTGGCATCCTCCGTATGGCACAAAGTATCATGAGCCTTCTTTACTTCTTTTTCCCGTCAAGTGTTGACAAGCTTAATCCAGAGACTGGACTTGTACATGGAGAAGCTCCTGTGCTGCTGGAGTCTGATAACGATGAGAATGCAATTATGACTATTTTTGGAGAAAGCAAAAGTAAACATGGTAACCTGCATGGGTTTGGTGCTGAGCAAGTCATATTAGTTCGTGATGATGCTACCAAAAAACAAATTATTGATCTTGTTGGTAAACAAGCTCTTGTTTTGACTATTGTTGAATGTAAGGGTCTTGAGTTTCAGGTATGGGCCTATATATTCAGTTTCATCTGTGTTCATTTTGCAAAATATTTTAACTGTAAAATGCGCTGTTTCAAATTGTCAAGTATACTCACTTCAGAGATATTTTGTAGGATGTGCTGTTGTACAACTTCTTTGGTTCGTCACCTTTAAGAAACAAATGGAGAGTTCTCTACGGCTACATGGAAGATAAAGATATTATAGCACACTCTGAGCAGATCTCTCATCCAGGTTTCGACAGAAGCAAGCATTATCTTCTCTGTTCAGAGCTGAAGCAACTCTATGTTGCAATCACACGCACTAAGCAAAGACTCTGGATATGTGAAAATACAGATGATTACTGTCGACCAATGTTTGACTACTGGAAGAAGTTGTGTATTGTAGAAGTTAGATCACTTGATTCTACCCTCATTCAGGCAATGCAGACAGGGAGCAGCAGTGATGATTGGAGGCTACGGGGAACCAAGGTTGGTGATCTTTGCTTGTTTGGTCTGGAAAGCCAATTTTAGTTACCATGCTATGCATTATGTTGCCTACTGAGTGATTTTTTGCATGTTCTTAATCTTGTGAAATTCATTTTTTTTGTCTCACAGTTGTTCTATGCACACAAATTCTTTGTTAGTCGGGTCACGACGCGTACCTACTTACAGTTTTTCTGTTCTTCTCTTTTACCATTGTTATTCCATCCACAAGTTCTCTCTCTTTTCCTTTTGTAGTTATTCAATGAGGGGCAATTCGAAATGGCTACTATGTGTTTCGAAAAGGCCGGTGATGCACACAGAGAGAAATGGGCTAGAGCTGCTGGACTTGTAGCGACCGCTGACCGTGTCATCTCAAAAAATTTGGAGTTGGGCAAGGCTTCATTGCAAACAGCATCAGAGATTTACGAGTCCATTGGCATGCATGAGAAAGCTGCTACTTGCTATATCAAATTAGGTGACTACAAAAAAGCAGGTCTGCTAACTCTCCATAGTTCCCAAGCTGTATCCATACTTTTGAGATCTCATCATTCCATATAACGTTTTACAAATGACAGTTTGCTCTTAAAGAGTTTCCATATAAGTAAATGTCATCAGATTTCAAAACATTTATTCGAAGTGAAATCCCTCCATAAATTGCAGACATGCTAATTTTTAGCTTTGATATGGATAATTTTTAGCTCTGTCTGACACTCTGACTAAACCATTGTGTTCCTTGCATTGCCATAGGTATGGTCTATACGCAAAAATGTGGTATTTCTAGATTTGAGGAAGCTGGTGACTGTTTTGCTAGGGCTGAATGCTGGTCGGAGGCAGCTGAAATGTTTTTGAAAGCTAAATGTTACACCAAGTGTTTCTCCATGTGCTCGAAAGGAAAACAATTATACAATCTGGGCTTGCAGTTTCTGCAACAGTTAGAGGAGGAACATTCACTTGAGAATTCAAAATCCTTGGAGATTTCTGCAATCAGAACGAAGTATCTGGATAATTGTGCTCAGCATTATTTTGAGCGTGGTGACATAGAGAATATGATGCCCTTTGTTAAAGCTTTCAGCTCTATGGATCATGTACGGGTGTTCCTAAATTCTAGAAATCTTATTGATGAACTGTTGAGTTTAGAGATGGAAATGGGTAATTTCCTAGATGCTGCAGGAATAGCAAAGCATAAAGGAGATGTCTTACTGGAGGTAGACATACTCGAGAAGGCAGATTTGTTTGAGGATGCAACACGGCTTCTCCTCCTTCATATCATTGTGGATTCCTTGTGGTCTTCAAATAGTAGAGGGTGGCCTCCCAAAAGATATGCAGAGAAGGCACAGTTTCTTGCAAAAGCCAAAGAGTTGGCAAAAAAGGTCTCTGAGTGCTTCTACTGCTTTGTTTGCGTGGAAGCTGATGCACTGTCAGATGTGAATAAGTCTCTTTCCAGTTTGAATTGCACTTTGCTTGAGGGCAGAAAATGTGCAAACTTGTTAGTTGAACTTGTTGCTTCCCGTTCGATCCTTGATGTTCATCTGCAGTCTCGAGCCTCTGGATACAAGATAGAATTAGGGCCAGGATCTGAAGATGAAAATAGCTGTAATGATATGCTGGCCTCTAACCAGATGTCACCCCAAACTCTGTTTTATGCCTGGAATCATTGGAAGTCGATCATAATCAAAGTACTATCTCATCTTTGCCACACCGATGGTCCAGAATTAAATGACTATGCAGTTGTGTATGAAGATCTTTGTGCCAAGTACTTCGGATTGAGAAAAGATGGTGAAGGTGACAGATATGTGGTGCTGAACATGAATGCAAGTTGGCTTTCCAACACTGGCAGGAATTCTTTGCAGCAAGACGGCAACAGATGTTTATTGGGTGCCTCCGAGTGTCATTCATGTGCTCAGTGTTTCTGGATGAATGAGCTGTCTTCTGTTGGTTTCAGTGTACTTAAGAAGTTGGAGTCAATTGTTCAAATTTCTCCAAAGCCGGCATCTTGGTATACCCTGGTGAGAACTATCCTTATCATGCATGAGATAGCAAAGTTTTTGGAAGGACCACAGTTCAGCATGCCAAAAGGTTCCATGAAGTTAAGAAGCTTTTTTGTTCTCTGTGGGCGTCGATTCTTTGAGCTAGTTTTTCTTGTGTGGAGAGATGGGACAAAGGGGAGCCTCTCGCATGTACTTGACTCACCAGCTGCATATGGATTGATTGCTGATTCTCTTAGTGCAAATCTTCGTCCAGCAAATAAAAAATTGACTTATGGGCATCTTGGGAGAACAACCATGCTTCTGCTTCATGGAGCACAATTGGATGAAGCGCTACTTTCAAGACTATTACAATACCTGGGCAATAATTCTGAGTGGGCAGGTTTTTTCCGATATTTCAAGAGATTTCTTGACAGTGGTCGTGATAGATCCTCCTTGATCTTCAACTTTAAGCTTGCTCTTGAGTTTACCTTAAGTGTAAAGTGGAAGGATGAACTAGACTACATATCCCCAGGATGCTATGTGGGTCTTATGGAGTGCCTTGGTTTCTTGGCTTCATCATGCTTATTAGTACAGAATGATTTTATGTGCTGCACGAAATCTCTGTTGGTCAATATGCTGGAGTGCCGTACCAGCAAGGCTTTCATTGACACCTGCCAGGTATCTAAGTCAAGCCCAGATTCTGATCTTCATGGTTTGGCACACTTATCAGGCCGTTTCATATACGAGACAATTATTACTATCTTGACGACCAAGCATATGCTCCAGGAATGGGTACATAAGACTTCATGTCCTTCCAGTACTTCATACAGAGCAGTCCTCCTGAGAATAGTTGTTACACTTTATCCTCTGATCCTTACTCTTTCTTTGGGGAAGTGCTATGAGGTCACACGTAACCTTGTGAGGAATGAAGTCTTCAAGGATTTACCTTTGGAGTTCTCTAAGAAGATTCAAGATGCTTTGAAAATGAGGTCTCGCACACCGAGCAACTTCATAAGAGTGCTTGCTGATGCACTTGCCTCAATCGGGGATCATATGGTAGTTATTGGCTCACCCAAAAGCCCAGTAATATGTCGAAACTTGAATGCCTATATGATAAGCAAGGAGGATTTGCATGATGTTCCGAAGATAATGGCTCTTCTGCGTCTTGAAGAACCAAGTTGTGTGAAGCAAGAGACTCCATTGCCAGAAAAATCTGATGGTAGCAAGCGTCCTGAAGAACCAAGTTCTGTAAAGCAAGAGCCTCCATTGCCAGAAAATTCTAATGGTAGCAAGTTCAAAAATGTTATTTCTGGAAACATTCCTGTGAATGTAGAGTTAGTAAAGATAGGAATCAGTTCGAGAAAGAAAAAATCAACCGATGTCCTTGTGCCTGTAGAGGTATTAAAGGTAGAGGGTTCGAGAAAGACAGATTCAACTGGTATCTTTGACACTCTCTGGAAGAAGCTTGATACTTTTCTACGCGATGAGGAAGGCCAGGTGAGTTTCATATGTTATAATAATGCTTATTTTGTTGTCTTCCAGTTTGTCCCATTGTTGGCAGGTGCCAAGTAATCCTAACAGCTAATTTCTGCAGAAAGATGCAAGGGTTGTCATTCAATTTCTTAGAGATGCCCTTCCATGGCTGGAAACAGGCGTTCTAGCATTGGTTGATAAAGAGCTTGATGAACACTATCTGGAAGAGATCAAGCACATCTGCAGTGAGTTCGAAAAACTTCCTGACAGGTAAGCAAGTGTTAATTTGGGGCCAACTTTATCTAGATTATTGTTGGGTTTAGTCCCACATCGGTTGTGGGGGGAGACATAACACGATTTATAAGGGCGGGGGTGTCCCCTCCTAACAGGCTAGTCTTTTGGGGGGAGAGGGCCCAAGGCCTGTCATAAGTCGGTGTTGCTCTCCGGTTGGGCCTGGTTGACGCATGTGGTCGGAAACGCTGGTGATAGCGGACCCGGGATTGCGTAACAATTATTATATGATGTATTGTAGTAATTGATAGGCATTTATGAGTAATAACATCATCTCTTTTCTGCATGATATGTACCACCTTTCTAGTCTAGTGCAAGGCGTGTCTTGTGAAAAATTTACCTTACCACTTGCGCGCGTGAAAATTCACAGGACGGACAAAAAAGCTGTGGATGATCTATACTCGAAGTGGGAAGGTGCTGGGAAGACAGTGCAGCAGGTCATCCGCCTTGTGATTGGTTCAGGGTCATGCACGGATGGTTGTCGCCAATGCCAGGATGAGAGGCGCGAGGGCAAAGACCCCAGGCTCTGCCTCCTGAAGTTGCCCACAGACTGCGTATTCAAAGCTTGCCCAGATGATGAGCGTGCTGGCACGGGAGAAGCTGCCTCGACTTCAACAAAGGCGGCGCAGAAGCAGAAGAGCAAGAAGAAATCCAAGAGGACGAAGAAGCCTGACAAGGGCCGTGGCAAGAAGTGAGCTGCTGTAGTTAGTTTCCCATCTGCAAGAAAATATTTGCGTGCACTGGGGAAGCTTGTATCGTAGAACCATTGGAAAGACAGCAGAAATGTGTTGCTTCGCGTCTGGCCAAGGAATGTAACTGTTGAACCGGCACAAGACAGTTGTACCCATGCATCACTATGAAGTTCCCCCTAAATTTTTTTTTTTTTGAGACAACCATGCGAAGCTTTATTAAATCGTCACAATATTTACAGGGACGGATGGTAAATTCCCGGGGTGCCCCAACCAGACATGTCGGCCACCACCGAGAGATAAAGCATGCTTCGCTAAGTTGTGAGCTTCATAATTTGAGCTCCTAAATTCATGACTAAAAGTACACGAATCAAAAAACGAGAAGTGTTCCAATATTTCATGTATAATGGCCCCGTAGCTTGACGAGTTATCCATCTTCAGATCTTCCACCACCACCTTGCAGTCTGAGGCTACTTGAATTCGCCTCTCATACAGGTCATCTGCTAAAGCCAGTGCTTCTCTGATGGCAAGTGCTTCCAGAGTCGATGGATCAATAATATGGTTGAACCGAAGCGTTGAAGCCCCCAAGAACATGCCGCTCCCATCTTTGCAAATAGCACCTACAGCCCCGAACCCATCGCTAGACACAGCAGCATCCACGTTCAACTTTGCATTTCCCTCCATAGGAGCCACCCAACTCTGGGACCGCGTTACAGCCGGACCACTAGTCCCCGAGGATCTCTTGTTGACAATCTGCAAGTCAGCCAAATATTTTGTGATGAATGTATGGACTGAGTGAGGGGACTGGAAGATATTTTCATGAGTAGCCTTCCTCCGTACCCCCCATAGAGCCCATAATGTGACCACCAGTTGATCAAATTGTTCTCTTGTCAACACTTCATGCATAAAAAACAGCCACTCCCTCGGATCATCCTCTCCCCGATCAATCATGTGAGCAACAAGTTCCTCCGGTGCTAGTGCCCAAACACTAGCTGCCATTGGGCAAGATATAAGAGCATGTTTCCACGTATCCACCGCTCCGCAGATCGCACAAGCATCTTCCCCCTAAATTATTTATGTTGAATGAGCGTGCTTACAAAAGTGTTGGGCCCTTAGTAGCCTCCTCTACGTTATGGCACCACTTTTGAATATGCACACCTGTTGTATTGCAGGCTGCCCCCTCCCCATATTTTTTCAAGGAATTGGCAGTTGACTGCAAAAACTCAAAACGGTGCCCGGGCTCAGCAAAAAATTCAGAAAAATACTACAAAAATTCAAAAAATTCCAATTTTTTTTTGTGGTGGTAGATAATTTGACGCGTGAGGTGCGCCCCAAAATTCAACTTATTTAGACATCTGAGAAGCTCTCGGCAAAAAAGACAAATTGGGTCAAAACAGTGAACATTTTTACAGACCCTGATTTTGTCTTTTTTGCCGAGAGCTATTCAGATGCTCAAATGAGTTGAATTTTGGGGCGCACCTCACGCGTCAAATTATCTACCACCACAAAAAAATTGGATTTTTTTGAATTTTTCTAGTATTTTTTTTGAATTTTTTTTCTAAGCGTGGGTGCAGATGAGCCCGGGTGCAGATTAGCCGCACTCCAGTTGACTGCCCGTATATTAAGAGGAACAAAAAGTTGTTACAAATTGCATACGCCGCCGGTGGCCAAGACATGATCATTGTCCAGGTAGCCAGCAGGCCCACAGGATAACCAACAACACAATTTAGATACATATTATGCACAATAGCCCAAGCCATGGCACGCCCTCATAGCTTGGTTTGGGATGGAAGACTGACTAGTCACAGAACAAAACGATGGTGAAACATGGCATAAATGCAGTGACACTCTAGTCAGGAATGGCACAGTTGTTGCTATAAAGTACGGTAGGAAAAAAAATTAAACACTGGCACCACGAGGCACTTGTTTATCCTGGCGCCATACGAATAACTTAGTCAACACTGTATTTATTTCAACAAAGAGAGCACTTGCCTAAGCTTTAGTAATTCTATTTCTCAGAACACTGGTATGGATAGAGAATATATGCATAAAAATTCATACTAAGAGCATCTCCAACAGCCGCGCTATAGCGCCGCGCGCAAAAAACCTGTTTCTTGGCAAGGCTCTTGGCATGTTTTATGCTACCGTCTCTTGCTGGCTCCAATGAGCAGCGCCAGAATACAGCAGCAGCAGCGCTCAAAGCAAGCAGCAGCAGCATGCACATAGCCAGGCCGGGCATTTTGCATATATGGATATATGGATATTTTGGACAAAAATGAACATGTAAAAATTTGACACAAACAAGTTGATGAATAAAAGTTCATGCCCACAAGTTCATCAAAACCATGCCCACAAGTTCATCCAACCAAGTTCAAATGCAAACTAAAAGTCAAGACATGAAGACACATCAATCTTCATCTTCCTCTTCTTCGTCTTCGTCCTCATCTTCCGAAGACGACTCTTCCGCCTTCGAAGATGAACCTTCCTCCCTATCCTCATCACGCACCGCATCATGTGAAGCTCCGACGGTGTTGGCAAGATCTTCAATGGAATCTTCATGGGAATGTGTGTGAGAAGCCATGGCGGCCGGAGGTGCACCCATACCTCCCATGAGAGAAGCAAAACTCATGCCTCCCATGGCGGCCATAGCGTCGGAGGGTGCTCCAAAGCCACCCATGCCTCCCATGACGGTCGGAGGTGCACCCATGCCTCCCATGGCGGCCATAGCGTCGGAAGGTGCTCCAAAGCCATCCATGCCTCCCATGGCGGCCGGAGGTGCACCCATGCCTCCCATGCCTCCAAAGCCACCAATGCCTCCCATGGCGCCCGGAGGTGCACCCATGCCTCCCATGCCTCCAAAGCCACCAATGCCTCCCATGGCGGCCGGAGGTGCACTCATGCCTCCCATGCCTCCAAAGGCACCCATGCCTCCCATGGCGCCGAGGCCATCGCCACCCATTGCACGAACCAAGGCTCTTTTTGGATCAAGACTTCTTGTTGGGCAAGATTGACATACTCCTTTGCGCCGCATTGAGGTTAGATGTGTCCATGAAGAACAAGTGCTTCTCCCATTCCAACAACTTAGCTCGCTCCTCGTTGCTCACTTTCCTCTCCTCCAAAGTCACCTTTCTCTCCTCGGCCGCCACCCTTCTCTCCTCGGCCGCCAACCTCCTCTCCTCGGCCACGGCATCTTGGGTCCTTGCCATTTTCCTCACCTCATTTGCTTGACCCTTGCCTTCACAATAGCTTCCATAGCATTTTGAGCTCATCATCTCCTTTCTTCTTCTTCTTGTCGGTTTTGTCTTTCTTGCACCCATCCGGTCGTTTTGGCTTCGAGTATGAAACCGAGTTGGGTGTGGGGCTTCTCTTGCCGTCATCACTTGATGCATCATCCTCCTCCTCATCATCATTCATCTCAATTGCTCGCTTCCGTTTGTTGCTCAAATGCAAATCCTCCAAACCATCACGCTTCTTCCATTTCTCATCATCCTTTAACAGTTCATAGCAATGAGGCAAGGTAAAGATCCGGCCTTTCTTGATCTTCCCCTTCTTGGTTGTCCTTGTCTCATTTTTGAACAAGTTTTGTGCAATGTTGAACTACAAGAAAAACAAAACAAGTTAGCACTTCGGTCACCAAAAACAAGTATGATGAACATATATGAGATGCCACATACTCGATCATCCTCATTTGTGCCACTTGGGTTAATCTTGTCCACCGACTTTTGCGCGGCCGCCCACTTTTGACAATCCGAGTTGATTGTCGACCATCGGGACCGAAGTGATCTCGAGCGGTAAATTCCACTCTTGTTGTGAGCATTATAGTATTCATCATTCGCCCCAATACGCGTCTCTACTTTGATCACCTCCAATGGATGGATCCTTGGAGACATGCAAATAAGTGTTGCATAGTAACTTGTCATCGGTGGTGGAGTAATTGCCCGCTCTTCCTCTCGGCGCCTCGACAATTCCCTCACCCTCCTCGTCCACCTCAAACTCATTGTCTTCGAAATGGACGTCATTGGTTTGAGACCAATGCGAATTGTTGGACCCAACACCCATAGTGGACATGTATGCATCATCGTTGAGACTACAATTTTTTTGAACAATGCAAATAAGCTATCTATATGTAAAATGATGATGCATTGAAAAAATAAGAAGAAAAAAATACTTGGAAATTTTTTCACCTTGGGGCATTTCGTCGAACACTTGGTGCTTGGCGGGCGGCGGCTCAACGAGTGAGCTCGCCGGCGCGCCGGTAGGCGCCGCGCCGTCGAACGCCCTGCAAGCTTTTTTCCTCGCCATGCCGGAGCCGTCCGCCGCCTTGTTCTTCTTTTGCGGATGTTTTGCCCTTCTTCGTCCGCGCCGCATTGGGTACTTTTTCGACGGTGCGGCGACGCCACCCGGCGCCGGCGCCGTAGTCATCGCGGCGGCAAGAAGAAGAGGTTGTTGCGAGGCCGACGCTTCGGCGGAGCTTCGGCGGCGGCGACGCCCGCCGCTGCGCTTAGGGTTTCGGCGGCGGCGGGGTCGCGGATGTCTGTGGGCGCCGTGTGCGCGTCCATGGCGGGGGCGGCGCCGGCGCCGCGCGCTGGGGTAGGACGAGGAGGAGAGAGCGCCGAGTGTGTGCTGCTGTAGCTGGCGCCCAAATACACCGCGGATAAGCGGTTTTGACCGTCGCCCAACCGGTATCGCAGCAGCGCCGTTTTTTGCGCGCCGCTGGAGCGAAGCGCAGCGCGTAGCGCAGCGCTAAAATGACATTTTTTGCAGCGCGGCGCTCGTTTAGCGCGGCTGTTGGAGATGCTCTAACTTTCCTACCGGCAATCCTCTAGCAGTGTTCTCTATTGGTAATGCCTCCCTGGCCCGTCCCTGCCTTCGTAAGCAGGTGGGGCGGTGTTGTTGTAGTTGCCGCTGCATTGGTAGCTGTCCATATGTACTACCATGCACTTCTCCTTTCAAAGTTAACCTGTCAAAGTTGGGACGCCTACGAGTACACTATCTGCCTATTTTACTGCATCTCACCCACTCATGGTATTTGGGGTCGTAAGGAACAGCCTGTCCATCTATAAATGGTTCTCCTGAAATGCAAGAGAAGGCATCAGATACACTCTCCTTACATATGGACAGGGATGAAAACTGAAGAAAGTGCACAAGCTCAAATAATCCAGGGAAGACATGGCAGGTTAAAATGTTGAAAGTGCCACCTCAAGGGGCTCAAAATGCCGGGACAAAATGACAAACACCTGATACGATAAATCATCTTGCACAAAGCACTTGATTTCACGATATAGGGGTATGGAAACTGCAGCCAAATATCATACCACTAGGAGGAAGATGTACTCCCTCCGTCCCATAATATAAGAAAGTTTTGACACTAATGTAGTGTCAAAAACAGTCTTATATTATGGGACGGAGGGAGTATATTTTAAACAAAAACTAGCAATTACAGAAGCGCTGTCAGATAGCTCTCATATCAATTTTGAGTGTGTACTGTGTTATATTCAGGTTTCATCAAAAGACAGAAGTTTGTGGTTGGTAGCCTGCCAAAAAGTTACAGGGGCCAACATAAGCTCCTATTTCATTGAAGAATAACAAAATTGTCACCAATAACCATTTCTGTCAGTTGAATAGATATCTTACATACTGGTGACATCCTTTACTATATGATGTAGGAATGAAGATACAGAGAGCAGTCTACACTCAAATACTAGAAAACTCTACATGATAACAACAATGAGATGTTCATCACTAAACAGTTAAATGCTTAACTATAATACAAATGGGTACAGAAGCAATTAGCAGCACAAATAAGATACCAATGATGAGTAAGAATACAATTCCTAAAAGCATGTGCTACAGGAATTTTTCTCAAAATTCCTAGATCTGGAACCTGCAACTGAGATAGTCATAACACAACATCATATAGTACGGTAGTACCACACAGAGTGGTAAATCTGTTACCTAGTGAGGGGAAAAAGCAACAACCATTTCAAATTATTATAGTGAATATTCAGTCAGATAGTACATGATCATTACCCCCATAGTCCTTATTTCTTACATCCACGTATGAATCAGGAAGAACCCAACGGACCTTAGGCAACTCTGAAAATAACAAATTAGTGGCATTTAAAAAAAGATCATTTGAAGTCACCTTCATAAAAAGATCACATACACGAATTTCATGTAACGATCAATATACCTCTGAGTTTGCCGGCGAGTTCGTCAGATAGTAGGGCACCAAAAGAAAAATAATGCCTAGTTGACACAGAGTAGATCTTCATCCTTGCTTCGTCTTCACTGGAACGACATAGGGATAGGGTAGGTTTGAGATACAGATATGTTATAAATAGTACATAAATGACTTTATCATACTTATCCAATCCTGATCCACTAACCCATCAAGGGTGAGGTGAGGGGGCAGCATACCTTCCGACGACCTGAGCGAGGGTCTTGATGTAGCCGTCGATGATCTCGTTACGGTGGATGTCGGGGTTGCTGGCGTCTCCTGCGGGGGCCTCCATGATGACCATCCAGTGCTCGTAGTCGCACCCGGGGATCGCCTCCTCGGGGGCACGGTTGCTGCAGTTCGAGGCTGAGTTCGCGGGCTGCGTCGCGAACCGCCTGACCGCTGCCCCGGGCGCCGGCGCCGGGGACGGGGCCAGCGCCGCCGGGAGGAAGGTCCCCGCAGAGGCGAGCGGGCGGAGGAAGCGAGAGGCGGCGGCCGGGAGGGATGAGAGCCTGGATAGGAGGAGCGCGCGCGACGCCGACGCCATGGTGGAAAACCCTAGCGTGTCCGTGGGGAAATGGGGTCGAGAGGGACGACGGGGTTTAGTAAGGGTTTAAGGAGAGCGTGCGCGATTTATAGAGGGGCCCGTGAGTCGTCTGACTCTCGTGTGTACTACCTCTCAGTGCGGCCTTTGGAGAGGCGATCGTCTCTTTTCTCCAAGCTGCCGCTCTCGTGCACCGACTTCCAACCCTTCCCAGTCCCCAGCTCCCAACGCTGCTCTGAAATCTCTCCTGCAGTCCGCCGCCGTGCTCTATAGGCTGGAGCTGCCGGCTTCACCGCGGACAGTCGGTCTTCCCCGCCGCCCACGCTCTTCTCTCTCCACCCTTAAACTTTGGGTGCACGCCATCTAGGTCCGCTTTGCAGTGTGCAAGGTTGAATTAGGTACCCTTTTTCATTACTTCTGATGACTGAAAATATTTAGAGCTTATCTTGTTCTGCTTCAGTGTCGGGAGTATGATGCAAGCTAAAAGAGTAGGTGATGATGATCTCGCAGAGACCTCGAAAAAGAATACATAGGCGGTGATGGAAGAGAGACACACTTGATTCCTTGGTTTCAGGTCTGCCGGCACTTCATTGTTTCCAATAAGGGAAAAGTCCCCCTCAACCTGAATCTGCTGAGGCCTATGGCGGCGGAACTTTTACGCTGCAAGCGCCGCCTCCGTATGCTTCCATAGGTCCAACCCCCGTGGCTACCTTTCTATGGTGCTGCAAGATGTCGTGTGCCACTCTGAGATGTGATGCAAGGCCTTGTTGCAAACCTCCGAATGCAACGTGCATCATGTTGCAAACTTCCAAGCACAACATGGCTCATATTGCAAAGAACTCGTCTTGCGAATCTCCGAGCGCAACATGTCTCATGTTGCAAACACTTGTCAGTTGGTAGACGCGGCCCATATCCAACAGTTGTCGCTCACTGGATCCAACGGCTTGTTGCCCGTCCGATCTTTGCAAAATACATGTCGGCCAACGCGTAGCGCAGTCATAACATCACTGCTGAAATTGATGGGTTTAGTGAGTGTATTTTATCGATGCATGCTACGTGTCGGCTGATTAAAGTGTGGATCGAATCGACCGCCTCCAGAGTCGTGGATCCCACGTGCGATAGCTGCCCAATCTAGACACGTTATTCATTCGCTATGGCCCGCTTATTTGCAACATGGGCCATGTTGCACTCGCCGGTTGCAACATAACCATGTTGCGCTCTGAAAAAGCATTTGTGGTCGTTCACCCTATTATCCGAACCCCTTTTGCAACATGACTCATGTTGCGCTTGGGAAAACATCGTTGGTCGTCCATCACCATGTTAGCTAACCCTCATTTGCAACATGAGCCATGTTGCGCATGCCGGTTGCAACATGACCCATGACACGCTCTGTATAGAATGTTTGCAACACTGGCGCGACCATGAACCAGTGGAACGGAGTAGGACCTTGCAGCACTAGCCTCCACTCTAGCACCTTTCGCAACTTCCTTGCACCAGCAATCCGCTAAAGCAACCTCCGGCAACGCTCCACGCGTAACCTATCTTGCAGCATCGATAACCGAGACAATTTCGCATCAGTGGCATCTACAACACTGGTTTGTCGGTGGAGCTTGCAACATGGTGCTAGAACATGTTACGGCAGTGGTGTCCCATGGTGGTACACGATACGAACATGCGCCGATGGTGATGGTTTGAACCGAGAAAAGGGAGACAGGGGAAGAACAAAACTGTTGGATGAGAGCTCGCATGGAGATAACGCGGGAAGGAGATAAATGGTGGTGGGCCCACATGAACACGTGTCACACGCGAGGCGGCGGACGATGCGGTGGAAATCGGTCTTTTGAGTGTTAGCATTTCCCTATTTTATCGGGCACTCGGTAAAAGCCCCCCTTTGTTGAGTGTGCCGGAAAAATGCTTGGCATACTTGGTGGTTTGCCTAGTGTTACACTCGTCAAACAAAAAAAATACTTGGCAAAGATTTTGCAACATGTACATTTCAACCGTGGCTAATGGTAGCTAGACTAACGTTTTGTCCAGTGTTTTAAGTTAAAAAAAACAATGGGATGCATGTGTGCCGTTGCATTCACAAGTCAACTTTTGATTTTTGAGTCTTTTAATACCTAAATATGATTTCTTTTGCTTGAATCTATAGCCCTATTTTATATATTTGTAGTTCAAATCGAAAATTATTCAACAAATATCTAGAAATACAATTAATGTCTTAAAAGTAGCAAATGGCTCCACAAAAATGCCAAATTTTGGTGCTAACAATGTAATGTAATATGTTAGGTGTGGGAAAAGCTACAGAAGCTTTAGATTTTAAAAATGAAGGTACTACACATGTACCTTAACTTGGTATTCAAGAAAATATAAATGAAAATTGGCGTAATGACAGGTGCTTCATCGTTTGACCTTGCCTCCTTTGATTCAAAGGATTTTCAAGGCAATTTTGGACGATTGGAATTCTAGGAGTTTTTCTATTTTGGTTATTTGGTTCATAGCATTGAATCCTATATGAATTTTTAGGAGCTCAGACCTCTTTGAAAGAATCCTTTGTTTTTCTGTGATGCAGCCAAACAAACCAAAATCCTATAGGATTGAGATGAGCATGACATTTCAACCTACGTTTCTTCTATTGTTGTGTTTTTAGAATCCAGAAAATATTTTCAACACTCAGTATACACCATTACATTCTCCATGTTAAAATTTGACATTTTTAGTTTTATTGCTATTTTAAGTCATTAAATGGACTTTTAAGCATTTAATGGATATAATCAAATTTGGACTGCATTACTAAGAGATTGAAACAGAAGAGTTGAAGCAGTCGACATCTTAAATTAACCAACAACGTGATGTGAACTAACAGCCAAACAATTTTTGACACACCAACATCAATGATCTACCGGTAGAAATAATGTGATGATACTAGTAGTAATTCGCAAGGACACTTCAAAACTCACATGCTCTCGTAGATCAGATAGCCACCCATGTTGACAATCTCACTACACCAAGTTTAAATCATCTTCAGTCCCAAATCCCCTAGAACATGAGGTGCAAAAATAAAAAGGAATTGGGTGCTTCAGGTGATCATCCTTAGTCCCCTCCATTGTGCAAGTAGCCAGTAGGCCTATAGGATAAGTCAACGATACAATTTTGGCCCAAACCAGGGAAATCCAAACAACCTATTTAGGTTTAGGATGAAGAAGACTAGTCACAGGGCAAATCGATGATGAAGTGATGAACCTGGTGTTAAATGTGTAAAGCCAGGATGCCAAACATCAACCATTGCAAAAACATGGGTTGGATCTCCTAGAACAAACCAAGAATCGCTACATCACCTTCATATAAATGCTGACACAGCTCTATTCACAAATCAATGGAGCCGAGGGGAAAGGGCAGAGACAACTAGTTGCTATACAGGAGGAAACATGCATTTGTTGAATACGAATGCACTTTTTTATTCCAAAATGCTCAAACGCCAAAAGGAGCTCCGACATAAGCCGCTTCCAGAACCTGAAGTCCAGATTCTGCTACAAATAATTGGAGCATCACAGGACATGCCAACCCATTTGTATACACACAGCTACATGACAGAAAGGTGATCCGATAGAACAAACACAAAGAAAGCATGTTGCTACAATTCGGTAACAAAAAACAAGTTCTGGATCCATGACAAAAAACAAAGTTCTGAGGAGACCCGTAGGGATAGATAACATATGCATATATAAAAGTTCACACTAACTTGAGAAGCTATTCTAGCAGTGTTCTCTATTGGTAATGCCTCCCTGGCCGCCCCTGCCCGCGCAGGCATGTGAGATCTGGGTGTAGGCACGTGGTAGTTACCGCTGCCTCGGTGGCTTGGATTACCTGTGGGGGAGACTGGTAACTTGGCTGAGCTAGCAATCTCGCCCTAGTACGCCTATGTGTTCTCCCTTCTCCTTTCAAAGTGGCGACGCCACTTGTGGCAGTTACATCCTCCGTGTCGATTCATAATGTCATTGTTTCTCACCCACTCCTCGTGATATTTGGGGTCGTAAGGAACAACTTTTCCATCTATAAATGGTTCTCCTGAAATACAAGAAAAGGCATACACCCAGATGTCTTTACCATATGGACACAGATGAAACCGAAAATAGTGCACAATCCTAAATTATCCAGGGAAGAGTAACACAACAGATTAAAACAAGTTAAAGCTGTCATCGCAAGGAGTCAAGTGGCGCAGAAGGCCAAAATAGAATGACAAAAACACTTGACCTATATACCAATATAAAAAGAGCGAGCTACGGAGATTCAACAAATCTCACTCGTTCAACCTCATCTATCCCCAATATTTAGCGTTAAACATGTTTAGCACTAAATATGTTTAGCACCCTTCTCTAATTAATATCATGCCTAATATGAACATGAGCATTAACCAAGAAATTATATCCTACATAATATTAACATACAATTTATATCTTGCGTAATACATATGTGCAATACAATCAGGGCCTGTCTAGGGCATATCTAGATGTGCTCCAGTTATTGCACATTTAAATGACTCAATCAAATTAGAAAGGAAGGGAAAAAAAAGACAAAACAAAATGCTTGCACTAATCTTAGCATAAAATCAATGACATATGACTTAGATGTGCGATACTTAAAGCACATCTAGATGTGCTTTAGCAAAACTGATACAATTAATATTGTGCCAAATATTGCACAATTACTAATTAATATGATAAGAACATACACAATCGAACCCCTCAAACCTTCCCCAAACCTCTAGGCGGACAATTCGGTCACTGCCCGGTCGATCACAACAGATAAAACAAGATAAAGCTGCCATCTCAAGGAGTCAACAGATTAAAACAAGTTAAAGTACAGACTGGTAAATCGTTACGGTAGCCATTTCGAAATACTTCGGTGAATGATACTTAGTCAGATAGGAAGCACATTGCCATTACCTCCGTACACCTTATTTTCGACATCCGGGTATGAATCAGGAAGAATCCAACGGACACTAGGCAACTCTGGAATTAATGATTTAGTGGCATGAGTTTAAAACAAGACCATTTGAAGCCACTTACTCCCTCCATTTTTATATACAAGGTCACTATAGAATATACATTTTGCATCTATACAAGGCCACCAACAGTAATCGAGGCAAAGTTAATGATATTTTCTCGTACTAACAACATGTTTAATACTAGCATGCATGCAGTCATAATGACAATTAGCTACTTCCTCCACTCAGTTTCTTTGCATGCATGCAGAGTATTAATGATCCCAGTAAACAAGAAGAAAAGTTGACTTGTAAAGGAGACATTAAATTTTACATTGGTACCTGTAATCCGAGTTTGTGGCCTTGTATACAAAAATGGAGGGAGTACATAAAAGACGCATACAAAGAATATCATGTAATGTCCAATACCATTGAGTTTTTTGGCGATTTCCTCGGATACTAGAGCTCCAAAAGCAAAATAATGCCGAGTTGACACAGAGTAGATCTTCATCCTTGCTTCGTCTTCACTGGAACATATGACAGATTTGAGATACGTACAGTCATACAAATATGTTATAAACAGTACATTAATGACTGAAACACATTGCATAATATTTGAGACAACCAAAACACCAAGGAGAACTCCGTTTCTGTCCTCGGAAGAATGTGCTGCTATGGCCGCAAGAGAAACAAAAATATTGCAAAATGGTAAAACTTTTAACAGATGTCTAATGAAATCTAGCAGTAAGCATGGCCGTCAAGTAAGAATCACCATCGGCATAAATGACAAAGGTGAGTTCTGAATGAAGATGTATACAAAGCATCATACAAAAGATAAAATGACACAAAACAGGTAACATACATTTTTCATACTTCTCTGATCCCTAGGCTGATGGGCTGGCCTATAGGCCAAATCACCGAACTGCTGCTGCTACATAAGGAAGCGAGTCATACACGGGAAAAGGGGGTCGAACAGAATAGAACTTGGCTTCGGCTAATTATGTGCTCTTCCCATTGTAAACTCTTATCTCTTTACAATCTCTATCTAGTGAGAGCTATATCCTGTACCCATGTACTGAGTTGATAGAAGTAGGTTCGTAACATGATCCATAACCCATCAAGGGTGAGGGGGGCATGCCATACCTTCCGACGACCTGAGCGAGGGTCTTGATGTAGCCGTCGATGATCTCGTCGCGGGGTACGTCGGGGTTGGCCTTGTCGCCTGGGGGCGCCACCATATGGATCTGCCAGTGCTCGAAGTCGCACCCGTCGTCGAGGGGGGTCCTGATCTCCGTGGGGGAGCGGTTGCTGCGGTTTGGGGACGGATTCGCGGGCTGCGTCGCGAACCTCCTGGCCGCCGCCCCGGGCGCCGGGGCCGGGGACGGGACCGGAACGGCCGGTAGGACGCTCCCCGCGGCCGCGAGCGGGCGGAGGAAGCGGGAGGCGGCGGTGGGGAGGGGCGAGAGCCTGGAGAGGAGGAGCGCGCGCGTCACCGACGCCATGGTGGAAAACCCTAGAGGGGAAATGGGTTGGAGATTGGCGAAGGGGTTTAAGGGTCTAGGGAGAGCGTGCGCGATTTATAGAGGGTGCACCCCCTTCTGGGCCCTTTTCATTAGTGCTGACTGCTCATGACTGAACACGTGGAGTTTATTTTTGCTCTGCTTCAGTGTTTGGTTTCAGGTCTGCCGGTGCCGACACTTAGAGCATAATTGATTTGATGCCAATATTTGGCAAAATCAAAAGTTGCCAAATGTTGGCAACTTTTTGTGAGATTGAGAAAAAAAATTGATAGCCAACCAATCACTAGCCAACATTTGGTATTTGTCAACTATTGGCATGCCAACTTTTGGCATTGAACCAACCATGTTCTTAATTTTTCTACTAGTAATGCTCTGTTACAACTCTCATTGAAGCACTCGCAATTGTTTTCAATCATGTTTTCTTAAATAGGGGAGTTACTTCAGGTTGTCAATTCGGACGAAAGAACCGATTGACAGCCCAAGAAGTATGGAGTGAACTCAGTAAAGAAGTGACTTCAGAATCTTCTAGAAATGTTCACCCCCAAAAAAGAAAGAATCTTCTAGAAATGTTGTCTCCCCTGCTTTGTCTGATGGGTGACATACACATGACATACAAGATACTATTAATTAGTTTTACGGCATTTGTCTTTACTTTAATAACGCCCCATACAAATGATAGAAATTAATATCTTGTGTCCCCTAAAAAAAATATCGTTTCTCACAAAAGAACACTTGTGTAGGCATACCGTGTTATTTGAATGCTCAGGCGTAGCCTTGTGATATAGGCTGCACGTCACAAGGTTTTTGACTTTCAGCAAGTGTTGTTAGAGCTTTCAATGATATATAAAAAAGGAAAAGGCCATGGTAGCTTGAACCTTGGTGCTGCTAGTCATTCTTCACTTATTTTACTTGTTTGCTTAAGATGGTTGTCAGTTTGTAAGCATTCTGTGTACTTTTCTTGATGTCTCATTTGTAGATCAAAGTGAGTCGCGACAGTGATGTTGCCACAGGTTTTTTTTGTTCCTTTTTTAGATTTATGTATGGTTATAGTTTCTTTGCACTTATCATTTCTTTTATCCTAGATAAAAACAAGCTTCTTTTCTGCCCCTACCAAGAATACTCATATTACTTGAATGTTGAAGCTAGTGCATTTTCCTAATTTATATAAGTTATATTTATCTGTTTCAGACGTAAATGTGGAAAGTAACAGGACTTATGATCTTTTCCTGACCCTAGAGGTTATGTACAGTGGGATTGCTTAGAGCAACTCCAATGGGGCGACTCATTTTGTCCGCATGCGTCCGTTTGGGTCGGCGAGGATAAAAGTGGAGGCTCAACGCGCCGACCCAAACGCAAATCGCGTCCGCATGGCGTCCGCGCCGGCCCAAAATTGCGTCAGGAATGCGTCGGCGCGGACGCGAAGCGTGTCTCCTCGGCGTCTGCCGCGTCCCCACCTGTAGGCCACCCAACCGCCACCGGTCGTCTTATTTATGACGACCACCAACAGCGGGCCCACTTGTCCGCCTCTGGAAGTTTCATTTTTTAAGCACGCGTGCGGCGGGAGGCTGGCCTCATCCACTTCTCCCGTCCACATCTGGCCCCCACCACTCCCTTGCTTCCTCGCCGGCGACAGAAAACCCTAGTGTCATGGGCATCTTCGGCAGCAACAATGGCAAGGGCAAGGGCAAGTGCACCCCCGGTGCCTCGTCCTACCGTGCTCCCCATCCCCCTCCTCCTCCGTCGGCGGCTCGTTTCCGCCCTGAACGCCGGCGCTTGCACACCCGATGCACCAAGCACGGTGGCACTGGGAGTACAGGCAGCCCCTCCCCTACCCCGACGTCACGCTGCCGCACCATTGGCACTTGGATCCGCAGCGGATCCCGGTGTCGGCGGTACCGCGGAGCCAGCGGGTGCACGACGACGAGGTGCGCCGGTGCCGCGTGCACCTACGCCGGAGCAGCGTCGGCTGCCTGAGTATGTTGTCGACTCTCTCAACTGGGAGGCTTGGTTCGCCCTCGAGTGTCGACGCCGTCCCGCCGGTGTTCCCACCACCGCCCCCGCAGGTACAGCCGGAGGACGAGGACGGGGAGACGGAGTACCAGGCTTCCCTCGAGGAGGCCCTGCAGCAGGCGCTGGAGGCTAGCCGCCTTGAGGAGGACGCGCGTTGGGATGGGTTGGAGCAAGCCCTCGCCCTATCGGCGGCGGGGGACTCCGTCCACACCCCGCTGTTCATGCCGCCACCGCCACCGCCACCATCGCCGCCCATCCAGCCCAAGCCGGAGCCGATGCGGAAGCGCTCCGCGTCTCCACCCACTTGGCCGGAGGAGGCCTACTCGTGGACGGGCGGTGCGCGAGTTGGTGGCGCCCCTAGTCCACCGCGCGACGCCGGGCAGAGGCCGCCCACCTCGAAGGCTGAAAGCGCCGGCTCCGCCGAGCGAGCCGACAGCGAGGAGCAGATGCGCTACGAGGCCATGCTCCAGTGCGACGCGGAGGCGCTCCGTACCAGGCGGCGTTCGGGTGGGCTGCCCTACTCCCGTCTTCATCGACCTCACCGGCGATGGCGACGGCGGCGTCGACGCCAAGGGCAAGGGCAAGGCCGACGACGTCTAGGGGCAGCGTGCGGGGCGGCAGAAGGCGGGCGCAGACTTTTTTTTAATGTTTTAGTTAATGTTTAATTATGTTTATTTCATGCAAGCATTTTTTTTTTTTGCATGCGGGCACATTTGGGTCAGCCTCCCCGTTGGTCGGTCAAGCCGACCCATTTCAGAATGCGGACGCGCACGTCCGCCTAGCCGACCCAAACGGACGAAAAGCGAACAGAGCGCGCGTCCGTTTGGGTCGCCCTGTTGGAGTTGCTCTTAGTTCCCCTCACAACTTCCTCTTCTCTTCTCCTGCAATTGCGTACACCAAAAGAATCTTTGTTTGGCCATCATGTCATGTTTAAAAGTTTAAGCATACATGTTTTCTCCGCCTTTGTCAACAAACCATGTTCTAGTGGTTGTGGTGATATTTTGGTGTTCATGTATGGGGTTGATGCAGTACCTCATTTGGAGCGTTGCAACGTTTGCACTGGAAAGCATAGACATAGGCTCTGTTTGGATGTATACACTCAAGCCACGGAATTGAAATGGGGTGTTTATCAGAATTTGCTTATCAGTAATACTACTATGTCTGTCAGAGTCAAAAATTTCTACATGTGAACTGATTCTGGACGATCGTACTTTCTCTTTTGTCTTGACCGAAATTGTAATGTTGTACCAACATTGGCCATACCCATATTCTGCATAAAATTTCCTCTGGACAATATGCTTCACTTGAATCAAAGAACTTCCTAGTTGCTTTACTTTCTAAACATGCTACCAGGATCTCGGAATCACGACCGCTACAGCTCCCTCATAACTGCAGGTCGCGCTACATGGCCTCTGTTTGTTGAAATCAGAATAGTTGAGAACAAAGTGGCTAACTGGTGCCTAACATGTGGGAATCTGACAAACAGTTCAGCAAAATACTGAAGAAAGCTCGTAAGTGACAACTCTAAGCCACAATCACTGGAGCAAAGTCACAGACAACTTTTCTTTTGATTTGAGGAGCAAGCCACCGACAACTTAAAGTGAAAAAAAAAACTCTGGGTCCATGCGGAAATAACTATTGGTTTCTACAGATGGAATGAATATGCATGCACTTAAAACGCAAAAAATGAGCTCCAAACACATTTGTACACTGACACAGATAGAATATAAAAGTGATTCGATAGATCACACAGAACATGTTGCTATTACAATACGGCAACAAATAACAAAGTTCTGGCTCCATACGATAGTCAGCATTGTATTTATTTCGACAAAGAGAAAAAAACAAATCACTTACCTAAGCTTGCAGTAGTTCTAGTTCTCAAAACACCATTATGGATAGAGAATATATGCATAAAAGTCCACGAGAACAACATAGGGCGACTCAAGCATAGCTCGTACTAACTTCCTAAACGGCCCTCTTCTACCAGTGTTCTCTACTGGTAGTTCCTCCCTGGCCCGTCCCTGCCCTCATAGGGAGGAGGGGCGGCGTTGTTGTAGTTACCGCCACCTTGGTAGCCTGGGTTACCACCTGGTTGGCCCTGGTAGTCTGGTGCACCACCACCATAGCTAGGCCCACCGCCTTGGTAGGGAGGAGGCTGGTTGCCACCTGCGAAAGGCGGCGGTGGGTTGCCTCCTGGCGCTCCACCCTGGTATCCAGGGTTGTTGCTATGGTAGGCTGGGCCTGGTCCATTGTGCATGTTGCCACCAGGATTACCCTGGTAACCTTGGTTGCCAGCTTGGTAGCCAGGGGCTGGGCCACCTCGGTATCCAGGGGGTGGTGGTGCATTTGGATAGTTTGGTCCACCTCCTGCAGCATAGCCTGCCTGTGGGTTTGGTGCATGGGGCTGGTAATTTGGTGGAGCACCTGAAGGCGGCGGCGGGCCCTGTGCACCGCGACTTGGAGGAGCAGCATCATGGGGTGGCATTTGGTTTGGAGGCCCACTCTGGTAGGCCTGTGTGTTCTCCCTTCTCCTTTCAAAGTTCCTCGACCTGTCAAAGTTGCGAGGCCTGTCATTGCGCCGGGATCTTTCATTGGCACGGGCATTGTTTCTCACCCACTCCTCATGGTATTTGGGGTCGTAAGGAACAGCTTGTCCATCTATAAATGGTTCTCCTGAAATACAAGAACAGGCATCAGATACACTCTCTTTACATATGGACACTGATGAAAACTGGAAAAAGTGCACAAGCTCAAATAATCCAGGGAAGAAACGGCAATGTTAAAAGCTGCCACCTCAAGGGGCTCAAATTGCCAGGACAGAATGACAAACACTTGATACTATAAATCGTCTTGCACAAAGCGCTCGACAGGCTAGATAGTCATACAGATTTGCATTTTTATCTTATAGGATATAACCCTAACCCTTGTCTTATACTGTACTAGGATATATAGTTCTAGGAGGACGATGCATACTTTAAACAAAAGCTGGAAACTACAAAAGCGCTATCATATAGCTCTCATATCAATTTTAAGTGTACTCCGTTATATTCAGGTTTCATCAGAAGACAGAAGTTTGTAGTTTGTACCGTTACCAAAAAGTTACAGGGGCCAACATAAGCTCATACTTCAATTAAAAATTAACGAAGTTGTCACCAAACACCATTTCTTTCAGTTGAAAAGATATTTTACATACTGGTTACATCCTTTACTATATACTGTAGGAATGAAGATACAGAGAGCAGTCAAGATTTAACTCAAATACTAGAAAACTCCACGATAACAACAATGAGGTGTTCATCACTAAACAGATAAATGCTTAGCTATAAATCAACGGGGTACAGAAGCAAATCGGCAGAACAAACAAGATAACAATGATGATCATTGATTAATAAATGGAAAAATATTCTGACAGGATAACAATATTAACCTTTTGAGTAACAATACAATTCCTAAAATGCACGTGCTACAGGAAATTACAACATCTAGGAAAAGTATTATATAGGGATTCTGAAAATTCCTAGATCTAGAACATGCAATTAAGATAATCATAACACAACATCATAGTAGCAGCACAGAGTGGTAAATCTATTACCTCGTCAGGGGAAAGAGCAACAGGCATTTAAAATTATTATAATGTGGTCAATATTCAGTCAGATAGTACATAATCATTACCTCCATAGTCCTTATTTCTGACATCCAGGTATGAATCAGGAAGAACCCAACGGACTTTAGGCAACTCTGAAAACAATAATTTAGGGGCATTTAACACAAGATCATTTTAAGTCACCTTCATAAAAAGATCACATACAAGACTTATCATGTAATGATCAATACCTTTGAGTTTGTAGGAGAGTTCCTCAGATACTAGGGCACCAAAAGCAAAATAATGCCTAGTTGACACAGAGTAGATCTTCATCCTTGCTTCGTCTTCACTGGAACGACATAGGATAGATTTGAGATACAGATATGTTATAAATAGCACATAGATGACTGAAAACATGTTTCATGTTAAGACTGGAGACAATTAAGACATAAAGAAGAATTATGTTCTATTCTCATCAAACCAATAAGTTGTTATGGTCCAGATGCAAACAAAATTACTAAGAAATGGTTAAACTGCAACAGATGTCCACCAACAAAGTTAATGAACTCACAGTTGTCTAGGTACCAAAAACAGATACTAAGCATGATCCCCAAGTAAGAATCACAAATCATAAATGTGAAAGCAGCATTTAAATGATAAAATTGCACAAAAATGAGATAGGAACAACAGACACATTATCACTTCTCCAATTCCGACTCATAACCCATGAAATCGATAAAAACACCCCCGTAAGTGAATCTACAAAATAACCAAATTTCAACGACCATCTACAATTGAGTCTCTGCACCCAGTAATTTCCGAACACCCTGAAGCATGTCAGTGCATCAGAACGATACCCAACCCACATAGACCATATAAATGAATCCCCACTCTTGTCATAACCATACTCCCATAGTCAATATTGCATATAAAAGACTAAGAACAACGAGCACGACCTCTCATACTGTGATCAGAGCATCAAACAGTCGTCTGTATTCAACTAACATAGCAATTTCAAACATCCATGCGGTCATTATTGCTGCATAATAAATTAAAAAAGCCCTGGTCAGGAACTGGTAATTTCAATCTCTGTACACACAAAGTGGAGGTTAGTATCACAACAGACGCTAGCACAACATCCACTACACCACCTTACCAACCCTCGCGATTCCCCACCCCGAATCCCCTCCGCCGAATCCAGATCCAAACATAAGCACCATAAAACTATGCTGACGTGATGAGCGCATCAGTGCGGGAGGGGGGTGTGGTACGGTGAGCCATACCTTCCGACGACCTGGGCGAGGGTCTTGATGTAGCCGTCGATGATCTCGTCGCGGGTGACGTCGGGGTTGGCGCCGTCGCCAGGGGGCGGCTCCATGACGACGAGCCAGTGCTCGAAGTCGCACCCGTCGAGGAGGATCGTCTCCTTGGGCGGGCGGTTGCTCCAGTTCGGGGACGAGTCCCGCAGCGACGAGTTCGCGGGCTGCGTCGCGAATCGCCTCGCCGCCGCCCAGGGCGCCGCGGCGGGGGACGGGACCAGCGCCGCCGGGAGGAGGCTCCCCGCGGCCGCGACCGGGCGGAGGAAGCGGGAGGCGGCGGCGTGGAGGGGCGAGGCCCTGGAGAGGAGGAGCGCGCGCGACGCCGACGCCATGGTGGAAAACCCTAGCGGGGAGGGGATTGGGGAAATGGGATGGGGAGTGACCACGGGGGTTTAAGGCTTCAGCGAGAGTGCGCGATTTATAGAGGGGCCCGTGTTTCGTTGCGGCCGCCGAAATATCTCCATTCACTGGGCTTGGGCTGTGAAGAGTGTGAGCTGTTGTGTTAGGAATATGGGCCTCCATGTGTAATGGGCCGCAAAAAATGCTCGATGCGATTCGATTTCGGCCTAGGATCTAAGCCTTTCACGTGTTTATGTGCCAATCAACAAATAACACAGCTTTGTCGTTACTCAAAAAAAAAAAAACACAGCTTTGTCTAAAAACAAACAGCTCTGGCACCATAGTCAGCAGTCAGCACTGTGTTTATTTCGATATAAAGTGAACAAACAATGAGCGCATACGAAAACATAGTCAACATTGTATTTATTTCGACAAAGTGGGAATACAATGAGCACTTAGCTAAGCTTCTGGTAATTCTAGTTCTCAAAACAGCATCACTAGGGATTGAGAATAGTATACATGCATAAAAGTCCATGAGAGCAACAAACGAGAGTACAAGACACGAGCAGAGCATGTACGAGTGTTCTCTATTGGTAATGCCTCCCCGGCCCGTCCCTGCCCTCATAGGTCGGTGGTGCGGCATTGTTGTAGTTGCCACTGCCCTCCTGGTAGCCTATGTTTTGGTATCCTTGTGCACCACCACCATAGCTAGGACCAACGCCGTGCATGTTGCCACCATGGTTACCAGCTTGGTACCCAGGAGTTGGGGCACCTTGGTATCCAGGGTGTGATGTGTTCTGATAGTTTGGTCCCCCTGCTGGAACATAGCCTGATTGTCGGTTTGCTGCATGGGGCTGGTAATTTGGTGGTGGCGGCCCCTGTGTAGGGCGCACTGGAGAAGCGTCGCGGGGTGGCATTTGGTTCTGCTCTTGGGATGGTGGTCGGGGAGACTCGTAACTTGGTGGAGCAGGCCTGCTTTGATATGTGTTCTCCCTTCTCTTGTCAAAGTTGCGGGGTCTGTCGCCGCGTTTGTGCCGGGGTTCATTAGCACGACGATTGTTAATCACCCATTCCTCATGGTATTTGGGATCGTAAGGAACAGCTTGCCCATCAATAAATGGTTCCCCTGAAATACAAGAAAAGGCATCAGATACACCCAGATATCTTTACCATGTGATGAAGATGAAAAATGAATATGTTGCACAATCTCAAATCATCCAGGGAAATGCAACAAGTTAAGATGTTAAAGCTGCCACCTCAAGGAGCTTAGAAGGCCAAGACAGAACGACAGACACTTGATATGTTAATAAGAGAGACAGCTTGCAGCCAAAAACGCATACCACTAGGAGGATTATATTATATTAAACAAACACTAGCAACTACAGAAACGCTCGGTGCCATATATAGCTCCCAATCAATTTGAAGTGGACTGTGTAATATTCATGTTTCATCACAAACAGAAGTTTGCGGTTGGTAACAGTGGCCAACATAACCTCCTAGTTACTTACCAGTAAATAAAGTTGTCACCAATCTTCATTTCTGTTATTGAATAGATATCATACATATTGGTGACATCCTTTACTACATATGGTAAAAATGAAGGTACGGAGAGCAGTGAAGAGTATACTCAAATACTAGAAAATTCCACATGATACCAATGATGAGATGTTCACCACTACAGTTTACTGCTAAGCTATAATGCAAAAGGCTACAGGAATTGCAGCACAAATAGGAAGGATACCAACAATGATCATTAATCAATAAATGGAAAAATAATCTGGAAGGTAAAGCATGTCTTAAGACTTTGAGTAAAAATACAATTCCTAAAAGCATGTGCTAGACGAAATTACATCCTAAAATAGAAATATTATATAGGGATTCTCAAAATTCCTAGGTCTGGAACATGCAATTAAGATAGATGCTCATAACACAACATAATAAATAGCAGCAGAGAGTGGTAAATCTATTAACTAATCAGGGTGTAAGCAGCAACCATTTCAAAATATTATAGTGGACAAGTAAGATAGGAAGAACATAATCATTACCTCCGTAGTCCTTGTTTCTGACATCCAGGTATGAATCAGGAAGGACCCAGCGGACCTTAGGCAACTCTGGAGATAATAATTTAGAGGCATGAGATTACACGAAGACCATGTGAAGTCACCTTCATAAAAAGATGCCATACCAAAAATTTCATGTAATGATCAATACCTTTAAGTTTATAGGAGAGTTCCTCAGAAACTAGGGCTCCAAAAGCAAAATAATGCCGAGTTGACACAGAGTAGATCTTCATCCTTGCTTCTTCTTCACTGGAACATAGGAAAGATTCAAGAGCAGATATGTTATGAAGCACAAAGATGACTTAAAACACATTTCATGTTAAGACTGGAGACAACCAAGACATCAAGGAGAACTCTGTTCTGTTCTCCTCAAAGCAATGAGTTATTATGGTTCAGAGAGGCAAACAAAATTACAAAGAAATGGTGAAACTGCAACAGAGTCCAAGGAAGTTAGTGCACTGATAGTTGTCTATGTACATACAAATAACCAATATTTTAAATAGCACGCTATTTCACCGTTATAACGCGGTTATAGCATATTTGGAAGGGAGACGTTACGTTTTGGCAAAATCGGACGCTACGATGCTAATCGCGTAATTAGCGCGCTACACACCGAAAATGCGCTTTGGTGGCCGAGCTACCTGCAGGCCGGTATCAGACCCGTCTGTGCTTCGTCGTGATCAGTGTCAAACCGGTATGCAGCTACTGTATTTGTAATAGAGGCCGTTGCACAGTGCCCGTATTTGCTAGAAAGTAAACACTGGCAGCTCATGTATACTAGCAGGCACAACAGTGCGTGCACAGCTGCCTGGCACAGTCACACGCGCACACTGACAGAGATGCATCTGCACGATATGGGATTGACCCGGTCAACATGCGCCATGGCAGCGAGCTGTTTGGGTCGATCGTTGGGCCACCCATTCTAGGCCGAAACACATGGCATGCACAGCCCACGAAAACTGCTCAATGCAGGAGAGTCCAGGCATCTTATTTTCCAATTTTAGTAATGTTCCATTTGCACTTTAGGGTGGTTTTTTTTTTCTTGCAGTTTTTGGCCATTAGTCGTGTACATTGGCAGAAACCAAAAATCTGCAAATTCAGTGGTAGACAAAGGGAAGGAAAACCCTTTCCTTGCCAAATCAGCCGAAGAACCAAAATAAGCCAAAACACAAAGAACCCTGCCATTTTCTCCCAGTGCACAGAGCTGCTCCCAAATGATTTTCTGACAACGACACTACAGATTTAGACAATCATATAGGTTTCTAAAATCCGGAAAGGATACTAGCGGTCTGAACCCACAAACACAGATACACGCACGATCTCATACATGCACTGTTAGTTTCAGACGGCAAACATCTGATTTTCCAGTCTGAAGTTTGATTTTCAAACATAGAAAACAAATAGGAATCGGTCATTGAAATCCGCTTTGGGCGTGTTGGTGCGTGTGTTCCTCCGGTGGAGAGGAAGAAGTCAAAAAAGAATTGCAGCAAAAATCAAACAGCAAATTTCTCGTTGGAACGAATAAGAGGAACAGACATAATTTGGCAGACTTGGTATAGTTTTTTTTACCCTGATTCCGCTTTCCCAAAGAATTCCAGGCCATCCATGGCGAATCGTTCCTCGCCCAGCTACCACACGAAGGAGATGAATGGTCTGACAAGGGAGAAAAAACTGAGCACCATGTTTTTTTAGACAAAACTGAGCACCACGTGGAGGTTAAGCTCCCTGAAGCGCCAGATGGGCCATTGAACCAGAAACTAATACACACCAGCCGAACAATTTACTGCCAGCTACATGTGCGGTTTTCAAACCAGCCCAGCAGGCACATGACATGCATGCGTAACCATGTGTACCCGAGGCCCACGTACAATGGGAGCACCCCAGCCCATGGCACCGGTGTATTTTAACTTAACGATCAGTGTATACACGCGAGAAAACAAGTCAACACTCATCACAACCCTATATTACACGGCGCAGATACCGGCCTGCAGGTAGCTCGGCCACCAAAACGCCTCTCTCGCTACACACGCTATAACGTTGTAACGTTGTAACGTTACAACGTGCAAACCATGCAAAACTGAAATAAGCACGGCCCAGCAGGCCCAGCGGGCCAAAACCAACCCACGGCCACTAGCTTTCTCACTCCTTTTATCAGATTCTCTCATGAGACCTAACCAGCAGGCCCAGGTGGCTGCCCCGGTGGCTGTTGATGTTAGAGACTCTTAAAACTATGGTTGTTGATGTTTGAGCCTTACTATTTTTATGTGCTGGATTTGGCCCTTATGCATATATTGCTTGCTCCCATGAAAAATTTAGTTGCTTAAATACTTTATTTCTAGATATATTTGTTTTTTTTTTGCAAATGCTATTTTGAAATATAGCACGCTATTAGCGCGCTATAACTTGTGTAGCATTTGGAGAAGGGCCACGCTATATTTTGTAGCGCGCTATTTAAAATATTGCAAATAACTGATACCAAGCATGGTCCTCAAGCCAGAATCACCATCCGCACAAATGATTGAGTGTGATTCTTGAAAGAACATGCATAGAAATCATCATGTAAATGACTAAATGACACAAAAACAGCTAGGTACACTTATCGCACTTCAACAACTCCGAGTCATAACACATCAAATCGATAAATCACCTCCATAAATAATAAATCTACAAAATAACCAAACTTCATCTACCAATCTTCAACCCAGTTCCTCGCCCGCTAATTTCCAAACACTTTCAAATATAGCTGTGCATCAAAATGAGACCTCACAACACAGATCGACAATATGAACTTGAGACTTCCAATTCTGTCATAGGAAGATTCACGTAGTCAATAACATCAAAATGAGACCTCACTAACACTGACCGACCAAATGGATTTTCCATTCTGTCATAACCAGACTGCCACAGTCAATAATGAACAAAATAGACTGGAACTACTAGCACAATCTCCTCTAATATGCTTATCAGAGAAACCTTGCTAGCAGAAACCGGTACTTTTCACTTCTCTGTACACACAAATTGGAGGCTATGCTCCAGAACCTCGAGGATGTGAGGCGTGCGTCAGCACGGGAGGGGAATGTGGTAGTGGTACTGGGATTCATACCTTCCGACGACCTGAGCGAGGGTCTTGATGTAGCTGTCGATGATCTCGTCGCGGGGGATGTCGGGGTTGGCGCCATCGCCTGGGGGTGGCTCCATGACGACGAGCCAGTGCTCGAAGTCGCACCCGTCGAGGAGGATCGTCTCCTTGGGCGGGCGGTTGCTCCAGTTCGGGGAAGAATCCCGCAGCGACGAGTGCGCGGGCTGCGTCGCGAACCGCCTGGCCGCCGCGGCCTGGGACGGGACCAGCGGCGCCGGGAGGAGGCTCCCCGCGGCGGCGAGCGGGCGGAGGGAGCGGGAGGCGGCGGCGGGGAGGGGCGAGAGCCGGGACAGAAGGAGCGCGCGCGACGCCGACGCCATGGTGCAAAACCAAAACCCTAGCGGAGGTGGGGAAATGGGGTGGTGAGAGAGTCGATGGGGTTTAAGGCTTAGCTGAGGGTGCCCGATTACAGTTAGCTAACGTATAGCCCAAGTCGTATCATAACCAAACCTGCTGTAATCTCGGTCGTTAGAGATCCATATTTTGGACGCGACGACCTAATATCGGCACATGTGAGGATCAGGAGCACAATGATGCACCGGAATACAAATTCTAAACCTTAGTTATTTCGCATGGTTCTCACAGATTTGACCTATAAGCCATGACTTCTTCGGCGACCGGTTTAATGAACTCGGCCGTGCTGCCATGGCTATTGATCTTGCCGCCCTCGGGCTGCAAAACTCCGACGTGAGGCTTGGCACCAGTGTCTTTGCGTTCGGCGGTCGGCCATGTTGTTGATCCCAGCTTTCGACAGGTGGCCACCATAAAGCTCGACCGCGACAACCACCTAATGTGGAAGACTTGGGTCTTCTATATCCTTGGCGCCCATCAATTGTTTGGCCCTATCGTCGCTCTATGCACCACCAAAATTGTCCCTAAGTCAGCTAAAGAAATGATCCGCTAGTAGCCAATGTCGTTCAATGGCAGAGCGAGCTCAATCGAAGAGCCCAGGTAACTCCTAATCGACGGTGCACCTAGGATCAACCCGTCCTTTCTACGCTTTCCTCGACGGAGGTACCATCACACACCCATGATGTGGCTAGATGGGGTCGAGAAAGTCGGTGATATTCATCCTCCATGGGGCCATATTCGGGCACTTCCTCTTCTGAATGGGGTTTTCTCCTCTTCATGCTCCTAGTAGCATGATGGTGTGGTCCGGGACGCAACGATTCGTCTGAATCAATGATGGAGGCCAATAATCATCTCCTCTTTAATATGTGTGTGTGTGTGTGTGTGTGTGTGTGTGTGTGTGTGTGTGTGTGTGTGTGTGCTGTCATGGCTGGGGACGGTGGGAAGGAGCGCGCGGTGGTTGCGGCTGGGGACGACAGGGAAAACGAGAAAGCGAAGATAAACTTTGCCGCAATCTGGCTGGAGTTCGGCGTGGGGTGCACTAGCGATGCCACGACGGTTGCGGCTGGGGACGACAGGGAAAACGAGAAAGCGAAGATAAACTTTGCCGCAATCTGGCTGGAGTTCGGCGTGGGGTGCACTAGCGATGCCACGACGGTTGCTGGGGAGGTCAGACTAGGTGGCGTCAGAGGGGAAGCGAAAGTTATAGGGAGAATTGATGTTGCCTGCTCAAATTTGAGCAAAAAAGAATTCTTCCAAGGCTTAAATCCTCAAAAAAGTTAACGAGTTATATGTTTGAGGATTTGGTTAGCTTGGGTTTATTATAACTTTGTCAGAGATGCCAGTATAAGGAGTTAAGGATTTTTAGGGTCTTGGTAGATGCCTTAACCTAACCATAGCATATACAAAGAGAGGAGCCGGCATCAGACGATTGATGCACCGGAATATACAAAACGAAACTGCTCCATGCACGATCCTTGTGCCCGACGTATGCACGACGGAAAATCCAGCGGCCGGTGCTCTTTCCATCAGACGCATGTCCGGCCAGATTTCATTCGTGTCAATCGTCTGTTTATGTCGTGTGTATAGCACGACTCTATACAAAATCCTAAAGCCTATGCCATTTCTCAGCGGAGTCATTTACTCATGGTTGCCAAAGTCCGATCGTCTGCTTTGTATACGTAACACCGGCCGGTTCACTGAAAAAAAGTCAGATCGTTTGCTGGGCCGTACAGCGTTGTCCTATTGATGCTTCGCGGTACTTATCAGTATGCTATCAGTGTCACGCCAAACCAAACCCCGGCTGCTTACGAGAATGAGATGTGGTCACGCCATTCTACTACGCCGCTGGGCGCTGACGGAAGAGGAAAACTCGTTAACAAAACAGGGGGCAGGTGAGGTCAAGCAGCTGGTCAGACTGGCCAGGTCGTTTCATTCAGTCTGTTGATCCCTTGCTCTCCTTTCCATCCGAGGTCTAGGGATATATATCCTCGTCCCGTCCGGTGACCTTCCCACACTCACACAGCCACACACACACCACGCTCCCGGCTTTGAGAGATCGATCGAAGCGACCAACAAGCTAGCCCGCTTGCATGGAAGGCTTGAAACCCATCGTCTTGGTTAACTCCCTCAAAACCGTCGAAAAGGCGGTGATCCTCTGGCACAGTAACTGGAGACGCCTTCGCCTCGTCCTCATCGGATTGTTTCTGCTCACCCTGGCGCTGACGACGGCGATGCTGAAGCTAGCCAGACAGCCCGTCAACCTGGATTCCGTGCGGCCCTTCTTCGAAATAGACGTCAACTCGACCACCACAGGGGTGGGAGCCGTGGCTGTTTCTATTGGAAAAAAAAATGAGACCAATTCAAGGGCTAACCCTCGTTAGCATTTTTTTTATAGGAGAAACTCCACGAGCACCACGCGTCCGAGCCAGGACTCGAACTCGGGTGGGCTGGCAGCAACCCCAACTGCCCAGCCAACGGGTCGACGCCCCGTCCTCTGGCCGTTCCTAAAGACGGGGCGGACGCCTCGCTCTCCTGGCAACCTAGATCCTTCGCACACGTAGACCTAGGGGAATTCTTCATCGTGTTATCAATGAGTCCGTAATCTTCCAGGTATTTCTATCCCTTTTTGGTTCACTTTATTTTTATTTTATGACTTGGGTAAAATCTTTTTTGGTGCATTTCCACATTTGTGTGTTCCAAGATGTTTTCTGTCATAGCATTAATTCAACCTTTCTAGGTTTTATGCTAAGTTTTGTTGCGTCTTTACAATAGTTAGATGGAAGTGCATGAGTTGATTTAAGTATTTGTTGGTAGACGCTCATTCAAATCATTTATATACATGGGCAATGTTGTATTTCATTATGAGAATCCGCATGGAAAATATTGTAGATAACGGGTCACGGAGGAAATTGAAGAGAATGTGCAGTCTCTTAATTGCCGGGATTGGCATGTTCTTCTACATATCAGCAGTTGTGGACTATCTTGACCTGGACGATCGCAAGTCCAGCTATTTCGAAGAACTCTTCGGATTCTTATACATGCTCACCATTGTTGTTGCTTCAAAAGAATACACATCTGGTTTGCTCTCTGCAGCCGACAAGGCATGTTTGCTCGCCGGGGAAAAGTTCTTGGAGATAATTGTGTTGGGTACAATGACTTTGGTCGTCCAGGACAGTTTGGATGATATCTACGTGGATGGAATGCATTTATTATATCGAAAGGAGCAAGAGGAGACATTTAGATATATTAAAACTGAGCACCCTCCCAGCCCTCTCAGGCCATTAGCACTTCTAGCCGTTGGATCGCCACTTTTAGTCGTTTTCGGCCGTCGGATCGCTGTTAGTAGCACCTAAATCTCGTACGCACGCGCTAACTCGCGCCTCAGGCCGCGCGAGGCTTTTTGGGCCGCTGCTCGGTGGTTTTTTCGCTGTCTCACGTTTAATTGGGCCTACCTCCGCACAAAGCCCATCTAGCACCATTGGATCTGCAGCACCCGCACAGCTCTCTGCCGATCACTCTAAAAAATGTTCTGTCGATCTCTCATCTCCCGAGTCCTCGACCTAGGTTTCGATGAGCCGCCGCCACGCCGCCGCCATCACCGACACGCCGTGAGACCGCGTCCTGGTGCGGCTTCTTAGCCCTTGTTCGCGCAGCGTCCTCGCTCCTCCTCCTCCGGTCCTCCTTCCTCCACATCCGATGGCGCCTCCTCCCTATTCGCCCACGGCCTCAGTACCTCGCCGTCGCCGTCCGGCTGCTGCGCCCACCGCATCCTTGCCCGGCACCTCGTGTAGCCATATCCCGAGCTCAAGACGCCACCGGTGCCGGCGCGACTTATAGCAGCCACGGCGGCTGGCCATGAGGAGGAGGAGGAAACCCTCGCCACGCAGTTCGGCGCTTGATGCTGCCATAGCCGTGGCCTCCGAGCCGAGCTCCTCATGTGGGACTGCGCTCAGATGGACCTTGCTGCCACCGTCTCTTTAGGGGAACAGGTACATGCTCATGATTTTTTTTATCCCCTCCTCTCCCCAATCCCTCTCCCAAAACTCACTTTCATTAGTGATTCAGCGTTGATCTGCAGTCGATATATATCAAAGGTGATTTTCTTCTAATAATTGTGCAGGTCTGTGAAGGAAAGGAAAAAAAAAAAGGAATAAGCTGCAGTAAAATTTTGGTGAAGAACTTTTTTGCCTTACCTTGTGAACATGTTGGTCCTCAGATTTTGTTTATTGATGATTTGTGGTTCATACATGTTTTCTATATTCGGTCACTTCATTTGTTCACATACTACTTGATGTTGCATGCTCTCAGTCAAATCACCACTTAGAGAAGAAGAGGCCGGTGCACGCGCTCATGGACCAGCTCGGCCTGCAGGACCCAGCCAATACCGTGTCAAGTGTTGGTGCGTGGTCGCATGGACACCATCGACACACATAGGAACGGTTTGGTTCAGCAGCTGCAAGCACATCCAGCAGGTGCGACCTCCATGCTCGGGTAACAACAATGACCAGCATGGTACAACCACATCCGCTTCTACTCACCTTGCCTCTGCCCCTTGCTACAGTTCCATGCTTTGATAATGCATTAATACAGCAATGCAGATAAAACAAATAGGAAAATTGACGTTGCTCTCCACACGGAAGCCTACAATCATGAACTTCTCCAGTTTTGCAAAGTTTGGAGATGATTGAAATCTGCATGCATAGAAGCATTTGAAGTAAATCAGGTTTGAATGGTAGGTACCATATGGTAGGAAATATGTTAGGTATGGTGGTCTTCGTGAGATGCATATTTCATCATAAGCTGCCCTGAAAGAAGTAATATGTAGTCTCAAGTAAGAGCTTACTCTTATGCAAGTAAAAGCTGGTCACAACATTCTAATTTGTGATGACCTGCAACAATATTCAAGAAAGAACTGCACTGCTGCCTATTCAATCAAACCAATCATTGTTACCTCTAAATGTTTACATTATATGACATTTTGTGTCTACACTGCAAATAAGGAAGAGTTCAGCATGATTGAGCATTTGAGCATATTAAAGAAGTCCAACTGAGGTGCTTATTTCATTCTTTTTTTTTTGGGTAATCATGAATTTCATCTTATGATCTGCACTAATAACAAATGCACCAGCTCAGATTTTATCCATCTACAGAACTAATAAAGTAAAGATAGCCTATTGTTGGGCAGAAATGTTAACATATTGGATTCTTATAGCATCATAGAGGGCTCCCCAAGCCATGATAGCATGCAGCGTCAAGGGCCTACAGTTTTTTCCTTCAGTTCTTGCAACAGCAAGGTCACTGTCTAAAACTATCTTTAATTTGTACATTTATTGGAAGAAAAATCTGAACTTACATCCCTGCTAAGCCTGATATGGTGTTCCTGCACAGTTTGTAGATCTTGATCAGTTTCGCATGTTTTGTTGATTTTTTCTTCAACATTATATAATGACCACATGCAGAATATAGATACAAGGTAATTTCTCTTTGTTATGTATTGCAAATTATTTTGTGTGATAAAGTAACCATTTGGAAAAATCAGAAGTGTACACGCTTGTCATAAAAAGATAACTACGAACCTTACATCTATGTTATCGGCAATGAAAGCAGTGGTTGAAGCTCATCTAGAACTGTGAAGTTTATCCTTGAGAAAAACTTGTGTCATCTGCCCAGTTGTTGTGGCGCTACTCATCCTTGTTTAGTTAGGCAACTAACCAATAATGTGTTGCTACTTGCTATGCACAAGATATATCCACTTTTGAAAAATGTGATGTTGCATTCTTGTAATCTGGTGTCTTCCTTTGGACTTGCATGATGTTGTAGTACCCTTAATTCTCTTATCTGTATTGTAGACCATTGCGAAATATATTATTCATGTTGCACTATTGCTCATGTGTTTAGAGTTTAGACAGAACATATGTGAACATGTTTAGTTGATGTGCTAAAATGTTTGTGTTGATAATAACTGCTTATATTCATCATATAAAATAAACACCATATGCCACTTGAATCCTAGCAGGGGAAGCTATACTCAGATGGAAACAATTCATGTGCCTCTTTACATAGATAGCCATTTCTATTAATTATATCAAATTGAGTGGTTTTAGTGGACAGTATTAGAACCAGATTAGCGGCACAGATCGATACAATTATTTACACATATCTCTTAGAGGTTTAAGATTTTTTTAGTCGAAGTTACTTGTGTGAGTTATTTGTTGTTAAAAGACTAATGTGATGGTACACTTGTATGTGTAGGGATGTATTTCTTTTTTTGCGGGAAATATGTGTACTGATGTAAAATTGCACCACACCCATGTAATACAGATATATGTGTACATGTACACTATACTAAATATCATACGGCCTTTTGTCTCCTAAGAGAAGCATTGCTATTTGTTAAGTATGGTGCGGAAATTCATGTTTATTTTCTTTTATTATTCAGTTGTTCAGTTTCGTAACAAATGTACATCAAAGCTTGATATCTAACCTAAGTTGAGTTTGTCTGTCCGATTTGCGTCTTGGTTATCATGTGAGACTGCTATTTTCTTCATTACGATCTGAAATACTGTTGAATTTCAATCTATTTTAGATTTTGGATTTTCCTAGGTTGTCTGATGACTTATTATCCTAGGATGAATAAATTAAAACCTTCATATTTCATCCCTATATATGAATACATAAGTGAAAATTACTACCATTTTATTGAAAAATAGACGGGCGCAGCAACGCGCGCCATCAATGATCTAGTCTGACTTAAGGAAGGGCACAGACGCTGAAATCTTCTTGATCTCCATCGCCCCAGCCTTGCTCACTCTCGTGCTGCAGGTATTCCAATGCTTCGTGATCTTGGCGTTTTACTGTGATGGCAGACTCCCAGAGGTAAGCAAGGCCTTGATGGTGTCACTCAACCATTTTTTTCTCTTGGGCAACAGGCAGGAGTTCTGCCTTCTCATTAAGAAGAACAGAATTGGCCAGATTGGCCCAAAACCGAGTGCGACTCAAGTTTCACGAGCAATTTCGCACGTTTTATTTACGTGTACCCTTGTCTGCTTCTATTTGCAGGAACAGCAGGGCGATGGCAACGATTCCATGGACGATGACGGGAGTGACCGCAGCTCGAGTGATGGAGGCAAAAAGACCAACTAAGCCGCGCGCGCGTGTGTGGCAGTCGTGACGGTTGTGGCGAAGGAATGGCATGGCCGAAAGGCCATTCTCCAGCTGTTTTGCTGAACCCACTGCTGCCACGCTAATACAGCTGCTAGCAGCGGCTGTAGTGTATCGTCTAGATGAAGAACGAATACTCTTCTTCAACTTGTTATTTCGGCAACATATGATTGTTGGTGTATACCCTTTCCTATAGTTTGAATTTTTAAACGAGTTGACTGGAGCATGAATTCAATAATAACAACTTCAGCAACTTAGTTTGTTGTTATTTTAAGCGCGATTGCTAAATCTCAATCGACTGAGACTTAACCAAGTCTTAGTCAATACTATATTCATGAGATCTTACATGAAAATTCGTACAATTTTTTTCTTTTACATTTTTTTATATGTTATGTCACTTGACCGAGGCTTGGTTAGGTACTGAGATCTAGCCACACCCTATTTTAAGGGAATATTTCACCTTCAGCAACTCAATGCAACAACCGTATGTTCGCACACAAACACGTCACCGTGTACCTCCAACGCCGAGGGTGATGCACCGCAGCTCACGTCGAAGAAGACCCGCCGGAAGCGCGGTACGCAAGACAATCCGGCGGGCGCTTTTGTAGACCCGAAACCCCACGCGCCCGGGAGGGACCCCGTCAGGGCGCGCGGTGGCTATGGGCTGCCCTAGGTCGGCCTGACCGCCCCTAGGGCCTCGAGGTTCGCCGCCCTGCAATGTAGAAGAACGAACGAAGAACGAGGAAGAAGAAGAACAAGAGAGAAGGTAAAAGTAAAGGTAAAAGTGGTAGATGATTTGTTCGATTGTGTGTTGTTCAATCGGCCGTCACCCCTTAGGTATATAAGAGGCGGCTGGACTTCCCGTGCAAGGAAAAGGCTTGGATTCACGTCCAAAACCCTAGCCAAATTCGGATTGGTTTTGCCCGAACTTTCCAAAACTGTTCGGTTTAAACTGGCTGCACCTTGCGGGTCTTTTTTGTGGTGGTAAACGATCTCGGATGGAAACGAGCCCAAAAGCAATCTTGACCGTTTCGACGAGACGAATAACTTTTATGTTGAACGTTTTTTGATCAGAGGTCATCTTGAGGGTCAAATTGGTCGCGCAAAACAGGCTATCCCTCGCGCTACCCATCAGACAGGGTGTCTGGTGGGGCGCGCCATTTTTTGCGTCCTGACAGGGCTGTATTCTGATGGCTCTAACTTTCGCATACGGACTCGGATTGGAACGATTTTTATATCAAAATCGATCGTTTCAACGAGACGAAGAACTTTTCTGTTGTAACTTTTTCCATCAGAGGCCATCTTGGTTAGGTTTCATGCCATTCTTTAATCAGGTGTCAACACGGGTATCTCCGAAATTGTCATATTTTTGCACTTGAGCTCCTTTTTGGTCCATCTTCATATTTATTTCGATCATCTTGACGAAGGCCATCAAATGGTGACATAAACTCATAATTTTAACCTCATTCCATTATAGACTCAAGCCACTCTTTCCGATCATGCCATTTTTGGCGTCGACACATGCCCCCTGTTTTTCGGCAAAGGTAGTATGCGAAAAATAACTTGTACCGTGTTGGTTCTAAGGACGATGTCAACACTCCATCGGCCACTTCGCATGTGCTTAGAGCGATAAATATATACCGGCCATTTATTTGAGGCGGATTCTTGATGCAAACTTGGGTGAAACCTTCTCAACTTCATTAAGAATCCCATAGATATGTATCTCAAGGTCATCCTCCAAACCATATTGCTCACCCTTTTGCTAGGATTTTGCAAATAATCAACAATAAACTTTCTTCAATCCTTACTTTTTGCCTGCATAAAAAATCATTAGTGGCCGAAGCAATGGTTCGATTCAGCCTTTCCTATGTTGACGAGACTAAGCATCGGCTATTGAATGAAATTCAATACACCATGATTAACATAGTAGCCGGATGCTTGTTGTGCCAACTCTTTTGAATTGTCATGCCTAGAAATATGAACAGTTTTAAAGCAACCAAGGTAAATTTTGCATCTAGGCATACCTCAAGATAAACTACAAGTGATTCGTCAAAACATTCATAACCCTTGGATATTTGTTGCACTACTCATAACGAATCACCAAAAAGCCTCAATATGTTTAGCACATATGGCAAAAGTTCCAAACCGAATAACATTGCATATTCGGCTTTGATTATTGTGCAATAAATATTTTAAGAGGCATGAGGCTTCACATAACAGCACCATATGGAGATATATAAACAACACCAACACCATGGCCATTGTTATGAATTCAACCATCAAACATAATCTCCATAGCACTAGAGAGACAAGGTTAATATCACTTAACATATACCTTGTCTCGGTTCCAATTGAACTAAGGACGATGTTAGAATTTCACACCGGCCATGATCGGATAGTTTCTTAGGACGATAGTTAATTATCGGCCATTATCATGAGGTCCATGTAGAATTCATCCATTAAAGCATGTATAGCCGAAATAAACAAATAAAATAGCAATAAAATATTTCAGCCCCTTTGTCTTAGCAACAAAAATGTAACTAACCAAATGTATAGTGATTTGGTAATACTCTGTCATGATATGGAAAATTATGTTGCATCCATGGGTCAAAATAAGTCCATGGAGGGTAACTGATCATACCTGTGGATGAATTCCATGGCAAAGGCATCAATGGCATTGTTGAAGAAAATGGATGATGTGCTAACCGAAGATTTTGATGTTGTGATGCGCTCCTTCGGCTTAATTGTTTGGGGCTTTCGTTATTTTCCTTCTTCACTTTTATTATACTTGTTGCAACAGAAGCATGCACATCATTTTTGTCTTGATTGATCTTCTTGGGAACCCATGCCATGTTCTTCTTTTTCAGCTCTTGTGCACTAAGATTTTGTAATTTCTTCTTTTGCCAATATGATAAGCCGAGTGGGCATCTCGGCTGTGATTCTGTTTTGACCAATGGCAATTCTTTCTTGGCCTTGTGCACTCTCAACTTCTTTTCTTCAGATTTGGCATTTTGACTCTCAATAATTGGTTGCTTCATCTCATTGCCTTTAGTAGCCAATGTCAACACTTCCATTGGCTCTTTTTCATTTGAGATCAAATCTGAAGTAGCACTCTTACGACCATCTCTTTTAACGCGGTAAACTTGTTTGACCACCTCTTTCCTCTTCCTTGAGCTCGGACCGATTCCTTATGATTGAAACGGTCTTTAACATGTGATTGTTCAGATGTTGATCTTCTTGGAGCTGCATAATATTGGTGAGATGGTCTAAAATAAGATGGAGAATGTGCCCTTGTATCATACCTGTCCCATGATGAATATGTATCTATATGAGCATAAGGAGGCACCTCGGCATTGGCATTGGCGGCCCAAAATAAGGATATGAATATGTTGCATTAAAATTTGCACTTTGCCAATACCGATCTTCATATTTGCGCCTTGGGGGTGATCTTGGTTTCTTTGCATGATTTGGCCGATAAGCATTCTTCTCTTCACTCTTCTTTTGATATTTATCCAACAGTTCGGCGAAGGTGATTTTTGATCTCTTATACTTGCGCTTATTTCGGCCTTTATTTTCTTTTGATTTGCTATCATCGATCATTGGACTTGCTTGCTGCCCCCAGTCCTTGGCATCTCTATTGTAGCCGATGGAATTCTCGCCCTCAAGATTATCTTCGTTCGCTCTTCAACAACTTCTTTACTTGAAAGCTTGATCCCATCACCGCAACTTTTACATTCTCTTTAAATGGATCGGCTTGAAGCAGCCGATGCAAAAACTTTTACCGTCGGGACCAATCGGAATAGACTGGTCATCTCTTGGTGTTTCAACAAACTTCAATCGTCCTTTTCAATGGCCGATTTAACTATTTGATGAAACATGTTGCAATCCTCAAAATTATGCTTGGACGAATCATGCAACTTACAATACATTCGTCCTTGGATTGATGGCTTAACATGGTGATCAAGAATTGTAATGTAATTATTTTTCAGCAACAAATCAAATATTTGATCACACATGCTTGAATTGAAGGTATACTTCTTGTTTTCTAGCCGATCTTGCTGTTTGAGCGGCTTTGGAGATAAGCAAGCGAATGGTTCAGATTTAGAATCTCCCCATTCGGCTATGCATTGTTTTTTCCACTCTATCTTGATGTCTTTGGATAAGATATTATATTAGCATCGGATTTCTCAAAAGAAATTAACCTTGGCTTTAAACTTCGAAATGAAAATATTTAGAACACACATGTCTCAATTGAGACCAAGTGCAAGCCAAGTAAGAAATAAGCAAAGCTACCCAACTAGATATGAACTTTAGATAAAGCAACGTGGAAAGCTTTGGCTGCAACAATAAGTCATCATCGGTCTTTATAGATTGTGCAATGGTTTGACCGATATGTTCCATAACAATTTTATTGCTAACAAGTAAATTACCCTTCTTCATTGGTCTTTCAAAATTACTTATGAGGATTTTTCTAATAGATGCATCAACAATAAAGTTCTGACCAAATCTGAAAATAGGTAAATTACTTGCTAAACATACCTCTTCAAATATGTTGGGAGAGCATGATGGTGGTGTGACTTGAACAATATCTTGCTTCGCCTTTGGATGACTCCCCAATGCCTCTTCATCATCTTTTTCTTGATTCCGTGCATCATTACCTTGAAGATCCATGTCACCGAACTTTGTTCGCTACTTGTTCTTGTCCTTGAGGCTTGTCAATTTCTATGGCACGGAACTCATAGGGCAGGAAGTAGGTTCCATTGACCTCGGAAAAATCAAGCATGACTGTCTTGCTATGCTTTCCATGCCCTTTCTCAATAATGATTGCTTCTTTGAATTTGATGGACTCGAATATATACTACTTGATTCGGTTTTTCAATAACCGAATTTTCTTTGTTACTGAATCAATAACTTTATCTTTTGAATTTGCAAGGCTTCTCGCTCTTGTCTAATTTTAGCCCACATCTCAGCTTGGCGAGCTTTAAACTTTTTCATCTCATTTTCCATCCACTCATCATGAGATTGCCCCCCAATACTTTGAGACTCTTTCGGCAATGAGGTGCCGAAACTTTGCAATTGTTTAGGTGGTACTTTGGATGGTATAGCATCTGGCATCGCATCATTTGCACAACTCTAGCTTTTACTGCAGCAAAATCATGAGGCTTCCGCCTTCTATTAGTTCTGTCGAATGGAGTTGCACAAATCCCAAGAGAATGTAAGCTTGTTTTCAACCACCCAGTCTGGATATGGTTGCCCCCCAATGCTTTTAGACTCTTTCGGCAATGAGATGTTGCCGAAATTTTGTAATTGTGTAGGGGGTACATGATATGCCACGGTAGTAGGTGAAGGCATTTGTGCTCCTGGAGAAGTTTCACTTATTCGGCCATGACCATGAAGGTGCGGAGCCGAATTATGGACATCAACTGTAGCATATGGTGCCCAAAAATTAGTAGCATTAGGTGTAACATATGATGTTTGAGGGTAATTGGCCGAATAATTAGTAGTAGCATGGCCAATTCCCCTATCCACCAGCATGTTTGGATTAACTTGTTGCAAATTAGTTGCCGATGAATAAAAAGATGAAACACTATGTTACATGCCATTGAAAGATCCTACATGGGGTATTTCAACTTGATTAACCAAACTCATCATGTTGTTCATCAGCATATAGATTTGTGGGGTTGCCGATGCATGGGAGTTGGGATACATATGTTGCATGTTGCTAAAATTATATGAAGTAGAATCATGGAGATTTTGTTGCATCGGCCCTTGCACATAATTAGATGCATGATTGATAAAGCTAGGGCTAGCCGATACATTATGCTCATTAGATGATCTAGCAACAACATATGCATTATTTGCATCTACATATGTGAATTAGGTATTCATATTACCTTTGTAGATTGCAAACCCTAGATGACGATCTCTTCAGTAGCAAGAACGGGCGGAGACCGTTCAAATCTTCGCTCCCAATGAGTCGCCAAAAGTGTGTTCGCACACAAACACGTCACGTGTACCTCCAACGCCGAGGGTGATGCACGCAGCTCACGTCGAAGGAGACCAGCCGGAAGCGATGCACGCAAGACAATCCGCGGGCGCTTTTTAGACCCGAACCCCACGCGCCGGGAGGGACCCGTCGTATGCGCGGTGGCTATGGGCTGCCCTAGGTCGGCCTGACCGCCCCTAGGGCCTCGAGGTTCGCCGCCTGCAATGAAGAAGAACGAGCGAAGAACGAGGAAGAAGAAGAACAAGAGAAGGTAAAAGTAAAGGTAAAAGTGGTAGATGATTTGTTCGATTGTGTGTTGTTCAATCGGCCGTCACCCCTTAGGTATATAAGAGGCGGCTGGACTTCCCGTGCAAGGAAAAGGCTTGGATTCACGTCCAAAACCCTAGCCAAATTCGGATTGGTTTTGCCCGAACTTTCCAAAACTGTTCGGTTTAAACTGGCTGCACCTTGCGGGTCTTTTTTGTGGTGGTAAACGATCTCGGATGGAAACGAGCCCAAAAGCAATCTTGACCGTTTCGACGAGACGAACAACTTTTATGTTGAACGTTTTTTGATCAGAGGTCATCTTGAGGGTCAAATTGGTCGCGCAAAACAGGCTATCCCTCGCGCTACCCATCAGACAGGGTGTCTGGTTTATATCAAAATCGATCGTTTCGACGAGACGAAGAACTTTTCTGTTGTAACTTTTTCCATCAGAGGCCATCTTGGTTAGGTTTCATGCCATTCTTTAATCAGGTGTCAACACGGGTATCTTCGAAATTGTCATATTTTTGCACTTGAGCTCCTTCTTGGTCCATCTTCATATTTATTTCGATCATCTTGACGAAGGCCATCAAATGGTGACATAAACTCATAATTTTAACCTCATTCCATTATAGACTCAAGCCACTCTTTCCGATCATGCCATTTTTGAGCGTCAACACCGTAACGGTGCGTGCGTTATGCCATAACGCGCCGTTGGCATTGCGAATGACTCACTCTACTGTAATCACAGCTCTCACTGCTTGCGAGAGTGTTCTAGCAGAACTGAGAAGGTCAGGCAGTTCCAGCTGCTTCAGCTGGGCCTCCGTTGCCCTCAGCCTCGGAATGACAACTTCAGAATCCTGTGCAGAAATCCTCTTCCACAGCTCACTCCAAGTAGGGCACAGATAACAGTACTCGTGAAACATGAGCCCTCTCGTCCACTCGCGGTGACGGCAGTAGGTGGCCAGATGGTCGGCGAGGGTAAACGGCCGCACTGAGGTTGGAAGCACTCCATTCCTGATGTCCTCTGACTGGCTCCGCGTCACCGTGCTCTCGAATGAGCCGTCACAAAGTGAGTACACCTCGACAGGATCCTCACCGGGCCTGGCGAAGTAGACAGAGTTGCCGCTGATTGAAGGCAGATCCCTGGATGAGACGGACAAGCACCGGTCGCGGCTGATGAACAGCGCCCGGTCGCCGAGGCTGGTCACCCGCACGAGCTCCCGCCGGTGGAGATCCACCCTGAAGAGCGTGCTCGTCACGGGGCCGAAAGTGTCGGGGACAACCCTGTGCAGGACGGCGACATGCATGGCTCCCATGGACTCCACAAGGTAGTAGAGGCAGCTCTCAGGGTCACCAAGCTCCTTTGGCACCTCGGCGACCACCGGATTGGCATGCGGATCATGAGGAACTGGATACACCTGCAGCAGCTGCCTCCCGGCTCGCGTCACGCCGTAGAGCCCGCCGTTGAACGGCAGAGTGTTGGAGAACTGGATATCAGTGTGGATGATCTTCCAGCCCTTGTCACCGGGCTGAGCGCAGATCACCAAGGGCATGTTGGGGAACCAGATCACGACGGCAATGGAGCTGGGGCCGGCGACGCACACGGTGGCGTTCATCCAGACGAACGAGTCCATGGCCATGGTGAACGACTCCTGCTTCCTGAGCACGCAGTGGAAGAAGGTGGCGAGGTGGGGCAGCTCGACGACGACGCGGGTGAAGGGGTGCACAACGCGGATGACGGCGGCGCGGGTGTCGAGCACGATTAGGAGGCCGTCAGTGAAGCCCACGATCCGGTGCCGCCGGAGCCCCGGCAGGGGGAGCCTGCGGACCCTGCTGGTGGCAGTGTGGAAGAAGGTGATCGCGGCGTCCTCGACCGGGCGGACGCCGTTGCCGTCGCAGAGCGCGACCCAGCCGCGCGGGTGGAAGCGGCGGTCAGCCAGCGTGGCGTCCCGCGGGCTGGCCGTCGACGAGCGCCAGTGCGAGCACACGAGGCGGAACCGCATGTACTCTGTCATGTCCTCGGCCAGCAACCGCTCGGCGATGAGGCTGGTGATGTCGGGGTGGAGCGACGTCCAGTCCGGCGCCTCCACCTCCGCCGCCGCCCGGCGCTTGCGAGGGAACGCGTCGGCATCTCTGTAGGCCCTGCGCTTGCCTCCCGGTAACGGCGGCCCCATACCCTCTTCCGCCTGTGCGCCGCCCCTCAGTCAACACTCCGCCGGCGGCCGGAGAAAAGAGAAAGAGAGGGACCTAGATCTCGCGATAGCTAATGGATTACCTCGCCCCAGGCACGGGTACTGCCCCCATGCCGCCCTGGAAATATATAGAGCCGCTACTAGGCACCGATCGGAGATGTCATCCTTCTCCGACTCCGACACGAATCCGGTGGTGCGAACTCCGAAGTTCGGAACTCAAAACGGAGAAAAAAAAATCGAGCGGCCGGCAACCGCTCCATCCTGTCCGATTCAGCCCTGGTGCGCGTGGGAGGTGGCGGGGCGGCCAGGAGGGGGTGCTCGTCGGCTTGCTGTCGCCGCCGTCACGTTGCCTTGGCCCTTGGGCTTGGGCTTGGCGAGCGGAGACAGTTAGGGCATCTCCAACCGTTGGCCCCCAAGGGGGCGTCTAAAAGCGCCGCCTAGGGGTGAGCCGGCGTAAAGAAAGGCCCTGGGGCGAGTAGTCGCCCAGCCGTCGGCCTCCAGGGCTGTCCCCAGGCGAGTGTTTTAAAAAAAAAAGCCGTTCGGCGAAGTTATGATAAAAGAGTAGTTAAATTTCGGCTAAACATGGCAAATTTCGGTGAAATTTGCGCATTTTCATTACATTAAGCTAATCTAAAAAAGAAAGGGGCTGAAGTCGTCGCCGCCGTCGCCGCCATCGTCGTCATCGTCGGCCTTCTCCTCCTTGACGCGGGCCTCCCGGCTGGACCCGGCGTCGCCATGGTGGACTGGCGGCGGCGGCGCGTCGTCGTCGTCGTCGCTGTCGCATAGGACGACGACCCCGTCTTCGTCGCGGCCGCGTCGGCGCTCCTCGAAGCGGCGCAGGGCGGCGCACTGGCGCTCCTTCGCCTTCTCCCGACGCGCCTTCTCCATCGTAATGGAGTCCTGGCGCGCCCATTCTAGGGTCGCGTCGTCGTCGTCGAACTCTGCCTTCACCGGCACCAGCCCTGGCTCCGTCTTCACCGACGCCAGCCCCGGCTCCGTCTTTGGCTTGACGAAGCGCGGAGGAGCCGACGAGGAGGAGCCGACGAGGAGGAGGCGCGCCGGCCGCCCTCGTTGATGACGATGCCGGCGCTGCGAGTGCGCCGGCCGAGCGGCGACTCCGCCGCGGGCTCGGCCTTGACACCGAGCAGGGCTGGAGTGCCGGAGGAGTGCAACGAGGGATCGGGAGGAGGAAGAGGAGGAGGAGGACCCAAACCGCCTTGGCGCCCATGCCCCGACGCGTCGGTGCTGCGTCGGGGGGTACGCCAGCGGCGGGTCGTTGTCGCCCTCGAGATGCGTGAGCACGCCCTCGAGTGTGCGGCGGGGACGCCCACCGTAGGCGGCGCCCGCTGTTTCGCTGCCGCCGCCGACCACCGCGCGCCGTTAGTGGGCGTCAATCGCGCTGCTTTGGCGGCGCTGAAAATCGCCGCCCGAGCCGCGTGGTTGTCGGGGCGATTGGGGAAGGCGTTAGGCGTCGGTGAGGGACGCGCGCGACGATCTCGACCTCCTCGGCGAAATGCCGCCACAGCGTTAAGCAGCGGGGAATGGGCACTCCGGCGCTGAGTCTCCACCCGATGGCGGTGCGCATGTCCGGCGGCGCCGGATGTTCGCCGAACAGAGCGAGACTCGATTCGCGGAGCGAACGGCGGCAACCGTTGCCGCCGCCTCGTCTCGAAACGTTCGCCATGACGACGCGGCGCTCGGGAGAAGAGAGAGAGGGGCGGGCGGCGGCGGCGGCGGGCGGGCTGGTGGGTACAGAGAGTGGAGTGGAGGCCGCCGGCTTTATAAGCGGGCAGCGCCCGTGTACGCGCGGCGAGGAGGAGGCGTCGCGCGCCGTCCGTGAAGCCCGCCGTGAAGGAATCAATGGCAAGGCTGACCGGCGGCAGCCTTGCCATTGATTCCCCGCGGGAACCGAGGCCGTTGGGGGGAGACGAGGCGCCGAGTCCCTGACGCGGCTGGCCCGCGACTTCTTCGCGCCAAAACAACTCGCCCCGGTGCCTCCGGGCGCCCCCAGCGTGCCGGGTTCGGGCTGGGTCCGCTGGCGCTGTTTTCGGCCCAAGCCGCAAAATCGGGCTCTGGGCACGATGGCGTTTTGGCGCGCCGTGCGAAAAAATCGCCTGGGGAGGCCTTCTTGGGGGTGCGGCTGGAGATGCACTTAGAACGGCGCGGTGTAGTGTGTCAGTGTTGGGTTTGAGGACGGAGCGTTGACCCGTTGGCTGGGCAGCTGAGGTTGCTGTCAGCCCACCCGAATTCAAGTCCTGGCTTGAACGTGTGGTGCTCGCGGAGTTTCTTCTAAAAATAATGCCAACAAGGGTTAGCCCTTGGGTTGGTCTTTTTTTTTGTCAGTGTTGGGTTTTTTCCTTTTTGATGAGGCAAGTTTTTTTTTGAGAAACAAGTGTGTCAGTGTGGGTGGAATAAGATTGGACAGAGTGGGCTGGAGGTGTAAAGGTACCCGTGTTGGGTCTTCTAGGCAAAACTGCGGCCCTTTTATACCCATTTATATGCACACCGTAACTCTTGCTTTGTCCGAAAATAAGCTAACCAGTGACAGGCACTTACACCTAACGAGAGAAATCCGTGTCTCAAAAGAAGAAAATTGAGAGAAATCTGGAACCACAAGTGGCTACCTAGACCTTTCTCAACCTTTCAAAAAAAATAAACCTAGACCCTTCTAAAAAAAAAGGGGGCTACCTAGACCTGAGATGATGAAACCCTATGGATGTATTGCCCCAAACCGGCCTCATTTTGTTTATGAGTTGATTGATCCCACGCCTGCCACATGAATTAGAGGACGGGTTGAGGAGGTATTTATTTCAAAAGATGTTTTGGTCATAATGAGTATTATCATTGTGTACTAGAAAAATCAGCGACTATTGGGCATGAAAATGATGATAGCAACCAAATTGCAAAGAGAATTCTGGCTACAAGGGAATGCTAGATCGTCTAATTTGGGACAGGAGGAAGCATCTTGGAAATCTTTGTGGAAAACACAAGTACCCGGCAAGATCAGAATGTTTTTACGAAGATTGGCCAAGCATTCTTTACCCACGAAAGATGTGCAATGTCATCGTAACATGTCAACAAAGAGTATATGTGGGCAATGTGGTATGACTAGTGGCGACACTACTAAACAAAATGTTCGGTGTCTAGGTGCATCTCGGCATTAGTTGATGATGAGTTGGCGGGCCAGATGATAGCAACCACTGAGCCAAGTGTGAAACAATGGCTATTTACTATGATGGATTCAGTGCCTCATGAAGCTTTCGTGCGGCTAGCAGTGACCTTATGGGCTACATGGTGGGCGAGAAGAAAGGTCATACGTGAATGGGTGCTTCAGAGCCCACTATCAATGAACATGTTTGTCTCAAACTTTATATCGGAGTTAGGAGACGTCACCAGGAAAGCCACCCCCAACAACAACCTATGATCAATCGTAGGCATGGACCTACACGCATGGCGGCAGCGGTAGGATACGCAAAAATTCATGTCGATGCTGGCCTGGCAAGATCTGGCATTGGAGGTTCAGCGACAGTTGTTTGTCGGGATTCATCTGAAAATTATATGGGTTCTTCTACACTGCGGATTCATAGCGTTCGAGATATGGCGATTCTTGAAGCTATTGCTCGTAGGGAAACTCTCTCATTTGGCTGATGATCTTCTTCCCCATGACATTGTGATTGCCACCGATTCGAAGCAATTTGCAAACGACATATGAAAGGATTGCCGCGGGATGCATGGCCAAATTATTGTTGAAATCATATTTCGAGCTTTGGAATTTAATTATAATTTTCTTTCTAAGGTCCAGTCAACAGATACAGAAGCCCATTTGCTTGCCAAGTTTTCTCATTTGTTATATCAAGGGCTTTATGTCTGGTTAGACCAACCCCACGATCCTACTTGTATCCCAAACACTGTCAACTTTGAGTAATAAAGCTTGGGCACTTCTCTAAAAAAACTTATGCCTAATGAGCCCACCCATCACGGAAGGGAGGGCTGCCTCCTAGCGCCTGTTTACTAATATTTTTGAAATGGAAATAAATTTTTATTTAATATTATAAAAATGTTAATCACTCGTTCAAAAAATATGCAAGCCGTGTAAAAAGGTTTGCCCAGCTTTAAAAAGGTAATTGATAGCACTTGATACAAATGTTCGGGACATATACAAATATGTCCATACAATGTAAAAATATACACGCATAATTCAAATAACATGTTTTGTACTATTCAATAAACATTATATGAGATATTTCAAACAAAATGTTTACAGTTCGGGAAAATACGTACGTGACCTTTAAAAAAAATGTTTATACAATGTGAAAAAATGTTCCCGTAGTATAAAAAAATGTTTATACAATGTGAAAAAAATGTTCCCGTAGTATAACAAAACTGTTTCGTACCATTCAAAGAAAATGTACATCACATTCTAAATATATATTCACACATTTTGAAGATGTGTGGCATTTCTAGAAAAAGTTTATACAACATGAAAAAAATATTGTGTATTAAAAAGGCTTGTACCATTAAATTTTTGTTCCTTAGATTTGAAAAAATGTTCACGAGTTTCAAAAATATGTATGTGATATTTTTCAAAAAAAAAAATTAACAACACAAAAAATGTTCACATAGTTTAAAAAATCATCATTCAAAAAGTGTTTCACTGCGTATTTGAAAAATGTTTAACACGTGCTTGAAGAAAAACATGTCTTTGAAAAATCTTAAACGTAAATTAAAATGTTTATACATATACCATTAATGTATAATGATAATCAAAAAATAGTAATTAAATTGTATATTTAAAAAATGGTAATCATGTATTTGCAAAAATGTTAAAAGCGTATAAAAAATGTAACTGATATATATAAAAAATGTACAATGTGTATGAGAAATGTAGCCATGTATTGAAAAAATTGGAAAACAAAGAAAACCATCGCAAATAGTGATAAAACTGAAAAAAAAACATAGAGAAGAAAGAACTCACGCCATAGCTGCAGTACTAGGCCAGCCCAGTAGCGCCACGCAAGAGGGGAGCTGGAGTTACGTCTCGCATCAGGCGAGAAATAGTCCTGCCGAACCCTTGCATGTCTTGAAAAAACTAACCCTTGATGCTTTAATAAACTTGCTAATACACAAAATGATAAATGCAGAAGCAAACGCGTCCACCTGCATCCCTATGTGCCAGAGTCGCCCCCACCATGATCTGCGCTTGTCACTCTTTGTCAATGGATTTTGTCCCCTACCCTTTTCTCTGTCCTTCGCATCTTGAGAGTCGCCCGAAGCGCCTCTCTCCCCTTCTTCCTCTAACGACATCGCTAGCAAACAAGGGTCAGGAGAGGTGGTGAGGCCTTTGTTGTGGATGTTACAGCTAGGTTTAGGAGTAGTATAGAGTTGCCCCCAATGGAGAATGTCATCATGTCTTACTCGACTGGTGTCGTGGCGTGTCTGTGAGCGACATCGGTTGGCGAGAGATTGTTCCTTCCTCCCAGCGACCCTGCTGGTAGGTGAACTAGGAGGGAAGTTTTTTCACCCTACCTCTCAATAAAGTCGCTGGAGTGGTGCATCCGGTGCAAAGCTTTCGCTCCCCTCTTAATCTAGGGAGGGTGAATGACTTTGTTGTCCATTCAAGTCTTGTGACCGCGCGGGTTGAAGCAGTGGTCGGCCAGCGTGGCGTCCCGCGGGCTCGCCGTCGACGCGCGCCATTGCGAGCACACGAGGCGGAAACACATGTACTCCGTCAGCAGTCGCTCGGCAATGAGGTTGGTAATGTCGGGGTGGAGCGACGTCCAGTCCGACACCTCCGCCCGGTGATTGCGAGGGAACACGTCGGCATCTCCGTAGGCCCTGCACTTGCCTCCCGGTAACGGTGCCCCCATACCCTCTTCCCCCTATGCGCCGCCCCATAGTCCACACTCCGTCGGCGGCCGGAGAAAAGAGAAAGAGAGTGACCTAGATCTCGCGAGAGCTAATGGATTACCTCGCCCCGGACACGGGTGCCCTCATGCATGCCGCCCTTGAAATATATATAGAGCATCTACTAGGCGCCGACACGAGATGCCATCCGTCTCCGACTCCGACACGAATTCGGTGGTTCGAACTCCCAAGTTTGGAACTCAAAACGGAGAGAAAATCGAGCGGCCGGCAACCGCTCCATCCTGTCGAATTCAGCCCTGGGCCCCTGGTGCGCGTGGGAGGTGGCGAGGAGGCCGGGAAGGGGTGCTCGCCGGCTCGCTGTCGCCACCACCACGTCGCCTTGGGCTTGGCCAGTGGAGACAGTTGAACGGCGCGGTGTAATGTGGCAGTGTTTTTTTTTCTTTTTGATGAGACAAGTTTTTTTCTTTTAAAACAATTTTGATGAGACAAGTTTTTTTGTTTTTTAGAACATTTTGATTAGACAATTCTTCTTGAGCAACTTGTGATGAGACAAGTGTGTCAGTGTTGGTGGAACAGGATTGGACAGAGTGGGCTGGAGGTGCAGAGGTACCCGTGTTGGGTCTTCAAGGCAAAACTGCGGCCCGTTTATGCCCATGTTTCGTACTAATCAAACAGCATTATACAAGATATTTCAAACAAAATGTTCACGGTTTTGAAAAATATGTACGTGACCTTTTTCAAAAATGTTTATACAATGTGAAAAATGTTCCCGTAGTATAACAAAATTTGCACCATTAAGAAATGTACATCATATTTTAAAGATCTATTCACGCATTTAAAAAATGTGTGGCATTTTCAAAAAAAGTTTATACAATGTAAAAATAATGTATTCAAAAAGGTTTGTACCATTCAAGAAAAAATGTCCTTACATTTGAAAAAATATTCACGCGTTTCAAAGATATGTTCGTGACATTTTAAAAATATTTGTACAACACAAAAAAATGTTCGCACAGTTTGAAGAAAATCATCATTAAAAAGTGTTCAATGTGTATTTGAAAAATGCTTAACATGCATTTGAAAAAAGTTCAAATACATGCCTTTGAAAAAATTGTATTTAAAAAATCATAAAGGTGCATAAAATGTTTATATGTATACCATAAATGTATAATGATAAGGAAAAAATAGACATTAAAACATATATTTAAGAAATGGTACTCATGTATTTCAAAAGGGGGAAATTTCTGTTTTTGCCACTCTAGATTTTGCCATTTTTTATTATGCCACTCTAGATTTTGCATTTCATTTTTGCCACTCTTAGTTTTTGACAATTATCACAATTGCCATTTTGTGGCAAAAGCAAAATAATTTTATTTCATTTTTACCACCGTTAGCTTTTGACAATTATCACAATTGCCACTTTGAAAGTTTGCTTTTGCCACGAGAATGGCAATTGTGATAATTGTCAAAAACTAGGAGTGAAAAAAGTGAAATGTCAAAATCTAGAGTGGCAAAAACAAAACTTTCCCTTTCAACAAAATGTTCACATAGTATGAAAAAAAAATCATCATTAACAAAATGTTTCAATACGCATTTTCAAGATGCGTAACATATACTTGAAAAAATGTTCAAAAACATGTCTTTGAAAAAAATGTATTTTAAAAAATTTAGACGTGCATATTTTTTATATGTATATAAATTTATAATGATAACGAAAATATAGACATTAAAATATATATTTAATAAATCGTAATCATGTATTTAATTTTTTTTAGAAATGTATTAAAAAATCTACTTATGTATAAAAAATGTACAATGTGTATGAAAAATGTAGCCATGTGTTGAAAAAATTGGAAAAGGGGAAAAGAAAAAAGAAAACCGTTGTAAATAGTGATAAAACTGCAAAGAAAACAATAGAGAAGAAATAACTCACACCACTCCTGCAGTACTAGGCTAGCCTAGTAACGCCACACGATAGGCGAGCCGGAGCTACGTCTCGCAATAGGAGAGAAATAGCCCTGCCGAATCCTTGTGTGTCTCGAAAAAACTAATCCTTGCTGCTTTAATAAACATGCTAATACAAAAATGATAGATGTAAACGTGGACGTGTCCACCTGCAATCCTACGTGCCAAAGTCGCCCCGCCATGATCTGCGCTCGTCACTCTTTGTCAATGGATTTTGTCCCCACACTTTTCTCTCTCCTGCGCATCTTGAAAGTCGCCCGAACCACCTCTCTCTCCTCTTCCTTTGACGACATCGCCATCAGACGGGGGGTGGGAGAGGTGGCAGGGCATTCATTGTGGATGTTAGGGCTAGGTTTAGGAGTAGTTTAGAGTTACCCAATGTGCAATGCCATCATGTCTTACTGGACTTGCGTCATGGCGTGTCGAAGTTCTACTGCGGTACCTGCGACCGACATCGGTTGGCGGCAGATTGTACCTTCCTCTCGGTGACCCTGCTGGTCAGTGAACTAGGAGGAAAGTTTTTTCACTCTACCTCTCAATAAAGTCGTTGGAGTGGTGCATCCGGCGCAACAAGCTTTTGCTCCCCTCTTTCTCTGGCGGAGGGTGAGTGACTTTGTTGTCCATTCATGTCTTGTGTCCCTTGGGACTTGGAAGGTGCATTGGATGTTGATTGGTCAATCTTCTTCCAACACATCAACCTCGGCCATCGAAACTTTTTACGAGCCCTGTCCAACGTCCATGGTGAGTCCCTCGTTCCTTCTCCGGATGATGGAATGTTTCTGGAGTTGGTGGCAAAAGCAGCTCTAGCGAGGTCCGTAATAGGATTGCATTGTGTCTTATCTCTTATCTTCGGGCTCTTGCTTGCAGAAAGGGAGGACATGGTTGAAATTTGTGTTTCTTTTTTTTTTGAATGTTCACCGGGGGGGAGAGTTTCCCCCACCTGAATATATTGACGATGATCAGGGGATAACCCCAAGGTAGTGTCTCTTTTACAGATGCCCCGAGAATACAGAGAGAGAGAGGGGAGAGAGAAAGGACGATAGGCTAATCTATCCTGAGAGGGCCTGTAGCCAGTTTTCAACGTGCACCCGCCGGCTCTCGGGGAGCCGATCGCGCCACAGAACGGCGTCCTCTCGGCAGCATCCAAGCATCCGCCGTAGAGACGGTTGCTGCCTCTAGAAGACCATGGAGTTCCTGTGTTTCCAGAGATGCCAACAGCACAGAAGAGCGAACTCCACCGCCGATCCGGTCACCACACCCACCGCGGCGGCAAGGCGCTGCAGCCTGCACACCTTGACCCCGTCGGCGTTAACGCCGAGCTCATTCCAGAAGGCCCTCGCGAATGGGCAGGCGAACAACATGTGATCGGCCGTCTCCAAGGGTGCAACGCATAACGGGCAGCCGACGTCCGCCGCGTCGACGATGCACTTGCGCAGAAGGACATCTCTAGTGTGTATGCGTCTCTGGACCAGCAACCAGCTGAATAACTGCACGCAAGAAGGGACTTGCGCACCCCAGATCATGTCCGCGAAGCCCGCCCTCACCCCGCCAAACCGCAGCAGCCTGTAGGCGGCGCTCGACGACAGAGCATCGCGGGGCGCTGCAGCATGCCGCAGTTTCCTCGTGTCCTCCCCCGCGGCGGGGGGAGCAGCCTCCAGGAGGGCCCACACGGCCTGCAGCTCACCAGCGCCCGCCCGGGTCAGCCTGGGGACCAGACTGCCGGCCAGGCCACGCCGGCGCACCTGCCAGACGGTCGCCTCGGCGTCCGTGGCGTGGGAGAAGAGGGCGGGGTACGCCACCGCCACAGGCCCGCAGGGGAGCCAGGAGTCCCACCAGAAAGAGCAGGTCCGGTCGTCTCCGACCACCACCCTGGACATCGTGCGGTAGAGCGGGAGCAGTTTTGCAACCGAGGCACGGTGCTCTCCATGTGCCAGCTCGCTTCGGCTGAGGATAGAACGCCCGCCCGCGCTGCTCCAAACCCAGGCAGCCCAGCGCGACCGAGGCATTGAGTGTAGTCGATGAAGCATCTTCAGGAGGAGGCAGGCGTTTTGGGTGGCGAGGTCGCGAACACCGAGGCCACCTTCGCTTTTTGCCCTGCACACTCGTTCCCAAGCGATCAAGCATTGGGCCCCCGAAGCCCGCTCAGCCACGTTCCAGAGGAAAGAGCGTCGCAGGGCGTCCATGGCGTGGACCACCAAGGGAGGAAGAAGCAGCGCGCCCATTGCATACGTTGGGAGCGCATCCAGGACTGCGTTGATGAGGACCAGGCGGCCGATCGGCGAAAGAAGGCGGGCCGCCCACCCGGCCAGGTAGATGTCCACCTTCGCGAGCATGGGTAGGAAGTCCGCGAACCGCAGCTTCTCCCAGGACAGCGGGAGCCCCAGGTAAGTCTGCGGGAACGCGCCCGTGGCGCAGCCGAGCGCGGTCACCACCTGTTCCAGCAGCTCACCCTCAGTGTCTAGCGGAACCAGCGTGCTCTTGGAAAAGTTGATAACCAGCCCTGTAGCATCGGCGAACTGGTCGAGGATCCGTCGCAGGCGGGCTGCCCCGTCCGCGCACGCACGCATGATGATAAGCGTATCATCGGCGTACTGGAGCACGACTGCGGGCGCGTCCGGCAGCAGGGGATGACGCATGACATCATCTTGACGAATGAGCTGCTGGAGGACGTTGGCGACGATGAGGAAGAGGTAGGGGGAGATGGGGTCCCCCTGCCGGAGCCCGCACCTCACCTGGAACCATTGCCCCGGCACGCTGTTGAGCAGAACGGCCGAGTGCGAAGAGTGGAAGAGGGCATCAATCCAGTCGCACCACTTGGCCGGGAACCCCCGCACCTCCATGATCGCGCGCAAGCTAGCAGATTGAGTCGAAAGCTTTGGCGAAGTCGAGCTTAAGGACCATCGTGGGCGCCGCCCGCCGATGGCAGCACTACACGAGCTCGGTTGCATAGACGAAGTTTTCGGAGATGCTTCGCCCCCGCACGAACCCCGACTGGTCTTCGTCGATCAAGGTGGGAATCTGCTGTTGCAGCCTCGACGTGAGTCCTCTACACAGGATCTTCACGTTGCCGTTTTGCAGCGATACCGGGTGAAAGGAGGCAGGCGTCGGCACCCCCCTCCCCTTGGGGAGCAGGGCGACATAGGCGCGGTTGATCCCGTCCAGCCTAGCTGATCCGGCGTGGAACTCATCGAAGAGCCGCAGGAGATCCCCGACCACCGCCCCCGCGCCGCCTGATAGAAAGCGGGGCCGAGGCCGTCGGGACCCGGGGCGCTCGAGCGATCGAGCTTGTCGACCGCCGCCCTGATCTCGTCTAGCCCAAATTGGGCCACCAGCTTCGCGCCATCCACCTGAGGCGCCTGGGCGTAGAGGCCCGCCAGGTCGAACCGCCAGACAGCAGTCTTGGGCCGGCCCAGCAGCGCCGCAAAGTAGGCCAGGAGTGCAGCGGCCTTCCCTGCATGATCCACCACCCGCACCCCTTCGACTTCCAACACACTGACGGAGTTGCGACAGCGACGCTGCGAAGCCGAGGCGTGAAAGAACCTGGTGTTCTCGTCACCCTCGCAGACCGCCCGACGTTTCCCTCGTTGGCGCCAATGCGCGCACTGGCGCTTGATCGACGCGGCAAGGGCTAGCCGCGCGTCACACCTCAGCGTAGCCTCGCCTGCGGAGAGAGAACGAACTTCTTCCAGAAAGTCAAATAGATCAATCAAGAATCTGCAATCATTATCAAAGGTGGGAATGTACCGGTGCTACCTTTTCCAAACCTTGGCCGCGGACCTGAAAGCTTTTTTTCTGGCCGCGAGCACACCAGCCGCGCCCGTACCTCGGACCGAACCAGACCAAGAAGGAAGAACGGTAGGGAGGAAGGTGGGATTTTGGAGCCACGCATTTTCAAAGAAGAATCTGGAGGGAACCGGAATTTTGGTGGAGGCCGTGACCAGGAGAGGGACGTGATCAGAGGTGGTACGAGGGAGCGACGCAAGGGTCGTGTCCGGGAAACAAACGTCCCAAGCGTCATCAAAGAAAGCGCGGTCAAGCCTAGCAAGAATGGGGGTAGTCTGCCTATTCGTCCAGGTGAAGAGGCGATCGGAGAGGTGAATTTCATGGAGGGCCAAGCTGTTGATCAGCGAGTTGAAACGGGAAGCACGTGCCGGGTCATAGTTTCCCCCGCTCTTCTCACTTGGATGGCGGATGAGGTTGAAATCACCCACAACGAGCCACGCCCCCAACACGGAAGGGGGGACATCCAGCATATCATCGATGAACTCTCTGGTGAGCGCGTGATCGGAGGGTGCATAGACGTTAGTTAGGCAGATGACGGCACCGGAGGAAACACACGCCAGCTTAACTGTGACCGAAAAACGGGATTCGAAGGAGGAGAGCAGGGTATAGGACGAAGGGTCCCAAGCCGTGACTATACCGCCACGCGTCCCGTCCGAGTCTTTGGTCACGAACGCCGAGAGCCGGCTAGGAAGGAAAGTGACTGCCTTGAGCGCAGCCAACAGAGCCAGATTGGACTCTTGGAGGCAGACTAGAGCGGGATCAGAAGCACACAGAGAGTTCTTCACTACATCACACTTGTCCTTGGCACCCAGACCCTGGACATTCTAGGACACCACTCGGATAGATCGGACACCGATACTACCCATTACAACGAGGAACACCAGAACGGACAAAGAGAACTAGAGAGAGGGTACAGCGCAAGACACAGATGCACCGCCCGACACGGGGGTCGCTACATAGACTAGGGGGGGACACACACGCACCCGCGCACGGGCGAAGGCCAGGGATGAAGCTAGTCATCAGAACCAGCAGGCACCGGGGCAACAGGAATGGAAGCAGCCGCACGAAGATTGGACACAGGCTTCATGCCCATAGGAGCGATCACCTCGTCCAGGAGTTTGTCCTTCAACACTTTGGACTTGAGCCTGGGGGAGCAGCCGGAGAGCGCGTCCTTGAGAGCGCGCAGCTTGATGGCCTTGGCCTCTATGCTCTCCCAAGTAGGGGCCTCCTTCCCAGCTAAACGGGCGCTGCGCCGCTGCTCCTCAGCGACGGCCATGCCGGCCGCGGGCACCGCGGCACCCTCAGGCGGTGCAGCGTCGGGGAGCTCAGAGAGGGACACAGCAGAGGGGGACCCCTCCGTGTCCGAAAAAAGGGGGGAGCCAGATAAGGGGGACACGCCCCTCGACGGCGAGCCGACGTCGCACGCCCACGCCGGCACAAGTTCCATGGCCGGCAGAGGCGGGGCCCCAAGGATGCGGAGCACTGACGCAAGCTGACGCCCGCCCCCCCTCGCCCGTCCGCGGCCGGGAGCAGGGGCGTGACCGCCGCCGCGCCCGCGACCAAGAGGACGCCCATGCAGGACGGGCAGGTTGTGGGCGAACGGTGGCGGCGGCCCATGGAAGAAAGGGATGTAGGCTCCGTCCCGGGTGTAAGAGTCGGCAGCCGGCCACGCCCTGACCGGCCAGACAGTGACCACACGAGCCCCCCAGCGACCGCCCAAAGGCCAGACGTCGCAGGGGACGTCGCGCGGGTCGCGGAGGCGGACAATGACCCTGACAGTGGCGAGCTCCCTCCCCGCAAGGACGTGCGGGTCGATCTCCAGGACTTTCCCAAAGGAGGCGAACGCGGCGGCGATGCCCACGGGGTTGAGAAACTCCGCTACGAAGCCGGTGGCCGCGAGCAAGGCGCACGAGCCAGCGTGGAGGTCCACACGGCCGTAGCATTCCTCCCGATGCAGGTTGATGCGCGCCCCCTCGTGCATGAACGGCTGCCTCCCCATGGCTTCCTCACGGTCTGCCTCGGAGGCAAACCGGAGGTACATGGCTCCCACGGTGGATGGGACCGTCTCCGGCAGGAGGTGAGCGAAATGGCGAAGGATGGCTGCCTGCACGGCGGAGGTATCATTGTGGAAGGCGGTGGGAGGCTCTATGGTGACTATAGCAAGGCGCAGAGCCGCCGCGTAGTCACCCTCTGGCATGAACACCTCAATGGAGTCGGGACGCCGGGAATCCGCAATGGAGCGGCCAGACAAGCGGGAGGAGAGGGACGAGCCCGACGAACGTGAGAGGGAGCTGCTACCCCCATCAACCGCGGGCCCCCCAACAGCAGCAGCAGGTCCAGCCTCCACCGGGGCCGGTTCCGGGGCCAACAAAGGAAGCACCGGCTCCGGGTGCCCAAGGACCGGGGAGGACAGCTCAGGGGACGGCGGCTGAGAGGACAACACGGAGGAGGTGGAAATATCACGAAGCAGGCGTGGTTTACGCATCCATGAGGCGATCTCTCCCCTGCCCGAGCGGGCGAGGGTCGAGGTTCGACAGGAACATGGAGGCCTTGAGCGGAGGATATGGGGTAGAGGCGCGGCAGACTGCGGCGGGCGGAGGAGGTGGTGGCGATGGGCGGGTGGGAGACACAGCGGAGGCCGGCGGGGATGAGAGCGGGCGGCGGGAGGCCATAGCGCAGCGCGCGGAGCCGGTGCGGTGCCCGGAGACCCTGCAGCGGCGGACGCGGTGCCGTTCGGAAAGACAGCGGAAGCACCCAGTCAGCGAGAGAGGCGGGATGAGGCGAGGAGGTTTTTCTCGAGCGGGGCGGGGAGGGGAGAGTAAGGCGTCTCTGTACGGGCAGACGGAGGCGTTATTGGTGGAAGTAAACGCGGCGGGTCTCGGCGCCGCGAGATAGTCAGCGTCAGGGGAGTCAATGCAGGGGCGACAGCCGCTACCGACACCCCCGTTGTCGCTGGGAGGGGCGACCGCACCCGTTGGGGGATCGGAGACAGGATCTTCCGCGACGGCAAAAGTTGGGCTCGACGAATCACAGGGCGAAACGTCGACGTTAGGTATAGGGAGTAAACCAGCGTCATTACGTCCAGACGGGACGGGGCGCCAGATCGCCATGAGGCTACGGGTTGGGCGACGCCTACCAGGGGCATTAACCCTGGGCTGGCTGGATTTGAATTCCAGGTGATCGGCCCGCGCCCTCGCCCTCCTGGGAGCCTTGCGGGCCCCACGCAGAGAGACGTGGAGGGACAGGTTGACCGCAATCATGAGGCCCGGGCCAACGACGGCGACGAACTGGGCCACGGCGGGGCTGGCAACCTCGACGGAGAAGAGAAGGTCGGCTACCGGGGTAACGACCAGGGTTTCACTAGGATCGCAGAAGAAATACGAAAGGAGCCCGGCAACCCCGTCGGCAGTGAAACAAGCAGCCGGGAAAGGGGCAACCACCCAGAGCTTGCCAGGAGGGGCAGAGCTCGGGGGCGCCGCGCAGAAAGACACGCCGGAGAGGAAGGATGACTGAACGCGAAGATGGAAGGAGATACCTGGTCGGGGGACAATGGCAAGGCGGGCGTCGGTGGTTGTCATAGCCGAATCCAGCTCAGGTCCGCCGCCAATGGCGGTTCCGGCAGCAACAGCGACACTTTGAGAGGTGGAGGTGGCAGGTTGCGGGTGGCGGGAGGGGAGAGGGGGGTCGTCTGGTCCCTCGCCGGCCAGCAGGGGGGACGCCGGTGGGTTGCCCCCCGGGTCGCCCTGCGAGTCGCGAGAGCTCATACCGCTCCCTTCATCGCCTCTAGTGTTTGAATGCTTCACTTTCAGTTTAACCAAATGAGTCCATTTGTGTTTCTTTTGGTGTCCTCCTTGTTGTGTTGTATCACTTTTCATACAAAAATGCAGCAGCTCTGAGGACCTTCCTCACCCCCTCCCCCGTGTTAGAAAAACTTTGTGAGTGCTTTCTTTTCCTTTTCTACATATATTTTCTATTTATTTCACTACACTTATATATCATGTTGTAAGAAGGTAAGTTCGAAAGTATTCATATATTGCAAGAAAAAATGTTCACCATAAAGTGTTCATGTGGTTTTTTTCCCAAAAAATGTTCATGTGTGGCCAGAAAAAATGTTCATGTCAATGAAAATAAAATATTTGTTTATTTTTTAAAATATATAACATGAAGAATACACTCACATGTACATGTTTATTTTTGTCCGATTTTTAAAAACTTTCAGAAAATGATTTTCCTTTTTGAAAAATAGGATCCACGGAGCCAGAGCTACAAAACGAATTTCTTACTAAAATATCGCCACAATGTTGAAACAAAATCGACTAGATTCAAGTTTACTACTTCAAATGTCAGGAAGTCTCTATTATTAAAGTGGAGTTGGTAGGTTCGTCTCACCTTCTCCTTTGGTGCTTTACGCCCCTAACCTCACTTGGTTTTCTGTGAATTTTTTGGTAATCTCAACCGATAAAATAAAAACCAACGTATATAGAGTATCTGGAAATAGTACGAACCAAAACATACTATATACTTTTCTTAAAACAAGAAGCAACATCCATTAAATTATGAAAAGTATCATCTAGCATGGAAGAAAATGATCAAATTAATTATAGTGAGTATCATTCTTTTACGGTTTTGACAGTAGGATGCATAGTGCGGTTAAATACCTCCAGCGTTGGCTCCATCGAGGTGGTGGACGGTGGAACGGGGAGGCGGCGTTCAGGGGGAGGGGGGAGCAGTGGGAAGGGGCAGATGGGGGCAAAAATGGCCAAAAGTGTGGGCCCGTCTCGGTTTTGGGTGGGTCTGCGTTGCCGGATGTGCAAGTGGCAGACGTCCGGACGCTCGCAAACCGCAACTTCGGTTCCGGTTTGTGGGATTTCGAACGTCGAGGCTGGTCTAGACAATTTTGATGCCCTTAGATGCCGAAAAACGTCCGAACTATCCGGTCTGTGTCGGAATTGCCCTAAGGGATTGCAGGTGCCCGGTTGTAGATGCTCTATGCAAGCAAGGCCAAAAAGCAGAGAAGAAGCATGGGCATGCAGCTCCCCGGCCCGGTCCTCCTAGTTGCGTATCCGGGGACACAAGGCATCAACCAACCCCGGTGAGTTCTCTACACCTATGGATGGAGCCCCTCACCTGACGCCAATCGGCAACCAAAGAGCAGCGTCGACTAATCAACCCTGCTTAGTAGGATGGTAGCAACTAGACTAGAATAACACAGTGTGGGCGGTGATGTTGCTTCGGCCCGGCGCCAACGTACGTCCGCGCGCCTCGGCCGGCCAGTCGCCACGCACAAGTCAGAGCCATCCGCACTCCAAAGCCATTGACAAATCCGTCCGTCCGGCAGACAAGTGTTGAGTAATTAACTGGTCTAGACAAGTGTGGAGTGATTAATTAAACTGGTTCTCTAGATGGCATGTCCCCCATCAGCCGCGATCGATCGAGCCAGTGAAGTGAGACGCACACTGCTGTGCTCACGCGGCCGCGCCACAGGAATGTTCCCGGGTTCCTACGCCAGTCCTGCCTTGCGTCTGGGGAAATCCATGCGCGCGCCGGACGCGCCGGACGTCCCAGCTAACCGCCGCGAGCGAGCGAGCGAGCGATCCTCGCGGCAATTAATCCTATGAATCTATGATTGATTCACCTTGTACCTACTTCTGGTGGGCAGCTTTCCGCGCGCCTGGCTGATTGATCGATCGATCGCTTGCTTGTTCTCCGGAGCCATTTCCGCGGCACTCTTCCTCTGCTGCCCCTCTTGCCGTTTGTTTAAGGAACGGAGGAACGTCAGGTGAGCTAACCCGATTGGACTTTGCGGGGCGAGGCTAGGCGAGCCGATATGCTCTCCAGCTAGGCCAGGCCGCGGAACACGCTCAGTGTCCCACGGAAGCATGGGGTCCGGCTCGTACGACGGCGACGGGCGGCAGACAGCAAACTGACGAGGATCGGCGGCTTTCGGAGCACGGGGCTTCCTCCTACTTCCGGTCCGGCGTTTGCCCGCATCCGGACGCTACCAACACATGTGTTTCTAACTTTCTATCCTGTGGTGTGGGGGGTTGTTTTCTGCCAGCCGGCATTTGCATCATCATTGCGTGCGTGATGGTGCTTTGCTTGAGCTTGAGGGGTTGCTTGCTTGGTCGATCAGGCCAGCTTAATTAGGCGGGCCTAACTAACCCTGCCCGACTGTCCGTCCGTCCGTCCCTGTTTCTCAGGTGTGAGCTAGCTATAGCCCGGCCTGAACCTGAATAGATCGATGCGTGCAGTGCAGTGCAGTGGTAGCGGTGATCGCCACTGCCCACTCTTTGCAAGTCGTCGCGTTTCAGAAGCCATGCAGCTATGACGGCACCGAGCAGGTAGCAACGCCGAGGAAGTTACCCCTTGGGGGCGCCGAGGCAGGGCGAGCAAGCAAGTCCACAATTTTCATCCATGCCATGCATGCTGGATTCATTCCAACCCAGCCCGCCCGGGCCAGCACCTGTCAACCTTAACGGCGACGGGTTCGGCCGGAGACGAAAGTTACTGCCCCTCCACATCGACCGAGCTTGCTTGCTCGCGCGCGCCAGTTCGATCGTTGACGCCCCCGGTCGCGGCCTCTTCCGCAATATGCCTCCTTGGCACCACCCGCCCCCTGTCGCCGTCCTCCGGATTTTGTACCGCCGCTGCCGATGATTCGGGTGAAGAAAAACGAAGCGGCGTCGTAATCGCGCTGAATTAGACAGTTAATCGAGTCTACACGTCCATAATTCTCAAGGAACGCAAGAGGCGCAAGAAAGCTATTGGGATCAATTGGAGGATGGAAAATCGCAAAGTCATACGCCGATGCCCGTGATCTATCCCCGGTTGAAGCTTTCTGACTGTGCCGGCCCGTGAAAAATATCTATCCATCTATCCGCCGGTCTCGGCCGATCATCATTGTGTGGTTACTGTGGAGTCGAGAGCCCCTGGGTTTCGGGAACTTGTGATGCCCGACTGCCTGGAAGGAGGGGGCAGGAAGCAACTCAAAGCCAGGGTTAAAGCAACGTTTGTTTTAGAAAGAAAGAAAGAAGAAATAGTTTAAGGGTTGCTAATATAATGGTGGGCTGCCTGCCTGCCTGCATGATTAGCTACAAGTAGAAGCAAAGGAAAAGGCCCAGCCTCATGCATGCATGCATGCATGATTCGTTCCCAGTTCACATGTGGTAGCTTGTATCGTACGGAGTATATCACATATTAGTACTAGTAATTAGCATGCAGAGCACATGTATGATTGATCAGCCCTGTTGATTAGCGTAAAAGACATCACCCACCACGAAACAACGTCCAGCCAAAATACACGTGCATGGCCCACGAATAGGAGGGAGCAGGACCCTTTTTTCATGAAATTATTAAGGCTGCTCTGCTGGAGTAACATCTCTCAAGCAAGAGCATATACGGTATCAGTAGCTGCTAGCACGCAGCTAGCTCTGTATAACGATCACAATCACATACGCCCGGCCATTACGTACTTAGGATTAATATACTTTTGTATAGCAAGACTAAAGTCTATACTCTATACAAATACATGACATCGTCGCATGTATTGAACAAGGATTAATACATGACATGACAGTGTCAAATACATAGACAAGTATACGTGAGATCGATGGCATTATCACATCCCTTTCAGCCTTGAAGCGGCGCCTGAATTTTTCTACAAATGTATTCATTCCGCGCCTCACGAGCTTTCGTGCTCGACTGGAAGAGTTGGGGGGACATTTTTAGTGGTGAGGGTGACGGGATCTTGTCTATTCCAACAAGGAATCATACTGCTTAAGCAATAGACGGCGGCAGGATGGAGTCTGATCCACGCCACTGCAGAGTATGCAGATCCTATAAATTCCCCGCCTTTTCCGTCTCCACTCCACTCATCGACCCCCCATCTCTCTCCCTCCCTCTCTCTCTACCAAAACTGTACCGGCAGAATTGTACTGCCTCCCTGACTTGATCAGGGATCAGTTTCTGACCTTCTACTTGCACCTTAAACCTGCAACTATACTACGCTAATGGAGAAGATGCGGGCAGCAGGGGAGGCGCCGCCGACGCAGCAGCTGCCTCCGGGGTTCCGGTTCCACCCCACCGACGTGGAGCTGCTGCTGCAGTACCTCCGCCGCATGGTCCTGGACCGCCCGCTGCCTGCCGCCGTCATCCCCGTCGTCCACGCCGCCGCCATGCCCGACCCCTGGGACCTCCCCGGTGCGTTTTCTTGCTGGCTTCTTGCACGCACGCACGCATGAATGACTGCTCACATGGAAATTGTCAAACTGATTTCGTTCCGTTTTCGGTGCAGGCGCGAGCGAAGGGGAATCGGCTTACTTCTTCAGCCAGAGGCAGGGCCGTGGCGGGCGGCGGAGGAGAGCCGCCGGTGGGTACTGGAAGGCCACGGGGAAGGAGAAGCCGGTGTTCGTGCAGCTGCCGGTTGGCAAGCGGCTGCTCGTCGGCGTCAAGACGGCGCTCGCCTTCCACCGCGGCAAGTCGCGCACGGACTGGGTCATGCACGAGTACCGCCTGGCCGGCGCGGCGGACCAGAACACGCGTGCCAATGACGGCTCGCAGAACAGCGAATGGGTCGTGTGCCGGGTGTCTCTGAAAAGCAGAGCAAGGAGGACGGCAGCCGGCGGCGAGACGACCGGCGATCATCAGCAGCAGCAGGAGCAGCCATCACCGTCGCCGTCTTCGACCTCGAGCTGCGTCACGGACCACACTTGTCACGCCCCGGACCAAGAAGAGGTCAGCAGCAGCACTAGCCATTGCCAGCAGCATCCGAGACGCTAAGCCAGCTTCCAGCTGCTGCAGTGCGATCATGCCTCCCAAAGCGAGGCCTAGCCAGAGCCGGGCATTTAAATTCCAGCCTTCCTTGTACCTGTCCTTGTACGTACGGCCGCAGCGCCATGGTAACCATGAGAATTGGATTGAAGAGAAGAAGAAATCTCCATTAAAGCGGCTGCGGCATCCGCATCAGCTAGCTGTAACTTGCAAGTCTCCCCAAGACACTCATCAACGAAAGGGAAACCAGGATTAATTAAGCCCGCAGGAACATATAACATCAGTCGCTGCCGCAGCTGCACTGCAACTCGATCAGCTGTCGTTTCCGCGCGCGCGCACCACCAGTCCCTTTGGCTCTACTCTAAAATTTGAAATTGAAAAATGGCCTAAAATTAGAAACGGTGGCCAAATGGGCAACGCTGTCGCTTGACAGCTTATCAAGGCGAGCGACGGCGACGGGAAGAAAGGGACCCGTGCGCGCGCTTCGCCGCAGACAGCACGCCAAGCCCTGCACGTCCCAAGAGGCAGAGGCAGAGCGACCGGTCGAGAGTGGCCGGCATGCACAACTTGGCTTGGCCCTTTGCCGGGGTGAATCGGCTCCGAGATCTCTGCTTTGGATGCAGGGGGTAGGCTGCGGATGCGGATCGCGTTGGAGGGCGTCCTAGCACTAGCGACAGTTCGGCGGAAGGGGATCTGTTGGCGAGTTGTCTCACGGCTCTGGACTCTGCGTGTAGGGTGACAGGCGCCGCACCAGCGCCCATGGAGTTTGGTTTTGCGGCCCCCCCTTTGAGTTGTCCCCCTTTTTCTGCCGGTACAACGAGGACACAATTCAAGAATACTTCCGAAATTCGGCTCGGGCCGGTACACATAAAAAAAATTAGTGACGTCGTTTGGTTGCCTACCTACAGCCCAACCAGATTCGAACAGGATGAAAAAAAAAACATGTTTGGTTGCGTACAGGGAGGCCTAATTTGCATAGGCACGAAAAGCACCCGAGAGCCTGGCTCGTTGGGAACACTCGAATCGGCTGTTTTCAGCGAGTCTGACTGAGTTGGGTGCAAAAGTAGGACACGAAGTACGCCATGATGCCGGGGGGATCGGCGAGATGGTGGGAGAAGGAAATCTGCAGAGGTGACCTCCCCCCTAGATATAGGACAAGCCTCTCAGTTCTTAGCACCGGCAGTGGAGGCTACTTAGATCTACGCAAGCGGCGGTGGCATCAACACTCTCCGACAACACCAGCTGCTTCTCTCCTTCTTCTTCGACTCCGTTGGTAGTCCTCATCTCAGCCATGCCCCACCCCGCAGAATCTGTTAACCAGCATACAATCCCCCCCCCCCCCACCTCCTCTATTAGGCCGTTTGTTAGGATGGTGTAGGATTGATTGTGCCATTGTTGATGTCACCTAGGTTTTGGACGAACGGATGAAGATGGTAGTTCATGCAACTTCGCTAATAGTTGTGATTCAGGCATGGATCTTGTTGGTCCATAAGAGAGCTCATAGGAAAGACAAGACCGTGATTCGGTATGGTCCACTATTAATCCAGAATCAGAAGAGGATAGTGAATCTGAATTACATCTACAACTGCAATGACACAGAGGCTTTGTGGATGCTTCGAATGAAAAAAAAAATCATATTTTGTCAAGCTTGTGTAGACATTCAGGAGCAGAGGGCTGCTACAAGATAGCATCAACATCAGTGTGGAAGAGCAAGGTGCCATGTTCTTCCATGTTATGGGTCATAATCAGAGATTCAAGATGATCCACAACACGTTCAGAGATCAATGGAGACAGTTTCCAAGTATTTCCGACAAGTGTTGTATGATGTTGGGGAGCTTAGAGGAGATATGACCAGGTCACAAAACCGAGCAAACTCCTACAAAGATTCGCACTAGCACAAGATGGTATCAGTATTTCAAGGTGAACATTACTCGTAGTTCATACCTTCATATGCTTGTTATGCAATTTTTATGATTGCCATAACACCACCTTGTGATGCCATTTTCAGGATTGCATTAGCACAATAGATAGTACTCATGTGACTGCTAAAGTGCTGAGGTGTTAGCCTCGGCTGAGCTCCCCCTCTTTGTTCACCAGGAGGGATCCATCCTCCTGGTCTTCGGCGACCGAGGTGTTAGCCTCGGCCATGATCTTGTCACTGTTGGGGAACGTAGTAATTTCAAAAAAATTCCTACGCACACGCAAGATCATGGTGATGCATAGCAACGAGAGGGAGAGTGTTGTCGTACGCCTCGTGAGACCCAAGCGGAAGCGATCACAACGTAGAGGAAGTAGTCGACGTTCTCCTCGCGATCCGACCGATCCGGCGCCGTTACTCCGGCGCCCGAGTTCTTGACACACGACAGCTCGATGGCGCTCCTCGGGCTCCAATCCAAGAGAGCTTGGGAGGAGAATTCCGTCGACGACGGCATGGTGACGATCTTGATGTTCTATCGCGCAGGCTTCGCCTAAGCTTTGCGACGATATGACCGAGGTGGAATATGGTGGAGGGGCGCGACACGGCTAAGGAACGATCCGTAGATCAACTTGTGTGTTCTAGGGTGCCCCCTGCCCGTATATAAAGGAGCAAGGGGTGCGGCCGGCCCTTGAGGAGGCGCGCGGAGGAGTCCTACTCCCAGGGAGTAGGACTCCCCCTTCCTAGTTGGAGTAGGATTGGGGAAGGGGAAGAGGGAAGGGGCGCCCCCTCTCCTTGTCCTATTCGGACTAGGGGAGGGGCACGCGCCTGCCCTGGCCGCCCTTCCTCTTCTCCCTTATGGCCCACTAAGGCCCAATAACCCCGGGAGGTTCCAGTAACCCCGGTGTTCGGTAAAATCTCGATTTCACCCGGAACCATTCGAACTCAAATATAGGCTTCCAATATATCAATCTTTATGTCTCGACCATTTCGAGACTCCTTGTCATGTCCGTGATCACATCCGGGACTCGAACTTCTTGGTACATCAAAATACATAAACTCATAATATAACCGTCATCGAAACCTTAAGCGTGCGGACCCTACGGTTCGAGAACAATGTAGACATGACCGAGACACGTCTCGGTCAATAACCAATAGCGGGACCTGGATGCCCATATTGGCTCCTACATATTCTACGAAGATCTTCATCGGTCGGACCGCATAACAACAACGTTGTTCCCTTTGTCATCGGTATGTTACTTGCCCGAGATTTGATCGTCGGTATCCAATACCTAGTTCAATCTAATTCATCGCAAGTCTCTTTACTCGTTCCGTAATACATCATCTCACAGCTAACTCATTAGTTGTAATGCTTGCAAGGCTTAAGTGATGTGTATTACCGAGAGGGCCCAGAGATACCTCTCCGACAATCGGAGTGACAAAACCTAATCTCAAATCGCCAACCCAACATACGCCTTTGGAGACACTGTAGTACTCCTTTATAATCACCTAGTTACGTTGTGACGTTTGGTAGTACCCAAAGTGTTCCTCCGTAAGCGGAGTTGCATAATCTCATAGTTATAGGAACATGTATAAGTCATGGATAAAAGCAGAGCAACATACTAAGCGATCGTGTGCTAAGCTAATGGAATGGGTCATGTCAATCGATCATTCTACTAATGATGTGACCTTGTTAATCAAATAACAACTCTTTGTTCATGGTTAGGAAACATAACCATCTTTGATTAACAAGCTAGTCTAGTAGAGGCATACTAGTGACATATTGTTTGTCTATGCATTCACACATGTATTATGTTTCCGGTTAATACAATTCTAGCATGAATGATAAACATTTATCATGAAATAAGGAAATAAATAATAACTTTATTATTGCCTCTAGGGCATATTTCCTTGATCTCCCACTTGCACTAGAGTCAATAATCTAGATTACATAGTAATGATTCTAACACCCATGGAGTCTTGGTGTTGATCATGTTTTGCTCGTGGAAGAGACTTAGTCAACGGTTACGCTACATTCGATCCGTATGTATCTTGCAAATCTCTATGTCTCCCACCGGACTAAATCCGGATGGAATTGAAGCGTCTCTTGATGTGCTTGGTCCTCTTGTGAAATCTGGATTCCTTTGCTAAGGCAATTGCTCGAGATTGTCACGAAGATTTTCATTGGACCCGATGCACTAGGTATGACACCTAGATCGGATATGAACTCCTTCATCCGACTCCTTCATTAGCTGCTTCGAAGCTGCTATGTACTCCGCTTCACATGTAGATCCCTTCACGACGCTTTGTTTAGAACGCACCAACCGACAGCTCCTCCGTTTAGTGTAAATACGTATCCGGTCTGCGATTTAGAATCGTCCGGATCGGTGTCAAAGCTTGCATCAACGTAACTGCCACGATGAGCTCTTTGTCACCTCCATATCTGAGAAACATATCCTTAGTCCTTTTCGTATTTCGGGATGTTCTTGACGCTGTCCGATGATCCATTCTGGATTACTTTGGTACCTCCCTGCTAAGCTTATAGCAAGGCACACATCAGGTCCGGTACACAAGATTGCATACATGATAGAGCCTATGGTGAAGCATAGGAACATCTTTCATTTCTCTCTATCTTCTGCAGTGGTCGGGCATTGAGTCTTACTCAACTTCACACCTTGTAACACGAGGCAAGAACCCTTTCTTTGCTTGATCCATTTTGAACTTTTTCAAAATTTTGTCAAGGTATGTGCTTTGTGAAAGTCCAATTAAGCGTCTTGATCTATCTCTATAGATTTTGATGCCCAATATGTAAGCAGCTTCACCGAGGTCTTTCATTGAAAAACTCTTATTCAAGTATCCCTTTATGCTATCCAGAAATTCTATATCATTTCCGATCAGTAATATGTCATCTACATATAATATCAGAAATGCTATAGAGCTCCCACTCACTTTCTTGTAAATACTGAGGCTTCTCCAAAAGTCTCGTATGAACCAAATGCTTTGATCACACTATCAAAGCGTTTATTCCAACTCGAGATGCTTGCACCAGTCCATAAATGGATCATTGGAGCTTGCATACTTTGTTAGCTCCTTTGGATCGATAAAACCTTCGGTTGCATCATATACAACTCTTCTTCCGTAAATCCATTCAGAATGCGTCTTTACATCCATTTGCCAAATTTCATAATCATAAAATGCGCAATTGCTAACATGATTCGGACAGATTTAAGCATCGCTAGGGGTGAGAAGGTCTCATCGTAGTCAATCCCTTGAACTTGTCGAAAACCCTTTGCGACAAGTCGAGCTTTGTAGACGATAACATTACCGTCGATGTCGGTCTTCTTCTTGAAGATCCACTTGTTTTCTATTGCTTGCCGACCCTCGGGCAAGTCAACCAAAGTCCATACTTTGTTTTCATACATGGATCCCATCTCGATTTCATGGCCTCAAGCCATTTTGCGAATCTGGGCTCACCATCGCTTCTTCATAGTTCGTAGGTTCATCATGATCTAGTAGCATGATTTCCGAACAGGATTACCGTACCACTCAGTGCGGATCTTACTCTGGTTGATCTACGAGGTTACGTAGTAACTTGATCTGAAGTTTCATGATCAACATCATCAACTTCCTCACTATTTGGTGTAGATGTCTCAGAAACCGGTTTCTGCGACAAACTACTTTCAAGTAAGGGAGAAGGTACAATTACCTCATCAAGTTCTACTTTCCTCCCACTCACTTCTTTTGAGAGAAACTCCTTCTCTAGAAAGGATCCATTCTTAGCAACAAATGTCTTGCCTTCGGATCTGTGATAGAAGGTGTACCCAACTGTCTCCTTTGGGTATCCTATGAAGACACATTTCTCGATTTGGGTTCGAGCTTATCGGGTTGAAGCTTTTTCACATAAGCATCGCATCCCCAAACTTTAAGAAACGACAACTTTGGTTTCTTGCTAAACCATAGTTCATAAGGTGTCGTCTCAGCGGATTTTGACGGTGTTCTATTCGGTGTGAATGCGGCCGTCTCAAGAGCATACCCCCAAAGCGATAGCGGTAAATCAGTAAGAGACATCATAGATCGCACCATATCTAGTAAAGTGCGATTCGACGTTCGGACACACCATTCTGTTGTGGTGTTCCGGGTGGCGTGAGTTCTTGAAACTATTCCGCATTGTTTCAAATGTAGACCAAACTCGTAACTCAAATATTCACCTCCACGATCGGATCGTAGAAATTTAATTTTCTTATTACGATGATTTTCAACTTCACTCTGAAATTCTTTGAACTTTTCAAATGTTTGGACTTATGTTTCATTAAGTAGATATACCCATATCTCGCTTAAATCATCTGTGAAGGTGAGAAAATAACGATATCCGCCACGAGCCTCAACATTCATTGGACCACATACATACGTATGTATGATTTCCAACAAATCTGTTGCTCTCTCCATAGTACCGAGAATGGGGTTCTAGTCATCTTGCCCATGAGGCACGGTTCATAAGTGCCAAGTGATTCATAATCAAGTGACTCCAAAAGTCCATCAATATGGAGTTTCTTCATGCGCTTTACACCGATATGACCTAAGCGGCGGTGCCACAAATAAGTTGCACTATCATTATCAACTCTGCATCTTTTGGTTTCAACATTATGAATATGTGTATCACTACTATCGAGATTCATCAAAATAGACCACTCTTCAAGGGTGCATGACCATAAAAGATATTACTCATATAAATAGAACAACCATTATTCTCTCGATTTAAATGAATAACCGTCTCGCATCAAACAAGATCCAGATATAATGTTCATGCTCAACGCAGCACCAAATAACAATTATTTAGGTCTAAAACTAATCCCGAAGGTAGATGTAGAGGTAGCGTGCCGACCGCGATCACATCGACTTTGGAACCATTTCCACGCGCGCATCGTCACCTCGTCCTTTGCCGGTGTTAAGCAATCCGTAGTCCTTGTTTGAGTTGCAAATATTAGCAATGAACCATATCAAATACCCAGTGCTCTTGTGAGCTCTAGTAAGGTACACATCAATAACATGTATATCACATATACCTTTGTTCACCTTGCCATCCTTCTTATCCGCAAATACTTGGGGCAGTTCCGCTTCCGGTGACTATCGCTTGCAAGAGAAGCACTCAGTTTCAGGTTTAGGTCCGGACTTGGGTTTCTTCTCTGAGCAGCAACTTGCTTGCTGTTCTTCTTGAAGTTCCCTTCTTCTTCCCTTTGCCTTTCTTCTTGAAACTAGTGGTCTTATTGACCATCAACACTTGATGCTCCTTCTTGATTTCTACCTCGCAGCCTTTAGCATTGCGAAGAGCTCGGTATAGTCTTTACTAACCCTTGCATATTATAGTTCATCACGAAGCCTTTGTAGCTTGGTGGCGTGATTGAAGTATTCATCAATGACACAATCATCCGGAAGATTAACTCCCGTTGAGTCAAGTGATTGTAATACCCGGACATTTTGAGTATGTGCTCACCGATGAACTATTCTCCTCCATCTTGCAGCTATAGAACTTATTGGAGACTTCATATCTCTCAATCCGGGCATTCTGTTGGAATATCAACTTCAACTCTGGAACATCTCATATGCTCCATGACGTTCAAAACGTCGTTGAAGTCCCGGTTCTAAGCCGTAAAGCATGGCACATCGAACTATAGAGTAGTCATCGCTTTGCTCGCGCAGACGTTCTTAACGTCGTCGGTTGCATCAAGAAGAGGTCTGGCACCTAGCGGTGCATCCGGGACGTAACTCTTTTGTGCAGCAATGAGGATAATCCTCGAGTTACGGACCCGATCCGTGTAATTGCTACCATCATCTTTCAACTTTGCTTTCTCAAGGAACGCATTAAAATTCAACGGAACAACAAAGACGAGCCATCTATCTACAATCAAACATAGACAAGCAAGATACTATCGGTACTAAGTTCATGATAAATTTAAGTTCAATTAATCATATTACTAAAGAACTCCCACTTAGGCAGACATCTCTCTAGTCATCTAAGTGATCACGTGATCCAAATCAACTAAACCATAACCGATCATCACGTGAGATGGAGTAGTTTTCAATGGTGAACATCTTATGTTGATCATATCTACTATATGATTCACGCTCGACCTTTCGGTCTCCGTGTTCGAGGCCATATCTCGCATATGCTAGGCTCGTCAAGTATAACCTGAGTATTCGCATGTGCAAAACTGGCTTGCACCCGTTGTAGATGGACGAGAGCTTATCACACCCGATCATCACGTGGTGTGCAGGCACGACGAACTTTGGCAACGGTGCATACTCGGGAGAACACTTCTTGATAATTTAGTGAGAGATCATCTTATAATGCTACCGTCAATCAAAGCAAGATAAGATGCATAAAAGATAAACATCACATGTAAATCAATATAAGTGATATGATATGGTCATCATCGTCTTGTGCTTCGTGATCTCCATCTCTGCAGCACCATCATGATCACCATCGTCACCGGCGCGACACCTTGATCTCCATCGTAGCATCGTTGTCGTCTCGCCAATCTTATGCTTCTCGACTATCGCTACCGCTTAGTGATAAAGTAAAGCATTACGAAGCGATTGCATTTCATACAATAAGCGACAACCATATGGCTCCTGCCGATTGCCGATAACCGGTTACAAAACATGATCATCTCATACAATAAAATATAGCATCGCGTCTTGACCATATCACATCACAACATGCCTGCAAAAACAAGTTAGGCGTCCTCTACTTTGTTGTTGCAAATTTTACGTGGCTGCTACGGGCTTAAGCAAGAACCAATCTCACCCACGCATCAAAACCACAGCGATACTTCGTCAAATAGACTCCGTTTAACCTTCTCAAGGACCGGGCGTAGCTACACTCAGTTCAACTAAAGTGAGAGACAGACACCCGCCAGTCACCTTTAAGCAACGAGTGCTCGTAGCGGTGAAACCAGTCTCGCGTAAGCGTACGCATAATGTCGGTCCGGGCCGCTTCATCTCACAATACCGCTGAACCAAAGTATGACATGCTGGTAGGTAGTATGACTTGTATCGCCCACAACTCACTTGTGTTCTACTCGTGCAAAACATCAAACCATAAAAACCTAGGCTCGGATGCCACTGTTGGGGAACGTAGTAATTTCAAAAAATTTCCTACGCACACGCAAGATCATGGTGATGCACAGCAACGAGAGGGAGAGTGTTGTCTACGTACCCTCGTGAGACCAAGCGGAAGCGATCTGGCGTAGAGGAAGTAGTCGACGTTCTCCTCGCGATCCGATCGATCCCGGCGCCGTTACTCCGGCGCCCAGTTCTTCACACACGTACAGCTCGATGGCGCTCCTCGGGCTCCAATCCAAGAGAGCCGGGGAGGAGAATTCGTCAAGACGACGGCGTGGTGACGATCTTGATGTTCTATCGGCGCAGGCTTCGCCTAAGCTTTGCGACGATATGACCGAGGTGGAATATGGTGGAGGGGCACCGCACACGGCTAAGGAACGATCCGTAGATCAACTTGTGTGTTCTAGGGTGCCCCCGCCTCGTGATATAAAGGAGCAAGGGGGGTGCGGCGGCCCTTGAGGAGGGGCCGAGGAGTCCTACTCCCAGGGAGTAGGACTCCCCCTTCCTAGTTGGAGTAGGATTGGGGAAGGGGAAGAGGGAAGAGGCGCCCCTCTCCTTGTCCTATTCGGACTAGGGGGGGGGCGCGCCTGCCCTGGCCGGCCCTTCCTCTTCTCCTTATGGCCCACTAAGGCCCAATAACCCCGGGAGGTTCGGTAACCCGGTGTTCAGTAAAATCCCGATTTCACGGAACCATTCGAACTCAAATATAGGCTTCCAATATATCAATCTTTATGTCTCGACCATTTCGAGACTCCTTGTCATGTCCGTGATCACATCCGGGACTCGAACTTCTTGGTACATCAAAATACATAAACTCATAATATAACCGCCATCGAAACCTTAAGCGTGCGGACCCTACGGTTCGAGAACAATGTAGACATGACCGAGACACGTCTCCGGTCAATAACCAATAGCGGGACCTGGATGCCCATATTGGCTCCTACATATTCTACGAAGATCTTCATCGGTCGGACCGCATAACAACATACGTTGTTCCTTTGTCATCGGTATGTTACTTGCCCGAGATTTGATCGTCGGTATCCAATACCTAGTTCAATCTCGTTATCGCAAGTCTCTTTACTCGTTCCGTAATACATCATCTCACAGCTAACTCATTAGTTGTAATGCTTGCAAGGCTTAAGTGATGTGTATTACCGAGAGGGCCAGAGATACCTCTCCGACAATCGGAGTGACAAAACCTAATCTCGAAATCGCCAACCCAACATCGCCTTTGGAGACACTGTAGTACTCCTTTATAATCACCCGATTCGTTGTGGACGTTTGGTAGTACCAAAGTGTTCCTCCGTAAACGGAGTTGCATAATCTCATAGTTATAGGAACATGTATAAGTCATGGATAAAAGCAGTAGCAACATACTAAACGATCGTGTGCTAAGCTAATGGAATGGGTCATGTCAATCAGATCATTCTACTAATGATGTGACCTTGTTAATCAAATAACAACTCTTTGTTCATGGTTAGAAACATAACCATCTTTGATTAACAAGCTAGTCTAGTAGAGGCATACTAGTGACATATTGTTTGTCTATGCATTCACACATGTATTATGTTTCCGGTTAATACAATTCTAGCATGAATGATAAACATTTATCATGAAATAAGGAAATAAATAATAACTTTATTATTGCCTCTAGGGCATATTTCCTTCAGTCACCACCACCTGCCGTGTCCGGGCCTGGAGGGGTCCTTCGGGACAGCACCTCCCCAGTCAACCCGATTACCGAAGGAGGCCTAGAGCATGATGCGGACCCACTCTCCGCTAGTTCAGCCGGCGGAGAATTCCCCTCTGAGGTTTGGTCAACGGGGTGGGCGCGCGGTGGGCTGCAATATGAGATGCGCATGTGTTATCAACAGAAGATTGATGAGACAAACGCGTGAAGAATATCAGAGTTCATATCTCTCGGCAGGGGGTTTGACCCTGGGGTTCCTCTTGGGAACCTCTTCAGACTTTGCGGATTCCTTGTTGGAATCCAAGCTATCATCGAGCAGTACCAACTTGGGCCTGTGTTGTTTCTTTGGAACACGAGGAGGTTGCTCCTCCTCGACGTCTTCAGACGCCGCCCTCTTCATTGCACGAGAGGAGCCGCTCTCCTCCTCGTCTTCCTCCTACTCCCCCTCGGGGGCAGAGGGAGCTTGGGTTTCCCCGGACTTGGAGTCCGGGTGTGCCCGTGAGCAGAGACCTTCTCTGATCTCCCTCAACATGCTCTTCTTCCTCTTCTCTTTTCTTTCTGGCGCCTGGTATGGCGCCACGGTCAGCATCTCCTCCAACAAGGCTGGCCTGGGGTCATCGGACTGCGAGGCCAGGCTGTTCATCAGCGCGGCTTTGTCAAGCCATCCCTGCTAAGAAGGGGAAGGAGTCAGATCCCCCATTGAAGAAAAGAATACCCGAACACAAGATGATGTAAGCCTTATTACCTTCTTAGGGGGGTGCTCAGCGTCAAGGCCGATATCCTCCTCTTTGGCTGGCCAAACCTTTTGAGGTTTGAATAGCATCTTCCACAACTTATCGTTGGTAGTGCCGTGGAACTGGTGCACGGTGACGGGGCCTTCGGACTTATACACCCACATTGGGGCGTTCCGTTGCTGGCAAGGGAGGAGGCGGCAGCAGAGCATCACCTGGATCACGTTGGTCAGCTTGGCGCCCGCTTTCCTCATGCTGACGATGTGCTTCTGCAGCAACTCCACCTCTTCGGGTAAAACCCAGTTGAGGCTCTTCTTGGTCCACGAGGTTAGCCTCATGGCCGGTCCGGATATGAATTCGGGGGCCGCTACCCAGGCTGTCTCGCGTGGTTCTGTAATATAGAACCACTCCTTCTGCCAAACTATGAAAGTATTTATGAACGTACCCTCCGGCCACTCAATGTGTGCGAGCTTGCTGACTATGCCCCCCCCCCCCGCTGCAGTCCGCTTGCCGGCCATCGACAATCTTCGGCTTGACATTAAAAACTTTCATCCATAAGCCGAAGTGCGGCTGTACCCGAAGAAAGGCCTCGCAAATGATGATGAAGGCCGAGATGTGGAGGATAGAGTTCGGGGCCAGATCGTGGAAATCCAGCCCGTAGAAATGTTGGGGAACGTGGCATGCAATTTCAAAAAAATTCCTACGCTCACGCAAGATCTATATAGGAGATGCATAGCAATGAGAGGGGGAGAGTTGTTGGGGAACGTAGTAATTTCAAAAAATTTCCTACGCACACGCAAGATCATGGTGATGCATAGCAACGAGAGGGGAGAGTGTTGTCTCACGCCCTCGTGAGACCGAAGCGGAAGCGTTGACGCAAGTAGAGGAAGTAGTCGACGTCTTCCCGGTCCAACCGATCCAAGAACCGTTACTCGGCACCTCCGAGTTCTTGACACACGTACAGCTCGATGGCGCACCCCAAACTCCGATCCAAAGAGAGGTGCGGGGAGGAGTTTAAACAAGACTGACGGCGTGATGGCGATCTTGATGTTCAATCGTCGCAGGCTTCGCCTAAGCACCGCTACAATATGACCGAGGTGTAATATCGTGGAGGGGGCACCGACACGGCTAAGGGCGATCACGATGATCAACTTCGTGTCTATGGGGTGCCCCGCCCGTATATAAAGGAGGAGGGAGGAGGAGGCCGCCTAGAGGGGAGGCGCCCTAGGAGGGGCAAACCTACTCCAAGTAGGTTTGGCCCCCTTCCTATTAGGAGTAGGAGAGGGAAGGAAGAGGGGAGGAGAGAAGGAAAGGGGGCGGCCCCCTTCCCAATTCGGATTGTGCTTGGGGGCGCCTCCTTGCTCCTTCTCCTCCCTTCCACTAAGGCCCAATAAGGCCCATATACTTACCGGGGTTCGGTAACCTCCGGAACTCGGTATAATCCCAATCTTATCGGAACCTTTTCGGTGTCCAAATATATCCGTCCAATATATCAATCTTTATGTCTCGACCATTTTGAGACTCCTCGTCATGTCCGTGATCACATCAGGGACTCGAACAACCTTCGTACATCAAAATACATAAACTCATAATATAAGCATCATCGAAACCTTAAGCGTGCGGACCCTACGGTTCGAGAACAATGTAGACATGACCGAGGCATCGTCTCGGTCAATAACCAATAGCGGGACACGGATGCCCATATTGGTTCCTACATATTCTCGAAGATCTTTATCGGTCGGACCGCATAACAACATCGTTGTTCCCTTTGTCATCGGTATGTTACTTGCCCGAGATTCGATTGTCGGTATCCAATACCTAGTTCAATCTCGTTACCGGCAAGTCTCTTTACTCGTTCCGTAATACATCATCTCGCAACTAACGCATTAGTTGAAATGCTTGCAAGGCTTAAGTGATGTGCATTACCGAGAGGGCCCAGAGATACCTCTCCGACATTCGGAGTGACAAATCCTAATCTCGAAATCGCCAACTCAACAAGTACCTTCGGAGACACAGAGAGCACCTTTATAATCACCCGATTCACGTTGTGACGTTTGGTAGCACACAAAGTGTTCCTCCGTAAACGGAGTTGCATAATCTCATAGTCATAGGAACATGTATAAGTCATGAAGAAAGCAATAGCAACATACTAAACGATCGGGTGCTAAGCTAACGGAATGGGTCATGTCAATCAGATCATTCAACTAATGATGTGATCCTGTTAATCAAATAACAACTCTTTGTCCATGGTTAGGAAACATAACCATCTTTGATTAACAAGCTAGTCAAGTAGAGGCATACTAGTGACACTCTGTTTGTCTATATATTCACACATGTATTATGTTTCCGGTTAATACAATTCTAGCATGAATAATAAACATTTATCATGAAATAAGGAAATGAATAATAACTTTATTATTGCCTCTAGGGCATATTTCCTTCAAGAGTGTGTCTACGTACGCTCATAGACCGTAAGTGGAAGCGTTTGACAAAGCGGTTGATGTAGTCAAACTTCTTGTAGCTCCGACCGATCAAGTACCGAACGTACGGCACCTCCAAGTTCTGCACACGTTCAGCTCGATGACGTCCCTCACCATCTTGATCCAGCAAGATGTCAAGGAGGTAGATGAATTCCGTCCACATGACAGTGTGGTGATGGTGATGGTGAAGTGATCCGCGCAGGGCTTCGCCTAAACACCACAAGAATATGACCGGGGGTGTAAACCATGGAGGGGGGCGCCGCACACGGCTAAGAATTGATGTTGTGTGTTCTAGGCGCCCCTCTTCCCACATATATATAGGTGAGAGGGGAGGAGAGGCAGCCAGGGGGCACTCCAAGTAGGATCCGAATCCTACTTGGGGTTTCCCCAAATGGCGCCCCCTTTCGTTTTTTCACTGGAGAAGAAAGGGAAGGGGGCGAACCCCCCTTTTTCCTTCTCGAATTCAGCCACATGCCTAAGGGGGGGCGCCACCCCTTGTGGGCTGGTGTGCTCCCCTCTCATGGCCCATATGGCCCGTATCTTCTTCCTAGGGGTTCCGGTAACCCCTCCGGTACTCCGATATGTACCAAGTACCCTCCGGAACACTTCCTGTGTCCGAATATTATCGTCCTATATATCAATCTTTACCTCTCGACCATTTCGAGACTCCTCGTCATGTCCGTGATCTCATCTGGGACTCCGAACAACATTCGGTCACCAAATCGCATAACTCGTATAATACAATATCGTCATCGAACGTTAAGCATGCGGACCCTACGGGTTCGAGAACTATGTAGACATGACTGAGACGCCTCTCTGGTCAATAACCAATAGCGGAACCTGCATGCTCATATTGGCTCCCACATATTCTACGAAGATCTTTATCGGTCAGACCGCATAACAACATACGTTATTCCCTTTGTCATCGGTATGTTACTTGCCCGAGATTCGATCGTCGGTATCGTCATACCTAGTTCAATCTCGTTACTGACAAGTCTCTTTACTCGTTCCGTAATACATCATCCTGCAACTAACTCATTAGTCACTTTTGCTTGCAAGGCTTCTTATGATGTGTATTACCGAGAGTCTGTCCGATACTCGGAGTGACAAATCCTAATCTCGATCTATGCTAACCCAACAAACACCATCGGAGATACCTGTAGAGCATCTTTATAATCACTCGGTTACGTTGTGACGTTTGATAGCACATAAGGCATTCCTCCGATATCCGGGAGTTGCATAATCTCATAATCGAAGGAATGTGTATTTGTCATGAAGAAAAAATAGCAATAAAACTAAATGATCATAATGTTAAGCTAACGAATGGGTCTTGTCCATCACATCATTCTCCTAATGATGTGATCCCGTTCATCAAATGACAACACATGTCTATGGTTCGGAAACTTAACCATCTTTGATTAACGAGCTATTCTAGTAGAGGCTTACTAGGGACACGGTGTTTTGTCTATGTATCCACACATGTATCAAGTTTCCGGTTAATACAATTCTAGCATGAATAATAAAAATTTATCATGAAATAAGGAAATATAAAATAACAACTTTATTATTGCCTCTAGGGCATATTTCCTTCAGTCTGCCACTTGCACTAGAGTCAATAATCTAGATTACATTGTAATGATTCTAACACCCATGGAGTCTTGGTGTTGATCATGTTTTGCTCATGGAAGAGGCTTAGTCAACGGGTCTGCTATATTCAGATCCGTATGTATTTTTCAAATCCCTATGTCTCCCTCCTTGACTTGATCACGGATGGAGTTGAAGCGTGTCTTGATGTGTTTGGTTCTTTTGTGAAATCTAGATTCCTTCGCTAAGGCAATTGCTCCAGTATTGTCACAAAAGATTTTCATTGGACCCGATGCACTAGGTATTACACCTAGATCGGATATGAACTCCTTCATCCAGATTCCTTCATTTGCTGCTTCCGAAGCAGCTATGTACTCCGCTTCACACATAGATCCCGCCACGACGCTTTGCTTGGAACTGCACCAACTGACAGCTCCACCATTCAAAATAAATATGTATCCGGTTTGTGACTTAGAGTCATCGGGATCAGTGTCAAAATTAGCATCGACGTAACCATTTATGACGAGCTCTTTGTCACCTCCATAAATGAGAAACATATCCTTGGTCCTTTTCAGGTACTCAGGATGTTCCTGACTGTTGTCCAGTTATCCACTCCTGGATTACTTTGGTACCTCCCTACCAGACTTATGACAAGGCACACATCAGGTTTGGTACACAACATAGCATACATGATAGAACCTATGGCTGAGGCATAGGGAATGACTTTCATTTTCTCTCTATCTTCTGAAGTGGTCGGGCATTGAGTGTGACTCAATTTCACACCTTGCAACATAGGCAAGAACCCTTTCTTTGACTGGTCCATTTTGAAATTCTTCAAAACTTTGTCAAGGTATGTGCTTTGTGAAAGTCCTATTAAGTGTCTTGATCTATCTCTATAGATCTTGATGCCCAATATATAAGCAATTTCACCGAGGTATTTCATTGAAAAAAATTTATTCAAGTATCCTTTTATGCTATCCAGAAATTCTACATCATGTATAATCAACAATATGTCATCAACATATAATATTAGAAATGCTACAGAGTCCCACTCACTTTCTTGTAAATACAGGCTTCTCCGAAAGTCTGTATAAAAACATATGCTTTGATCACCTCATGAAAGCGTATATTCCAACTCCGAGATGCTTGCACCAGTCCATAGATGGATCACTGGAGTTTGCACACTTTGTTAGCACCTTTAAGATCAACAAAACCTTTTGGTTGCATCATATACAACTCTTTTTTTAGAAATCCTTTAGTAATGTAGTTTCAACGTCTATTTGCCAGATTTCTTAATAATAGAATGCGGCAATTGCTAACATGATTCAGACAGACTTAAGCATCGCTGCAGGTGAGAAAGTCTCATCGTAGTCAACTCCTTGAACTTGTTGAAAACCTTTTGCGACAAGTCAATCTTTGTAGACAGTAACATTGCCATCAACGTGAGTCTTCTTCTTGAAGATCCATTTATTCTCTATGGGTCACCAATCATCTGGCAAATCCTGTTGGAAATATGTCCTAGAGGCAATAACAAAATGGTTATTATTATATTTCCGTGTTCGTGATAATTGCCTATTGTTCATGCTATAATTGTATTGACCGGAAACTGTAATACATGTGTGAATACATAGACCACAACATGTCCCTAGTGAGCCTCTAGTTGACTAGCTCGACAAGACCCAATCCTAAGCATAGCACAAGATCATGTAGTTCGTTTGCTAAAAGCTTTTCTAATGTCAAGTATCATTTCCTTAGACCATGAGATTGTGCAACTCCCGGATACCGTAGGAATGCTTTGGGTGTACCAAACGTCACAACGTAACTGGGTGGATATAAAGGTACACTACAGGCATCTCCAAAAGTGTCTGTTCGGTTGGCACGTATCGAGACCGGGATTTGTCACTCCGTATGACGGAGAGGTATCTCTGGGCCCACTCGGTAATGCATCATCATAATGAGCTCAATGTGACTAAGTAGTTAGTCACGGGATCATGCATTACGGAACGAGTAAAGTGACTTGCCGGTAACGAGATTGAACAAGGTATTGGGATACCACCGATCGAATCTCGGGCAAGTAACCTACCGATTGACAAAGGGAATTGTATACGGGATTGCTTGAATCCCCGACATCGTGGTTCATCCGATGAGATCATCGTGGAACATGTGGGAGCCAACATGGGTATCCAGATCCCGCTGTTGGTTATCGTGGAACATGTCTGCATGATTCCCGAACCCGTAGGGTCTACACACTTAAGGTTCGGTGACGCTAGAGTTGATATGGGAATTAGTATGCAGTTACTGAATGTTGTTCGGAGTCCCGAACGAGATCCCGGACGTCACGAGGAGTTCCAGAATGGTTCAGAAACAAAGAATTATATATGGGAAGTCCTTATTTGGTCACCGGAAGTGTTCGGGGGTATATCGGTATTGTACCGGGACCACCGAAAGGGTTCCGGGGGTCCACCGGGAGGGTCCACCTGCCCCGAAGGGACCCATGGGCTGAATACGGAGGGGAACCAGCCCCTAGGTGGGCTGGGCGCCACCCCCCTAGGGCCCGTGCGCCTAGGGTTGGGGGGACCCTAAAGGGGGCGCCCCCCTTGGCATGGGGGCAAGCCTCCCCCCTTGGCCACCGCACCCCCTCTAGATCCATATGGAGGGGGCCGGCCCCCCTCTCCCTTGACCCTATAAATAGAGGGGAGGTGGGGGGCTGCCTATAAGTGCATCTAGTGCCCCTTAGTGATTTTGGTGTATTGAAGACTTATAGGTTAAGGGACCGATGCGTTGTGAGTGTACACAGGTCTATAAGTCAATGAGGAGTTTGATATTTACAGAGAAAGTCAACCCCTAAAAATGAAGTTCTTCAGCTGAAGACTTTGATATTCTGAAGACTTTCTGAAGACTTTGAAAGTGAAGAAATTGGTGTGACCTTGAAGACTTGGTATTCATTTGAGGAACATGAAGCGTGAAGACTTTTGTTTTCGTAGTTTCATTTTCTCTTTCTTGAGTCATAGGAAACACCGTCTTTGTTAAAGGGGTCGAGGAAGTACTAAGGAAAAATTTCCATGTGATGCACAACTCAAAATCCTACACCTACCAATCCCTTGAGTGAAGCCATTGGAAACCTCATACTGATTCATCAATTTCTTGATGTGAGACGCAGTTCTTACAGTCACAGATGACTTTTTTCGATCGAGGAGTTAGGAATTCGCTAGTGCGAATTGCCTACGATGAGGAACATGATAGCCCCGAGGAATTTGAGAGTCAAATTTCCGACCGTTCTTTGTCTTCTTGGCTGGCTGTCCCAAAATATCTTATCCACCTAATGGTCATATCATTGAAGGGCATTTTGTCTTATCATGTCGGGATGCTCCCTAGGCTATAAATAGCCGCCCCTACAACCACTATCGGTTGGCTGCTCGAGAAGAACTTGACACTTGTCATTTGAGAGCAACCCATCCTCCGAGGACTTTGAGCGAAAATCATCAAGTGAGGAAAACCCAAAACCAAACCCCCACAAACCCAAAGTGATTGAGCATCACTGAAGAAATTGATCCTGCGTGGATCCGACGCTTGTTACCTTTGAAGACCGTGCTTCTTCCAGACGGTTAGGCGTCAAGGTCTAGAGCATCCAAGAGGAATTGTGGATTGCCGAGTGACCAAGTCTGTGAAGGTTTGGAAGTCACCTGAATACTTACCACGAGTGATTGGACGAGGTCTGCGTGGACTTAGTTCAAGGAGAATATGGTGAGGACTAGGTGTCCTGAGCTGCGTGCTTAGTGACTCGGTGTCCGGGACTGCGTGTCCTCGAGTTTAAATACTCAGCCGCTCCAACCAGATGTACAACTGAGACAGCAGTTGGAACTGGTTTACCAAATCATTGTCTTCACCAACTTAACTGGTTCTATTCCCTCAACCCTTTCATTTCCTCATACTGTGTTTAGTGTTTGTTCATATCTGTGTTTGAAGACTTTGACTGAAGACTTTCTCAATTTCCTCAGTTCAATTTCTTCAGTCTGTTTGTCTTCATCTTGTGTTATCCTGTGATTACGCTTTACGTACTCTGTGCTTGTCTTCATTTCATCATGATGACCATGCTTGTATTCTGTTATGTTTACTTGAGTACTTATTCATTGCAAGTAGTTCTTAGCTAAGGAATTTCCTCATCGACAAATTCCTCGATGAAGAATTCATAAAATCGCCTATTCACCCCCTCTAGTCGATATAGCACTTTCAATTGGTATCGAGCAAGGTACTCCCTTGTTACTGCGTGATTTTAGTTTAACCTTTGGAGTTTTAGTTATGTCGACCGCGGTATGAAGAAAGTGACTTGCCCTATCTTTGACGGTCATGATTATCCCAAGTGGAAGGCCATGATGAGGAAGCGCCTCATGGCAATGAACAATGACTGTGGACCGTCACCGATATTGGTCTTCTTGATCTATGCAAGATGGCGGACGCCGATGATATTTGCAAGTACACTCGACTTGACATCATGGCGAAGGATATCATCTGTTCCTACCTATCCGAGATCAATTGGGCGCATTATGCATCTTGGCAATTGAAGCTTATCTGGGACCGAATCTCTGATGTCTATGAAGGTCATCGAACCCGTCATGATCCCTGGTTTGAGGACTTCAAGGAATCTCTCAAAACAATGACTTTCGAGCGAATCATCATCTTCGCATCATGTCTCATGGCAAGCGGTCTTTGAGGTAACGAATGCTCCTCATCCGAAGTTTTGTGACGATGAATCGATAATGATGAATTTGATAATGATGAATCTGATGATGATATTGAATCTTGTTATACCAAACTTGTTTGCATTGCCACTAAACAACAAACGTCTTTGGAACAAGTTCAAAAGATGCTAGACAAAAGTGATGATATGTTGCGTAAAGAAATGGATCAGTCAAAAGCATTGGGTGAATGTCTTCAGAGAATTCACTCCAAGTTTGACGCCCTTCAAGATCAACATAATACCCTCTTGACTGATCACGAGAAGCTTTCTTTTGAATCTCTTCAAAGAAAGGAAGATCTTGAAAAGCTAAGAGTGTGTTATGAAGATCTTCAGAAGGAGCGCGATTCATTACTAGCTCAACAAATCAGCGCTTCTCAGGAAGAATTTGTTCCTCCATGCTTAAAGTGCATTGAACGTGAATCTGCTAATTCTTCACCTGAATGTTCAAATGCTTCAACTGTTACAAATTCTTCACTTGCCTCTGCTATCACTAATTCCTCATCCGAGGACATTGCTAGTATCCTTGACAATGCAGGTTGAAGGAATTGTACATGACAGGCATGTACAAAAGCCTCAAAGGGCATCAGACTCTTTGTGATGTGCTTAAAAAGCAGATCCTCAACAAAAACCCTAGGAAAGAGGGTATTGCCTTTGAGAGGAAACTCAATACTGATGGAACATACTGGAAGCCTGAGCAGTACCCCAAAACCTCATGGGTTGCTGGAAAGGGACCTCCAGTTGATCCATCTAACTTACTGGCTTTACATGTGAATCTTCTCATTCTTTTGATGAGTCATTTGACTCCAACTATAAACTGTTCAAAAATCAGAATGGTGAAGTATTTGCTAGATATGTTGGCACTAATCAGAACGGTTCCCCTATGAAGAAAATCTGGGTTCCCAAAAGTTATGTTGAAAGTCTTCAGGTGAATGTCCTCATGACACCACCTGTGAAGAACAGGAACCCCAGATCAAATTCTTCATATGGACCAAATTCTTCATATGGATTCAAGTCCTCATACGGACCAAATTCCTCACATGGATCAAATTCCTCAAAAGGATCAAAGTCCTCATATGATTATCATTGTGCTAACAACTCTGTCTCGCAGGGTAGAGCTAAGGGCTATGAATATGTGCATTATTATTCAAACCATTATGTTCATAAGTCCTCGAAGAATTTCTCTGCTTATTCATATGCTTACCCTAACCCCTCTTATGTGAAACGAAATGGTTTGGCATCTTTGCCACCTTTGTCATATGGTGCTTTCAGAGTGATGAACTCTTTGCCACCCCTTGAGATGTGGGTGGTGAAGAAAAGAACTAATCTCTTCTCAGAGGGTCAGGTCTCGGGCGTGCTTTAACGTCTGAAGAATTTTTTGGGACGACAAAATTGTTCGAAAGGACCTTGAGCTAATCATGATGAAATGAACCTTCATTTCACACATCCTCATCTTGCTATATCATTTCACATTGCTTGATGAAATTCATCGATGAACTTGATATCATATTCTTCACTGATGAAGCATATGAGATTGTAAGCTACACTAATTCATCTGCAGGATGATCAACCCAAAACTACTGAATGGGTCCTCGATAGTGGATGTACGAATCACATGACTGGTGACAAGAATCTATTGATGGATGCTCCCTTATCACCGTCACCTCTAAAGCATATCACCGTCACAAAGGCAAAATTCAGGTATTGGGTCTTGGTAAGGTTGCAATCTCTAAGGATAAACACATGGACAAAGTCATGCTTGTTGAGTCCTTAGGATACAACCTCATGTCAGTCTCAATGCTTTGTGATCTTGATATGGTTGTTGTTTTTGGCAAGTATCGCTATGTTGTGATTATGGAAGCTGACAATTCCAAAGTCTTCGAAGGCTTTAGGAGAGGAGATTTGTATATTGTTGATTTCTCTACAGGACCACAACCAGCCGTGTGTCTACTTGCAAAAGCTTCAGAAGGCTGGCTATGGCATCGACGACTTGGTCACGCAGGCATGAGGAATTTGCACACGCTTGCGAAGAAGAAGCATGTCATTGGCATTGAGAATGTCAAATTCCTCAAGGATCACTTATCGCGAACTGTGAAGTGGCAAAATGACCAAGGCCAAGCACCCAGCGAAGACTATCATGACCACTACTCGTCCATTCGAATTTCTTCACATGGACCTCTTCGGACCTAATCATTACTCAGCAGTCACTAATGATGCATCTCTATATGGTTTTGTCATTGTTGATGATTATTCTCGATATACATGGGTACACATTGTTACTTACAAACATGAAGTGCAGGAAGTCTTCAAACGATTTTCCTCGAGGGCTTCAACCAACTTTGGTGTGAAGATCAAGCACATCGAAGTGACAATGGAACCGAGTTCAAGAATTCGGTCTTGATGCCTATCTTGATGAACTTGGTATTACTCATGAGTTATCTGCTCCCTATACTCCTCAGCAAAATGGCGTCATGGAGCGCAAGAACAGAACTCTTGTTGAGATGGCTCGCACTATGCTTGATGAATACAAAACGCCTCAGCGTTTTTGGATTGATGCAATTGATACTGCATGCCACATCATCAACAGAGTATATCTTCACAAATTCTTCAAGAAGGCGTCCTATGAACTCCTCACTGACAAGAAACCCAATGTGAGTTATTTCAAAGTCTTCGGTGCTAAATGTTGGATTAGAGATCCTCACTACATCTCTAAATTTGCACCGAAAGCACATGAGGGTTTTATGCTTGGTTACAGAAAGGACTCGCACACCTACAAAGTCTTCAACATTGTTCTTCACAAGATTGTTGACACTGTATATGTGCGGTTCAATGAAACTAATGGCTCGCAAAGATAGCACCTACCTTCTGTGTTAGATGAACCAGCACCTGAGGATTCTATCAAGTTCAAGGCAAGCGAGGATGTCATTCCTCTTGAAGAACTCTTTGAAGAATTCATTCCAGTTCATGAAGAGCGTCAAGTGATGCACTGAAGAAAATTTGAAGAAAATGGTGCTGAAGAAAATGCTGATCAAATTCCTCAGCGACAACCAGCTCATCGCCGCGTTGCAAAAGAAGTGCAAGTGGAGAAGATTATCGATGACATTAGCGCACCAGGTCCTCTCACACGCTCAAAAGCTTCACAGTTATCTAACTTTTGTGGGCATTATGCTTTTGTCTCTATCACAGAGCCCACTAAGGTAGATGAAGCATTTCTGGAGCCGGAGTCGATTCAGGCTATGCAAGAAGAATTACATCAGTTCGAGCTCAACAACGTCTGGGAACTGGTCAATCGTCCAGATCCTCGTAAGCATAATATCATTGGCACAAAGTGGATCTACCGCAACAAGCAAGATGAAATGGCCTTGTGGTGAGGAATAAAACACTGTTGGTAGCTCAAGGCTACACAGGTTGAAGGAATTGATTTCGATGAAACTTTTGCACCTATTGCTAGACTTGAGGCTATTAGCATATTACTTGCTTATGCTAACCATCATGATATCATCTTATATCAAATGGATGTGAAAAGTGCATTCCTCAATGGTAAGCTTGAGGAAGAAGTATATGTTGCTCAACCCCTGGTTTTGAAGATCCAAAGAATCGACAAAGTCTTGAGACTCAATAAGGCTCTCTATGGCCTCAAGCAAGCCCCTCGGGCGTGGTATGATACATTGAAGGAATTCTTCGTGAAGAATGGCTTCACACCGGTTCACTCGACCCTACTCTCTTTACTAAATCTTATGATGGTGAACTGTTTGTGTGCCAAATATATGTTGATGATATTATCTTTGGCTGTCTTGACCAACGTTATAGTGATGAATTTGCCTATATGATGAGTGAAGAATATCAAATGTCTATGATGGGAGAGTTGAAATTCTTCTTAGGTCTTCAAATTAAATCACAAGCCAGCAAGAATGGCATATTCATATCTCAGAGAAATACCTCAAAGATGTCTTGAGGAAATTCGGCATGCAAGATTGCAAAGGCGTCAAAATTCCTATGCCCACAAATGGCCATCTATGCATCGATGAAAATGGCATTGACTTGATCACAAGGTATACCGCTCCATGATTGGTTCTTTATTGTACTTATGTGCATCTAGGACAGATATAATGCTTAGTGTTTGCATGTGTGCCCGATTTCAAGCTGCAGAAGGAATCACACCATAAGGCTGTGAAGCATATTCTTTGATATCTAGCTCACACACCAACACTAGGATTATGGTACCCCAAGGGCTCTGCTTTTGATCTCATTGGATATTACGACTCGACTATTTGGTGATCGTGTGGACCGCAAGTCAACATCGGCACTTGTCATTTCCTCGGACGATCTTTGGTGCGTTGGTCCTCGAAGAAAGCAGAATCTGCGTATCCACCGTCTCTTCTTTGAAGCTGAATACATTGCTCTTGGCTCTTCTTTGTGCTCAACTGCTTTGGATGAAGCAAACCCTCAAGGACTATGGCGTCAACGTGAAGAATGTACCTCTCCTCTGCGACAATGAGAGTGCCATCAAGATTGCTCACAACCCAGTTCAGCACTCGAAGACAAAGCACATTCAGATTTGTCATCATTTTCTTCGTGATCATGTGTTCAAGGGCGATATCTCCATCGAGCACGTGAAGACTGAAGAACAACTAGCTGATATCTTCACTAAGCCCTTGGATGAGAAGAGATTTAGCAAGTTGCGGTGTGAGCTAAATATCTTAGAGTCTTCGAATGTTCTTTGAAAAGGACACACATCCTAACGCTTATGCAAAATTGATGACTTAGATGTGCAACACATGAAGAAACGTTTTCTTCAATCAATGAAGAATAACACTCTAAGTGTGAAGAAATTAATGAAGAATTTGATTCTCGTAACCCTCGACAATTGTGCGCGTGTCTGCGAAATCATCATTCTTCTCTGATTGAATCACGCCACCACAAAAAGTTAAAAATCTTCAATTTGAGTTTTTCCTCATTTTTGAAATTCTTCAGTTTTTCAAATTCTTCAACTTTGCAAAATCTTCACTGGTTCCGTCGTTTTTCTTCATTGGCTATATAGATATATGAGTTATGTCCTCTACAGCATTCACTTATGGCTATTTCTTCAAGTTGCGTTTTCTGCTAAGTGAATGTGATCAGACCCTTCCCCCTCTATGCTATACTCAACCCAATCTATTCACAAATTCTTCATGTGCGTTCTAATTGAAACTCGTTCAAAATCTTCACTGTGTCCTTGTCAGTTGAAGAAATTGCGAACGAAACTTTAAAACAAATCTTATCCAGATTTTCGGTTTTACCGCTCAAACCGTTCCGCATCCCATGATGCATTATTATATTCACCCACGATCTTACACGATCTCATCTACACAGTACGTGGGTGACACATGTCGCGTGAAGGAGAAAGGGCAGGGGCATGTTCGTCCCAAAATCTTCGGGAGAACAGTTTTTCACCGTGGCTATAAATACCCCTCTCCCCTTCCTCACTTCATTTACTCCGCTCGACCGCTGTCTCTCGCTCGAGCTCCTCAAACCCTAGCGCCGCCGCTACTCCATCGTCGCCGGTGAGGAAGAGCTTCGCTGCCTCGACCTCGTCGCCGTCGTACTCGCGCCGGTTGCGGAAATCTTCACTCCGCCGCCGCCGTAGCTGTTTCCCTCTGCCAAGTTAGGGCGTGGGAAATCTAACCTGACGAACTTCACGTCTGTTCATCTTAGTTCGTCGTGTTCTTCACTTTGGGTAATTAAAAGTTACTTTTATTACTCACTTTGATTCTCAAACTTTCCTGAAAATCTTCAAAGGTGTTTTATTCTTCAAATCTTCACACATATAAACACCTCACACATTGTATGTTCTTGATCCATTTCTCTAAGCAATCATTTTCTTCAAGATTCCTCAATTGTGTGGTTTTTCGATCTGTACAACTCTGGAACCTAAGACAAAGAACGCTTAGTGAAATTCCTCAAGACTCATCTGGTCAAATTCCTCAAAACTTGTCTTTTCGAAAAACCTTCTGAGAACGCATATGACCTCTCCAAATTCCTCGCACCTACACTCTGTTCACAGGTACTCATGTCCGCTGCTAAATCACTAGGTTCTCATCAACTTAACTCATTTGCAGCGTTCCTCAAAGAAAAATTGCATACTTCTTCAGAGTGTTCAATTGTTCAAATTCCTCATCTGAAGAATATGGCTGAAGGAAAGAGACCGCAGAAAGGAGGAAAGAAGCCTGAGGTCATGACTGCTTTCGAGATCCCTGATGAAATATATAAGGACTATTGCACACCTGATGAAGCCAAGTTTGGCAAAGAGAACAAAAATCAGCGTAAAGTGCGCATTCAGAGAATTGAATGGAGATGGGCAAGGGAATGGAGGGAATACCGATATGTTACTCCAAAGTACATGAAGAAATTCGCCCTCAATCCTCCATGCCCAAGAGCTCCATTGGCACCTGGCCAAGTAGCTGATCCCACTAGCATCAAAAGTGGTGAGGACTTTCCTGAAGAATGGGCTAAGCGCCAAGCCAAATTGGCAAGACAAGCCAAGGAGGCAGTGAAGAAATTCAATGAGGATTACGCCCTTCGCTGCTGCTCTTTGAGACCTCGGTCAAACCGAGGAAATCAATGCCAAAGAAGCTTGCTCGTAAGCCAAGTGCTTCACCAACAGCGCCCTCACGGCCAAGTTCCTCAGCTATGCCCTCACGGCAAATTCCTCAGACTGCCACTGCTCAACCAACGTCCTCAGCAGCTCCATCAAAGTCCTCAACTCCTATGCATCTGGCTACATGTCAAAGGACTACAGGTTTTTCAATTGCATCTGGTGTCTCAGCAAGTTCCTCAGTTGCACCAATGTCCTCATCAGGCCCCACACTATTGAAGACTAAAGCAATAGCTGGACGCGGTCCTCGGCCAAGTCCAAGGAAGAAACAGGTCGCATTCCAAGTGCCCTCAGATGATGAAGCATCTGATGATGAACTTGCAGAAATCATCAGAGACAGACAAGTAAAGGCCGCTAGAGCCAAAGGCACATATGTGCCACTGCTTTTGGATCCGAGAAAAATCCTCGACTACATTGACCTCTGGCACAAGGATCCAAACACCCCAATGCCTGATTTCCATCTGACTCCTGGTCAAAGTCACATGCTGACCCATTTCATCACTCAAGAGAAATGGAAATTTGAGAAGGCAAGAGAGATCAAGAAAGCTCAATATAGAAAGGAGAAGCTCCTGAAGAAAAACGTTGTCAGAATGACACCTAAGGAACTTCTCCAGGCTCAGTTTGAAATTCAAGCCCTCAGCAAAGACTTTGATGCCTACTATGCTGATTGGCAAGGAGCCAAAGTGAGATTAAATCAACTGACGAAGAAAATGACAACTATTGCAGCCCCATCGTAACAAGAAAATCTTGAGCTGCAGACTCTGCTCACTTCTTTGAAGAACATGCCAAGCACTGGCTGATGACTTTCAGCCTCTTGAAGAAAATGTAAGTTCCAGGCTGATGACTCCATTCCGGCCCATTGAAGAAATTGCTGGGGCATCCACTAGTGCGCTCAAGAAATCGAAGAGATCGAGGCAATTTGCATCGATTGCGCTGAAGAAAATCAAACAGATTCCTCAGCTCCTCCCGCGCCTACACCAACTCCAATTCTTCCTTCTGCCTATGAGGTGAAGAAGACCAAGGCTGCAAAGCGAGCTGCAGTGAAGAAAAGGAAGGCATCAGCTGCGTCAAATTCTTCGGCTGCGAAGAAAATGAAGCCAATGACCAGCTCACTTGAACGTCCAATTGATGTTGTTCCAATCTCCTCCATGTCATCAAAGGAAATTGTTCCTTTTGGAGAAGACTATAAGATCCCAAGCGGATATGATGAAGAAAATTATTCTACTGCTTCGTCAGAGCAGATTGATGAAGAAATTGAAGTGGACACAATACCTTCAACAACAGTCAATTCCTCACCTATGCCTCAGTTCACAACTGAAGAGGCTGGTGTTGAGGAAATTGCAGATGAAGATGTGGATATCGGATGCACCACACCAGTGATGAATGATGACTTTTGGGAAAGTCAGCATCTCAATACTCCTTTATTCACACATATCCAACAGATTCCTCAGTCCCCGGCAACAACTGTACAACTGGGCTCTGAAGAAACTCATCCCACTCCCTCTGTTCATGAAGATATTCCAGCCACTAGTGCTGAAGAACCTGCTGCTACTGATCATCAGGTCGCACAAGAAGAGGAACCAGAAATTCGTCAGCCTGAAGAACCTGAGCTCGCGATTCTTGAGGTAGTGCTGCAACTCACTGACATTCCTCTGCCGAAGCCAAAGAATCCGTTCTCAAGCAAACAGAAGTTCAAGGCTGAAGACTTCTTTTCCGAGCATGTGTTCTTCACTGACTACAACCCCTATGACTCTGCTCGCATAAGGAAGAGGCATTTCTGGACTGCTAGTCAAGCCAACTTCTATTCCTTAGTGTTGTTTGACAAAGACAAAATCTTCCACCATGAACATATTCTTCACGTGGATATGGAATCTCTGCCATGCTTCGAGCCAGTCCTCAGTGTTCTTCACGATGCAGGATTACTCAATTTCTGCACTGACATCTGTGATTGGAATGAAGAACTCATTCTTCAGTTCTACGCCACACTGGATATCACTCGAGACGTTGAAGATGTCAACTCATGGGTGTTGGATTGGATGACTGAAAACACTCACTACAAGGCACCGGCAACTGAATTGCTTCGTGTCCTTCCTCTCGATCCTCCCCATGACGAAGGCACGTTGCATCTACAATGACCACGAATCGACAAATCACTATATGCAAGTGCTCATGAAGCCTTTGAAGCTGGGCAGGCCCCACGAACCAAATTCCTCGTCAAGGAATTGCTCTATGTGCCTCGGACTGTCTATCGCTTTCGGCGAAGACAATGAGTCCTATCAAAGGCCACGACTCAAATGATGAAGATGTCGTTGGCATCATGAAGAACATGCTTTTCAACATCATTCATGGCGTTCCGTCAACTTCCATGATTTCTTCATGAGGACTCGGCCAATGTTGCTATGTCACCTTCGATTTGAAGCCCTATCGCCTTGGATTATGAGATTCATAAGGGCAAGATCTTCACTTTGAATTACAAAGTGACACTCTAAACCATGGTAGCTACCTGCCTCCCATTGAAGTCCTCAAGCAGACGGTTTCATCGGTGATGATAAAGGCAAGGCAGCTGCTGTGATCGATGAAGGCATTTGTCCATTGGATGGTCAATTTCGTCTGGCTACATCTTACTCTACCAATGACGACTCTGCCACACATGACTCTGCCGCAAATACCTCAGCTAAGCAAAATCCTCAATACCAAGGGTGATGACTGACCGTGAGTTACTCCTCAGTCTTCATCAGAAGGTTGATCGCAATCACAAATGGGTAAAGCGTCAGTTTGCTGCCGTTCTTCACAATATGACCTCAACACATAATGCAATGAAGAAAAACCATTATCACCTTCATGAAACCCTCAACCGCACCTGGGCTGTTCTCACTCATGTCTATAGCGCGGAAGAACTGAAGACTATGGGTCTCGAGGAAGCATTTGGTGGTGCGCACCTCCTCGAAGAAATTCAAGAGGTCAAAGTTCACGATCGGTGGCCAGCTCTTATTCTTCATCGCGTGACAACGATGAGTATGAAGATTTGGACGACAACTGCGGCAGGCCCTGCTACAACAAACAACCACGACAACGCCTGGCGCTCCTCCATCAAATTGAAATTCTTGAGGCGTTAGTCCTCGGTTTCAATCCTTTTGGTCATTTGATGACAAAGGGAGAAATCTGAGTTAGTCTTCAAGCGGGTCTATATTAAGGCGTTTTTTAAGTTACAACTCTTGCTCTTCGAAACTTTTATTGGATCGAGTTGTAATCTTAAACCCGATGGTGCTCGATATACGCATGGTGCTCGACACTTTTGATGCTTGTGCTCGATACTTTTGATGTGCTATTCGCATGCTTATTCCTTGTTAATATTATTGCACGCATGCTGAATTTCATCAGGCACCATATTTCATCATGCATTTCAAATTCTTCATATTATATATCAAATGCGTGTACGAATTACAAGATATAGGGGGAGATCTCCATGATTCAACTCTTCAAATGTGCATTGCCTCAAACGCAAATTCCTCACTATGCACACCTTGTGGGGAGTTCTTCTATATCTTGCAATCAAATTCCTCAATATCGTATTTACACTTCATATGTTTATCCCGTTGAAAACTTAACCTATGTTGTCATCAATCACCAAAAGGAGAGATTGTAAGTGCATCTAGTGCCCTTAGTGATTTTGGTGTATTGAAGACTTATAGGTTAAGGGACTGATCGTTTGTGAGTGTACACAGGTCTATAAGTCAATGAGGAGTTTGATATTTCTGAGAGAAAGTCGACCCTAAAATGAAGTTCTTCATTTGAAGACTTTGATATTCGAAGACTTTCGAAGACTTTGAAAGTGAAGAAATTGGTGTGACCTTGAAGACTTGGTATTCATTTGAGGAACATGAAGCATGAAGACTTTTGTTTTCGTAGTTTCATTTTCTCTTTCTTGAGTCATAGGAAACACCGTCTTTGTTAAAGGGGTCGAGAAATACTAAGGAAAAATTTCCATGTGATGCTCAACTCAAAATCCTACACCTACCAATCCCTTGAGTGAAGCCATTGGAAATCTCATACTGATTCAGTCAATTTCTTGATGTGAGAGCGCAATTCTTACAGTCACCGATGACTTTCTTTCGACCGAGGAGTTAGGAATTCGCTAGTGCAAATTGCCTACAGTGAGGAACATGATATACGAGGAATTTGAGAGTCAAATTTCCGACCGTTGTTGTCTTCTTGTGGCTGTCCCAAAATATCTTATCCACCTAACGGTCATATCATTGAAGGGCATTTATGTCTTATCATGTCGGGCTGCTCCTAGGCTATAAATAGCCGCCCCTACAACCATTAGCTGGTTGGCTGCTCGAAGAACTTGACACTTGTCATTTGAGACCAACCCATCCTCAAGGGACTTTGGCGAAAATCATCAAGTGAGGAAACCCAAAACCAAACCCCACAAACCCAAAGTGATTGAGCATCATGAAGAAATTGATCTGCATGGATCCGGCGCTTATTACCTTTGAAGGCTGTGCTTCTTCAGACGGTTAGGCGTCAAGGTCTAGAACATCAAGAGGAATTGTGGATCGCCGAGTGACCAAGTCTGTGAAGGTTTGGAAGTCACTGAAGACTTACCACGAGTGATTGGGACGAGGTCTGTGTGGCCTTAGTTCAAGGAGAATCGGTGAGGACTAGGTGTCTGAGCTGCGTGCTTTCGATGTTGGGTGTCCGGGACTGCGTGTCCTCGAGTTTAAATACTCGGCCGCTCCAACCAGACGTACAAACCGAGACAGCAGTTGGAACTGGTTTACCAAATCATTGTCTTCACCAACTTAAGCTGGTTCTATTCCTCAACCCTTTCATTTCCTCATCTTGTGTTGAGTGTTTGTTCATATCTGTGTTTGAAGACTTTGGTGAAGACTTTCTCAATTTCCTCAGTTCAATTTCTTGATCTGTTTGTCTTCATCTTGTGTTATCCTGTGATTACGCTTTCTGTACTCTGTGCTTGTCTTCATTTCATCATGATGACCATGCTTGTATTCTGTTATGTTTACTTCTGAGTACTTATTCCGCTGCAAGTAGTTCTTCGCTAAGGAATTTCCTCACCTGCAAATTCCTCAGTGAAGAATTCATAAAAATCGCCTATTCGCCCCCCCTCTAGTCGATATAACGCACTTTCACTGCCGCACCCTTCCCCTGGCGCAGCCCTCTCCCTCCCCAACACCACCTTCTCCTCCGTAGTGCTTGGCGAAGCCCTGCCGGAGAACTGCAAGCTCCACCACCACGCCGTCGTGCTGCCGGAGCTCTCCCTCAACTTCTCCTCTCCCCTTTCTGGATCAAGAAGGAGGATACATCCCCGGGCTGTACGTGTGTTGAACGCGGAGGCGCCGTCCGTTCGGTGTTAGATCGGATCTTCCGCGATTTGAATCGCCGCAAGTACGGCTCCCTCATCCGCGTTCTAGTGACGCTTCCGCTTAGTGATCTTCAAAGGAACGAAGATGCTCATCTTCTCTCTCTCTCTCTCTTGTTGCTAGAATCTCCATAGATGGATCTTGGTGATGCATAGAAAATTTTGAATTATTGCTACGTTCCCCAACAGTGGCATCATGAGCTAGGTCTATTACGTAGATTCTATGCACGAGTTGAACACAAGTAGCTGTGGGCGTTGGTTTGTTCAATATGTTTACCGTTACTAGTCTTATATTGATTTGGCAGCATCGTGGGATGAAGCGGCCCGGACCGACCTTACACGTATGCTTATGTGAGATAGGTTCCACCGACTGACATGCACTTGTTGCATAAGCTGGGTAGCGGGTGCCAGTCTCTCCCACTTTAGTCGGACCGGATTCGATGAAAAGGGTCCTTATGAAGGGTAAATAGCAATTGGCATATCACCGTTGTGGCTTTTGCGTAGGTAAGAAAGGTTCTTGCTAGAAACCCATAGCAACCACGTAAAACCTGCAACAACAGTTAGAGGACATCTAACTTGTTTTTGCAGGGTATGCTATGTGATGTGATATGGACAAAAGAATGTGATGAATGATATATGTGATGTATGAGATTGATCATATTCTTGTAATAGGAATCACGACTTGCATGTCGATGAGTTTGACAATCGGCAGGAGCCATAGAAGTTGTCTTAATTTATTGTATGACCTGCGTGTCATTCAAAACGTCATGTAATTACTTTAGTTTATTGCTAACCGTTAGCCATAGTAGTAGAAGTAACAGTTGGCAAGACAACTTCATGAAGACATGATGATGGAGATCATGATGATGGAGATCATGGTGTCATGCCGGTGACGAAGGTGATCATGCCGCGCCTCAAAGATGAAGATCAAAGGCGCAAGATGATATTGGCCATATCATGTCACTTTATGATTTGCATGTGATGTTTGTCATGTTTACATATTATTTGCTTAGAACGATGGTAGCATAAATAAGATGATCCCTCATAAAATTTCAAGAAAGTGTTCCCCCTAACTGTGCACCGTTGCGAAAGTTCGTTGTTTCGAAGCACCACGTGATGATCGGGTGTGATGGATTCTAACGTTCGCATACAACGGGTATAAGCCAGATTTACACATGCAAATCACTTAGGTTGACTTGATGAGCCTAGCATGTAAAGACATGGCCTCGGAACACAAGAGACCGAAAGGTCGAACATGAGTCGTATAGTAGATACGATCAACATGAGGATGTTCATCGATGATGACTAGTCTGTCTCATGTGACGATCGAACATGGCCTAGTTGACTCGGATCATGTATCACTTAGATGACTAGAGGGATGTCTATCTGAGTGGGAGTTCATTAAATAATTTGATTAGATGAACTTAATTATCATGAACATAGTCTAAAATATCTTTGCAATATGTCTTGTAGACCAAATGGCCCAAACTAATGTTGCCCTCAACTTCAACGCGTTCCTAGAGAAAACCAAGCTGAAAGACGATGGTAGAAACTATACAGACTGGGTCTGGGACTTGAGGATCATCCTCGTAGCTGCCAAGAAAGCATATGTCCTAGAAGCACCGCTCGATGAAGCACCCATTTTCCCAGCTACTCAAGACGTTATGAATGCCCGGCAGTTGCGTAGTGATGATTACTCCCTGGTTCAGTGCGGCATGCTTTACAGGTTAGAACCGGGGCTCCAAAAGCGTTTTGAGCAGCACGGAGCATATGAGATGTTCCAAGAGCTAGAAATGGTTTTCCAAGCTCATGCCCGGGGTCGAGAGATGTGAAGTATCCAACAAGTTCTACAGTTGTAATATGGAGGGAAACAGTTCTGTCAGTGAGCATATACTCACTATGTCTGGGTTACACAACCGTTTGTCTCAGTTGGGAGTTAATCTCCCAGATGACTTGGTCATTGACAGGATCCTCTAGTCGCTCCCACCTAGCTACAAGAGCTTTGTGATGAACTACAATATGCAGGGGATGGAGAAGTCCATTCCTGAGTTATATTCAATGCTGAAATCAGCGGAGGTGGAAATCAAAAAGGAACACCAAGTGTTGATGGTGAATAAGACCACTAGTTTCAAGAAAGGCAAGGGTAAAAAGAACTTCAAGAAGGACGGCAAGGGAGTTGCCGTTCCCGGTAGATCAGTTGCCGGGAAGAAGCCAAACAATGGACCCAAGCCCGAGACTCAGTGCTTTTATTGCCAGGGAAATGGTCACTGGAAGCGGAACTACCCCAAATACTTGAAGGAAATATGCCCTAGAGGCAATAATAAAGTTATTATTTATTTCCTTATTTCATGATAAATGTCTATTATTCATGCTAGAATTGTATTAACCGGAAACATAATACATGTGTGAATATATAGACAAACAGAGTGTCACTAGTATGCCTCTACTTGACTAGCTTGTTAATCAAAGATGGTTATGTTTCCTAACCATGAACAAGGAGTTGTTATTTGATTAACAAGGTCACATCATTAGTTGAATGATCGATTGACATGACCCATTCCCTTAGCTTAGCACACGATCGTTTAGTATGTTGCTCTGCTTTTATCCATGACATATACATGTTCACGTAACTATGAGATTATGCAACTCCGTTTACGGAGGAACACTTTGGGTGCTACCAAGCGTCACAGCGTAATCTGGGTGATTATAAAGGAGTACTACAGGTGTCTCCAAAGGCAAATGTTGGGTTGGCGTATTTGAGATTAGGTTTTGTCACTCCGATTGTCGAGAGGTATCTCTGGGCCCTCTCGGTAATGCACATCACTTAAGCCTTGCAAGCACTACAAATAATGAGTTAGTTGTGAGATGATGTATTACGGAGCGAGTAAAGAGACTTGCGATAGCGAGATTGAACTAGGTATTGGATACCGACGATCGAATCTCGGGCAAGTAACATACCGATGACAAAGGAACAACGTATGTTGTTATCTTGATCGACCGATAAAGATCTTCGTAGAATATGTAGGAACCAATATGGGCATCCAGGTCCGCTGTTGGTTATTGACCGTGAATAGTTCTAGGTCATGTCTACATTGTTCTCGAACCGTAGGGTCCATGCACGCTTAAGGTTTCGATGGCGGTTATTATGAGTTTATGTATTTTGATGTACCGAAGGAGTTAGTCCGGATGTGATCACGGACATGACGAGGAGTCTCGGAATGGTCGAGACATAAAGATTGATATATTGGAAGCCTATGTTTGGAGTTGGAATGGTTCGAGGCAGCGGAATTCTGAATTCTGGAGTACCGGAGGTTACTGGAACCCCGGGAGGTAAATGGGCCTCGATGGGCCTTAGTGGAAAGGAGAAGGGCAGCCCAAGAGGGCTGCGCGCCCCCCTTCCCTAGTCCTACTAGGACTAGGAGAAGGGGCCCCCCTCTCTCTCTTTCCCTCAGGAATCCTAGTCCAACTAGGATTAGGGGAATCCTACTCCCAGAGGAGTAGGACTCCAGCCAGCGCCCTCCTTGGCCGGCCCCCCCCCTGGCTCCTTTATATCACGGGGCAGGGGGCACCTAGAACACACAAGTTGATCGTGAGATCGTTCCTTAGCCGTGTCGGTGCCCCCTCCACCATATTCCACCTCGGTTATACCGTCATGAAGCTTAAGCGAAGCCCTGCGCCGTGAAACATCAAGATCGTCCCACGCCGTCGTCTTGTGGAACTCTCCCTCGACACTCGGCTGGATCGAGATCTGAGGGCGTCATCGAGCTGTCGTGTGTCAAGAACTCGGGGCGTCGAATAACGGCGCCGGGATCGGTCGGATCGCGAGGAGAGCGTCGACTACTTCCTCTACGTTGTGATCGCTTCCGCCGGGTCTACAAGGGTATGTAGACAACACTCTCCCTCTCGTTGCTATACATCACCATGATCTTGCGTGTGCGTAGGAAAATTTTTGAAATTACTCGTTCCCCAACAGTGGCATCCGAGCCTAGGTTTTTCTATGGTTTGATGTTTTGCAGTAGAACACAAGTGAGTTGTGGGCGATACAAGTCATACTACCTACCAGCATGTCATACTTTGGTTCAGCGGTATTGTGAGATGAAGCGGCCCTGACCGACATTACGCCAGACGCTTACGCGAGACTGGTTTCACCGCTGCGAGCACTCGTTGCTTAAAGGTGATTGGTGGGTGCTGTCTCTCTCACTTTAGTTGAACCGAGTGTGGCTCGCCGGTCCTTGAGAAGGTTAAAGCGAGTCTATTTGTGAAATATCGTTGTGGTTTTGATGCGTAGGTGAGACTGGTTCTTGCTTAAGCCCGTAGCAGCCACGTAAAATTTGCAACAACAAAGTAGAGGGCGTCTAACTTGTTTTTGCAGGGCATGTTGTGATGTGATATGGTCAAGGCGTGATGCTATATTTTATTGTATGAGATGATCATGTTTTGTAACGAAGTTATCGGCAATGGCGAGAGCCATATGGTTGTCGCTTTATTGTATGCAATGCAATCATACTGTAATGCTTTACTTTATCACTAAGCGGTAGCGATAGTCGTAATAGCATAAGTTTGGCGAGGCGACAACGATGCTGCGATGGAGATCAAGGTGTTGCGCCGATGGCGATGGTGATCATGGTGGTGCTTTGCAAGATGGAGATCGTGAAGCACAAGATGATGATGACCATATCATATCACTTATATTGATTTGCATGTGATGTTTATCCTTTTATGCATCTTATCTTGCTTTGATTGGCGGTAGCATTATAAGATGATCTCTCACTAAATAATCAAGAAGTGTTCTCCCAGTATGCACCGTTGCCAAAGTTAAATCGTGCCCGGACACCACGTGATGATCGGGTGTGATAAGCTCTCGTCCATCTACAGCGGGTGCAAGCCAGTTTTGCACACGAGAATACTCGGGTTATACTTGACGAGCCTAGCATATGCAGATATGGCCTCGGAACACGGAGACCGAAAGGTCGGCGTGAATCATATAGTAGATTTGATCAACATAAGATGTTCACCATTGAAAACTACTCCATCTCACGTGATGATTGGTTATGGTTTAGTTGATTTGGATCACGTGATCACTTGGATGACTAGAGATGTCTTTCTAAGTGGGAGTTCTTAAGTAATATGATTAATTGAACTTAAATTTATCATGAACTTAGTCTGGTAGTATTTTGCAAATTATGTTGTAGATCAATAGCTCGCGTTGTTGCTTTCATATGTTTATTTTGATATGTTCCTAGAGAAAACTGTGTTGAAAAATGTTAGTAGCAATGATGTGGATTTGATCGTGATCGAGGTTTATCCTCATTCTTTGCAGTGAAGAATTATGTCCTTGATGCACCGCTAGGTGACAGCCCTATTGCGAGAGCGGATGCAAGCGTTATGAGCGTTTGGCTAGCTCAATATGATGACTACTTGATAGTTTTGTGCACCATGCTTTATGGCTTAGAATCGGGACTTCAAAGATGTTTTGAACATCATGGACCATATGAGATGTTCCAGAATTGAAGTTAATATTTCAAGCAAATACCGAGTTGAGAGATATGAAGTCTCCAACAAGTTCTATAGCTAAAAGATGGAGGAGAATCGCTCAAATAGTGAGCATGTGCTCAGATTATCAGGTACTTCAATCGCTTGAATCAAGTGGGAGTTAATCTTCGAGATAAGATAGTGATTGACAGAATTCTCTAGTCACCATCACCAAGTTAGTAGAACTTCGTGATGAACTATAGTATGCAAGGGATGACGAAAATGATTCCCGAGCTCTTCGTGATGTTGAAATCGACGAAGGTAGAAATCAAGAAAGAGCATCAAGTGTTGATGGTTGACAAGATCACTAGTTTCAAGAAAAGGGCAAAGGGAAAGAAAGGGGAACTTCAAGAAGAACGGCAAGCAAGTTGCTGCTCAAGTGAAGAAGCCCAAATCTGGACCTAAGCCTGAGACTAAGTGCTTCTACTGCAAAAGGGAACTGGTCACTGGAAGCAGAACCACCCCAAGTATTTGGTGGATAAGAAGGATGGCAAAGTGAACAAAGGTATATTTGATATACATGTTATTGATGTGTACTTTACTAGTGTTTATAGCAACCCCTCGGTATTTGGTACTGGTTAGGTTGCTAAGAGTAGTAACTTCGAAGCAGGAGTTGCGTAGAATAAGCGAAACTAGTTAAGAGTGAAGTGACGATGTGTGTTGAAAGTAGTTTCAAGATTGATATAATCATCATCGCACACTCCCTATACTTTCGGGATTAGTGTTGAACCTAAATAAATGTTATTTGGTGTTTGCGTTGAGCATGAATATGATTTGATCATGTTTATTGCAATACGGTTATTCATTTAAGTAAGAGAATAAACTGTTATTCATTTACATGAATAAAACCTTATATGGTTACACACCCAATGAAAATGGTTCATGGGATCTCGATCATAGTGATACACATATTCATAATATTGAAACCAAAAGATGCAAAGTTAATAATGATAGTGCAACTTATTTGTGGTAATTGCCGTTTATGTCATATTGGTGTAAAGCGCATGAAGAAACTCCATCTTGATGGGATTTTGGAATCACTTGATTATGAATCACTTGATGCTTGCGAACCATGCCTCATGGGCAAGATGACTATAACTCCGTTCTCGGAGCGATGGAGCGAGCAACTGACTTATTGGAAATAATACATACCGATGTATGCGATCCAATGAGTGTTGATGCTCGTGGCAAGTATCGTTATTTTCTGACCTTCACAGATGACTTAAGCAGATATGGGTATATCTACTTAATGAAACATAAGTCTGAAACGTTTGAAAAGTTCAAAGAATTTCAGAGTGAAGTTGAAAATCATCGTAACAAGAAAATAAAGTTTCTGCGATCTGATCGTGGAGATGAATATTTGAGTTACGAGTTTGGTCTTCAATTAAAACAATGTGGAATAGTTTCACAGCTCACGCCACCTGGAACACCACAATGTTATGGTGTGTCCAAACATAAATAATCGCACTTTATTGGATATAGTGCAATCTATGGTGTTTCTTCTTGATTTACCAATATCTTTTGGGATCATGCATTAGAGACAGCTGCATTCACGTTAAATTGGGCACCATCTAAATCCGTTGAGGCGACATTATATGAACTGTGGTTTAGCAAGAAACCCAAGTTGTCATTTCTTAAAGTTTGGGGCTGCGATGCTTATGTGAAAAAGTTTCATCTGATAAGCTCAAACCCAAATCGGAGAAAGTCGTCTTCATAGAATACCCAAAGGAAGCTGTTGGGTACACCTTCTATCACAGATCCTAAAGCAAGATTTTCGTTGTTGAAAATGGATCCTTTCTAGAGAAGGAGTTTCTCTCGAAAGAAGTGAGTGGGAGGAAAGTGGAACTTGATGAGGTAATAGTACCTTCTCCTTACTTGAAAATAGTTAAATCGCGAAACCGGTTTACGAGACATCTACACCAAGTAGTGAGGAAGTTAATGATGTTGATCATGAAACTCGAGATCAAGTTACTGCAGAACCTCGTAGATCAACGAGTAAGATCCGCACTGAGTGGTGCGGTAATCCTGTTACGGAAGTCATGCTACTAGATCATGATGAACCTCGAACTATGAAGAAGCGATGGTGAGCCCAGATTCATAAAATGGCTTGAGGCCATGAAATCGAGATGGGATCCATGTATGAAAACAAAGTGTGGACTTTGGTTGACTTGCCGAGGGTAGGCAAGCAATAGAAAACAAGTGGATCTTCAAGAAGAAGACCGGCGACGGTAATATTATCGTCTATAAAGCTCGACTTATGCAAAAGGTTTCGACAAGTTCAAGGGATTGACTACGATGAGACCTTCTCACCCGTAGCGATGCTTAAGTCCGTCCGAATCATGTTAGCGATTGCCGCATTTTATGATTATGAAATTTGGCAAATGGATGTAAAGACGCATTCTGAATGGATTTACGGAAGAAGAGTTGTATATGATGCAACGAGAAGGTTTTTCGATCCAAAGGGAGCTAACAAAGTGTGCAAGCTCCAGCGATCCATCTATGGACTGGTGCAAGCATCTCGGAGTTGGAATATACGCTTTGATGAGTTGATCAAAGCATATAGTTTTATCAGACTTATGGTGAAGCCTGTATTTACTAGAAAGTGAGTGGGAGCACTCTGCATTTACGATAAGTATATGTGAATGACATATTGTAGATCGGAAATAATGTAGAATTATTACGCAAAGCATAAAGGAGTGTTTGAAAGAAGTTTTTCAAAGAAAGACCTCGGTGAAGCTGCTTACATATTGAGTATCAAGATCTATAGAGATAGATCAAGATGCTTGATAAGTTTTTCAATGAGTACATACCTTGACAAGATTTTGAAGTAGTTCAAAATGGAGCAGTCAAAGAAAGAGTTCTTGCCTGTGTTACAAGGTGTGAAATTGAGTAAGACTCAAAACCCGACCACGGCAGAAGATAGAAAGAGAATGAAAGTCATTCCCTATGCCTTGGCCATAGGTTCTATAAAGTATGCCATCTTTGTGCGGATCTATTGTATACCCTGCCTTTGAGTTTGGCAAGGAGTACAATAGTGATCTAGGAGTAGATCCTTTGGACAGCGGTCAAAATTATCCTTAGTGGAATAAGGAAATATTTCTCGATTATGGAAGTGACAAAAGGTTCGTCGTAAAGGGTTACGTCGATGCAAGTTTTGACACTGATCTGGATGACTCTAAGTCTCGATCTAGATACATATTGAAAGTGGGAGCAATTAGCTAGAGTAGCTCCGTGCAGAGTATTGTAGACATAGAAAAATTGCAAAATACATAACGGATCTGAATGTGAAAGACCCGTTGACTAAGATTCTCTCACAAGCAAAACATGATCACACCTTAGTACTCTTTGGGTGTTAATCACATAGCGATGTGAACTAGATTATTGACTCTAGTAAACCTTTTGGGTGTTGGTCACATGACGATGTGAACTATGGGTGTTAATCATATACAGATATGATTATTGGTGTTCAATCACATGGCGATGTGAACTAGATTATTGACTCTAGTGCAAGTGGGAGACTGAAGGAAATATGCCCTAGAGGCAATAATAAAGTTATTATTTATTTCCTTATTTCATGATAAATGTCTATTATTCATGCTAGAATTGTATTAACCGGAAACATAATACATGTGTGAATATATAGACAAGCAGTGTCACTAGTATGCCTCTACTTGACTAGCTTGTTAATCAAAGATGGTTATGTTTCCTAACCATGAACAAGGAGTTGTTATTTGATTAACAAGGTCACATCATTAGTTGAATGATCGATTGACATGACCCATTCCTTAGCTTAGCACACGATCGTTTAGTATGTTGCTCTTGCTTTTATCCATGACATATACATGTTCCTGTAACTATGAGATTATGCAACTCCGTTTACGGAGGAACACTTTGGGTGCTACCAAAGCGTCACAGCGTAATCGGGTGATTATAAAGGAGTACTACAGGTGTCTCCAAAGGCAAATGTTGGGTTGGCGTATTTGAGATTAGGTTTTGTCACTCCGATTGTCGGAGAGGTATCTCTGGGCCCTCTCGGTAATGCACATCACTTAAGCCTTGCAAGCACTACAAATAATGAGTTAGTTGTGAGATGATGTATTACGGAGCGAGTAAAGAGACTTGCGATAACGAGATTGAACTAGGTATTGGATACCGACGATCGAATCTCGGGCAAGTAACATACCGATGACAAAGGAACAACGTATGTTGTTATGCGGTCGACCGATAAAGATCTTCGTAGAATATGTAGGAACCAATATGGGCATCCAGGTCCGCTGTTGGTTATTGACCGTGAATAGTTCTAGGTCATGTCTACATTGTTCTCGAACCGTAGGGTCCATGCGCTTAAGGTTTCGATGGCGGTTATTATGAGTTTATGTATTTTGATGTACCGAAGGAGTTCGAGTCCGGATGTGATCATGGACATGACGAGGAGTCTCGGAATGGTCGAGACATAAAGATTGATATATTGGAAGCCTATGTTTGGAGTTGGAATGGTTCGGCGGCGGAATTCTAGGAGTCTGGGAGGTTACGGAACCCCGGGAGGTAAATGGGCCTCGATGGGCCTTAGTGGAAAGGAGAAGGGGCAGCCCAAGAGGGCTGCGCCTCCCTTCCCTAGTCCTACTAGGACTAGGAGAAGGGGCCCCCCTCTCTCTTTCCCTCAGGAATCCTAGTCCAACTAGGATTAGGGGAATCCTACTCCCGGAGGAGTAGGACTCCTGCAGCGCCCTCCTTGGCCGCCCCCTCCCCTGGCTCCTTTATATACGGGGCGGGGGCACCTTGAACACACAAGTTGATCGTGAGATCGTTCCTTAGCCGTGTGCGGTGCCCCCTCCACCATATTCCACCTCGGTTATACCGTCATGAAGCTTAAGCGAAGCCTGCGCCGATGAAACATCAAGATCGTCCCACGCCGTCGTCTTGTGGAACTCTCCTCGACACTCGGCTGGATCGAGTCGAGGGGCGTCATCGAGCTGTCGTGTGTCAAGAACTCGGGCGTCGAGTGCGGCGCGGATCGGTCGGATCGCGAGGAGAGCGTCGACTACTTCCTCTACGTTGTGATCGCTTCGCCGGGTCTACAAGGGTATGTAGACAACACTCTCCCCTCTCGTTGCTATACATCACCATGATCTTGCGTGTGCGTAGGAAAATTTTTGAAATTACTACGTTCCCCAACAGTACTTAGCGGACAAGAAGGCCGACAACACCAAAGGTATATGTGATATACATGTTATTGATGTGTACCTTACCAGTACTTGTAATAGCTCCTGGGTATTTGATACGGGTGCAGTTGCTCATATTTGTAACTCAAAACAGGAGCTGCGGAATAAGCGGAGATTGGCGAAGGACGAGGTGACGATGCGCGTCGGGAATGGTTCCAAGGTCGATGTGATCGCCGTTGGCACGCTACTTCTACATTTACCTACGAGATTAGTTTTAAACCTCAATAATTGTTATTTAGTGCCAGGTTTGAGCATGAACATTGTATCTGGATCTCGTTTAATGCGAGATGGCTACTCATTTAAATCCGAGAACAATGGTTGTTCTATTTATTTGAGAGATATGTTTTATGGCCATGCCCCGCTGGTAAATGATTTTTTTCTTATTGAATCTCGAACGTGATGTTACACATATTCATAGTGTGAATACCAAAAGATGTAAGGTTAATAATGATAGTCCCACATACTTGTGGCACTGCCGCATTGGTCACATTGGTGTCAAACGCATGAAGAAACTCTATGCAGATCGACTTTTGGAGTCTCTTGATTATGAATCATTTGACACATGCGAACCATGCCTCATGGGAAAGATGATCAAGACTCCGTTCTCCGGAACAATGGAGCGAGCAACCAACTTGTTGGACATCATACACACTGATGTGTGCGGTCCAATGAGCGTTGAGGCTCGCGGTGGCTATCGTTATGTTCTCACCCTCACCGATGACTTGAGTAGATATGGGTATGTCTACTTGATGAAACACAAGTCTGAGACCTTTGAAAAGTTCAAGGAATTTCAGAGTGAGGTGGAGAATCAACGTGACAGAAAAATAAAGTTCTTACGATCAAATCGTGGAGCAGAATATTTAAGTCACGAGTTTGGTATGCACTTAAGGAAATGTGGAATTGTTTCACAACTCATGCCTCCTGGAACACCTCAGCGTAATGGAGTGTCTGAACATCGTAATCGCACTCTATTAGATATGGTGCGATCTATGATGTCTCTTACCAATTTACCGCTATCATTTTGGGGTGATGCTTTAGAGACAGTCACATTCACTTTAAATAGGGCACCGTCTAAATCCGTTGAGACGACACCGTATGAATTATGGTTTGGGAAGAAACCTAAGCTGTCGTTTCTAAAAATTTGGGGATGTGATGCATATGTCAAGAAACTTCAACCTGAAAAGCTCGAACCCAAGTCAGAAAAATGCGTCTTCATAGGATACCCTAAGGAAACCATTGGGTATACCTTCTACCTCAGATCCGAAGGCAAGATCTTTGTTGCCAAGAATGAGTCCTTTCTGGAGAAAGAGTTTCTCTTGAAAGAAGTAAGTGGGAGGAAAGTAGAACTTGATGAAGTACTGCCTCTTGAACCGGAAAGTAGCGCAGCTCAGGAAAATGTTTTTGTGGTGCCTGCACCGACTAGAGAGGAAGTTAATGATGATGATCAAGGAACTTCGGATCAAGTTGCTACTGAACTTCGTAGGTCAACAAGGACATGTTCCACACCAGAATGGTACGGTAACCATGTCCTGGAAATCATGTTGTTAGACAACAGTGAACCTTCAAACTATGAAGAAGCGATGGCGGGCCCAGATTCCAACAAATGGCTTGAAGCCATGGAATTCGAGATAGGATCCATGTATGAAAACAAAGTATGGACTTTGACAGACTTGCCCAATGATCGGCGAGCCATAAAAAATAAATGGATCTTTAAGAAGAAGACTGACGCGGATGGTAATGTGACCATCTATAAAGCTCGGCTTGCCGCTAAGGGTTATCGACAAGTTCAAGGGGTTGACTATGATGAGACCTTCTCACCCGTAGCGAAGTTGAAGTCCGTCCGAATCATGTTAGCAATTGCCGCATTCACCAAGCACTATGATTATGAAATATGGCAAATGGACGTCAAAACGGCATTCCTTAACGGTTTCCTTAAGAAAGAATTGTATATGATGCAGCCGGAAGGTTTTGTCGATCCTAAGAATGCTAACAAGGTGTGCAAGCTGCAGCGCTCCATCTATGGGATGGTGCAAGTATCTCGGAGTGGGAACATTCGCTTTGATGAAATGATCAAAGCGTTTGGGTTTATGCAGATTTATGGAGAAGCCTGCGTTTATAAGAAAGTGAGTGGGAGCTCTGTAGCATTTCTCATATTATATGTGGATGACATACTATTTATGGGAAATGATATAGAACTTTTGGAAAGCATAAAGGCCTGCTTGAATAAGTGTTTTTCAATGAAGGACCTTGGAGAAGCTGCTTACATATTAGGCATCAAGATCTATAGAGATAGATCAAGATACCTCATCGGTCTTTCACAAAGCACATACCTTGATAAGATATTGAAGAAGTTCAATATGGATCAGTCCAAGAAGGGGTTCTTGCCTGTTTTGCAAGGTGTGAAATTGAGCACGGCTCAAAGCCCGACCACAACAGAAGATAGAGAAAAGATGAGTGTCATCCCCTATGCCTCAGCCATAGGGTCTATTATGTATGCCATGTTGTGTACCAGACCTGATGTGAACCTTGCCGTAAGTTTGGTGGGAAGGTACCAAAGTAATCCCGGCATGGAACACTGGACAGCGGTCAAGAATATCCTGAAGTACCTGAAAAGGACTAAGGATATGTTTCTCGTTTATGGAGGTGACGAAGAGCTCGTCGTAAAGGGTTACGTCAATGCTAGCTTCAACACAGATCTGGATGAGTCCAAGTTACAAACTGGATACATGTATATTTTGAATGGTGGGGCGGTCAGCTGGTGCAGTTGCAAGCAAAACGTCATGGCAGGATCTACATGTGAAGTGGAGTACATGGCAGCCTCGGAGGCAGCACATGAATCAATCTGGATGAAGGAGTTCATTACCGACCTAGGAGTTATTCCCAATGCGTCGGGCCCGATGACTCTCTTCTGTGACAACACTGGAGCTATGCCCTTGCCAAGGAGCCCAGGTTAGAAGATTAAGCATATCAAGCGTTGCTTCAACTCCATTCGTGAAAATGTTCAAGATGGAGACATAGATATTTGTAAAGTGCATACGAATCTGAATGTCGCAGATCCATTGACTAAACCTCTTCCACGAGCAAAACATGATCAACACCAGAACTCTATGGGTGTTCGATTCATCACAATGTAACTAGATTATTGACTCTAGTGCAAGTGGGAGACTTTTGGAAATATGCCCGAGAGGCAATAATAAAATGTTATTATTATATTTCTGTGTTCATGATAATTGTCTGTTGTTCATGCTATAATTGTATTGATCGGAAACTGTAATACATGTGTGAATACATAGACCACAATATGTCCCTAGTGAGACTCTAGTTGACTAGCTCGTTGATCAATAGATGGTCATGGTTTCCTGACCATGGGCATTGGATGTCATTGATAACGGGATCACATCATTAGGAGAATGATGTGATGGACAAGACCCAATCCTAAGCATAGCACAAGATCGTGTAGTTTGTTTGCTAAAAGCTTTTCTAATGTCAAGTATCATTTCCTTAGACCATGAGATTGTGCAACTCCCGGATACCGTAGGAATGCTTTGGGTGTACCAAATGTCACAACGTAACTGGGTGGCTATAAAGGTACACTACAGGCATCTCCGAAAGTGTCTGTTGGGTTGGCACGTATCGAGACTGGGATTTGTCACTCTGTATGACGAAGAAGTATCTCTGGGCCTACTCGGTAATGCATCATCATAATGAGCTCAATGTGACTAAGTAGTTAGTCACGGGATCATGCATTACGGAAAGAGTAAAGTGACTTGCCGGTAACGAGATTGAACGAGGTATTGGGATACCGATGATCGAATCTTGGGCAAGTAACGTACCGATTGACAAAGGGAATTGTATACAGGATTGCTTGAATCCCCGACATCATGGTTCATCCGATGAGATCATCGTGGGACATGTGGGAGCCAACATGGGTATCCAGATCCCGTTGTTGGTTATTGGCTGGAGAGCTGTCTCGGTCATGTCTGCATGATTCCCGAACCTGTAGGGTCTACACACTTAAGGTTCGGTGACGCTAGAGTTGATATGGGAATTAGTATGCAGTTACCCAATGTTGTCCGGAGTCCCGAATGAGATCTCGGACGTCACGAGGAGTTCCGAAATGGTCCGGAAACAAAGATTTATATATAGGAAGTCCTTATTTGGTCACCGGAAGTGTTCGGGGGTATATCGGTATTGTACCGGGACTACCGAGAGGGTTCCGGGGGTCCACCGGGAGGGTCCACCTGCCCCGGAGGGCCCCATGGGCTGAATACGGAGGGGAACCAGGCCCTAAGTGGGCTGGACACCACCCCCTAGGGCCCATGCGCCTAGGGTTGGGGGGGGAACCCTAAAGGTGGCGCTCCCCTTGGCTTGGGGGGCAAGCCTCCCCCCTGGCCGCCCCCCCCCCCTCTAGATCCATCTGGAGGGGGCCGACCCCCCTCTCCCTTGCCCCTATAAATAGAGGGGAGGTGGGAGGGCTACCACACCCTTCCCCTAGCGCAGCCCTCTCCCTCCCCAACACCACCTCCTGCTCCGTAGTGCTTGGTGAAGCCCTTCCGGAGAACTGCAAGCTCCACCACCACGCCGTCGTGCTGCCGGAGCTCTCCGTCAACTTCCCCTCTCCCCTTGCTGGATCAACAAGGAGGATACGTCCCCAGGCTGTACATGTGTTGAACGCGGAGGCGCTATCCATTCGGTGTTAGATCGGATCTTCCGCGATTTGAATCGCCGCGAGTACGACTCCCTCATCCGCGTTCTAGTGACGCTTCTGCTTAGCAATCTGCAAAGGTACGAAGATGCTCATCCTCTCTCTCTCTCTCTCTTGTTGCTAGAATCTCCATAGATGGATCTTGGTGATGCATAGAAAATTTTGAATTATTGCTACATTCCCCGACAAATTCATCAAAGTCCACACTTTGTTCTCATACATGGATCCTATCTTAGATTTCATGGCCTCAAGCCATTTATCAAAATCTAGGCTCATCCTAGCTTCTTCATAGTTCGTAGGTTCACCATGGTCTAGTAACATGACTTCCAGAACAGGATTACCGTACCACTCTGGTGTCGATCTTGTTCTGGTTGACCTACGAGGTTCGGTAGTAACGTGATTTGAAGTTTCATGATCATCATCATTAGCTTCCTCTCTAGTTGGTGCATGCATCACGGGAACGGATTTCTCTGATGAGCTACTTTCCAAATTTAGAGAAGGTACAGTTACCTTATCAAGTTCTACTTTATTCCTCCCACTCACTTCTTTCGAGAGAAACTCCTCTAGAAAGGTTCCATTCTTGTCAACAAAGATCTTTCCTTCGGATCTGTGGTAGAAGGTGTGCCCAATTGTTTCCTTAGGGTATCATATGAAGATGCACTTCTCCGATTTGGGTTCGAGCTTATCAGGCTGAAGCCTTTTGACATAAGTGTCGCAACCCCAAACTTTAAGAAACAACAGCCTAGGTTTATTGCCAAAACACAGTTCATACGGTGTCATATCAACGGATTTTGACGGTGCCCTGCTTAACGTGAATGCAGCTGTCTCTAATGCATAACCCCAAAATGATAGTGGTAAATCGGTAAGAGACATCATAGATCGCACATATCTAATAAAGTATGGTTATGACGTTCAGACACACCATTACGATGTGGTGTTCCAGGTGGCGTGAGTTGTGAGACTATTCCACATTGTTTCAAATGAAGGCCAAACTCGTAACTCAAATATTCGCCTCCGCGATCAAACATAGAAACTTTATTTTATTGTTACGATGATTCTCCACTTCTCTCTGAAATTCTTTGAACTTTTCCAATGTTTCAGACTTGTGTTTCATTAAGTAGACATACCCATATCTGCTCAAATCATCTATGAAGGTTAGAAAATAACGATACCCGCCGCGTGCCTCAACACTCGTCAGACCGCATACAATGGTATGTATTATTTCCAATAAGTCATTGGCTCCCTCCATTGTTCCGGAGAACAGAGTTTTAGTCATCTTGCTCATGAGGCATGGTTCGCAAGTATCAAATGATTCATAATCAAGTGATTCCAAAAATTCATCTGCATGGAGTTTCTACATGCCCTTTACACCAATATGACCTAAACGGTAGTGCCACAAATATGTCGCACTATCATTATCAACTTTGCATTTTTTGGCATCAATATTATGAATATGTGTATCACCACAATCAAGACCAATAGAAACAGACCACTCTTCAAGGGTGCATGACCATAAAAGATATTACTCATATAAATAGAACAACCATTATTCTCTGATTTAAATGAGTAACCGTCTCGCACCAAACAAGATCCAGATATAATGTTCATGCTCAATGCTGGTACCAAATAACAATTATTCATGTCTAAAACTAATCCCGAAGGTAGATGTAGAGGTAGTGTGCTAACGGCGATCACATCGACCTTGGAACCATTCCCGACGAGCATCGTCACCTCATCCTTAGCCAATCTTTGTTTAATCCGTAGCTCCTGTTTCGAGTTACAAATATGAGCAACCAAACCAGTATCAAATACCCAGGCGCTACTACGAGCATTAGTAAGGTACACATCAATAACATGTATATCAAATATACCTTTATTCACTTTGTCATCCTTCTTATCCGCCAAATACTTGGGACAGTTCCGCTTTCAGTGACCAGTTCCTTAGCAGTAGAATCACTCAGTTTTAGGCTTAGGTCTAGCTTTGGGCTTCTTCCCGGGAGTGGCAACTTGCTTGCCATTCTTCTTGAAGTTCCCTTTCTTTCCCTTGCCCCTTTTCTTGAAACGAGTAGTCTTGTTAACTATCAACACTTGATGCTCCTTCTTGATTTCTACCTCTGCAGCTTTGAGCATTCCGAAGAGCTCGGGAATTGTTTTCTTCATCCATTGTATATTATAGTTCATCACAAAGCCTTTGTAGCTTGGTGGCAGTGATTGGAGAACTCTGTCAATAACACTATCATCTGGAAGATTAACTCCCAGCTGAGTCAAGTGATTATGATATCCAGACATTCTGAGTAGGTGTTCACTGACAGAATTGTTCTCCATCTTGCAGCTATAGAACTTGTTGGGGACTTCATATCTCTCAACTTGGACATTTGCTTGAAATATTAATTTCAACTCTTGGAACATCTCATATGATCCATAATGTTCAAAACGTCTTTGAAGTCATGATTCTAAGCTGTAAAACATGGCACACTGAACTATCGAGTAGTCATCAGATCGAGCTTGCCTGACGTTCAAAACATCAGCATCTGCTCCTGCAGCAGGCCGGTGCATCAAGGACATAATTCTTTTGTGCAGCAATGAGGATAACCCTCAAGTTATGGACCCAGTCCGTGTAGTTGCTATCATCATCTTTCAACTTAGCTTTCTCTAGGAACGCATTAAAATTCAGGGGAACGATAGCACGGACCATAGATCTACAACATAGATATGCAAATACTATCAGGACTAAGTTAATGATAAATTAAGTTCAATTAATCAAATTACTTAAGAACTCCCACTTAGATAGACATCCCTCAAGTCATCTAAATGATACGTGATCCAAATCAACTAAACCATGTCTGATCATCACATGAGATGGAGTAGTCACCAATGGTGAACATCTCTATGTTGATCATATCTACTATATGATTCACGTTCGACCTTTTGGTCTCCAGTGTTCCGAGGCTATGTCTGTACATACTAGGCTCGTCAAGTTTAACCCGAGTATTCCGCATGTGCAAAACTGTGTTGCATCCGTTGTATGTGAACGTAGAGCTTATCACGAGAGACGGGTCTGTCTGGTGGCCAAGAGCCAGGATGGCGCAATAACCATGGCCCCGGACCCACCTTCCCATCGTTGGCACCAGCAAGAGACACCGCACCCACCAAGAATAGGACCTGAGCGGAGCCACCTCAGATCGAGCAGGCGGCGTTGAAGGGCGAGCTCCCGTGGACGCCGATGAACTTAGGATGGCGCAGGGGCGGGGAGAAGATGCACGAAGCAGAGGGGCGCCTGCACTGTCCTGATCAGCCCAGACGTGTAGGGCCGGTTTAAGGCGTTCGTCTGGGTCAAGTCGTCTTCCCGGATGTATAGGGGGCACGGGGTTGTGGGAGCCCGTCTGTAGATGCTCTTACACCTTGAGGGAGGGTATTGCATACTCTCTGATGTATACATGCAACCTAAGTTTAGGTCGTAAAACGGCCAAAATTTTCTCCAACATCAAGGTATGTGGCATTGATATAACCTCCAGAGAGGCTGGCGTTGAGCAACAGATTACAGTGGCTATAGTTTTGGAGGCGGGTCACTGTTGGCTGAACTTTGGCGTTAGATTAGATTTGTGGATTCTTTTACAACCATATAGGCCTCCTTTGGTTCATAGGATAGGGAAATCATAGAAAATGAGATGACATGCATCTCAAATCCTATGAGTATGAATAGGAAAGGAGATGTCTTCTGATTCACTTCATATAATTTTTTCCATTGAGTCTATGCTAATGTTTATTTTCCTATGAAATGTGGAGTATGGAAAGAATTTTTCCATCGAAATAGGATTCTATTCATACAAACCAAAGGGTTCTAAATGAAATTTTTCTTCAAAAATCCTACCCTATGAAATTCCTACAAAAATCCTCCAAACCAAAGGAGGTCATAGGTTGTGTGCGAGGTCTCTCCGAAGAACGGAGCAAGGAGGGCAGCAGCGAGCAACGAGATGACCGCCGCCATCATCGTGACACTGCCGCCGGCAAGACACCGACGATCATCACCAGCCATGGCCGGCGCTGTCGTCGTGGACCGGCGCTACTGACGCTTGGCACGCTCCGGAACAGGAAGAAGTCAGCAGCAGTACTAGCCAGTACCGGGATCTGATCCGAGATGCGCATCCAGTCCAGCTCGGCATGACGAAATCCTCAATCATCGTTTGTACCTCTCCTTGTACGGGTCGTACTAGAATGATGAGAACTTGAGCACCAGGCTTGAAGACGAGTCCGTCCGAAGAAATCTCCACGAAATCAGCTCCCACATCCGTATCAGTTGTAACTTGCAAGCTTCCCCTTAAGCACACCATAAACATTTAAGATAATCGAACCCGGATTAGGCAGGGCAACTCCATCAGCCGTCGGCTCGCCAAACTCATTGTCTTTTGGCTCTTCTACTTCTAAATCACCATGGAACAAATCAGCTCGAGAATTTTCAGCTTAAATTTCCATACCAAAATTAGAAGGAGCGATTCAGAAGCGAAATGACCGACGCTTTCAAGGCGAAGGACAGCGATGGAGAGGGACCTGTACGCTGCGCATGAGACAAGCACGGAAAGGTCTCCGAATGGCGGATTCTCCTAGCCAAGAGGCAAAAGCGAGCGCGAGCGGGACTATGGAATAATAAGTGACCGGGCGGGGGAGACGGTGACAGAAGGCATCTTGGCTTGGCTCTTTGCCGGACCGAATCGGCTACCGAGATTTTGGGTTTGAACCGATGAGGTGGGGGAGGCGGGGGATCACGTCGCGAGCACTGGTGACAGTTCGGCCGATGGCGATCTGCTCTCGAGTAGTCTCACGACTCTGAACTCTGTGCTGTAGCTGTAGGGTGCTGCCCCCTCCTGTCCTGTGGTGTCTTTGTCCACGAGCTCATATGTCCCCTCCCCCCGTACACGCATGTTTTGTTTTGGCCCGTGACACAACCCGAAGACGAAAATATCCTATGAAACCAAAATATGATTCTATAAACTGTGCAAACCACATTCCAAAGTTTTCTCAATGCCAACGTGATTACACATGATATGAGGACAATGTTATCTAAACTATCAGGCGCACACCACCACTGCATTTTTGTGAAACCCTTCCGGTCAACTGGACAATCGGACGTCGAACGTCCATCACGTTGTCCGCGCGCCACGTGCCCCTCACTGAGCCGTTTGCAACATGGTTTTTGTTGCAAGGCCCGCAAGCACAACACGAACTACGTTGCAGACCGTGCAGGAAAAAAAAAGAATTGTTGCAGGCTCGTGTTGCAAAGCGCTGAGCGCAACATAAGGTTTGTAGCAAAGGCTCTCGGGCCTTCTACAATGCAAGGAACAGAGTTTTTACCAAGCACCAGTGCTTATCTCCACATACAGGATGCCTAATTAAGTGTCTATCTTCTATAAATAAGCTCTTGCGCGTTAAAAAAAATTAGTTTATTTCTCCAAGCACCTTGCATTGTACAAGACCTAAGAGAGCAGATCGGACAAAAAAATTGTTCGAGGGATTTGCAACAACGCTCGTGTTGCAAAAGCGCTGAACGTAACAAGCGGTACATGTCCTCGTTGTTGGCAGTTTGCTGCCATTTGTTGCCCCTGGTCGTGGCCTTGCGCAGGTTGGGTAGTTGTCGATGATGCACGCATGGGCGGGACTAATGTTTGCTGGAGATCCCACGATGACGAGCCACCATTTTGCCAGAGCCGGAGTGGAATTCCCACTGGAGGAGTAGACTCCTCAGCTCCCACGCTTGCGCTTGCGCTTCGGATTTCGCTGGCCGAAGTTGCAACATCATTAGAGGCCCGGTCGTCAGTGTCTGCCAGTCTACCGTGTAGCCGCCATGCAAGAGTGGCTAGGGTCTATGCCTACGTGTGCAGTGCACATACGAACAACCAAACGACGCAGCCGACCAAGCGAGCGAGGTAGCCAAATCGATTGACTCGTGTTTTTACGGGCATACGCTTGGTCTTTTCATGAGTTGCCTAGCCTCTTGTGGGGCGAACCTGGCCAGATCCTATTCGGCGCCTTTAGCGCCCGATACAGTGGTTTTCGCAAACGGGCGCACACCCCACCTCCCTGCCTTCGCTACTAACAGGCCGGCCCATCTCCCCTTATAGGTTTTATAAGGCAAAAACCAGTGATCGAGGGAGAATCGAACCTCCAACCTTCAAGCTTCGTCAGAGGCCGAACTAACCACCAGGCCGCCCGCCCCACTATGATAATGCACATCTTTTTTATCCTTTCTACTTCTCTCGTTCCTTTTTCCAAATTTTCTTTTGTAAAATCGAGATTTTTTTTCTTTTTTATGTTTTTTTCTGCAAAATGAATGAATTTTTTTTTTCAAATTCAATGAAATTTTTCCAAATTCGTTAACCTTTTTTCCAATTTTGATGAACTTTTTTCAAATTTGATGAACTTTTTTCAAATTCAGTGAACTTTTTTTCAAATTTGATGAACTTTTCTTCCACTTCGATGAATTTTATTTCAAATTCGTTGAACTTTTTTCAAATCCAATGAACTTTTTTCAAATTTGATGAAGTTTTTCCTAAATCGATGAACTTTTCTACAAATCCAATGAACTTTTTTCGAAAGCGTTGAACTTTTTTCATAAACTATTTTCAAATCAATGAACTTTTTTGAAGTTTGTGAACTTTTCCTCAAAAATGATGAACGTTTTCAAATTCACGATTTTTTCAAAATAATTCAAAAATTGAAGTGATATGATAGACTATATTGTGCAAATAAAGAGCGCGGCCACACTTGTTCTTAATGTTTTGCGCTGCTGTTGTCATGGATGTCCAGTGGCTCTAGTGGTTAGCTAAACTTGGATAAGAATGCAACGACCTAAGTTCGAATCTAGTTGAAGGCGTTTTTTTGCTCATTTTTTGGCGTTATAGATCGCTGCGCTCTGCCTTCACGGGCCAGCCCAACAGGGTTCTGCTGTGTGCGCCAGTCAACTTGATCGATGGAGCGAGCGAGTGGCGGGAGCGAGGGACCAAAGGCAGAGTGGGCCGGCCCATAAAGGGAGCTCGCGTGGGCGCCCGAACTCCGTACGGGCGCTGAAGGCGCCCGCGAGGAGCTCTCGCGAACCTGTGTCTTGCTTCTAGCGAGATAGAAGAACAAGTCGCCACAAGGCAGATTGAAAATGGCCGGCCCAGTTAACGTAGCTCCGTTTTTTCTTACGTCTGATCCTTAATATATGATAGTTTTCTTTATCTTTTACATATATTCAAAAACTTAATGTACTGACATGTTTTAAAAATTTATCACGATTTTTAAAGAAATGTTAAGACAGTCTGAATTGTTTGTTTGTGCAATTTTTTTAAAAATGATAGCATTAAAAAATCTTTGTAACATTAGAAAATGTTTAGATTCATAATAATATACAAGATCTTTTTAAAATTGTTATAAAATGTAAAACAAATTATATTAAACGTGCTTACTTTTTTATGTATATAAAATGAACTTGAATTTGTTAACAAAAATGTATCATTTCTTTTCTTAGTTTCTGATCATTCGTCCATGCTAGTTTCTACTGTTGTGTTTCTGTTTTTGTTGATGTTTTTCAATTTTAATTACATTCATAAAAATGAATGTAGCTCTTTTCTGAAAAATATCACGAACTTTCAAAATGTTAGTAAAGTCTAAATTTTTTGGTTGTTTGATATTCGAAAATATTGATAGCATTAAAAACAATCTTCTTGACATATAAAAATGTTCACGTGTTCAAAAGAATATACATGACATTTTTGAAAAATGTTACAATTGTACATATAATTCAGAAAACTCATTACATATCTATATATATATATATATATATATATATATATATATATATATATATACCAAAATATACAATGTGTATGGAAAAATAGACATATATATATATATATATCTGAAAAATTGTTGATCATGTATTTGAAAAATGTTAGATGTGAATAAAAATGTTTTGTTGTATACAGATAGTGTAAAATGTGTACATAGACATGTGTTAAAAATAGAAAGAAAAATGAAAACTAAAAAACAAGAAAAAACTAAAAAAATAATGAACACTAAAATAAACGTAATAGGATATCTGAAAAAAATCGCTGCAAACACTATAAAAGCTGACGAAAAAAATCGCGCGCTATAGTATTGTCCGGCCTAGTGATGCTGCCCTGTCGGCCACACATATTACGAGTCGAATAGGGCAAGAAATAGAATTTGCGCCTCTTGCGTCGGATGTTTATCGGCCTCCCTCCGCGCGACCCCGAATGGGCCAGCCCATCAGCCGGGCAGGACGCCCCGTTGTTTTATTTCTCTTGCCTTTAGTTCTTTACCAGTTGTTTTTCCTCATCAAAATAATTCATAATTATGAACATTTATAAATTTTGGAAGAGTTGAATTTTAGAGGAACACAAATCCAGAAGTCAGAAAATTTTCATGGTTAAAAAAATGTTCATAATTTTGATAAAAATGTTAGTGTATTGATCAAATGCTCGTTGAATTCAGAAAATGTTCACAAATTAAAAAAAACATTGATGAAATAAATCTTAGCAATGTCATTGGAACTAGTTTTTTGAATTTTGGACAACATATTTTAATTTTGTATACAGTTTTTATGAGCATTTTTTCATAATGATGGATTTTAAGTATTTGATGAACAAATTTTGAATTCGAAGAACAAAATTGACCTAGATGAAAAAAACTGTATTCAACAACATTTTTTGGAAAAAGGTCGAACAATTTATAATTTGGTGATTTTTAATTTGACTAACATTTTTTTAATTTGGCGAACATTTTTAAAACCATATGAACAAATTTTTAGTTAAATGGATATAGTTTGAATTGATGAACCATTTTATGTATGAACAGCTTTTACACTAATGAATATTTTTTGAATTCGATGAACAAAATATGTTCACGAATTTGAAAAGCAAATTAGCAAAAAAAGTGACTACGTAAAGAGTGAAAAAAAAGGAAAAAAATATAATAGAAAAGGGAAAAATATAATATAATATAACAATAAAAAGGAACATCGTAAAATAAAAAGAAGGAACAAACGTAAAAGCGATTAATGGGCCGGCCAGTACGTGCACTCACAAGCAAGGGGGTTACGCGTTCCGTCGCTTGCTAGCGACCTACGCGCCATATAGGGACACTTTCTATTTGGCGCTTCAATCGCCCGTTATTGGCCATTTTGCATACGGATGCTTGAAGCGCGCAATACCTCCTGCGATCTGGGCCGGCACATCTAATTTCTTTCTTTTTTCTAAAATGCAAAAATTGTGTGTGTGTGTGTGTGCGCGCGCGCGCACGCGTTAAGAACCGAACCCGCCGCCTCCGATTTGAAGAAAGATCCTCTAAACGTCCCGCGCACCCCACCTCACGTGATTACTTACATCTTTTTCCTTGTTTTCTTCTTTCTACTTTTCTTTTTCCTTTTCCTTTCTTCTTTTCCTTTCTTCCTTTTTCCTAAATGTGTGTCAAATTTTCCAAACCGATAATTTTTTCTTCAAAATTGATGATTTTTCAAAATCAATGTTTTTTTCCAAAATCGTTGAACTTTATCAAATTTGAAGAACTTTTTCCAAATTTGACAAACTTTTTCCAAATTCCATGAACTTTTGCTTCAAATTGGATGGTTTTTTTCAAATTTGATGATTTTTTTTTTCAAAATTGATGAACATCTTTCTCATTTTTTGAACTTTTTTCCCAATTTTGTGAACTTTTTCCCTATATTGATGAACTTTTTTCAAAATCAATGATTTTTTGTTATATTCGTGGTTTTCTGTATTCTTATTAATTCATTTTAAAATTTACATTTTCTATTTTGAAACAACATATACTGGATATATAATACTCCCTCCGTCCGAAATTATTTGTCATTGAAATGGATGTATATAGATATATTTTAGTTCTAGATACATCCATTTTTACCTATTTTGATGACGATTAATTTCGGACGGAGGGAGTATATAGTTATGTGCAGCATTAAAAGGATTAAATAGTACAACTTTCTTGTATTGGACAACAAGTTGTGGCCGATCTAATGATTACCACGACACGGGAGGGCGTCAACAGAGAATCAAGTGTGAATTTGATTCCTCCTTCTCACATATTTTTTTCTTTGCGTTCCTTTTCCAACATGTTGGTGGGCCGGCCCACTAGGGCACCGCATGCGAGTGCCGGTTTGGCTCGCCGGCGCTTAAAGCACCAATTAGGAGGGGAGCTCCTATACGGCGCATTAAGCGCCGGTACAGGCAACTGGCGCTATCTGGTGGGCCGGCCCAGGAACACACAGAGAAAAAACTCCCAAAAAATCTGCTCTAACAGGATTCGATCTTGCACCGTTTAGTTACGACGCAGCGTGCCTAACCAGTACATCTACTACAACCTAGTGATTAATTACAGCACGAGATATTTAACAACAATACTAACCGCACTATTTTTGGTACAAACAATTTAGAAAGACGTGATTTTTTGGAAAAGAAAAAAAAGTCGCGAATTAGAAAAAAGTTCATGTCTTCAAAAACTATCACCAAATTTTATAAAAGATCACCGTGTATTACATAAAATTTCATTGTATTAAGAAAAATGTTCATTGTATATTATGAAAATTGTTCACCTTTGCATATAAAAATGTTCATCGTGTATCATAAAAATGTTCATCGTATATTATGAAAATTTTCAACGTTTTTAGTAAATGTTGAATGCATATTCAAAAATTGTTCGACACATATAATCATATTGTTTCAAAATGTTCATCTTGTATTATTTAAAATGTTCGATGGATATAAAACATGTTCAGGATATATATATATATATATATATATATATATATATATATATATATATATATATATATATATATATATATATATATATATATATATATATATATATATATTGATTTTTCTATTTTGGTTTTGGTTATTTAATGAGTATACAATTTTTCACTATGTTTCTTAATTTTGTTCAGTATATATTACACAATGTTCAATGTGTATTCGCAAATTGTTCAACGTATTTTCACAAAATGTTCAGTACGTGTCCGAAAATTCTATGTATGGTGAACAATATTCAAATACACGTTGAACATTTTTTTTAAATACGATGAACTCCTTTTGAATGTACGCTGAACAAAATTTCTATACATGATGAACATTTTTTGTACACACTGAACATTTTTCAAAGTTCACCAAATTTGACAATAGTTCATCAATTTTGAAAAATGTTCATCAATTTTGAAAGAAAGTTCATCAATATGAAATAAAGTTACAAAATTTGAAAAAAAATCTCGTGCTTAGCAGAAAAGAAGAAAGAAAGAAAAAGAAAAGAAAAACAGAAACAAAAACTCTTTCCACGGAAACAGAAAATAGAAAAAGGTTAAAAGCCTGTTAGTTAACATGAATTGGTAGGTTAACCGAGTGGTTTGGCAAGCGCGCCTGTAGTCGCCGATTGCATCTATGCCTAAAACGGGCGCTTAAGGCGCCGTTTAGGATCTGCCAATTAGGAGCTCCCCCATATAAAAATTGAGTTCATGGGTCCAAGGTATCCCGGTTGGTGTGAGTAAGGCCGAAAGGCAAGAAAACGCCCAAGCTAGCCTAATTAGGGATGCTCTTTATTTTCTACCGTACCTTATCTATAATACCTAAATAGTTCATCCCCACTACCTTATTTCTCTTGACATGCAAGATGTCCAACTCAGCAACAGTGCCACCTCATTAATTATTTTGTTTTTTCATTTGTCAACAAATTGTCTGATTCAACCTGGTCGTTGCTTTCGTCTTCCGTGGCGGATGCGTCAGTGTAAAAGCCCATAAAGGTGCAGCCCATCGGTTGATCTGCTCGCCTGTTACGCTTCCTTATCATCGCTACCTCCATCGATATATTACCCCCAACTAGTTGAATGCCCGTGCGTTGCCACGGACACACAAAATATGAAGTATATGATGTGAAAAGATTACTCGACAAAGTGATAGCATGGACTTGGATATTTTAAATGAGTGCTTTTTATAGAATATATTTTGACAAAAAAACAATGTCATAGGTAATTCAAAATCTATGAACATGGACAAACTTGCATTTAAATGTAGATAATAACTAAATCATCCGTGAAATTAGCACATCCCTTAAAACACCATAGACACAAACAAATATGACGAAACAGTCACCTACATAATACATACAAACCAAGTACGTGATAACTACACTTACAAATTGAAACACACAATCATGCGTAATAGGCATAACCAATGTCTACTATCTCTACTACATGCGCCGAGCTTTCTTTGTATACATCCTGTGTCGGGGATCCTTTGTAGACAACTTGCTTGCTAGGAAAGCCCACCTCCACTCAATAAATTGCTGAACAAACTTCATATCAATCAACCCACCTATTATTTTCTGGCGAATATTTGCAAAAATATATATTATAAATGTTGCATTTAATAATATTTAAAATTTGTCTACATATGTTAATAACAATCGTAAGTAATTGATTTTTAGTTAATAAAAGTCATAACTACTCACCATCAAGTGCGCGTGCTGCAGTATGATCCGGGTTGAATGCAAGGGTGGTGTAATTTGAAGTTTCCAGATTTCCTATTGCCAAGATAAAAAATATATTTAGGTTGACATAACAATACACTTCCTTAGAATATGCAATACATGTATTGGTATAGATGCTTCAATTACCGTATTTGCAATCCTTACGAAGCATAGTGGCAAGGACAATTGATTTATTGCCTTCAGTTGTTGACCACCTATATGAGTTCTGAATCAAGTTGCCACCCCAAATCCCAACAACTATAAGTTTGCCCCTACAATGTGGAATTTTTTAAAATGGTAACCATGTCAAGGACTTTTTGAACTAATTTCGATTATTCGGTATAAAAGAGTTGGAACTATTATGTACCAAGTACACATACCACATATCCATGAAGGTGACCTCTATATATTTCAGCACCTGGGTATCCCCCAATGCGTTCATGTCCATCATAATGAACGACTATGCCAATTATGTCTGTGTCAATTATCATTAGTCAAAATTATATACCAAGATTATCTCTATGTTAGTAAGTATTATATGCTTGAATGCATACCTACGAAAGTGTTTCTTGGACACCTCTGAACTTTTTGGAACGGCATCAAATGCTTGGGATATGTTGGAAATTGAAGTGAGAGAGACTCAACAAATGTCCTTGCGCTGAAGGAACACTCATATGTGTGTTGAATGTATCTACACTCCAGTTCTTCAAAGTTAGGCCGCATAGTAACACCATGAATGATGTACTTACGACCCATGTGCAATGTAATATTGAATCTATTCACTAAATCTTTTCCGGCAACTATAGCCTCGATTTTGGCACCCTTAGAATTGTTTTAGGAAATGTTAGATGATGATAAAACAAATGTCTATTTTAGCAATCTAACATGCTTGAGACTTACAGTTTTGTCCATAAGAATGAAGTGAAGCTTATCACCACTCGGATTAACCGGGAATTTGACATCTACCCTCACGCAGATGCTACAAGTCCTGAATGTATCAGAATATTCGATGTCGTCGAAGTCTATGAATCTATAACAAATAGCTTAAATTAGCTAACAGGGTTTTCCTTTTCTTTCAAATATGAGAAAGCATGTTAAACTTACCTAGGCTCAACTGGTTTTTTTGTGAAGTTTGCAAATGTCCGCTGACGTCTAAGGTTAATTGGCGCCATCTAATACAGTTTAACAAAATATGTCACATTTAAATTTGGAAGCAACAGAGTGGCAATAAGGATAGATACAAATCAATAAAATTCTAACACACATGCATAGTACCTCTAAAGTTTGCAATCGATGCCTATTGTTATTGACTTGTATGATAGCAAAATCTGTCAATTGCTGAAGTATATGGACTTTTTGAAATAGATGCCAATCATGCCATCCGATACAACAAGAACACAAAGAAATAGAAAAGCAATGGCAGACCACGAAATCTGTAGTCATTTTTTTTCATACCCAGAAGAAGAACCTGCTGGATTTTCGAATGCCGCCTCCAACTTTCTTCTATAAAACAACAGTAGAGCTTGAACCAGATTTCCTGGGAGCAAAGGACATGTGAAAACAAATGTTTTTAGAGAGGCCAATAACTGGACCAACAATAACTTGGAAAAGGAAAATTCATCAAAGTTGTACAACAGGACTACTAATATATATGTGGCCTGCAGCTGCCAAAGTAAAAGAACATCTTTGAGAAGTGAAAATTGCTCTTTGAGAAGTGAAAATTGTTCTTTTGTCGTTAGATTCGGCCATGGCGACGAGTGCTCTCCCACCATTTCACTTGCAGCTAATAAAGCTTAGCAGGAAGAATCAATGAATAATTGTTAAGGTATGCACATGCTGGCTCTCAGATTAATTTTTTTAATGGCTGAATTTATGTATGCATAGTATGAATATAACGACTGAACCACGGGCATTCAGGTAGTATAATATTTAAAAGAAAACTGCTATCAAGAAATGAAGCAACGTTGGTTCAAGCCTCTAAGATGCAAGGATTTACTGGGAGAAGCATAGATTGCTAAAGGAAGGAGCTGAGCTCCATATCTCTCTCATGCATTATTTGTTTCCATTACATCCAAAGAAACTGATTGGCGGGAATGTATGTTACCTTGTTGTGTGGCAGGTAACTTCTCTGTTCAGACCTGGCCTGTATGTGGAATGTCGCAGGTGACCGTGGATGATAAAAAGCGGCAGTTGCAGCAGAGCTGGATGCACGTCGTGACCGGAATGCGGCGAGTCTGGCCTGGTCCACGCGCCGCCGAGTCGGAGCAGCGCCACACGCGGTGTCGCGCGCACCCAGCCGAATCACGTCGACCGCCACCGCCCCTTCACCACGCACCGAGGGCAGGCACGAAGCCGTCGTCCGCTCCACTGCCGCCGCTGATGCCGGCGCGAGGTGAAGACGGCAGCGGTGGCCCGATGAGTAAAAAGGAAGAGAGAATGAGGGAGAACTCAAGACAAGGGAGGTTTGCACCTTTTTATCATGCGGGGTGGGGAGATAACTGCCATAGCTCCACCATCGACAATCTCCACGATCACATAACAACGCTGACCGGCGGTTGCCAGTTTCGAGCTGACCGTCAGTGGCCATGGAGGAAATCGGGGGAGGGGGGGTGGGCGGGGAAAGAGGGGCCGCGGCGGAGGGGAAGCAGATCGGCCTGCGGCGGCGGACGGGGAAGCAGACCGGGACGCGTATCGCCATGCGGCGGCAGACGGGCTTGGTCTCTCGTCCGGCGGACGGGCTTTTTTTAATCGGTTCGCAGGCCGAGCCTTTTTTTAGAGGTGCTACACACGACAAAAATTACACGATAGCTGGACGACGATGGAATCCAGCCGCACACGACTGAGAACAGCAGTACTAACTGGATTTGCTTGTCGTGCACAGGTCGGGCACAAGTATCATGCGTGAAGCTGTTTCGTTTTTCCTTTGCATTTTGCGGGCGATTTGTAGGCTAAGTGCATATATTCCTCAAGACTTTTTTTTCAAAGAGTAAATATTGTGTCGGAGAGTTTTATAACAGAGGGAAAAAAAATTACATGCCTTTGCATATATTTGTTACCATCCTAGAGAGCATAAAATTGAAAATAAGATAATGAGTGCATCTGTATTCAGACAAAGCTTAACCTTTTCCCCCTCCAATACATATTGCATCGCAAAAGCTTATAAATAAATAGCCACAACATATGGCAAATACGGAAAACAAATCCATGGAGATGAACAAATAAATTCTGATAAAAAAACTATAGTCTGACCACCGATGCGTAGAGATCAAGTCCAGTTTATTATCTCTTATTAACTTCCTACTTGAGGCACTTGAGAATTTCTCGTACATCATATGGGATGTTGTCTTCAGCTTCATTCGCATGATACTCGAGCAAGTGTATCAACAAATTCTTTCTCAACTCATAACCATCCTGCATGTGCAATGTATGATGTTAGCATGCAATTTCGCTTCAAACTTTTTATGAACGTGTAATATAGAATACCCACCGTGCAAATTGGACGAACAAATTTGTTACCATGCCATGAGAGCATAAAGTTGAAAACAAAATAACCAGATTCATTCCTGTAGATGAATACACTATCATTATCTTGGGAGGTTATGACAATAAATATAAAATGTGCATATTGATTTTCAGAGTAACTTACCGGTCTACGCTCGTCGGAACATCAATTGGTGATTTACGTGGCCAGAAAAATGTATCAGACTTCCAACTCGGTTGTGCTAATTCGACTGCATCATTCAGGTAGAATGCAACCCTCTGAAATTTTAATGCATATCTCTCTGAAGATAAGGACGGAATAAGTGGGTCCAAAATAGATACTTGACGGGCATGTTTGTTGATTGCGAACAAGATGAAGTGGCCGAGGAATGCATGAGGAAGCAATATCTACAAGCAACACTCATTTAGAATAAATGTTAATCACGACTACCATATAAAATAGACCAAACTTACCCAATTGCATGATGAGATGGTGTGGTCTATCTCAGTCGAGCTACGAAGCAATGATGCTAGCGCCTGAATATCTGGCTGTACCCGCGAATCTAAATCTCGTGCGGAAGCGAGGGCAGCTTCAATCACGGCCGTCTGGGTAAAAAATGGTTAAGGAACATGATGGTGACAATGATAATAATAATTTGTGATGTGCAGTAACTTACACAAAATTGTAGATCCATAAAGCGCACAGGAGGATTTCTTGTCAGTAAGGCCTCGTCATTTGCAAGTATACGTATAGCCATGTTGAAACAATCAATGTCCAACGGCTGGTCCCTGCGGAGTATACCGTGGATCCTTCTAAGACTTAATCCTATCAGATGTGGTTTAGAACTTCGCACCCACTCCTTCCTATAGATAAAAGTTAATAATTGTAACATTGTAATAGTGTATATTGAAACTTTATACTTCTTAGACATGCTCCTTACTCCAAGGAAGTAGTATCATTAATTGACATGATGTGGTGGCATAGTTCATCAACTAAATCTCGCGGGTCCGCGGCCATGATGGGGTTCCGAAGGGGGCTTTTGTCTTCGGCTCCATCATGTGAATCTTGCCGCTTACTGAAAGCACATTTGCTCCCTGGGTGGTTTTGGTAATTAATGACAACATACTTTGTGGTTGGACTAATGCTTTTATCAAGTATGTTTCAGGAAATTCAATCACATTGGCATGGCAAAAGGACTGAAGAGGTGGACCCCTCAAAATGCTAAGGCAAGCATTGGCAAAAGCTCAAGACTCCATTTTTGGTTTAGTGATCCAAGATCACATTGAGTCCATAGGAAAGCCAATACTATTAAAAGGGGATGAGGTTATGATGATGATCTGGTTGCTCAAGTGCTTAGTGATACATCTCCTATACTATCAGCAACTCTCACTGCCATATACACTCATAAGTAGTCTCGGTCCCACCGATTTTCCAAACTCAGTCACACCGAGATGAACCACCTCAGCCATAAGCCAAACCCTAGAAAACTCGGATTTTCCGATTCTGAACTCGGTCTCACGGAAACTTGAGTTGCCAAGCTTCTGTAACCTTCTGTCATCAAATCGGTGTCACCGAGATGATGAAGTCGGTCCCACCGAAATTGGCATGCTCTTGTCATTGCACGAATCGGACTAACCGAGATTGTATTTTCGGTCCCACCGAAAATCCCAACGTTCACATTATTTGAACTTTCGGTCTCACCGAGTTGTCAACTTCGGTCCCACCGAGATTGCTCAAATGTGTGTAACGGTTGGATTTTGTGTGGAGGCTATAAATACCCTCCACCCCTCTTCATTCGTGGATAGAGCCATCGAAAGAACTACCACTCCTACCTTACATTTTCGAGAAGAGAACTACCTACCCTTGTGTTGAGATCAAGTTGCTCCACTCCCACCATATGAAGCTTGATCTCTAGCCTTCCCAAGTTGCTTTCCACTCAATCCTTTCTTCCACCACAGCCAAATCAGTGAGGAGAGTTGAGTGTTGGGGAGATTATCATTTGAAGCACAAGAGCAAGGAGTTCATCATCATCTACACCATCTATTACCTTTTGGAGGGTGGTGCCTCCTAGATTGGTTAGGTGTCGCTTGGGAGCCTCCGTCTTTGTAAGGGCAAGGAGATCGCCTACTTCGTGAAGATCTACCCCGAGTAAGGCTAGCCCTCCGTGGGCGTAGGCCATGATGGAATAGAAAAGGTTGCTTCTTCGTGGACCCTTCGTGGGTGGAGCCCTCCGTGGACTCTCGCAGCCGTTACCCTCCGTGGGTTGAAGTCTCCATCAACGTGGAAGTACGATAGCACCACCTATCGGAACCACGAGAAAAATCACCGCGTCTCCAAATTGCGTTTGATCTTCTCCACTTCTCTTTACTACTTGTGCAATTTACTTTCCGCTGCCCATACTCTAGAATTGCATGTGTAGTGTGCTACTTGACTTGTGTGTGTTATGTAAAATCTGCCAAAATTTGTCCTTGATAAAAGGCTGAATTTTTATCTTGTCGAGTAGTCTAATCACCCCCCCTCTAGACACTCTCACCTTCTTCGATCCTACAATTGGTATCAGAGCCTTGGTCTCCATTGCTTTGGTTTACACACCATTGGAGGAAGATGGACATGTCTACGTTTGGGAGTGTTAGCCATAGAGTGCCTATTCTTAATGGAGTGTCCTATAACTCGCGGAGGATTGAAATGCTTATTATCTTTAAGACATACAACTTGCGCAAATATGTTGAGACCCCCTATGTGCCTCCATTTGACCCCTTGCACCCTACCATGGATGAAGAGCTTGATTTGCTTCGTAACCTTAGAACTGTAAATCTTATCATTAGAGGGTTACCCGATAACTTGCTTAAGCTCGTTACAAACTTTGAGTGCGCCTATGCTATGTGGAAGTTCTTGGAAGAACTTTATCCGGACTGCTCTTTGAGAGGTCTTGATGAAATTCTATACAAGACTATTGAATTTGATATGATGCGCCTAATGATCCCAACTTTGATAAATGCTTCTTTGAGCTTCGTGATCTTATGAAAAAGAAGGGTGATCCCGGTCTTATCAATGTTCTAATTAGAAATGCTCTTGTATTGCATTCCGATGATTATTGTCACATTGACAAAACTAATGCAAGTAGTTATCAAATTGACCTAGGTGTTGATGATGAACAATCTATGGGTCAATATGATGATGAGCATGAGCATGATGATGATTACTCCGATTCGAACACCGAGCTAGACAAGATCATGAAGAGTCTCAATCTTATGGCAAATCTGAGAGACTACATATCCGGCGGAAAAGAGTGGATTCTTGATAGTGGATGCACCGACCACATGACCGGAGACAAAGACATGTTTCGAGAGCTTACAAAGAACGATGGTCCACGCAAGTATGTGACTTTTGGAGACAACTCCAAGGGTAAGGTACTTGGCCTTGGTAAGGTGGCCATATCTCATGATAGCTCTATTCAAAATGTCATGCTTGTTGAATCTCTTGGATACAATTTACTTTCCGTGTCTAGATTAGCTGACTTTGGATTCAATGTGCTATTCACCGAAGTAGATTGCCAAGTCTTTCGTCGTGACAATCATAACATGGCATTTACTGGTATCCGTAGAGGTGATCTATATATTGTTGATTTCACTAAGAAAGCCCAACCTAGAACTTGCTTCATTGCTAAATCCGCTAAAGGTTGGTTATGGCATAGAAGGCTTGGACATGTTGGTATCGTAATCTAGACAAGCTAATCAAAGGTGATCATATTCTTGGCGTTAAAGATGTTTTCTTTGACAAAGATAGACTTTGTAGTGCTTGTCAGGCAGGAAAACAAGTAGGTGGAAGTCATCCCGTGAAGAACATCATGACCACAAGGAGACCGCTTGAGCTTCTTCATATGGATCTCTTCGGTCCCAATGCTTACAAAAGCCTTGGTGGTAACTCTTTTGGTCTAGTTATAGTTGATGATTATTCCAGATTTACGTGGGTATTTTTCCTTGATGACAAATCACAGGTTCAGAGAATCTTCAAAACCTTTGCCAGAAAGGCCCAAAATCAATTTGAGGTGAAGATCAAGAAAGTTCGGAGTGATAATGGAACGGAGTTCAAGAACGCCAATGTAGACTCTTTTCTCGATGAGGAAGGATTCTACATGAGTTCTCGACTACGTACACTCCTCAACAAAATGGAGTTGTTGAGAGGAAGAACGAGCAGCTCATAGAGATGGCGAGAACGATGCTTGATGAATACAAGACACGAAGCATTTTTGGGGTGAAGCGGTCGAGACAGCTTGTCATGCTATCAACAGGCTTTATCTTCATAAGCTCCTCGGCAAGACATCATCTGAGCTCCTCACGGTAACAAACCCCAAGTGGGATACTTTCGTGTCTTTGGTTCAAAATGCTATATCCTTGATAAGCATCGTCGGTCTAAATTTGCTCCTAAAACTCATGAAGGCTTTTTCCTCGGTTATGGATCAAACTCCCACACCTACCGTGTCTACAATAATTTCACCGAAAGGTTGAAGAGGCGGTGAGCGTGAAGTTTGTTGAATCTAATGGCTCGCAAGTAGAGCAAATGCCTATTGATGTAGGAGACAAGGACCCATCGGAAGCCATCCAAGATTTATCTATTGGAAAGATCCGTCCCATGGAAGTGAAGGAGAGTACCTCATCTACATATGTGGAGCCCCTACCTCACGGCAAGATGAACCTCAAGGCAACATGGAGGCCTCCACAAGTGGAACTCACCAAGATGAGGAAGTGCAACAAGAAGATCCACCACAACCTCCTTCTCCACCGCCTCAAGACAACACCAACAACAATGAAGAAGAAGAAGAGGAAGATGAAGATGATGAGGAAGCTCAGCCCAACCTCAACAAAAGCTATCCCGAGTCCGAGCAAGAGTCAAGAAAAATCATCCCGTGGAACAAATGATCAATGACATCAACTCCGGAGAATTACTCGCTCTAAAACTCGCTTAGCTAACTTTTGTGAGCATTACTCATTTATCTCTAGTATTGAACCTATGAAGGTAGAAGAAGCACTTGAAGACCGGATTGGGTGAGCGCTATGCACGAAGAGCTACACAACCGAGAGGAACAAGGTATGGACTTTGGTAGAGAAGCCCAAGGATGATCAAAGCGTCATTGGAACCAAATGGGTGTTTGAACAAGCAAGATGAAGATGGACAAGTCATCCAACAAGGCTCGTCTCGTAGCTCAAGGTTACACACAAGTCGAAGGTATGGACTATGGTGAGACCTATGCCCCGTTGCTAGACTTGAGTCCATTCACATTCTTCTTGCTTATGCCAACCACCATGATATTACTCTCTATCAAATGGATATTAAAAGTGCTTTCCTAAATGGTGAAATTGAGGAGGAAGTATTTGTGAAACAACCTCCGGATTTGTGAATCCCAAAAGCCTAATCATGTTTACAAGTTGCACAAAGCTCTTTATGGTCTTAAACAAGCTCCTAGAGCTTGGTACAAATCTTGACTAGCTTTCTTCTTGAAAAAGGCTTTGAGATTGGAAAAATAGACTCAACGCTGTTCACGAAAAGGGTTGATGGTGAACTATTTGTGTGCCAAATATATGTTGATGATATTATCTTTGGTTCAACTAACCCTCATTTTAGCGAGAAGTTTGGAAAGCTCATGTCGGAGAAGTATGAGATGTCCATGATGAGTGAACTCAAATTCTTCCTTGGGTTGCAAATCAAGCAATCTAAGGAGGGTACCTTTGTCTCACAAACAAAGTACACCAAGGATCTCTTCAAGAAGTTCAACATGCAAGAAAGCAAAGGTATGAGAACCCCATGCCTACAAGTGGACATAATGACTTGACAAAAGATGGAGAACCCGTTGATCAAAAGGTTTACCGATCTATGATTGGTTCTCTACTATATCTTTGTGCTTCTCGTCCTGACATAATGTTGAGTGTATGCATGTGTGCTCGATATCAAGCAGCCCCTAAAGAATGCCATCTTAAAGCTGTTAAAAGGATAGTGAGATATTTGATACACACACCAAACTTTGGCATTTGGTATCCTAAGAGGGCCTCTTTCGACCTTGTTGGCTATTCCGACTCGGACTATGCCGGTGATAGGGTTGATAGAAAGTCAACTTCAGGTACGTGTCAATTCCTTGGTCGATCCCTTGTATCTTGGTCCTCCAAGAAACAAAATTGATATCATTATCCTTGCCGAAGCGGAATATATTGCTGCTGGTTCGTGTTGTGCTCAATTGCTATGGATGACACAAACGCTTAAGGATTATGGGATACATGTGAGACATGTTCCCTTGCTTTGTGACAATGAGAGTGCGATTAAAATTGGACACAATCCTGTGCAACACTCTCGAACGAAACACATTGAAGTTCGTCACCATTTTATTCGTGATCACATTGCCAAGGGTGACATCAATCTTAAGCATGTTCGTACTGACAAACAACTCGCCGATATCTTTACAAAACCTCTTGATGAGAAGGTGTTTTGTCGCTTAAGGAGTGAGTTGAACATTATTGATGCTTCAAACTTGGAGTGAGAACTCCATTGATGCATGCAAGGCATGAGCCTACTTGACTAATCCTTGATATTTCTCTTATGATGATGATCATATGTCTTGGACACATTTGCCTCCTTGTATTGCATCTAACTCCTTGCAGGTACTTGGATGATCTACATTCCACAAGATTACCACACACTCAAATCATGAGTAATCTTGACATTGACCAAGTATCAAGCCCTTTGGGATGTTGAGTTCAAGGAACAAGATTCCACATATCCTTTTTGACACCTTATACATCTAGTATTTCACTCTTGTCATCTTGGATATCCTTGAGTATTTCCTTGCTTGCCTAACCCATGTAGGAAGATGAACTATACAAGTGGAAATGGCGCTCCAACTTCACATTCAATGAGCACCTACATCAAGTTCACCTACATGAACAAAGCAACAACAAGCCCAAGGTATGTTCTTCACATCTTTAAGGAGCTTTGCTCAAAGTCATGAGTACAAGCAGCTTCATAAGATGTGATCACATCAAATGCTTAATTGAAAAATGGCAACCCCATTTTGAGCTTAAAAGATGAGTATGACCTATGATCAAATGTTCTCATTTGACTCCTAAGTCAATATACTCAAACATAGGTGACCTTGTCGCCGACCTTTATCTAGATGAAGTACATATGTTTTGGAGTCTTTCTATTTTCTCTTATGTTCTCTCATTGAGTTTTCATTAAAAAAAACCTTCATCTAGGAATCTTTTTCATTTCTATTCTTCTGTCTTTGTGAATATTCTTCTGGCTCTGATCAATTACTCGAAAATCATTCACAAATTCATTGCAAATCCTTTGAAACATTCCTCGCAAAGTGAGCTGAATTATTTCTGTATTTCCTTGGAATTAAACTCGGCGTCACCGATTTAAATATTTCGGTCCAACCGAAAAGGATCTACCCTAAGTCCCTGACTTTCGGACCCACCGATCCATCTTAATTGGTGTCACCGATTTATTTCTTCGAGGATATCATCTTCTCGCAGCTCCACTCAATGATTCTCTATGCATGTTTTTTGCCTGTTGTGATTCTTAAGGATCCCACTTCTTTCTTTCCATCTTCCCGACCTTCCTAGTTTGCTGTCCTTTTCGGCACTTGATGTCAAGGGGAGAAGACTTAGGGGAGAAGAGAAGATTTAGGGGAGAAGAAGAGCAATCTTACCTTAAGGGGAGAGAATCACATCAAAGCTTTGCCGTGTTTCACATTGGACATTACAATTGGCATTATTCTCATTTGGCATCATTCTTTTGATTTTGCTTTTCCATCAAACCCTTGATCGAGAAAACTCAAAGGAGAGGAATCTTAACAATTGATATCTTATGGAAAGCAAAATCTCTCGAGTTCATTGAAAATCTTTTAGTTTGGAGACATGTTTGCTGATTCAAGCTTGTGCTCAATATGAGACACTCTTTATACATGTCATCCTGGCTTGGTACTCTTGATGTTCTTGCAGTTGGTTGAAGAAATACTCTTGTGTTATCTAACCTTGTTTTCCCAAGTTTATCTCTTGGTACAATGCCAAGGAACCTCAAGGTAAGTATATGCACCTTGCAGAATGTGCATGATGGTGACTTGCTTGTGAATACTTGTTTGCAAGAAATCACCATGCACATATGCATTATCACTCACTTCTTTTCATCTGCTCGATGCATATAGCCAAGCTGCATGTAGCACATCTTGCTTTTCTCTCTTGTGTGCTTGTGGTAGTCCAAAACCATAATTTATGAAAATCTTGCACACTTGTAGGGGAGCACTGTGTACTACATGGTTGTCAAAGCTTTCGTGATAATTCATCTTTCTTTCAATAAGCTTTGATGTCTTGTTTAGTGTGTTGCCATCAATTACCAAAAGGGGAGATTGAAAGCACATTTGCTCACAGGTGGTTTTGGTAATTAATGACAACATACTTTGTGGTTGGACTAATGCTTTTATGAAGTATGTTTCAGGAAATTCAATCACATTGGCATGGCAAAAGGATGAAGAGGTGGACCCTCAAAATGCTAAGGCAAGCATTGGCAAAAGCTCAAGACTCCATTTTGGTTTAGTGATCCAAGATCACATTGAGTCCATAGGAAAGCCAATACTATTAAAGGGATGAGGTTATGATGATGATCTGGTTGCTCAAGTGCTTAGTGATACATCTCCTATACTATCGGCAACTCTCACGCCATATACACTCATAAGTAGTCTCGGTCCCACCGATTTTCCAAACTCAGTCACACCGAGATGAACCACCTCAGCCATAAGCCAAACCCTTGAAAACTTCGGATTTTCGATTCGAACTCGGTCTCACGAAACTTGAGTTGCCAAGCCACGTAACCTACGTCATCAAATCGGTGTCACCGAGATGATGAAGTCGGTCCCACCAAAATTGGCATGCTCTTGTCATTGCGAATCGGACTAACCGAGATTGTATTTTCGGTCCACCGAAAATCCCAACGTTCACATTATTTGAACTTTCGGTCTCACCGAGTTGTCAACTTCGGTCCCACGAGATTGCTCAAATGTGTGTAACGGTTGGATTTTGTGTGGAGGCTATAAATACCCTCCACCCCTCTTCATTCGTGGATAGAGCCATCGGAAAGAACTACCACTCCTACCTTACATTTCGAGAAGAGAACTACCTACCCTTGTGTTGAGATCAAGTTGCTCCACTCCCACCATATGAAGCTTGATCTCTAGCCTTCCCAAGTTGCTTTCCACTCAATCCTTTCTTCCACCACAGCCAAATCAGTGAGGAGAGTTGAGTGTTGGGGAGATTATCATTTGAAGCACAAGAGCAAGGAGTTCATCATCATCTACACCATCTATTACCTTTTGGAGGTGGTGCCTCCTAGATTGGTTAGGTGTCGCTTGGGAGCCTCCGTCGAGATGTGGAGTTGAACCAAGAAGTTTGTAAGGGCAAGGAGATCGCCTACTCGTGAAGATCTACCCCAGTAAGGCTAGCCCTCCGTGGGCGTAGGCCATGATGGAATAGACAAGGTTGCTTCTTCGTGGACCCTTCGTGGGTGGAGCCCTCCGTGGACTCTCTGGCCGTTACCCTCCGTGGGTTGAAGTCTCCATCAGCGTGGAAATGCGATAGCACCACCTATCGGAACCACGAGAAAAATCACCGCGTCTCCAAATTGCGTTTGATCTTCTCCACTTCTCTTTACTACTTGTGCAATTTACTTTCCGCTGCCCATACTCTAGAATTGCATGTGTAGTGTGCTACTTGACTTGTGTGTGTTATGTAAAATCTGCCAAAATTTGTCCTTGATAAAAGGCTGAATTTTTATCTTGTCGAGTAGTCTAATCACCCCCCTCTAGACACTCTCACCTTCTTCGATCCTACACTTACGCTTTCGGTCCTCCAAAAACTCAACATCAGAATCAGATACATTTTCTTCATTGTCAGATACATTTTCTTCATTGTCAGCCCGATAATATATTGGACTTCCTTTTAACTTATTAAGTTCTGTCTCCAACAATATGACAGCTAATTTTAGTCGAAATTCTTTCATGTCCTTCTACATATAGTAATTAAAAATAATTTGTTAAAAAGCACCATTGAGATGAAATCTGCTATTATGAAAAAAGAGATACCTGAGTGAAATTATCAGACAAAATATCTCCAGTCCAATACTCCATACAATTTAACATAAACAATCCACATGACGTGCTACAATATCAAAATATTTCCTTAGGCTTTCATCTCAATATAAATAAAGTATTTAAACAAGTAATAATGTTCATTGTACATGTCTCCATTTATTGTCCAATGTATATCTATTACCTCAATGTTTTGGCTAAGAAATAAGACCATATTTTTGCATCAATAATGTTTTCACAAGACTATTCTATCATAAATTTCTCTATAATTCAGTTCAGATTATGAGATGTGTTCATCATACCTATCTGTTTGGATTGGCTTTTGGAACTTGTCTACGACTGTCCAATTCATAATATCGAGGTCCTGCCACCTATCACCTCTCTTAAACTCCGGCATATCACATGCGATTTTTAAATGCTTGTCAAGTCCTTGTAACTATTAAATGGAAAATTGTCACTACATATTAGAGCAAAGAGAATGTAATGTGTAGAGGAAAACACAAGAAGCAGACATTTACCGTCATAGTGAGGTCACTGCGGCCCATTCCAACTCCAAGCGAGTCCAGTACCTGTATCTCTCGTTTCTTCGCATTGATTACTGGTAGATACCAGTGGCATTTTCTGATGTTAACTGGAAGGAATACCTGAAGTAATAAATATTATATATCACGTAACCACTTTCAGGTAAAAAGATGTGCTTCATATATTATAAGTGTAGTGAGTTAAGACTGACCATGTCATGCTCCAGAAAAGTATTCACTCGTTTTACAATGTGGCGATGTGTTGCCGGGTCTATCTTATCTTTCTTAAACAGGGAAGACACAAACGTGCTTGCTATGTGTACCTTTCCATCCGCTCTATTTTGCAGATGCTCCTGGGCACTTATGCAGTATATGTATGCATTTATTACCTATAATTTCAAAGATATAATGCATTTAAATTTTGAGACACTAATGTTTAATTACGAGAGTTTGTGTGGTTTGACTTACATCATCATGCAAAAACACATCATCATGCGTAAGGCATCTCATCTCAGCGTTCGTTAATAATGCATCACTGATGTGCACCAATTTCGTTTTTTCATGTAAGGACATGATTGATTTAATAATGGAAATATCATCCGCTGTGCAAATATAATCTGTCATGGGACAACATAAAGCCAAATTAGTTACATATAAAAAAGGTCAATGAAATGATAAGGCTGATAATCACTGTGAAAGTAAATACCTTGTGGTGTAATATTTGTATTTGCTCTTCTTGGTTTGTTATGACGCGAATTTGCTATTATTTCTATCTACACATCGATCTTGTTGATAGGTTCTTTTTCATGGTTAACAATATCCATATCTGTCAGCGGCACATTCTGCATAGTGAAATATATGAATTAAATATAGTTCTGCCATATTATTTTTAGGAATAGTATAATAATTCATATGCAACATGCAAAATAAAAGATTAAAAAGACAGACATCTAAGAAATTTGGTAGCAGTGACAGACTGTCTAAATACCCAGCTCCTCACCCCGCTCCTCACTTTCTCCTCACCACTCTCACTTTCTCCTCACCGCTTAGCCCTTTTCCCTTCAGCTACCACCTATCCAGATCCCCTGTGCAGCCGCCGGCGCGTCATGGGGCGCATCCGCACGCCGCGCGACGGTGCGAGGCACCAATCCCTGGCCCATCCTCCCATCCCCCCGCCTCTGAACCAGGCTGCGCCCTCGCGAGCATCCCACACCCGCTTCCATCACTCCCTGGTGTCCGGCCAGATCCGCCGGGCAGACCTCTGCAGACCAGCGCCTTGCTTGATCTGGCGGCGGCATCCACCAGCGCAGCGCCTCGTGCCCGCGTCCCCGCCCGACGCCACCCTCCCCGCCACCCCCCCCCCCCCCGCGCTGCAATGGTGACACGCCGGTCGGAATCTTCTGCTGGCAACGGCCGGCGTCTTCTGCTGGCAACGCCCAGCGACCGGCGCGCGCCGTGCAGCCCGAGGAGACCCTACAGCAAGCCGTGCTCGCACGGATGGGCGGAGTACAAGCGGGAGTGGATTCCGTGGAGCACCACGACGTCGACGGCTTCTCTTCGCCACCGAGCTCTGCTCCCCTCCCTGTGCATCAGGATGAAGGTGCTCACGAATCTTACCTTGTCACGGTCGACTCCCCTCTCTCCCTCCGCGTTCTGCACTGGTAGGTCTGTTGGATTGGCACCGCCGGTGAAGCAAAAAACTGGAGGTAGATTGAATCTCTCCTATATATAAGGCTAGCTAGATGTGTAGTATCGGTATACGGTTAGGATAAGGTTGTTTATTTAGTGAGATAAGGATTGAACCTTTCTTGGGGTTGTTTGGATTGGATACAGACTTTTTGCCAATTCTGTTTCCCATAATAAACTCGCTTAAAGGGCTAACCGCATGAAATTTGTTAGCGTAACCAAAAGTATAGTTTTTTTAGGGACAGAATTAGTAAAACTTGGTTTTAGTAGAACAGGCAAAGTGTCTTCTAATAGTTATTGTTTAAACCATTTTAGCCGTTCATATTAAAAAAGGCATGGCGGGAACATCGATCGGACCAAGGAAATCACTTACGCCTCAATCAGGCAAAGGCAGCAGCATGGCCTTAACATTGTGTATAGTTATAGTCTACTCTAGAAGATGGTTAACACCTTAACGTTGTGACTCGCGTGTTCTCGGTGATGTGCCTGAGTGTCTTGAAACTTCTAAGAAGGAAAAGAACTGTGGTCAAGGAGGCTAGCTTCCTCTTCCTGGAGATTCGATCTGCCAATTCTGACCAAATTTCGAATTGTACAGACCCACAATGCATTTAAACAAAGCCAAACACAATGTCAGAATCATAAGATTTATGCAAGGTAACCTGACATAAAAGTCAGTACTCTACAATGGTGACAGTCATACTAATGTACCATTTGTAAAAATCGAATGCAAAGCTTGGTCTGCATCTTTTGGCAAATAGCTTAAGGTTGATGTTTCTAATCCTGTACATGGTACTTTGGAATCACCTTCTTCTTCATTGAATTTTGAGGCCTGAAATTGATGTTTAAGAACGTGTTAGAAATTAAGGACAGCTGCGTGCTAAATCTTATCACAGAGGTATAGAAAAAAGCAGATCAACGGATTATGTTCCTAGACTTCATATCGAAGTATCTGTCGCCTAGAAAAACTCATCCTTTAATAGTTGAGATAGTAGAGATATGAGGAGATCACTGATGGCTTCACTCGGCATGGGTTCTTCATTAATTATCAGATACATAGTTCCTTGTCCATGTATTTCTAACAAGAGATTCTATGCAATTGAAGTTTAAGTCAGTTTTTATATTGCTATATATGAGATTAGATGCCACAGGTTTTGATCATATTAAAGAACATATGCATTAGAAAGAAATCGACACCTTAGTATTTTTGTTCTTCTTTAGCAAGTCACTATCGAAACATCTTCCTCCTGCATCCGTTTGAAATTTCACGTTGTCTCTTGTTATTTCCGGCTTAAGCAGTGCAGGGGCGGGTAGATGTCGCGAAAGGAATACTCATGGTTTACGAAGTGACTATGCTGCGTACTACGCAACTAACTCAGGTTAGTGTGCATTAATAAAATCTACAATAGTTATGTGGTTGTAATGCGAAATGAACATACTTTACCTTGACTTGCTATAATTTGATCCGCAACTTCATGTGCTAAGGACTTCCTTGTACACTATGTTCTTCATGGTCGTTAATAAGGGCTCAAATCTTTTTCGCTTCTTTGAATTCTTGCTTTCTTCCTTACCCTTGCCCTTACCCTTGCCATTGTCCTTGATGGCGAGAATCTTAATGTTCCTTTTATTTGTGGCTCTAGACAATCTGACGTAGAGTGACCGTGAGAAAACCGGGTCCGGTAGGTACACCCGACAATTGGGATGGTCTCGCCCTTGCGCCTTGTTGATTGTCATGGCAAAGCTGAGCCTAATAGGAACTGCTTCCTCTTGAACTTGAAAGGAATATATCGTCATCGGATGGGCGAGAGAGGTATCGAGGAAGAACACCCTCCTACCAAACATGTTGTCCTAGCACGATTTACGCATCAATGGCGTTCCTCTGAAAACCCGGACCACAAGCCTTGTGCGTTACACAACCCATTAGCTGGATCAATGTTTCTCAACGATATAACAGGGCAATTTATCTTTAGTTTGAGTGCATGCGGAGGCAGCCGTTGGGAGTCAGTTATTAAGGAATTCGGGGGCATAGTAGCCGTGTGGATCATCCTCTGCACTATCAAAACTGTGGTAGTTCTTCTCTTCGCCCTGGAAGCACTCTATCATGCGCGTATTTATCTTATCAATGTTGTCGTTCTTGGTGGAGAGGATCGCTCGAGATGTCATGTAATTTGGATCAGCCATGTTGTCGTCCAGAGCAGGAAATACATGGTCGATTAGCTTCTCTAGGTCAGCGCCGTCTCTGTTGGCGGCACACAAATATCTTGAGGAGCCTTATGTTGCCTTCCTCGTCGTTTCCTCGGTCCGTTACCTACCGTAGCAAGTAATCTGCGAACCATGGGTCGTTATCGCCCTCATGTTGGTGACGAGCCTTAGGCTGGCGCATGCCGTTCCAAAGGTACGAACTCCGCAGGGTCGCATCGATTATCTGACCCCGTGACCCCTTCTTGACGACCGGAAGCACCTGCTCAAGTCCCCACGAACACAACTATCTTTCCCCGAATGGTCGGTCCGTCGTCCCATGATGTCCCGCATGCTATTGTCTAGTGCCTCAACCGCTTGCCGCCGTCATGGTGGCCTCGTCCCATAGGATGAGTGAAGCCATGTGCAGGAGCTTGGCCGCCCCACTTTGCCGTGAAGCTGCGACGACCCCATCTTCAATGTTGAGTGGGATCTTGAACCTCGAGTGAGCTGTCCTTCCTCCGGGCATGATGGAAGCGCGGCGCTGACGTCGCTATAGCTAAGCGCGATCTTGCCCTCGCCTCGAACCTTTGAGAAGTGACCTGTATAGGAAGGTCTTCCGGTGCCTCCGGGCCATCGACAAAGAATACACCACCATCACCGGCATCAAGCTGCTGCTAGTATCTCGTCGTATGCAAGCCTCTTTCGGGGTTTAGCGAGGGCGCCAAATCAGCGTCGTTCGTGTCAACCTCGATGGCGGACTCCTCGGTGACTTCTCGGCCTCACCTCCGGTAGTGTCATAGGTGCAGTCGATTTCGGAAGAGGAACAACGCTATGTCTTTGCCCATGGACTGTAGCATGCCCACGATGTCAAGCAACACCATCTGCTCCTTTGCTTTTGAGCAGCGTGTGTTCGACGGTAGTCATCGGACATCGCGTCTAGGTGCCTATCCCATAGACGCGCCGCCACGGCTCACGAGAATACCAAGATAGTTGCAAAGAGCCTCTGAGTGAGGTGGCATTGCAAAGCTGTGTTGACTCTGTAAGACACTCGTCAAGTGTGTTGTCGGCCTCAATGAGGCCCAATCTCTCGGCAGCCTCACGGAAGCTATCACATAGCACTCTGTCCACGGTCCATGAGGTCCTCGAAGGATGTCTTGCACGGTACATGGTTAAGCAAGCACTTTCATGAAAGTACCGCTCCCCTCGGCTGGATGGGCTGACACGATTCGACCTACTTGGTGCTGCTTTTCTCTCCGCTTCGGTATTTTGTCTCGCCATGTGAAACTTCCGGAAAGTCCTTGTACAGAGATATCGAGCCCACACGTGTTCTTGATTAGCGAGGAAATACTCTGTCGGCATTGACTTAGATGCGATATCCGAGGCGGCGACATCGGTCAGGTCCTCTCCTGCTTTGAGCGTGACACTATTCATATTCGGAGATGAAGCGGCAAGCTGTAGGACCGACGGAAACTCTCGAAAGGTTGAAGCGAATATCCTCCACATCGCCTCGGTGGAGTAACCCATCTCGCATCAACGTACCTTTTAATCTCGTCTACAACCCGTTCTTTGTCGGGCTGGTCAATCTTGAATGAAGCTCGATCGTGACCCTTGTATACGTATTTGTAAAGGTACTTGACGGCCTTGATCTTTGGAGCACACCTCGACATTTATGTGGCGGTTGAACATCCGCAGCAGATAAGGGTTGTAAGGCACGACCCATCTGTTATCCAGCATTGACGACGGACCTTAGCTCGGCGACCATCGTCTCGCCGTCGATAAACCGGGTATGAATCCTTCCTGTAAGGTGTTACGGTTGAGCGGTCGTGGGTACTTGCTCTTGCACTTCAAGTCTTGCATGCACACATTTTTGGGATTAAGATTGCCACATGGGCGTGCATCATATGCTTCACGACCATGGCATAGAGCTCGATACTTATGCTGTCCGGGAGCTCTGCGAGATATGACGCGTCATCGCTCTCTGGCACGAGTTTATAACTTGAATTCATGATCAGCAAGAAGTGTGCATGGGGAGGCCCTCTTACGGAACTCGACGACATACACATGCGCTACCACAACACCAAGGATGTGCTTTTGAACAACATCTCTTTCATGGTCTCGGCTTGGCCTGAACACGCGTGCGACAAGATCTGGTCGGTCTGGGGTGTCGGCCAGAAGCAGCTCATTCGATATCTCCTCCCAGCTAGGATTGCATGTCATAGTCAAAAGATGTCGGGCTTCCCATATATACGCACCGGTGCCATGGCGTCCATTTGCCTCCGCTTCATGTCTCGGTTGCTTCCTTGATGCGTCCCTGGCAGCACGATCCTCTTCCCAACAGCGCTCGCTCGCATCTCCCCAACCGCGATGCTATCCACAAGGCCTTGGTATAGATCGGCACGTATCTCTCTCTGGTGGTCCCTGATCCACTTCAGCCTACATCCCTCAATCTTGATGAACATGTCGACACCCCACTGCTGAAACAGGCGTGCTCCGTGTAGTATGGGGTTGAATATCGCAGGGCGCGTCTATAGTCGATAACAGTAGTAGTCCCTGACAGAGACACACAGCCGGCTGTTCCCCTCTGTGGAAAGACGTGAAAGAAGAAGGTTAAGTACCATATGGAAGGATAGAGAACTTTTTCTGGCATATAAGCATACCAACCAGGCGCACCTGAATCGTTATCACGGTTTCCTCTTGGTTGTTGTGCAACCTCCCAAGGGACATTGTGCTTAGGGATATTTGGATGCCAACCAAGCTCCCCCCTTGGAAAAAGAGGGATCGAGAGCGGGTCATAACAGCCATCGTGGCATGTACACTATACTTCTCGTTGTTGTCCACATAGAGTGTAATGCTGCGGTTGAACCTGTTTGCTAGATTGCTTCCCTCGACCCAAATCGCAGCCACCTCGGATGACACGGGTCTATTATATCTTCGTTGGTCTAGCTTCTGGTCAATGTTGAGGTCTATCCGGTACTCCTCGAGGTTTTCCTTGTGGGCACCCAAACTCCTAAACTGTTGGGAGTAGGGGTTTTCCCCAGGACGTCCACTAACTTGCTGACAACGTGCTGGTCCAATTTCTTGGTGGCCTCCTTGCGATGGCTTAAGCTGGGATCGTCATCGTAGAAGTACAACTGCAGATGTTGAGGCGAGATCTTGGACGAGCGAGTGCACCTTGTGGTACATAGTGCCATGTGCCCAAGCGTGTACACCCCGGACTTCATGTTTGTGTAGTTGTTGTCTAGGTGGCGCCAAGGGTAGTGAAGGCAAAGTGCCCGTTGAAGAACCGAATGCTCTCTCGGAAATGCCGAGTGCGCATCATGATTGACCATAACCTCATCAGCTCTGGGATAGGCTCGGGTTCAGCTAGCTCAATCTCCCCGTTCCGACAGAAGAAGCCGTCAGTCTAGTACTGGAATTTCTTGGCCTTGCAATGCTCGCAGTTTGCCGCGTGCTTCAGGATGTGTGTGCTGTCTGGGATGTTCGAGTAGACATAGTCGAAAGGATCTAGGTCGATAGATCCTGTGTTGGAGGATTCTACGGGCTCATCGAGGTTCGTGCTATCAGTGTCGGATGCTGCAAGCATTGTGGAGATATAACAAGTCACGATGGGATGCACATCATAAACCAATAATATAGAGGGATGAGTAGCGAAAGGCGCCTCGGAGTACCTGTTGGGGAACGTAGTAATTTCACAAAATCTTCCTACGCACACGCAAGATCATGGTGATGCATAGCAACGAGAGGGGAGAGTGTTGTCTACGTACCCTCATAGACCCGGCGGAGCGATCACAGCGTAGAGGAAGTAGTCGACGTTCTCCTCGCGATCCGACCGATCCGGCGCCGTTACTCTGGCGCCCGAGTTCTTGACACACGTACAGCTCGATGGCGTCCCTCGTACTCGATCCAGCCGAGTGTCGAGGGAGAGTTCCGTCGGCCGACGGCGTGGTGACGATCTTGATGTTCTACGGCAGAGCTTCGCCTAAGCAGCGACGATATGACCGAGGTGGAATATGGTGGAGGGGCACCGACACGGCTAAGGAGGCGATCCGTAGATCAAACTTGTGTGTCCTAGGGTGCCCCCGCCCCGTATATAAAGGAGCAAGGGGGTGCGGCCGGCCTAGAGGAGGGCGCTGGAGGAGTCCTACTCCCAGGGAGTAGGACTCCCCCTTTCCTAGTTGGAGTAGGATTGGGGAGGGAAGAAGGAAGGCGCCGCCCCCTCCTTGTCCTATTCGGACTAGGGGAGGGGCGCGGCCTGCCCTGGCCGGCCCCTCCTCTTCTCCCTCGAGGCCCACTAAGGCCCATATAGTTCCCGGGGGGTTCCGGTAACCTCCCGGTACTCCGGTAAATTCCCGATTTCATCCGGAACCATTCCGAACTCCAAATATAGGCTTCCAATATATCAATCTTTATGTCTCGACCATTTCGAGACTCCTCGTCATGTCCGTGATCACATCCGGGACTCCAAACTTCTTCGGTACATCAAAATACATAAACTCATAATAACTGTCATCGAAACCTTAAGCGTGCGGACCCTACGGTTCGAGAACAATGTAGACATGACCGAGACACGTCTCTGGTCAATAACCAACAGCGGGACCTGGATGCCCATATTGGTTCCAACATATTCTATGAAGATCTTTATCGGTCAGACCGCATAACAACATCGTTGTTCCCTTTGTCATCGGTATGTTACTTGCCGAGATTCGATCGTCGGTATCAATACCTAGTTCAATCTCGTTACGGCAAGTCTCTTTACTCGTTCCGTAATACATCATCTCACAGCTAACTCATTAGTTGTAATGCTTGCAAGGCTTGAGTGATGTGTATTACCGAGAGGGCCAGAGATACCTCTCCGACAATCGGAGTGACAAAACCTAATCTCAAATCGCCAACCCAACATCCGCCTTTGGAGACACTGTAGTACTCCTTTATAATCACCCAGTTATGTTGTGACGTTTGGTAGCACCCAAAGTGTTCCTCCGTAAGCGGAGTTGCATAATCTCATAGTTACGAGGAACATGTATAAGTCATGGATAAAAGCGGTAGCAACATACTAAGCGATCGTGTGCTAAGCTAATGGAAATGGGTCATGTCAATCAGATCATTCTACTAATGATGTGACCTTGTTAATCAAATAACAACTCTTTGTTCATGGTTAGGAAACATAACCATCTTTGATTAACAAGCTAGTCTAATAGAGGCATACTAGTGACATGTTGTTTGTTTATGCATTCACACATGTATCATGTTTCGGTTAATACAATTCTAGCATGAATGATAAACATTTATCATGAAATAAGGAAATAAATAATAACTTTATTATTGCCTCTAGGGCATATTTCCTTGATCTCCCACTTGCACTAGAGTCAATAATCTAGATTACATAGTAATGATTCTAACACCCATGGAGTCTTGGTGCTGATCATGTTTTGCTCGTGGAAGAGGCTTAGTCAGCGGTGCGCAACATTCAGATCCGTATGTATCTTGCAAATCTCTATGTCTCCCACCGGACTAAGTCCCGGATGGAATTGAAGCGTCTCTTGATGTGCTTGGTCCTCTTGTGAAATCTGGATTCCTTCGCTAAGGCAATTGCTCGATATTGTCACGAAGATTTTCATTGGACCCGACGCACTAGGTATGACACCTAGATCGGATATGAACTCCTTCATCCAGACTCCTTCATTAGCTGCTTCCGAAGCTGCTATGTACTCCGCTTCACATGTAGATCCCGCTACGATGCTTTGTTTAGAACTGCACCAACTGACAGCTCCTCCGTTTAGTGTAAATACGTATCCGATCTGCGATTTAGAATCGTCCGGATCAGTGTCAAAGCTTGCATCAACGTAACCGTTTACGATGAGCTCTTTGTCACCTCCATATACGAGAAACATATCCTTAGTCCTTTTCAGGTATTTCAGGATGTTCTTGACCGCTGTCCGATGATCCACTCTGGATTACTTTGGTACCTCCTGCTAAACTTATAGCAAGGCACACATCAGGTCTGGTACACAGCATTGCATACATGATAGAGCCTATGGCTGAAGCATAGGAACATCTTTCATTTTCTCTCTATCTTCTGCGGTGGTCGGGCATTGAGTCTTACTCAACTTCACACCTTGTAACACAGGCAAGAACCCTTTCTTTGCTTGATCCATTTTGAACTTTTTCAAAATTTTGTCAAGGTATGTGCTTTGTGAAAGTCAATTAAGCGTCTTGATCTATCTCTATAGATCTTAATGCCCAATATGTAAGCAGCTTCACGAGGTCTTTCATTGAAAAACTCTTATTCAAGTATCCCTTTATGCTATCCAGAAATTCTATATCATTTCCGATCAGCAATATGTCATCTACATATAATATCGAAATGCTCTGAGCTCCCACTCACTTTCTTGTAAATCTGAGGCTTCTCCAAAAGTGCAGTACAAACCCAAATGCTTTGATCACACTATCAAAGCGTTTATTCCAACTCGAGATGCTTGCACCAGTCCATAGATGGATCATTGGAGCTTGCATACTTTGTTAGCTCCCTTTGGATCGACAAAACCTTTTGGTTGCATCATATACAACTCTTCTTCCGAAATCCATTCAGAATGCAGTCTTTACATCCATTTGCCAAATTTCATAATCATAAAATCGGCAATTGCTAACATGATTCGGACAGACTTAAGCATCGCTACTGGTGAGAAGGTCTCATCGTAGTCAATCCCTTGAACTTGTCGAAAACCCTTTGCGACAAGTCGAGCTTTGTAAACGATAACATTACCGTCGGCGTCGGTTTTCTTATTGAAGATCCACTTGTTTTCTATTGCTTGCCTACCCTCGGGCAAGTCAACCAAAGTCCATACTTTGTTTTCATACATGGATCCCATCTCAGATTTCATGGCCTCAAGCCATTTTGCGGAATCTGGGCTCACCATCGCTTCTTCATAGTTCGTAGGTTCATCATGATCTAGTAGCATGATTTCCAGAACAGGATTACCGTACCACTCAGTGCGGATCTTACTCTGGTTGATCTACGAGGTTCTGCGGTAACTTGATCGAAGTTTCATGATCACATCATCAACTTCCTCACTACTTGGTGTAGATGTCTCAGAAACCGGTTTCTGCGACAAACTACTTTCAAGTAAGGGAGAAGGTACTATTACCTCATCAAGTTCTACTTTCCTCCCACTCACTTCTTTCGAGAGAAACTCCTTCTCTAGAAAGGATCCATTCTTAACAACGAATGTCTTGCCTTCGGATCTGTGATAGAAGGTGTACCCAACTGTCTCCTTTGGGTATCCTATGAAGACACATTTCTCGATTTGGGTTCGAGCTTATCGGGTTGAAGCTTTTTCACATAAGCATCGCATCCCCAAACTTTAAGAAACGACAACTTTGGTTTCTTGCCAAACCACAGTTCATAAGGTGTCGTCTCAGCAGATTTCGACGGTGTTGTATTCAGTGTGAATGCGGCCGTCTCTAGAGCATAACCCCAAAGCGATAGCGGTAAATCTGAAGAGACATCATAGATCGCACCATATCTAGTAAAGTGCGATTCTGACGTTCGGACACACCATTACGTTGTGGTGTTCCGGGTGGCGTGAGTTCTTGAAACTATTCGCATTGTTTCAAATGTAGACCAAACTCGTAACTCAAATATTCACCTCCACGATCAGATCGTAGAAATTTAATTTTCTTGTTACGATGATTTTCAACTTCACTCTGAAATTCTTTGAACTTTTCAAATGTTTCAGACTTATGTTTCATTAAGTAGATATACCCATATCTGCTTAAGTCATCTGTGAAGGTGAGAAAATAACGATATCCGCCACGAGCCTCAACATTCATTGGACCACATACATCTGTATGTATGATTACCAACAAATCTGTTGCTCTCTCCATAGTACCGGAGAACAGGGTTTTAGTCATCTTGCCCATAAGGCACGGTTCGCAAGTGCCAAGTGATTCATAATCAAGTGACTCCAAAAGTCCATCAGTATGGAGTTTCTTCATGCGCTTTACACCGATATGACCTAAGCGGCAGTGCCACAAATAAGTTGCACTATCATTATCAACTCTGCATCTTTTGGTTTCAACATTATGAATATGTGTATCACTACTATCGAGATTCATCAAAAATAGACCACTCTTCAAGGGTGCATGACCATAAAAGATATTACTCATATAAATAGAACAACCATTATTCTCGATTTAAATGAATAACCGTCTCGCATCAAACAAGATCCAGATATAATGTTCATGCTCAACGCAGGCACCAAATAACAATTATTTAGGTCTAAAACTAATCCGAAGGTAGATGTAGAGGTAGCGTGCCGACCGCGATCACATCGACTTTGGAACCATTTCCCACGCGCATCGTCACCTCGTCCTTTGCCAGTGTTAAGCAATCCGTAGTCCTGTTTGAGTTGCAAATATTAGCAGAACCGATATCAAATACCAGTGCTCTGCGAGCTCAAGTAAGGTACACATCAATAACATGTATATCACATATACCTTTGTTCACCTTGCCATCCTTCTTATCCGCCAAATACTTGGGGCAGTTCCGCTTCGATGACGAGTCTACTTGCGGTAGAAGCACTCGATTTCAGGCTTAGGTCCAGACTTGGGTTTCTTCTCTGAGCGACAACTTGCTTGCTGTTCTTCTTGAAGTTTCCTTCTTCTTCCCTTTGCCTTTCTTCTTGAAACTAGTGGTCTTATTGACCATCAACACTTGATGCTCCTTCTTGATTTCTACCTCCGCAGCCTTTAGCATTGCGAAGAGCTCGGTATAGTCTTTACTAACCCTTGCATATTATAGTTCATCACGAAGCCTTTGTAGCTTGGTGGCGGTGATTGAAGAATTCTATCAATGACACAATCATCCGGAAGATTAACTCCCAATTGTGTCAAGTGATTGTAGTACCCGGACATTACGAGTATGTGCTCACTAACGAACTATTCTCCTCCATCTTGCAGCTATAGAACTTATTGGAGACTTCATATCTCTCAATCCGGGCATTACTGTTGGAATATCAACTTCAACTCTGGAACATCTCATATGCTCCATAGCGTTCAAAACATCGTTGAAGTCCCGGTTCTAAGCCGTAAAGCATGGCACCTTGAACTATAGAGTAGTCATCGGCTTTGCTCTGCGGATGTTCATAACATCTGGTGTTGCTCAGAAGAGGCACTGGCACCCAGCGGTGCATCCGGGGCGTAACTCTTACGTGCAGCAATGAGGATAATCCTCGAGTTCGGACCCGATCCGTGTAATTGCTACCATCATCTTTCAACTTTGCTTTCTCAAGGAACGCATTAAAATTCAACGGAACAACAGCACGAGCCATCTATCTACAAACAAACATAAACAAGCAAGATACTATCAGGTACTAAGTTCATGATAAATTTAAGTTCAATTAATCATATTACTAAAGAACTCCCACTTAGACAGACATCCCTCTAGTCATCTTAAGTGATCACGTGATCCAAATCAACTAAACCATAACCGATCATCACGTGAAATGGAGTAGTTTTCAATGGTGAACATCTTATGTTGATCATATCTACTATATGATTCACGCTCGACCTTTCGGTCTCCGTGTTCCGAGGCCATATCTGCATATGCTAGGCTCGTCAAGTATAACCCGAGTATTCTGCGTGTGCAAAACTGGCTTGCACCCGTTGTAGATGGACGAGAGCTTATCACACCCGATCATCACGTGGTGTGCAGGCACGACGAACTTTGGCAGCGGTGCATACTCGGGAGAACACTTCTTGATAATTTAGTGAGAGATCATCTTATAATGCTACCGTCAACCAAAGCAAGATAAGATGCATAAAGGATAAACATCACATGCAAATCAATATAAGTGATATGATATGGTCATCATCATCTTGTGCTTCGTGATCTTCATCTCCGCAGCACCACCATGATCACCATCGTCACCGGCGCGACACCTTGATCTCCATCGTAGCATCGTTGTCGTCTCGCCAATCTTATGCTTCTCGACTATCGCTACCTCTTAGTGATAAAGTAAAGCATTACTGAAGCGATTGCATTGCATACAATAAGCGACAACCATATGGCTCCAGCCGATTGCCGATAACTTTGGTTACAAAACATGATCATCTCATACAATAAAATATAGCATCACGTCTTGACCATATCACATCACAACATGCCTGCAAAAACAAGTTAGGCGTCCTCTACTTTGTTGTTGCAAATTTTACGTGGCTGCTACGGGCTTAAGCAAGAACTAGTCTCACCTACGCATCAAAACCACAGCGATACTTCGTCAAATAGACTCGTTTAACCTTCTCAAGGACCGGCGTAGCCACACTCAGTTCAACTAAAGTGAGAGAGACAGACACCCACCGGTCACCTTTAAGCAACGAGTGCTCGTGGCGGTGAAACCAGTCTCGCGTAAGCGTCTGGCGTAATGTCGATGCAGGCGCTTCATCTCACAATACCGCTGAACCAAAGTATAACATGCTGGTAGGTAGTATGACTTGTATCGCCCACAACTCACTTGTGTTCTACTCGTGCAAAACATCAAACCATAAAAACCTAGGCTCGGATGCCTTTGTTGGGGAGCGTAGTAATTTCACAAAATTTTCCTACGCACACGCAAGATCATGGTGATGCATAGCGAGAGAGGAGAGTGTTGTCTCGCCCTCGTAGACCCGAAGCGGAAGCGATCTGGCGTAGAGGAAGTAGTCGACGTTCTCCTCGCGATCCGACCGATCCGGCGCTGTTACTCCGGCGCCCCGAGTTCTTGACACACGTACAGCTCGATGGCGTCCCTCGTACTCGATCCAGCCGAGTGTCGAGGGAGAGTTCCGTCGAGACGACGGCGTGGTGGCGATCTTGATGTTCTACGGTAGCGAGCTTCGCCTAAGCTTCGCGACGATATGACCGAGGTGGAATATGGTGGAGGGGGGCACCGCACACGGCTAAGGAACGATCCGTAGATCAAACTTGTGTGTCCTAGGGTGCCCCCCTGCCCCCGTATATAAAGGAGCAAGGGGGGGGGTGCGGCCGGCCTAGAGGAGGCGCGCCTGGAGGAGTCCTACTCCCACCGGGAGTAGGACTCCCCCCTTTCCTAGTTGGAGTAGGATTGGGGGAGGGGGAAGAAGGAAGGGGGGCGCCGCCCCCCCTCCTTGTCCTATTCGGACTAGGGGGGAGGGGGCGCGCGGCCTGCCCTGGCCGGCCCCTCCTCTTCTCCCTCGAGGCCCACTAAGGCCCATATAGTTCCCGGGGGGTTCCGGTAACCTCCCGGTACTCCGGTAAATTCCCGATTTCATCCGGAACCATTCCGAACTCCAAATATAGGCTTCCAATATATCAATCTTTATGTCTCGACCATTTCAAGACTCCTCATCATGTCCGTGATCACATCCGGGACTCCGAACTTCTTCGGTACATCAAAATACATAAACTCATAATAACTGTCATCGAAACCTTAAGCGTGCGGACCCTACGGTTCGAGAACAATGTAGACATGACCGAGACACGTCTCCGGTCAATAACCAACAGCGGGACCTGGATGCCCATATTGGTTCCTACATATTCTACGAAGATCTTTATCGGTCAGACCGCATAACAACATCGTTGTTCCTTTGTCATCGGTATGTTACTTGCCGAGATTCGATCGTCGGTATCAATACCTAGTTCAATCTCGTTACGCAAGTCTCTTTACTCGTTCCGTAATACATCATCTCACAGCTAACTCATTAGTTGTAATGCTTGCAAGGCTTGGTGATGTGTATTACCGAGAGGGCCAGAGATACCTCTCCGACGATCGGAGTGACAAAACCTAATCTCGAAATACGCCAACCCAACATACGCCTTTGGAGACACCTGTAGTACTCCTTTATAATCACCCGATTCGTTGTGACGTTTGGTAGCACCAAAGTGTTCCTCCCGTAAGCGGAGTTGCATAATCTCATAGTTACAGGAACATGTATAAGTCATGGATAAGCGGTAGCAACATACTAAGCGATCGTGTGCTAAGCTAATGGAAATGGGTCATGTCAATCAGATCATTCTACTAATGATGTGACCTTGTTAATCAAATAACAACTCTTTGTTCATGGTTAGGAAACATAACCATCTTTGATTAACAAGCTAGTCTAGTAGAGGCATACTAGTGACATGTTGTTTGTTTATGCATTCACACATGTATCATGTTTCCGGTTAATACAATTCTAGCATGAATGATAAACATTTATCATGAAATAAGGAAATAAATAATAACTTTATTATTGCCTCTAGGGCATATTTCCTTCAGTACCTTCACCGGCAAATAGGTAGTACTCATCATCCATGATGCCGCTAAGGAAGGCATCCATGTCAGTTGTAACATTGTTGAGCCAGTAAGTAATGGTTTTTATTGTGAGTGCGCACCAGGAGGGGAGTAAACATGAGAGGGTTACCATTGGTTCCGATGGTGTACGATGGCATGCTTGATGAAGGGAGGAAGCGGTGAAGCAACTCGTGGGCGGTGCTTACGAGGTAGTTCTCTGCTCTGTTCACATCTAAGGTACTTGCATCCGGGCACAGAGGCCTCGCTTTTTGAAAGCTTGCATTACGACGATCTAGCAAAGCTGACTTCTCACCTTCGGTATGCTTTTCCCTTGCTGTTCGTTTTAAGGCACTCCTTGAATGTTCTTTGCTGTAATACTTTGTTTATGAGCTCGCTCCCGAGCCCTCTGTTGTGCTCTGCTCTCCGCCTCTGCTCCGGGCTTGATTCTGCTGGTCGTCTATTTGGTGATCATTGGTTTGCTGCGAGGGATTTATGAGTTCGCTCGGGGCATCATTATCATCCAGGGTACGACTAAGGTACTCGCCTGCACCGTTGTGGAGCCGTTAAATACTGGTCCAATGCACATGTACAGAACAAGTAGAGTAAAGATGGAAGGATTACCGTCTGATTCAAAGTTGTTCCCATCCTTACTCGCAAACCGGGGGGCAGGGGCAGGAGCTGAAGCTTTGGATTCTCTGAATGCCAACGCATGAGTGCTCGACATCAGGTTGGGTGTAGCTAAGGTACCTGCATCAGGGCGGGGCATTGCGATGGATTCAGCGCAAGGGGTGTTGCGCCTAGCCGCGAGTCTCTTCTTGCGCTGAGCTAGCATGTTCTGCTTCTCCTTAGGTGATTTGTTTTGCAGACGTGTTCTTCGGCGGGTGTTTGTCATTGGTTGTCATGGGTGACATATTTTGGTAGGCCGCTCTTCTAAGGGTGTTACTCTGTTGCTTCTCCTCTGGTGTCATTCGTTGCTGGCTTCTCTTTGTGGGCAGTCCTCTCCTCCTCTGTCTTTTCCTAGCTTCTCTGCGGCGTGCATTGATTTCCTCCATCTGTTCGGTGTTAATCTATTTAGCCGTGCCATATATTGGTCTCGCCTTTTACATTTTCTATCTGATTTAATGATATCATTTGAAGCAATGTGCTCGGGGGCGGTGTCTTCGATGTCGAGTCCAAGTGCTATGTCGAACCAATATTATGATCAATGCTTACATGCATTCCTCAAGTGATGCATGGTGATCATAGTAAGTGCCTTCACGAGAATGATTTCCTGAAGAACCATTTTGTTTAACAAATGTATAAATGCAAACTGAAAAAAAGTCGTGTGTAAGGGCGATACCGATTGATGTTTCCACATGCGGCACTGGCTGAAAGGCCTTGAGATTGCGGCTATAGGAATCATCATAGGCGATTCTTGTGGGCACATTGTCATCATCATCGGAAGACGAAACACTGTAGTTAGTAGTGCCTGTTTGTTCGCGTATGAAAAAACCAGATGGTGGTCGGTGTGTATTGGTGAGTTGTGATCTGGGTGTCCTCTCATATTCGACAACCGATAAGATTAATGTAAGTTAAGTTGTGAAGCTTATTGAATACCTTATGTGCAGACATGTGATTGGCATACACATACCTTTTTTTCCTTTATCATAGAGACGCTCTCTGTCCTGTGACATCTTTCTGTCCTATAGAAGCTTAAATAAACCTGCAGTCTTTTTGCATTAAAAAATGATATGAATTGAATTACAAAAATGATACTACCTCCGTCTCAGTTTACAAGTCCTGCGCGTATACCTAGGTTGTCAATTTTATCACCCTAATATAAACTATATGACACAAAAATTATACCTTTTGAAAGTAGAAACTCCGTAGTTTATGTTGGTATATTTTTTGTAATATATGACTAGTATTAGGTTGGTCAAATTGACGACCTAGGGGTACGCGCACGCCCTGTAAACTGAGAGAGAGGTAGTATGACCTATGGTGACTCATTTAACAGGCTTTTAGGACTCACTTGTTCATTTTCATAGACATGTTCTTCGCATATGGTTTCTTCCAAAGTAAAATGATTGTGCTATTATATGTTGTGGATGAAGTTTGTATATTTCAGTAAAAGAGGGCTCGGACATGGCGACAAGAATGAAGGTGGAGGGAAAGGAGTGGAGAGAAAGTATTCGGAGGTGAGCTTAAATGAAAGTATTTCCTTCTATCACTATTCATGTCATGAGGCATGTTTGTTCCCATGATGTAATGTTTCATTTTCATTTACGATTCTTCTAGAATCCAGTAAAAGTAAACATAGTCGCTCCCCGCCCTCACCGCCCACTGCGTTGCCGAGGCCACCCAGTCCCAGCCAGCTCGTTGGTCGCTGGTGAGTAACCTCCCTCTGCTCCTCTCGGATCCCAACCTCAGCCACCAGTTCATGGTCGCTGCCATGTGCCCCGTGAGGCCAATCCGCTGGCTCTCCCGATCACCAGCTAGCCTCCCGTATCCCTCCTCGCCCGCAGCTAGGCACTGCTCCGCCGTCCTATGCGTGACGCTGACCGACAGGTTCCCACCTCGGCCTTGGATTATAAGCGCTGCTTATGTATGAGCCATTCTGATTAATTAGTCATGTGTAGTTGTACGCTCACAGTATCACTCGCCTCGACCAGGAGAATATACGCATCCAGCTGACTGAGAGAGGATGTTCCGTTTGGGTCTGAATTTGCCTTCCTATGGTTAGTCTGCACTAATATGTGCTGCCCTGAAATACACTGCCATGTTTTGGCAAGCGAATTGAAGCTAGCGTGCTGTATTTTTGTAGGTGATTGCTTTAATCGAATTTTGCAAGCAATATGAAGCCAGCATGTCGTGTTTCTTTTCTTTTCTTGAAAGATCGCATGTCGTGTTTCTAGCTAGAGTGGTGGCAATTAGATGTAAACAATACTTGTCGTGTTCAGTTTAAATGATTTAAGGAAGATTTGATTTTTCCCACACAAAAAAGGAAGACTTGATTTGCTGCCTCTAACTGAATATATATGTAATCAAACAATGGATATTGAATAATCCATCATAGTCAGACGTAACATTGGCGTGTCAAATGTTTTGGGATCCAGGTAATAATTTAGTTTACCTACCAAATTGCATCACTAACAAAATATAAATTGCAATCATGACAGGAGTATGCTTTTCTCCTGAAGCTTCTAGCTGAAGAACCCTTGTCCCTCATTTCATTACAGGAAATTGCACTACTAACATAGTACAACCAACATGTGTCTAGCTGAAGAGCCCTTGTCCCTCATTCCATGTATGTATGCTTTTCTCCTGAAGTTTGCATGAGCTTTGCTTGTTTATCAACATCAAGTTAGGTGTATATATACGTCCAAATTCAGATCAAAATGGTGCCCAACAAGGAGGGAATCAGCTGGACAAGGGAAGAAGCCTGGAAGGTAATTTTGATTAATTCTAAATGGCAGGACCATGATGGATGTCAGCGAGCTGTGTCTTGATGAATACCATTTTTCACATATACATACTACTTGCTTTGATACATGTGCCTCTTCCTCGGATTAGTATGCCCCAATTTTTTGGTTCTTCATATACATGCCACTTGACTAATTATTCAATTTTCTCTAAAATTGTATGTGCCCCACATACGTCTCTGTAGAGCTCGGAAATCTATCAGGCATAGCAAGAGTATGATTTTTTTTTAAAATTAATATGTTTTAAAAAACTGAGTTAGGAATATTTGGATAACTTACAAGATATGTACCCTGCCTTTTCCTGAAAAGAATAGATGCCCATTGTGAGTTGGGCACGTCTGTATATTCTTTTCATAGAGTTAGGAATATGATGGAAGTGCACTGCTGGTCATAGGCTGATGGCCGCTCGCTGATTCAATTCATGCTTGGTTTTCCTGTTTATGAGAATAAAGGCCTCTTGGCCCCTCCACCATGTCGGAACTTCTGTACTTTATACGACCTTTTATCCTTATTTTCTGTTGGACATTTCAGTTAACGAAAATGATTTATAATGGACAACTGCTTCTGATTTTCAGTTTAGATAGCCAGGTTTGTAACAGACAGTATCTCCATAAATTCATATACTGTCCTTGACTGGATGCAGTTTTATACTTAGGAAGTTTTTCGTTTATGGAAAGATTTGATGCGAGGCATGAAACACTTTCTTTTTCTAGATGTCACTTGATTGAGTAGGAAATGATAGCTGTTGTCATTTAACAGCTTGTATATCTATGTAGCCTAATCTTATACTGCAATTTCAGAATTTCCTAGATGATTTGGTCCAGGTGACAACATACAAGACCGTAACAATCAGCCTGTTTTAATTTACTGAAACTGGGTAGATGCTAGATAGAAACTGGGTAGATTGGAAGCTTGCTACATGTTTTTGCCCAAGTTTATACAATTTGCTACTCTAACTACAATGTCAGTACACTGCTGTTGTCTTGCCAAAGCCCAAGTTTATACAATTTGCATCTGTAACTACAATGTCAGTACATTATGCTAGGTATGTGCCTCTTTAGTTGCCTCTTTCTGCTTTGTTCTGTGTTTTCTGTTTAGTTATGGGGTGCCTTACTGGTGTGCAAAATTATGGCCTAACTTTACTGGGCAGAATTATGGCCTAAGTTCACTGTACACTTGCAATCTTTCTCCTGCATGATCTACCAAATGGTGTTAAAATTTACTGGGCAGAATTATAGACTGATTAGATTTTGCAACTTTGGGGAATAAGTGCTATGTTCAAATAAGTTAAAGATGCAATCTGAGTACTAACAGTATGAAGTTTTGAACATGTCAGGATGGCAAACCTAGGGAGTTCAAGCACCATGAAACATAACTTCCTTTGCCTTCGGAGAGAAAGAAGACGGTAGGCGCGCTCAGGAGATGACGCAGCAACAGCCGTCGAGCGGAGGTTGTGTTTGGAGGCGATCAGCAGAGGCTGCAACGGACGACGATTGAAGCGGCGTTTCTGTTTTGGCGGCGTGCTTCCGCGTGTGGATGGAGCTCGTACGCCAGGAAGAACTGGCGTCTTGATGGAGCTCGTATGCCAGGAAGAACGCCAGGAAGAACTGGCGCTCGTTGGCGGTCGAAGAAGTTTGATTTTTGGTCGATGGACCTCGTCCTCGTTCGTGGGTTGCGGAGCTGTTTTTTTGTTGACTGGGCGCGATCGATCGTGGGGTTCCATGGACTTATAGTTCGTGTGTTGAACTGTGGATCTCGTACGTGGGCTGAGTTGTTTTTTTTTTTTGCGGGCGCTGAGTTGGTGTTTTTTCGTACGTGGGCTATGTTGGTGGGCTGCTGCGTGCGTGTGGGAGTTCGAAGGGAGGGGGATCCAACGAGGTCGAACCATCACGACGTTCGATCCCCCTTTAATAGTAGAGAAAAAACGCTACCTCCAGCCACTGTCGCCATCAACCACCAGCCATTCACCACACCGGCAGGGCCCTACCACCAGGATGTGGCTTCTCTGCTGCAGATCGTCGTCAGGTGCACAGCCAGCCGCCGCCGGTGGAACCAGAGGAAGCGGTCAGATCCTCCGTAAAGATGAGAAGTTGATGCCCCGGGACAACGCCGCTACCCGCAGCATCGATGCGCCCAACCCCGACCATCTCCAGGACGGCCCTGCTGCCCAGAAGCAACGACTCCGGCGGCTCTCGGATGATTTCCCCTCGCCCCCGCTAAATTTCGACAGTGCAGGGGCATCGCTTCCATCGTCTCCGACATCAGCGTGGTGTCTCCTATTACGAATCCATGCATCTCTCGCATCAGCTACCTATCCCATGGATGGCTTGGTCGCCTCCAACGCCTCTCAGATCCAGCCCGTAGAGATGAGGATTTAGTTGATGGCAGGGAGCCAAGGGTGGGGATGTCTAAGGTACGTACGCTGAGTTTCCTGGCAGTGCGGCGCCCCGCGCGGCCTCGGCCGGTTGAATCAGCCACGAGTCGTCAACGTCGCTGACGGCGCCACCGCAACAGAAACCACTAATGATTTCAGGTAGTGTGAAAGCCGCTGCAGACTAATGGACGCCCTCTACATGAGGACGTAGCATGCATCTTCCACCGTGTCGGTCAACATGCGTGTGGCAGATCGACAGCTGAAGCTGCAGCAAAGGCAATTCAGTTCCCTCAGTTATTTGTTACACCTTCTCTCCTCCTGTATTCCCTCAACTATCTGGTGCGCCTCCTCTCTCCCAATTAGCCTATTTATTACAACGTATCTTTGACTCAACTATATTGGAGACGTTGTACTATTGTTATTACATATACCGAGAATTAATTTCTACTCCGATTACTACTGGTGGCAAGTCTAAAATTTATCCTTGCAGATTTTTTTTGGGGTGTATTTTTTGGATCTACCTCTGGTAGTTCATGCTTTTTCCTGACCTCTAAATCCTTTGTTGTCGTTGTTTGAGCATGCTCTGTTAGTTCATGGTTTTTCATTTATTTTTATTTGCAGATCCGCATGCCTTCATTAGCATTTCCTTTTCAATTACTCCCTCCGTCCGGAATTACTTGTCATCAAAATTGATGAAAATGAATGTATATAAAACTAAAACACATCTAAATACATCCATTTCAATGACAAGTATTTCCAGACGGAGGGAGTACATCATTTTATTATGAGTATATGATATGTACTTATGACATATGTACTTCTATGTAGATTTCTTTGATTAGGTACAATCGGTATCGAAGGGTCAAGAAATAATTACATATAAATAGTCAAGAAAAAAATGATTAGTCATTTATTGATACCTTCACGTTTACTACTATCAAATTTGTTTATGTAGGATCACCCAAGGATATAATTCTTCATCTTTACCATGCATTTGTTCTTCCATTTTGTCCAATAACGCAGGAAAAATAGGAATCAAGAATAAGAGATTGTTATGCTACCGCATTCCTGATGATAGTTTAAAAAACACACGCGCTTTTTCCTGGTGTTTGTTTGAATTGTGCATGTTTCTTAGTAAGATAAAGCATGTTTCTATATTGAAGAAACATATGGTGATTAAAGGGAATATTTAGAATCCTACTCCAAGATTTTAGTGTGTGTGCTGTTATCTAAACTTATAAAATTCGCAAAAGAAAAAAAATAAACTTACAAGTCATAACTCGTGAAATTTTGGCAAACACCAAATGTAATTTGCCAATACATATTGCCTACTACATAGCTGTAAGATTTGAGCCCTTCTTGGTTTAGTAGGAGGTGTCAAATCCACTATAGTTCGTGTCATCAGTGCAGCCAAGTTGTATAGTATGTCCCTTTGTTCATACTTGGTACCATAATTTTTGGGGTAAATGAATGTTTTATTCAGTGTGAAGTGTAATATATTTTGATAGCTATAGCAGCTAATTTTTTTGTATTGCGACGTGATACATGTGTTCTACTAAACATGATCTCAAGGCATATCACTAGATGTGCTTCATGCTTCAAATTTTTCCGAACATAGGTTCCTCAAAAATATTTTCTTATCTGAACATTTATTTGAAGTAGTATTCCATTATTTTTTATTTTAGCATATATTCCCGCAGCAACGCGCGGGGTATCATATAGTTCTCTGAACATGTAGCTCTCCACATTACCAAATCTGCCACGCCATCATCCACTAAACTATTTTGTTGCACATGCATACCTCATTTTAATTGTTCATCTCTTATGGCCTTGCTTACATGCATACTCTTTGTGCACACACAATTCCTTCCGAAAATAATATTATTGATTTAGGTCATTGCATTATACACAATTTATCTAAAATTAATCTTTCAAATCCCGCAGCAACGCGCGGGGAAATCACCTAGTATTCTTAAGAAGTTGGTCCCAGTTTTTTCAACATGCAAAGCATCCACCTCATCATCCCCACTAAGGCCATACATTTCAGTCTTCTCTCCCACTAATCCATCCAAAATCTGCTACGTAAGCGAACGTCCCCACTAAGGTCATGCACTTAAGTCTTCTTTCCCACTAAGCCATGCCAAATCTACCACATGATCGAACTTAAAAATGACAGTTATTTTTGCTTAGTCTATGCATGTAACGCTGTCACATCACACATGCACGTTAGTCATCCTTCATATTTTTGTTCGAAATGATATTTTTAATAGCAATTCAAAAGTTTATAATCTATTTTTATAGACTTTCTTTTATTGATTTTTAAACTTATATTTTCATCTCATTAGATTTAGTTATTTTTAGCAACTATGTACGTATTTTTAACAAAGTTACAACAACAATGCGCGGGGTATCATTTAGTATCGTTAGTTTCCAACGATTTTGGTGAGTGTGATTGCTTTGGCTGCTCGTAAAAGTGCAGGTAAGTCGTGTCAGCGAGCTAGGGTACATGCCAGGGTGGAGGCACGGTAAAATCATCCCCGTTAAAAAAAAAAACATCCCTGACACTGACGGCATCCTTCGACACTCGCAAGGTGCATTGTCCACAGCTGCATTTCCATCATCTAATTGGTGTTTTTTTTTTCTTGCGCCTTCAGCTTTGCGCAACTACATCAACTACCATGAATGCGCCATTAATCATGACTACCTCGACCAAGTGACAACGTTATTGGATTATGTCTCCTGTATCTGGTCGAATGGGCGTGGGATTGAACTAGGGCAGTTTGGATGTTGGAATGTGTATCGTGTAAGTTTTGGGAATTCGATAGAGTTATCATCTTATATTGCAAGTCTAAGCCTCTTGTCTTCTAAATCTTGTACCATTATTTATACTACCTCGCATAAGAGGTAGATTAATACACAAAAATATTTAGATACTACCCCACACGAATGTCAAACTAATACACATAGGAGCAACTCCAATGGGGTGACCCATTTTGTCCGCCCGCGTCCGCTTTCGTCCGCCTGCCGACCCATTCCAGGCCCATTTTTGAGCCGGATTTGCGTCGGCGCGGACACAAGACGGACGCGCGCGCGCCCTCTCTCCTCCCCGCGCGTGCACAACCTCCACCGCTTGCTTCGTGGCCGACGCCGCCGGCCATTTTTTCCGATGAAAAAGGATACATAGATAGTTCTTGCGTACACAGATAAAAGAAAAGATCAACTACTCGTCGGTTTCCGACTCTGACTTGGTAATGTCCTCCTCCGACATTTGAATATAGGCGTCAGCAGCATGCTCGTCTGCGAAGTCCCACCCCGATGTTTCTCACAGCCTCAGTCTCATTTGAGCGGTCAGTTTCGGCGCACGCTTGCCCTCCCGATAGGCGGCTCTCTCCGTCCTCCTGGCCTTCCTCTCCGTTCTCCTCTGCTCATAGAACTGACATTCGTCGACGATGTCCTGCGGGAAGCGTTCGCGCCACAGCGAGGGCGAGGCGACGCATCCGCCTCCGGTGGACGCGACGATCCTCATTGGTGAAAAGCCGCGGGAGAGGCGCCAGATCCTGCGCCCGCTGGCTCGACACGTCAGAAAAATTCATATCCCGATGAGGCCTCAGGAGGCGCCACGCCGCCGCGTCGTACGCGCGGGTCGCCTGCTCAGCGGTGTCGAAGGTGCCGAGGATGAGCCGTTTCTCGCCAAACAAGATCTCGGCGGAGAAGGCGACGGAGGGGCGCTCGCGGACTCCGCGAAAATCCGAAGCGTCGAGGATGCGCATCGACATGGTGGCACACAGACGGCGAGGCTAGTGAGAGGGGGCAAGACGAGTGGGCGGCGTCGGCGGACTGGGTGTGGATGGAGCGCCATCTTTATAACGAGTGCGGCCGAAGGCCAAAATCTGTGCGAACATTTCCCACTTCTGGGCGCCAAAGCCGGCGCTAGGCCGATTTCCCCAGCGTGAACCTTTCCCGCGCGCTGGCATGGCCGCTGGCATGATCTAAAGCGCGCGCGGTCATGAAATGGGTCGACGCGTTGGGCGCACTGACGACCCAAATCTAAAAAAGGGCGGACAGCAGGCGGGCGACCGACTCAAACGGACAAAAAACGGACAAAAGCGTCATCCGTTTGGGTCGGCCCGTTGGAGTTGCTCTAAAAATTTAGCCATCCTATAATTCTTGTTCCGAATCACCTTGAGAGGGTGTGAGCGCCTAGAATCTGCTAGCCTTGCTACCCATCGGTGAGGGGAACGAGGTTCGGCTAAGAGAGGCACCTTTTTTCGATGAGCCCCGCCATTTCCTTCCGGGCGCTGGGCAAGTCACCGAGCGTGACGCCTTTCCTGTCGCCCACGGAATCGCGATAGCACGTCCGTACACTTGCTGCTTTGCGAGCAATTGCCCCTACAAAAACTGAATCACCCACAAGCATTTTGTTACTTGTTCCATTTCAAAATAAGTACTCCCTCCGTCCGAAAATACTTGACGGCGAAATGAATGTATCTAGCGTATTATAGTTCTAAGATACATCCACTTTTATTCATTTCTCCGACAAATATTTTCGGACGAAGGGAGTATAATGGTTTTAGCTTAAATCATAAATAGAAGCACATATTTCGTTTGGTGGGAGAAGCAGCGCAGAAGGTAAATTAATTTCGTGTATGCTGATAGTTGAGGCCAGGTGGTTGAGGCAGTACACACCTTTTTGCCTAGGGAATAACAATCCAGATGGTTACAAAATAAGTTGGTGGTCTGCCATCTGAGCATATGTGTCTCACATGTCACTTTGATTCGTTAGGCGGTTCTTAATCAACTAGCGTGCTCAATTGAATCAAGTAAACTAATAATAGCAGCTAGCTAGCTTAGTTGGGATGCATGAAGCTCGGTCCCCGGTACAAACATGTGGAATGGGCAAAGTCGGTGAGTAGATTTAGTCAGTTAATTTGATTCATGGACGCTAATGTATTGGTGACATACCAACCGATGTTGACCATATTTCTGAGGTCGCTAGGACTGATTGGAGTGGAGGTATCATTGACCAATGTGCAAAAATTGTGACCGTTGGAACTTCGTGGAGTCAAATCAGTAAGGAAGAACTAATCCGCATGCGCATGATGACATAAACGTTGCATATGGCTCAAATCAAGCCGAGCTCCTATCAAATCATCAGCCCATTCTTAGAAAGAAATGAAGCAAAACGCTTAATCCTACAACTTCAATCGACAGACGCCACGGACAGCCGGTCAGACGACGTCATCCAACTCTATCCTATAAATTTATGTCTCATTCTTTTTTATTCTATACTTCGAATATTTAAAATAATCAAAGATAATATCACGGTGCATCAAGAACTCAAAGATAATATTACAATTCAAACATCAAGTTTAAAACAAAATAATTATCATTAAAATTCGTTTTCTCGAAGACATGTTCTATTTTTTTTTTCAAAAAGGGTAAGGCCCTGACATGTCCACCATCATGATGCACTCAACCAAATTTTTTAACCAAATACAAAGTGCTAAAATACAAAGTGAAAAGACCAAAACTGGTCTGAAAAGAAGATTACATGACTTAACCACATAATCTATTAGCGGCATGCCAACCACCATCTCTAGACGGTTGCACCCAATGGCACACTGAAGTGATGAACACATGTTCCAATTGTCCATATGAAACAGCCACAAATGCCCAATCAAATCATTCTAAAGTCCAGTATGAGTTCCTCGATTGTGATGTGATGATGCATTTGGAGAAATTTCTCCAACACTGCCAGATTCTGCTTTGGAAGCTGGATAGGATGCACCCATGTGTTGAAAATCCAGACCCTGGCGAACCGCCTCACCCTCATCCTCCACAATCATGTTGAGCATGATCATACAAGTTGTCATCAGCTCCCACAGTGTCTCTGGATCTTATTGTTGAGCGGGTCCACACCACACTCAACATCTCCTCCGCAGACACCCGCAAACTAATTGCACTACCGAGCAAGTGAACCAATGCATGGAGTTATATTTACGTTGCTTCATTCACTGTTCCTCGATTGGATCCCTCCTACAAAATTATAGTATAACACCTTCTATCATACCACTTTAAGTCATCTCCTTTTGAAGTGTAGTTGATACGTCTCCATCGCATCTACTTTTTCAAACTCTTTTACTCTTGTTTTGGACTCTAATTTGCATGATTTGAATGAAACTACTCCGGACTGACGTTGTTTTCAGAAAAGCTACCATGGTGTTGTTTTTTGGGCAAAAATAAAAGTCTTCGAAATTGGATGAAATTTTCTAGAGATTTTTTATGGAATATAGAAAAAATACAGGAGCCAAGACCACCAGAGGAAGGCCACCTGTTGCCCACTAGGCAACAGGGCGCGGCCACCCCCACCCCCCCAGGCGCACCCAGTTGCCTTGTGGCTCCGCTGACCCTAATCTCAAGCCTATAAATTTTCTTTTCCCCGAGAAAAAATAGCAGAAGAAGTTTCATCGCATTTTTATGATACAGAGTCGCCGCCACCTCATGTTCTTCATTGGGAGGCCAGATCTGGAGTCTGTTCGGGGCTCCGGAGAGGGGGATTTGTCGCCATCATCATCACCAACCCTTCTTCATCACCAATTTCATGATGCTCACCACCAGGAATGAGTAATTGCTTCGTAGGCTTGCTGGAAGGTGATGGGGTTGAATGAGATTTATAATATAATCGGGTCAATTTGTTAGGGCTTGATCCCTAGTATCCACTATATGTTCAGATTGATGTTGCTATGACTTTGCAATGCTTAATGATTGTCACTAGGGCCTGAGTGCCATGATTTCATACCTGAACCCTCTATGTTTTCATGAATATATTTGAGTTCTTGATTGTAGGACCTTGAGAAGAGGTGTCTAGAGGGGGGGTGATTAGACACTAAGTACCAAAGTTGCAGTTCTTAAGTTTCCTTAAGTTTAAGTGGAGTTTAGGCACAAGTTTAACATTCACAATACATAGCAAGCAAGCATGCAAAGATTATATGAGCAGCGGAAAGTAAAGCATGCAACTTACAAGAATGTAAAGGGAAGGGTTTTGGAGGATTCAAACGCAATTGGAGACACATATGTTTTTGGCATGGTTTATATAGGTGGTGCTATCGTACATCCACGTTGATGGAGACTTCAACCCACGAAGGGTAACGATTGCACGAGTCCACGGAGGGCTCCACCCACGAAGGGTCCATGAAGAAGAAACCTTGTCTATCCCACCATGGTCGTCGCCCACGAAGGACTTGCCTCACTAGCGGTAGATCTTCACGAAGTAGGCGATCTCCTTGCCCTTACAAACTCCTTGGTTCAACTCCACAATCTTGTCGGAGGCTCCCAAGTGACACCTAGCCAATCTAGGAGACACCACTCTCCAAGAAGTAACAAATGGTGCGTTGATGATGAACTCCTTGCTCTTGTGCTTCAAATGATAGTCTCCCCAACACTCAACTCTCTCTCATAGGATTTGGATCTGGTGGAAAGAAGATTTGAGTGGAAAGAAACTTGGTGAAGGCTAGAGATCAAGATTCATATGGTAGGAATGGAATATCTTGGCCTCAACACATGAGTAGGTAGTTCTCTCTCAGAAAATGTATGCTGGAAGTGTAGGTTTAGTCTGATGGCTCCACGAATGAAGAGGAGGTGGAGGGGTATATATAGCCTCCACACAAAATGTAACCGTTACACACAATCTACCAAACTCGGTGAGACCAAATCAACAAACTCGGTCGGACCGATTTAGCAAATAATGTGACCATTAGGATTTTCGGTGGGACCGATATGCAACTCGGTAGGACCGATTCAGTTAGGGTTAGGGCATAACATAATCTCGGTAGGACCGATTACACAAACTCGGTGAGACCGATTTTGGTAATAAGCTTTCCAGAGAGTTGGTTAGGCAAACTCGGTTGGACCGATTACACAAACTCGGTGGGACCAATTTTGGTAATAAGTTAACTAGGAAGTTTGCATTGTAATCTCGGTATTACCGATCGCTCAAACTCGGTGAGACCGATTTTGGTAATGGACATACACAGTGAGATTACAATCCCATCTCGATGAGACCGAGATCCCTATCGGTGAGACCGATTTGCCTAGGGTTTGTGGCAGTGGCTATGACATTCAAACTCGGTGGCGCCGGATAGAAAGGATCGGTGTGACCGATTTTGACTTTGGGTTTAGGTCATATGTGTGGAAGTGGGAAAGTAGTTGAGGGTTTTGGAGCATATCACTAAGCACCGCGGAGCAAGAAACTCATTAAGCAACACCTCATCCCTTCTTGATAGTATTGGCTTTTCCTATAGACTCAATGTGATCTTGGATCACTAAAATGTAAAATGAAGAGTCTTGAGCTTGAAGCTTGAGCCAATCCTTTGTCCTTAGCATCTTGAAGAAGTTCCCACATCCTTTAGTCCATGCCACTCCATTGTTGAACTTATCTGAAACAATACTAGATAAAAGTGTTAGTCCAACAAGAGATATGCTGACATTAATTACCAAAACCACCTAGGGAGCACTTGTGCTTTCAATCTCCCCCTTTTTGGTAATTGATGACAACATACATCAAAGCTTTAGATAAAGATATAGAGAATATCAAGTAAAGCTTTGGAAAGACATGTAACAAGCATAGGCTCCCCCTACATGTATGTAATCATGTGAATATGAAATATAGAAGCATATGAGAGCATAACCACGATAGAGTAGGCAATGTGTTACATGTATCTTGGCCATATGCATCAGAGCAACGAATATTAAAGAAAATACCTTCATGCTCATGAGTCCTTCTTGCAAACAGTATGTACATCAGCAAGAATTCCTCATACACATGATTGTGATGCATATACTTACCTTGTAGTCTTGAGTTGGCTTAGGATAGAATGAACCTGCGTAAACAAGGTTAGATAACACATGTACTTCTACTAGCCAGAGCAAACATAAGAAACCACAAGAATACCAAGACTGGGATGACATGTAGAGAGTGAGTACTAAGTACCACATTGGATTAGACATGTCCCCAAGAGTAAAGGTATACAATGAATTCAAATGATTTCTTTCCCTTGGATGTCTTGCTCCCCCTGAATCTAGCATGGGATACTGGGAGAAGATAGGGAAAAGAAAATCAGAGCTGAAAGATATAAATGATGAATCAGAGCTAATGCAAGTAAGCACAAAAGATCATATGAACATGTCTTTCCCCTTAATAAGACATGTGGCATCTCTCCTCTTGAACACCAAGCATCTGGGATCCTTGAGAAATACTTTTTACTTAAGTATTCTCTCCCCCTGTAGATCTCTCTCTCCCCCCCTGAGGATCTCTCTCCCCCTAAGAAGGTGATATTCTCTTTCTCTGATGTGATCTCTCTCTCTAAATGATAAGCTTTGATGTGATCTCTCTCTCCCACTTTGACATCAATTTCCAAGAAGGGTCTTCTGGAATGCGTCATGAATGGGTTTGGTCCTTGAGTCACAGCACAAAGCAATGATAAAAATGTGATGCTGGTAGAGGACAAGATTCATTGAGTGGAGCTGGATCAGAAGAAACACAGAATAAGTGGCAAACTGTTTTTCCTGGTGTGAAATCGGTGGCACCGAGTGGTATGCTTCGGTTGTACCAAAAGGATTCGGTTGGACCGAAAACAACAAATTGGTGAAACCGAGTTCGTCGCAGAGAAAACACTTGTCACCTCAGCTCACTAGACTAGTAAGATCTCACAAAGATTTGCAAGGAATTTACTGAAAGATATGCAATGAATTGGATGCAGAAGGAATCCAGAGAAAACAAAAGGAAATCTAGATGAAGTTTTTGTTTTGAAAGGGGAAACAAATATGCATGAGACAAATGCAAAAACACAGAAAAGAACACAAGAGAACTTCATCTAGCGATGGTCGGTGACAAAGTCACCTATGTTAGAGTATATTGACTTAGGAGTCAAGTGAGATCACTTGATCATAGGTCATACTCATCATTTAAGCTCAAAATGGGGTTCCCATTTTTCGTTTAAGCATCTTGATGTATTCACATCTTGTCGAGTTGCTTTAGCTCATGACTTGGAGTAAAGCTTCTCTAAGATGGAATAACATACCTTGGTTGGTGGTGTTGTCCATGTAGTTGAACTTGTGTGGGTTGCTCAAGGTTTAGTTCATCAAGAGTTGGGAGCACCACTTGGAATTTGAGTCCAACATAGAATTTGTCAAAGGATATATTTGAGTGGTTCCGTGTTTCCTTGTCTTCAACCACCATAGTGTAGAGACTTGGTAACGTAGAGATTGCTCAAGATGTGAGTAGATTACAATCTCATGGAATGTGATTCATCCAAGTACCTACAAGGGTTAGATAACATGCAAGATACAAATGTACCCAAGACATAGGATTTGCATCATAAGAGAAATATCAAGGATTAGTCATAAGCTCATGTCTTGCATGTATCCAATGGAGTTTCTACTCCAAGTTTGAAGCATCAATGATGTTCAATTCTCCTCTTAACCTGCAAAACACTTTCTCATCAAGAGGTTTAGTGAATATATCCGCTAATTGCTTTTGGTGCGAACATGCTTAAGATCAATGTCACCCTTAGCAACATGATCTCGGATGAAATGATGACGAACTTCAATATGCTTAGTTCGAGAATGTTGCACGGGATTATGACCAATTTTGATAGCACTTTCATTGTCACAAAGCAATGGAACATGTCTCACATATATCCCATAATCTTTAAGAGTTTGGGTCATCCAAAGTAATTGAGCACAACATGAACCAACAGCAATGTATTCCGCTTCGGCGGTGGATAAGGATACCGAGTTTTGTTTCTTGGAAGACCAAGACACAAGAGATCTACCAAGAAATTGACAAGTACCCGAAGTGGACTTCCTATCAACCTTGTCTCCGGCATAGTCCGAGTCGGAGTAGCCAACAAGATCACCAGAGGAAGGCCACCTGTTGCCCACCAGGCAACAGGGCGCGGCCACCCCCACCCCCCCGGGCGCACCCAGTTGCCTTGTGGCTCCGCTGACCCTAATCTCAAGCCTATAAATTTTCTTTTCCCCGAGAAAAAATAGCAGAAGAAGTTTCATCGCATTTTTATGATACAGAGTCGCCGCCACCTCATGTTCTTCATTGGGAGGCCAGATCTGGAGTCTGTTCGGGGCTCCGGAGAGGGGGATTTGTCGCCATCATCATCACCAACCCTTCTTCATCACCAATTTCATGATGCTCACCACCAGGAATGGGTAATTGCTTCATAAGCTTGCTGGAAGGTGATGGGGTTAAATGAGATTTATAAGATAATCGGGTCAATTTGTTAGGGCTTGATCCCTAGTATCCACTATATGTTGAGATTGATGTTGCTATGACTTTGCAATGCTTAATGCTTGTCACTAGGGCCTGAGTGCCATGATTTCATATCTGAACCCTCTATGTTTTCATGAATATATTTGAGTTCTTGATTGTAGGACCTTGAGAAGAGGTGTCTAGAGGGGGGTGATTAGACACTAAGTACCAAAGTTGCAGTTTTTAAGTTTCCTTAAGTTTAAGTGGAGTTTAGGCACAAGTTTAACATTCACAATACATAGCAAGCAAGCATGCAAAGAGTATATGAGCAGCAGAAAGTAAAGCATGCAACTTGCAAGAATGTAAAGGGAAGGGTTTTGGAGGATTCAAACGCAATTGGAGACACAGTTGTTTTTGGCGTGGTTCCGATAGGTGGTGCTATCGTACATACACGTTGATGGAGACTTCAACCCACGAAGGGTAACGGTTGCGCCAGTCCACGGAGGGCTCCACCCACGAAGGATCCATGAAGAAGCAACCTTGTCTATCCCACCATGGTCGTCGCCCACGAAGGACTTGCCTCACTAGGAGTAGATCTTCACGAAGTAGGCGATCTCCTTGCCCTTACAAACTCCTTGGTTCAACTCCACAATCTTGTCGGAGGCTCCCAAGTGACACCTAGCCAATCTAGGAGACACCACTCTCCAAGAAGTAACAAATGGTGCGTTGATGATGAACTCCTTGCCCTTGTGCTTCAAATGATAGTCTCCCTAACACTCAACTCTCTCTCATAGGATTTGGATCTGGTGGAAAGAAGATTTGAGTGGAAAGCAACTTGGGGAAGGCTAGAGATCAAGATTCATATGGTAGGAATGGAATATCTTGGCCTCAACACATGAGTAGGTAGTTCTCTCTCCGAAAATGTATGCTGGAAGTGTAGGTTTAGTCTGATGGCTCTCTCCACGAATGAAGAGGAGGTGGAGGGGTATATATAGCCTCCACACAAAATCTAACCGTTACACACAATCTACCAAACTCGGTGGGACCGAATCAACAAACTCGGTCGGACCGATTTAGCAAATAATGTGACCGTTAGGATTTTCGATGGGACCGATATGCAACTCGGTAGGACCGATTCAGTTAGGGTTAGGGCATAACGTAATCTCGGTAAGACCGATTACACAAACTCGGTGAGACCGATTTTGGTAATAAGCTTTCCAGAGAGTTGGTCAGGCAAACTCGGTTGGACCGATTACACAAACTCGGTGGGACCGATTTTGGTAATAAGTTAACCAGGAAGTTTGCATTGTAATCTCGGTAGTACCGATTGCTCAAACTCGGTGAGACCGATTTTGGTAATGGACATACACAGTAAGATTACAATCCCATCTCGGTGAGACCGAGATCCCTATCGGTGAGACCGATTTGCCTAGGGTTTGTGGCAGTGGCTATGACATTCAAACTCGGTGGCGCCGGATAGAAAGAACGGTGTGACCGATTTTGACTTTGGGTTTAGGTTAAATGTGTGGAAGTGGGAAAGTAGTTGAGGGTTTTGGAGCATATCACTAAGCACTGTGGAGCAAGAAACTCATTAAGCAACACCTCATCCCTTCTTGATAGTATTGGCTTTTCCTATAGACTCAATGTGATCTTGGATCACTAAAATGTAAAATGAAGAGTCTTGAGCTTGAAGCTTGAGCCAATCCTTTGTCCTTAGCATCTTGAAGAAGTTCCCACATCCTTTAGTCCATGCCACTCCATTGTGGAACTTATCTGAAACATACTAGATAAAAGTGTTAGTCCAACAAGAGATATGTTGACATTAATTACCAAAACCACCTAGGGAGCACTGTGCTTTCATTGATCCTATCTGCTAGTCATATGCACTTGTTATTGTTCTGACCCGTAGACCCCATAGTGACAATTGTTTGGGATACTCTCCGGGGATGACTGTAATTCGAGGAGTTCATGCATTCACCATGTGTTAATGCTTTGTTCCGGTTCTCTATTAAAATGAGGTCTTAATATCCCTTAGTTCCTTATGGACCCCGCTGCCACGGGAGGATGGGACAAAAGATGCCACGCAAGTTCTTATTATAAGCATTTATGACTATATACGGAATGCATGCCTACGTTACATCGATGAATTGGAGGTATCGTGTATCACTTTAGGTTGTGACTATTATATGATGAATGTCACCCAACACAAATTTCCACCATTGATCCAATGCCTACGCTTTTCATATATTGATCTTTGCTAAGTTACTTTCATTGTTGTTGCTGTTACAATCACTAAAAAAACTGCTACTATTACTATTACCGTTGCTATTGCTACTGTTGCAACTTCTATCAAACTATCATACTACTATGCTACTGATCACTTTGCTGCAGATATTTAGTTCTTCAGGTGTGGTTGAATTGACAACTCAATTGCTAATACTAACAAATATTCTTTGGCTCCCCTTGTGTCGAATTAATAATTTGGGTGAAATGCTACCCTCGAAAACTGCTACAATCCCCAATACTTGTGGGTTATTGATACGTCTCCAACGAATCTACTTTTCCAAACACATTTGTTCTTGTTTTGGACTCTAACTTGCATGATCTGAATGAAACTAACCCGGATGATTTGTTTTCAGCAGAAGCGCCATGATGTTGTTTTATGTGTAGAAAAGAAAAGTTCTCGGAATGTCCTGAAAATCCACGGAGGCACTTTTTGGAATTAATAATAATTTTTGGCGAAAGAATCAAGACCAGGGGGCCCAGGGCCTGTCCACGAGATAGGGAGCGCCCCCCCTGTAGGGCGCCCTCCTATCTCGTGGGCCCCCTGGACCTCCACCGACCTCAACTCCAACTCCATATATTCACGTTCGGGGAGAAAAAAATCAGAGAGAAAGTTTCATTGCATTTTACGACATGGAGCCGCCGCCAAGCCCTAATCTCTCTCGGGAGGGCTTATCTGGAGTCCGTTCAGGGCTCCGGAGAGGGGGATTCGTCGCCGTCGTCATCATCAACCATCCTCCATCACCAATTTCATGATGCTCACCGCCGTGCGTGAGTAATTCCATCGTAGGCTTGCTGGACGGTGATGGTTTGGATGAGATTTACCATGTAATCAAGTTAGTTTTGTTAGGGTTTGATCCCTAGTATCCACTATGTTCTGAGATTGATGCCGCTATGACTTTGCTATGCTTAATGCTTGTCACTAGGGCCCGAGTGCCATGATTTCAGATCTGAACCTATTATGTTTTCATGAATATATGTGTGTTCTTGATCCTATCTTGCAAGTCTATAGCCACCTATTATGTGTTATGATCCGACAACCCCGAAGTGACAATAATCGGGATACTTCTCGGTGATGACCGTAGTTTGAGGAGTTCATGTATTCACTATGTGCTAATGCTTTGTTCTGGTTCTCTATTAAAAGGAGGCATTAATATCCCTTAGTTTCCGCTAGGACCCCGCTGCCACGGGTGGGTAGGACAAAAGATGTCATGCAAGTTCTTTTCCATAAGCACGTATGACTATTTACGGAAAACATGCCTACATTACATTGATGAACTGGAGCTAGTTCTGTGTCACCCTATGTTATAGCTATTACATGAGGAATCGCATCCGGCATAATTATCCATCACTGATCCATTGCCTACGAGCTTTTCATATATTGTTCTTCGCTTATTTAATTTTCCGTTGCTACTGTTACAACTACTACAAAACCCCCAAAACAATTATCTTTACTTTTGCTACCGTTACCTTTATTATCATGCCACTTTTGCTACTAAATACTTTGCTGTAGATACTAAGTTATCCAGGTGTGGTTGAATTGACAACTCAACTGCTAATACTCAAGAATATTCTTTGGCTCCCCTTGTGTCGATTCAATAAATTTGGGTTGAATACTTTACCCTCGAAAGCTGTTGCGATCCCCTACACTTGTGAGTTATCAAGACTAATTTCTGGCGCCGTTGCCGGGGAGCATAGCTCTATTCTCTGAGTCACTTGGGATTTATATCTGTTGATCACTATGAAGAACTTGAAAGATGACCGAACTACTATTTTGCCCTCAACTACGTGGGGAGGTAAGGAACTGCCATCTAGCTCGGCACTAGATTCTCCTTTTGTTATTAGTAAGCTTGCGACACCTAAACCTGCTACTGCTATGAATTCTGATATGTCGCATGTTATTGATGATGCCACTTCTGCTATGCATGATGAAACTACTTCTGTGCGTGATACTACTTTGCCATTAGGTGAATTTCTTGATGAACAACTTGCTAGAGTTAGGGGGAATGAAATTACTGAAGAACCTATTACTGATGATAGTGATGATGAAGGTTCTCCCAATGATTATGTATTGCCTATTGTTCCTAAGGGTTATGTTATGAATGAAGAAGCTGCTAGGGAACTCTTTGCCTGCAATGATAGATATGATCTTAAAAAATCATTAGCTAAATGGAAGCAGCAGTCTCTTAATGCTAGAATGAAACCCGATCCTGCTTTTTCTACTTCACCTATCTGTGTTACTGATAAGGATTATGAATTCTCTGTTGATCCTGAGATCATTACTTTAGTTGAATCTGATCATTTTTACAAGGCTGAAACTGTTGTGGCACATCTTACCAAGTTGAATGATATGGCCACCCTATTTACTAATGATGAGAAGTCTCGCTATTATTATATCCTTAAGATATTTCCATTCTCATTAAAGGGTGATGCTAAGACTTGGTATAATTCTCTTGCTCCTGGTTGTGTGCGTAGTAACCAGGATATGATTTATTACTTCTCTGCTAAATATTTCCCTGCTCGTAAGAAACAAGCTGCCTTGTGGGACATATATAACTTTGTGGAAATCAAAGAAGAGAGTCTCCCACAAGCTTGGGGGAGGCTTCTCCGGTTACTTAATGCTATCCGTGATCATCCTCTCAAGAAAAATAAAATACTTGATATCTTTTATAATGGACTAACCGATGCTTCCAAGGACTACTTGGATAGTTGTGCTGGTTGTGTTTTCAGGGAAAGAACAGTCGACAAAGCTGAAATATTATTGAATAATATGTTGACTAATGAAAATAATTGGACTCTTCCTGAGCCAATTCCTGAAGTAATTCCTGAACCAATTGAGCCAACTCCGGAGCCTATTCCTAAACCCACTCCGAAGAAGAGAGGTGTTTTATTTCTCAGTCCTGAAGATATGCAAGAGGCAAAGAAATCAATGAAAGAAAAAGGTATTAAAGCTGAAGATGTTAAGAATTTACCTCCTATTGAAGAAATACATGGTCTTAATATGCCGCCTGTTGAAGAACCATATTGTTTTGATAACCCGACACAGGTAGTAAAGGTAAATTCTCTCTATAGATATGATAAGGTTGAAATCCCCTCTACTAAATTTCATAGCCCATGCTTAGACGAATTTGATGACTTTATGGCTAGACAAGAAAGATTTAATGCTTATGTTGGTATAGAGTTAAAGAATAATGCTCTCGAGATAGGACGTGTAAGTGATAATCTGGCTAGAGTTAAGGATGAACTTCACCTCGTTAGCAAATATGCTTCTATGGTTGCTACTCAAGCTGAGCAAGTACTTAAAGCTCAGAATGATTTGCTTGATGAATTAAATAAAAATGACTTTGTTGTTAGAGTGGCTACTAGAACTGGTAGAATGACTCAGGAACCTTTGTATCCTAAAGGCCACCCTAAGAGAATCGAGCAAGATTCTCAGAGAAACAATTTAGAGGCACCTAGTTCTTCTAAAAAGAAGAAAAAGAAAAACGACAGGACTTTGTATGCTTCTAGTGAACCTACTGTAGACACACCTGAGAATCCCAATGAAATTTCTATTTCTGATGCTGAAACACAATCAGGTGATGAACATGAACCTAGTGATAATGTTAATGATAATGTTCATGTTGATGCTCAACCTAGCAAAGACAATGATGTAGAAATTGAACCTGCTGTTGATCTTGATAACCCACAATCAAAGAATCAATGTTATGATAAGAGAGATTTTGTTGCTAGGAAGCACGGTAAAGAAAGAGAACCATGGGTTCAGAAACCCATGCCCTTTCCTCCTAAACCATCCAAGTCAAAGGATGATGAGGATTTTGAGCGTTTTGCTGAAATGATTAGACCTATTTTCTTACGTATGCGCTTAACTGATATGCTGAAAGTAAATCCTTATGCTAAGTACATGAAGGATATCATCACAGATAAAAGAAAGATACCAGAAGCTGAAATTTCCACCATGCTTGCTAATTACACTTTTAAGGGTGGAATACCAAACAAACTTGGAGATCCGGGTGTGCCAACTATACCATGCTCCATTAAAAGAAATTATGTTAGAAGTGCTTTATGTGATCTTGGAGCCGGTGTTAGTGTTATGCCTCTCTCTTTATATCGTAGACTTGAATTGAATAAGTTGACACCTACTGAAATATCTTTGCAAATGGCTGATAAATCAACTGCTATACCGTTCGGTATTTGTGCGGATGTACCTGTTGTGGTTGCAAATGTCACTATCTTAACAGACTTTGTTATTCTTGATATTCCTGAGGACGATACAATTTTATCCTTGGTAGACCGTTTATTAATACTGCAGGGGCTATTATTGATTGCAACAAAGGCAATGTCACTTTTCATGTTAATGGTAATGAGCATATGGTACACTTTCCGAGGAAACAATCTCAAGTTCATAGCATCAATTCTATTGGAAAAGTTCCAACTATTATTATTGAAGGTTTTGACTTTCCTCTTCCTACTGTCAAGAAAAAGTATGATATTCTTATTCTTGGGGATTTTCATATCCCCGTTGAGGTAACTTAGTGTTATTCGAAATTTCTCCGGTTCCGTGTTATTCGGAATGAGTTTGTTAACAAGACTTGATCAACCTTGTTAGTGGATTCATTTTGATGATCACGAGATGGATGAAACTAGAAGGCACAACCTTCTGTACACTCTTTTTACTTTTTGTTATTTAGAATAAATAAAGCAAAACTTTTATTATCCGTCTGTTTTCTGAATTATCCGTGCATTAAAAAAATAGTCCGAAAATAAAAGTGCTCCAAATGCCCTGCAAATTTGGTATGATTTTTTCTGGAATATTTGAGGATTTTAGGCACTGAAAACACTGCAGGAAGGGCAAGCACCAGGCCATGAGAGTGGAGGGCGCGCCCCCCCTATAGGGCGCCCCCTGTCTCGTGGGCCGCTGGTGGCCCCCCTCCACTTATGCCAGCACCCACACACTTCATCTTCTACCCAAAAAATCCCCATCCAGCTCAAGCACGAGTTCTAGCTCGTTTTGCTGTGATTTTCGATCTCCTTGCTCAAAGCTCCATTCACAAAACTGCTTTGGGAGATTGTTGCTTGGTATGTGACTCCTCCATTGGTCCAATTAGTTTTTGTTCTAGTGCTTTATTCATTGCAATTTTTTGCTGCACATGTGACCATGTTCTTGAGCTTGCATGTTAAATTTATGAGGTCCCAAGAAATTCCAATGCATGACATAGGCTCTAGGCACTTGTAAGAGTAGTTGCTATCAATCTTGTTTAGTTTTATTCACTTTTATTTTGAAGTTACTAAAATTTCAGAAATTTTCAGAAAAAGAATTATGCTTAGAAGAATGTACGAAGGCGGTTCCTCGGCAAAGAAAGGGCCAAGGATTGCTATACGTGAGCAAGATGTTGTATTGCCGAGGGACGCAAATGTACGGGCTTGTGAGTGGCCATCCGATGATTTTATGGTCAAAGCAGGCTTCAAGGAGGAATTTGACGCGTATGTGCGTAATGCCGAGCTGGAGGACTTCTTACAAGATAAGTGTCCTCAATACTATCAATTGACTGATTCCTTTGTGCGGAGGTTCCAATATATTGAAGGAAATATGCCCTAGAGGCAATAATAAAGTTATTATTTATTTCCTCATATCATGATAAATGTTTATTATTCATGCTAGAATTGTATTAACCGGAAACATGATACATGTGTGAATACATAGACAAACATAACGTCACTAGTATGCCTCTACTTGACTAGCTCATTAATCAAATATGGTTATGTTTCCTAACCATAGACATGTGTTGTCATTTGATTAATGGGATCACATCATTAGGAGAATGATGTGATTGACATGACCCATTCAGTTAGCCTAGCACTTGATCGTTTAGTATGTTGCTATTGCTTTCTTCATGACTTATACATGTTCCTGTAACTATGAGATTATGCAACTCCCGTCTACCGGAGGAACACTTTGTGTGCTACCAAAGCGTCTGGCGTAATCGGGTGATTATAAAGGAGCTCTACAGGTGTCTCGAAGGTACATGTTGAGTTGGCGTATTTCGAGATTAGGTTTTGTCACTCCGATTGTCGGGAGGTATCTCTGGGCCCTCTCGGTAATGCACATCACTATAAGCCTTGCAAGCAATGTAGCAAATGAGTTAGTTACGGAATGATGCATTACGTAGCGAGTAAAGAGACTTGCGATGCGAGATTGAACTAGGTATTGGATATCTATGATCGAATCTCGGGCAAGTAACATACCGATGACAAAGGGAACAAAGTATGTTGTTATGCGGTTTGACCGACAAAGATCTTCGTAGAATATGTAGGAGCCAATATGAGCATCCAGGTTCCGCTATTGGTTATTGACCGAGAATAGTTCTAGGTCATGTCTACATAGTTCTCGAACCCGTAGGGTCCGCACGCTTAACGTTACGATGACAGTTTTATTATGGGTTTATAAATTTTGATGTACCGAAGGTTGTTCGGAGTCCCGGATGTGATCACGGACATGACGAGGAGTCTCGAAATGGTCGAGACATAAAGATTGATATATTGGAAGCCTATATTTGGATATCGGAATGGTTCCGGCTGAAATCGGAATTTTACCGGAGCACCGGGGGGTTACCGGAACCCTCCCGGGGGTTATTGGGCCTTCATGGGCCCTAAGGAAGAAGAGGAGAGGAGGCAAGAGGTGGGCTGCGCCCCCTCCCCTACCTAGTCCGAATAGGACAAGGAGAGGGGGGCGGCGCCCCCCCTTTCCTTCCCCTCTTCCTCCTCCTTCCCCCTTTCTCCTTCTCCAACTAGGAAAGAAGGGAGTCCTACTCCCGGTGGGAGTAGGACTCCCCCTTGGCGTGCCCTCCTTGGCCGGCCGCCCCCTTGGCTCCTATATATACGGGGGCAAGGGGGCACGTCTAGACACACAAGTTGATCTTCGTGATCGTTCTTTAGCCGTGTGCGGTGCCCCCCTCCACTATATTCCACCTCGGCCATATCGTTGCGGTGCTTAGGCCAAGCCCTGCGTCGGTAGAACATCATAATCGTCACCACGCCGTCGTGCTAACGGAACTCGTCCCTGAAACCCTGCTGGATCGGAGTCCGGGGATCGTCATCGAGCTGAACGTGTGCTAAACTCGGAGGTGCCGTACGTTCGGTGCTTGGATCGGTCGGATCGTGAAGATGTACGACTACATCAACCGCATTGTCATAACACTTCCACTTATGGTCTACGAGGGTACATGGACAACACTCTCCCCTCTCATTGCTATGCATCACCATGATCTTGCGTGTGCGTAGGAATTTTTTTGAAATTACTACGTTCCCCAACAGTGGCAACCGAGCCTAGGTTTTATGCGTTGATGTTATATGCACAAGTAGAACACAAGTGAGTTGTGGGCGATACAAGTCATACTGCTTACCAGCATGTCATACTTTGGTTCAGCGGTATTGTTGGATGAAGCGGCCCGGACCGACATTACGCGTACGCTTACGCGAGACTGGTTTTACCGCCGTGCTTTGCACATTGGTGACTAGCGGGTGTCTGTTTCTCCAAATTTAGTTGAACCGAGTGTGGCTATGCCCGGTCCTTGCGAAGGTTAAAACGGCACTAACTTGATGAATTATCGTTGTGGTTTTGATGCGTAGGTAAGAACGGTTCTTGCTCAGCCCGTAGCAGCCACGTAAAATTTGCAACTACAAAGTAGAGGACGTCTAACTTGTTTTTGCAGGGCATGTTGTGATGTGATATGGTCAAGACGTGATGCTATATTTTATTGTATGAGATGATCATGTTTTGTGACCGAAGTTATCGGCAACTGGCAGGAGCCATATGGTTGTCGCTTTATTGTATGAAATGCAAACGCCCTGTAATTGCTTTACTTTATCACTAAGCGGTAGCGATAGTTGTAGAAGCAATAGATGGCGTAAACGACAACGATGCTACGATGGAGATCAAGGTGTCGCGCCGGTGACGATGGTGATCACGACGGTGCTTCGGAGATGGAGATCACAAGCACAAGATGATGATGGCCATATCATATCACTTATATTGATTGCATGTGATGTTTATCCTTTATGCATCTTATCTTGCTTTGATTGACGATAGCATTTTAAGATGATCTCTCACTAAAATTATCAAGAAGTGTTCTCCCTGAGTATGCACCGTTGCGAAAGTCCTTCGTGCTGAGACACCACGTGATGATCGGGTGTGATAGGCTCTACGTTCAAATACAACGGGTGCAAAACAGTTGCACACGCGGAATACTCAGGTTAAACTTGACGAGCCTAGCATATAACGGATATGGCCTCGGAACACGGAGACTGAAAGGTCGAGTGTGAATCATATAGTAGATATGATCAACATATTGATGTTCACCGTTGAAACTACTCCATCTCACGTGACGATCGGACATGGTGTAGTTGATATGGATCACGTAATCACTTAGAGGACTAGAGGGATGTCTATCTAAGTGGGAGCTCTTAAGTAATATGATTAATTGAACTTAAATTTATCATGAACTTAGTCCTGGTAGTATTTTGCAAATTATGTTGTAGATCAATAGCTCGCGTTGTTGCTTTCATATGTTTATTTTGATATGTTCCTAGAGAAAATTGTGTTCAAAGATGTTAGTAGAAATGATGCGGATTGGATCCGTGATCTGAGGTTTATCCTCACTGCTGCACAGAAGAATTATGTCCTTAATGCACCGCTAGGTGACAGACCTATTGCAGGAGCAGATGCAGACGTTATGAACATTTGCCTAGCTCAATATGATGACTACTTGATAGTTTAGTGCACCATGCTTAACGACTTAGAATCAGGACTTGAAAGACGTTTTTAACGTCATGGACCATATGAGATGTTCCAGGAATTGAAGTTAATATTTCAAAGCAAATACCTGAGTTGAGAGATATGAAGTCTCCAACAAGTTCTATAGCTAAAAGATGGAGGAGAATCGCTCAACTAGTGAGCATGTGCTCAGATTTTCCGGGTACTTCAATCGCTTGAATCAAGTGGGAGTTAATCTTCCAGATAAGATAGTGATTGACAGAATTCTCTAGTCACCATCACTAAGTTTCTAGAACTTCGTGATGAACTATAGTATGCAAGGGATGACGAAAACGATTCCCGAGCTCTTCATGATGTTGAAATCAACGAAGGTAGAAATCAAGAAAGAGCATCAAGTGTTGATGATTGATAAGACCACTAGTTTCAAGAAAAGGGCAAAGGGAAAGAAAGAAAAACTTCAAGTAGAATGGCAAACAAGTTGTCACTCCCGTGAAGAAGACCAAAGCTGGACCAAAGCCTAAAACAGAGTTCTTACACTGCAAAGAAAATGGTCACTGGAAGCGGAAATGCCCTGAATATTTGGTGGATAAGAAGGATGGTAAAATGAACAAGGGTATATTTGATATACAGGTTATTGATATGTGCCTTACTAGTGTTTATAGTAGCCCCTGGAGTATTTGATACTTGTTCGATTGCTAAGATTAGTAACTTGAAACAGGAGTTACAGAATGAACTAAGACTAGTTGAAGGGGAAGTGACGATGAGTGTTGGAAGTAGTTCCAAGATTGATATTATCATCATCGCACACTCCCTATATTTTTGGGATTAGTGGTAAAGCTAAATAAATGTTATTTGACGTTTGCGTTGAGCATGAATATGATTTGATCATGTTTATTGCAATATGGTTATTCATTTAAAATCAGAGAATAATTGTTGTTCTGTTTACATGAATAAAACCTTCAATGGTCATACACCCAATGAAAATAGTTTATTGGATCTCGATCGTAGTGATACACATATTCATAATATTGATGCCAAAGATGCAAAGTTAATAATGATAGTGCAACTTATTTGTGGCACTGCCGTTTGGGTCATATCGGTGTAAAGCGCATGAAGAAACTCCATAAAGATGGATTTTCGGAATCACTTGGTTATGAATCATTTGATGCTTGCGAACCGTGCCTTTTGGGCAAGATGACTAAAACTCCGTTCTTCGGAACAATGGAACGAGCTACTGACTTGTTGGAAATAATACATACTGATGTATGCAGACCAATGAGTATGATGCTCGTGGCAAGTATCGTTATTTTCTGACCTTCACAAGATGATTTGAGCAGATATGGGTATATCTACTTGATGAAACATAAGTCTGAGATAGTTGAAAGATTCAAAGAATTTTAGAGTGAAGTGGAAAAATCATCGTAACAAGAAAATAAAGTTTCTGCGATCTGATCGCGGAGACGAATATATGAGTTACGAGTTTGGCCTTCATACAAAACAATGTGGAATAGTTTCACAACTCACGCCACCTGGAACACCACAACGTTATGGTGTGTCCAAACATGTTAACCGCACTTTATTGGATATGGTGCGATCTATGATGTCTCTTACTGATTTATCACTATTGTTTTGGGGTTATGCATTAGAGACAGCTGCATTCATGTTAAAAGGGCACCATCTAAATCCGTTGAGACGACACCGTATGAACTATGGTTTAGCAGTAAACCCAAGTTGTCGTTTCTTAAAGTTTTGGGCTGCGATGCTTATGTGAAGAAACTTCAACTAGATAAGCTCAAACCCAAATCAGAGAAATGTGTCTTCATAGGATACCCAAAATGAAACTATTGGGTACACCTTCTATCACAGATCTGAGGGCAAGATTTTCTTTGCTAAATTCGGATCCTTTCTAGAGAAGGAGTTTCTCTCGAAAGAAGTGAGTGGGAGGAAAGTAGAGCTTGATAAGGTAATTTGTACCTTCTCCTGAATTGGAAAGTAGTTCATCACGGAAATCAGTTCCAGTGATTCCTACACCAATTAGTGAGGAAGCTAATGATGATGATCATGAAACTTCAGATCAAGTTACTACAAAACCTCGTAGGTCTTCCAAAGTATAGTCCGCACCAGAGTAGTACGGTAATACTGTTATGGAAGTCATGTTACTAGACCATGATGAACCTACGAACTATGAGGAAGCGGTGATGAGCCCAGATTCCGCGAAATGGCTTGAGGCCATAAAATCTAAGATATGATCCATGTATAAGAACAAAGTATGGACTTTGATTGACTTGCTCGATGATCAGCAAGCCATGTTAAATGGATCTTCAAGAGGAAGACGGACACTGATAGTAGTGTTACTATCCACTAAGCTCGACTTGTTGCAAAAGGTTTTCAACAAGTTCAAGGGGTTGAATATGATGAGATTTTCTCACTCGTATCGATGCTTAAGTCTGTCCGAATCATGTTAGCAATTGCCACATTTTATGAAATCTGGCAAATGGATGTCAAAACTGCATTCCTTAATGGATTTATTAAAGAAGAGTTGTATATGATGCAATCAGAAGGTTTTGTCAATCCTAAAGATGCTAACAAAGTGTGCAAGCTCCAACAATCCATCAATGGACTGGTGTAAGCATCTCGGAGTTGGAATATACGCTTTGATGAGTGGATCAAATCATATGGTTTTATACAGACTTCTGGAAAGGCCTGTATTTACAAAAAAGTGAGTGGGAGCACTACAGCCTTTCTGATAAGTATATGTAAATGACATATTATTAATTGGAAATGATGTAGAATTTTCTGGAAAGCATAAAGGAATGTTTGAAAGGAGTTTTTCAAAGAAAGACCTCGGTGAAACTACTTACACATTGAGCATCAAGATCTATATAGATAGATCAAGACGCTTGATAAGTTTTTTCAATGAGTACATACCTTGATAAGATTTTGAAGTAGTTCAAAATGGAACAGTCAAAGAAGGAGTTCTTGCCAGTGTTGCAAGGTGTGAAAGTGAGTAAGGCTCAAATCCCGACCACGACAAAAAATAGAAAAGAGAATGAAAATTCATTCCCTATGCCTCAGTCATAGGTTCTATAAAGTATGCTATGTTGTGTACCAGACCTATTGTATACCTTGCTCTGAGTTTGGCAAAGGAATACAATTTTGATCTAATAGTAGATCATTGGATAGCCGAGGGAGTCCTGGACTAGGGGGTGTCCGGATAGCCGAATTATCATCATCGGCCGGACTAAGACTATGAAGATACAAGATTGAAGACTTCGTCCCGTGTCCGGATGGGACTTTCCTTGGCGTGGAAGGCAAGCTTGGCAATATGGATATGTAGATCTCCTACCATTGTAACCGACTCTGTGTAACCCTAGCCCTCTCCGGTGCCTATATAAACCGGAGGGTTTTCGTCCATAGGATGAAGAACAATCATACCATAGGCTAGCTTCTAGGGTTTAGCCTCCTTGATCTCGTGGTAGATCTACTCTTGTACTACCCATATCATCAATATCAATCAAGCAGGAGTAGGGTTTTACCTCCATCGAGAGGGCCCGAACACAGGTAAAACATCGTGTCCCTTGTCTCCTATTACCATCCGCCTAGACGCATAGTTCGGGACCCCCTACCCGAGATCCGCCGGTTTTGACACCGACATTGGTGCTTTCATTGAGAGTTCCTCTGTGTCGTCACCGATAGGCTTGATGGCTCCTTCGATCATCAACAACGACGCAGTCCAGGGTGAGACTTTTCTCCCCGGACAGATCTTCGTATTCGGCAGCTTTGCACTGCAGGCCAATTCGCTAGGCCATCTGGAGCAGATCGAAAGCTATGCCCCTGGCCATCAGGTCGGATTTGGAAGTCTAAACTTCACAGCTGACATCCACGGAGACTTGATCTTTGATGGATTCAAGTCACAGCCGAGCGCGCCGCACTGTCTCGATGGGCATGATTTAGCTCTGCTGCCGGACAGTGCCCTGGAGGCCGCACACGAGTCCGCTCCAATCGTCAATTTCGAGCCGGCTGCCCAGATCGAGGACGGGTGGCTAGACACCGCCTCGGGGCTGCTGCCCCTACGGTGATGGAGCCGAATACTGACCTTGTCCCTTGTGACGCTCGTGACTCCGAGGCGCCGGACTCCTCGCCGGACTCCGAACCTCCTGCGCCCCCTCCAATCGAATCCGATTGGGCGCCGATCATGGAGTTCACCGCCGCGGACATCTTTCAACACTCACCTTTTGGTGACATCCTGAATTCGCTAAAGTATCTCTCGCTATCGGGAGAGCCCTAGCCGAACTGCGGTCAGGATGGTTGGGATGCGGACGACGAAGAAATTCAAAACCCACCCACCACCCACTTTGTAGCCATTGTCGACGATCTAACCGACATGCTAGACTACGACTCCGAAGACATCGGCGGTATGGACGACGATGCCGGAGACAACCAAGAACCAGCGCCTGGGGCACTAGAAGACCACCTCGTCATACGACATATATATGGTGGACATCCCAAAGGATGGGGATGGAGAGGAAGCAGCGGAGGAAGACCCCTCCAAGAAACAGCCCAAGCGCCGGCGTCAGCGGCGCCGCTCTAAATCCCGCCACAGCAAGAATGGAGATTCCGGCACCGGAGATAATAACACCCCAGAGAGTGCCGAAGACAACCCCTCCAAAGAAGATTCAGCAGACAGAGGACGGAGAAGCCAGCCCTCGTGAGAGAGGGGCAGACGAAGAGGTAGAAAACGATAACTACATGCCTCCCTCTGGAGACGAGGCAAGCCTCGACGACGACGAATTCGTTGTGCCCGAGGATCCCGTCGAACAAGAGCGTTTCAAACGCAGGCTATTGGCCACGGTGAACAACCTAAAGAAAAAGCAGCAACAGCTTAGAGCTGATCAAGACCTGCTAGTCGACAGATGGACTGAAGTCCTTGCGGCCGAAGAGTATGAACTCGAACGCCCCTCCAAAAGCTACCCCAAACGCAAGTTGCTCCCCTGATTAGAGGCGGAGGCATATAAACCTGCATCACCAGCGCACAACACGGATGACCGACCACCTCGTGGCCGCGACAGAGAGGCCTCTATTCCTCCATCGAACTGCACTTCCAGCACCGCTCAAGAGTACGGCCATGGGGAATCGCGGACTTATGCGAGACATATTGGAGGACAAGGCAAGACAATCAAGATCGATCTATGGATCGCGTGGGCGCACACGATGCATGACGACTACCGTCGCGCCGGATACAGCAACTCCGGCCGGGCAGAACACAGTAGACAAAGCTCGCTTGAGCTACGTCGAGATATATCCCAGTATAGAGGCGCCGCACACCCGCTATGCTTCACAGATGAAGTAATGGATCATCAAATCCCCGAAGGGTTTAAACCCATGAACATTGAATCCTACGATGGCACAACAGACCCCGCGGTTTGGATCGAAGACTATCTCCTTCATATCCACATGGCCCGCGGTGACGATCTTCACGCCATCAAATATCTCCCACTCAAGCTTAAAGGACCAGCTCGGCATTGGCTTAACAGCTTGCCGGCGAGAATCAATTGGGTGTTGGGAGGACCGAAGCCGCATTTCTTGACAACTTCCGGGGCACATACGTGCGACCACCGGACGCCGATGACCTAAGCCACATAATTCAGCAGCAGACAAATCGGCGGACAATTCGACACGGTTCTTAACAAAGAAAATCAAATCGTCGACCGTCCGGATGCAGAGGCCCTCGCAGCCTTCAAACATAACATCCATGACGAGTGGCTTGCCCGACACCTAGGACAGAAAAGCCGAAATCCATGGCAGCCCTCACATCACTCATGACCCGCCTGCGGGGAGAGGACAGCTAGCTAGCCCGCGAGAACAACCTCAGCAAAAATTCTGGCAGTCCGGATAACAAGGACCGCAATGGCAGGTCGCGTCGCAACAAAAACAAACGCCGCGTTAACGGAGATAACAATGAGGATACGGCAGTAAACGCCGGATTCAGAGGCTCCAAACCCGGTCAGCAGAAAAAGCCATTCAAAAGAACTACTCCGGGTCCGTCCAATTTGGACCGAATACTCGACCGCTTGTGCCAGATACATGGCACCCCCGAAAAGCCAGCTAATCACACCAACAGGGATTGTTGGGTATTCAAGTAGGCAGGCAAGTTAATTGCCGAAAACAATGACAAGGGGCTGCATAGCGATGACGAGGAAGAGACCCGGCCGCCGAACAATAGAGGACAGAAGGGTTTCCCCCCACAAGTGCGGACGGTGAACATGATATACGCAACTCACATACCCAAGAGGGAGCGGAAGCGTGCACTCAGGGACGTATATGCAATAGAGCCAGTCGCCCCGAAGTTCAACCCATGGTCCTCCTGCCCGATCACTTTTGATCGAAGGGACCACCCCACTAGTATCCGCCACGGTGGATTCGCCACATTGATTTTAGGCCCAATCGTCGATGGATTTCACCTCAATAGAGTCCTAATGGACGGCGGCAACAGCCTGAACCTGCTTTATCAGGACACAGTGCGCAAGATGGGCATAGACCCCTCAAGGATTAAACCCACAAAGATGACCTTCAAAGGCGTCATACCAGGATTAGAGGCCAACTGTACAGGCTCAGTCACACTGGAAGTGGTCTTCGGATCCCCGGATAACTTCCGAAGCGAGAAGTTAATCTTCAATATAGTCCCGTTCTGCAGCGGCTATCATGCTCTGCTCGGACGGACCACGTTTGCAAAGTTCAACGCGGTGCGCACTACGCATACCTTAAGCTCAAGATGCCAGGCCCTCGAGGAGTCATCACGGTCAACGGAAACACGGAACGCTCCCTCCGAACGGAGGAACACACAGCGGCTCTCGTGGCAGAAGTACAGAGCGGCCTCTTAAGGCAATTCTCGAGTCCGGCCGTTAAGCGGCTGGACACTACTAAACGCGCCCGGAGTAACCTACAACAAGACCACCTGGCACGTACCGAGACGCGTAGCAGTACGGCCCCAACCCTGGCCCTTGCACAATATCAAGACTGGTCCTGCGCGTCCACCATTATGCTCTGGAGATACCATGGGCATAGGGGGAGGGGCACGACCACGACAGACCCAGAGTGCGGCTCAACCACACCAGGGGCTCCCAACTGTGTCATCTTTTTCTCTTTCTTTTTCTTTTTTTTTCTCATCCACAGGACTCCATTTACCAGAGGACCTGTCCGGCAGCAGACCGACCAAACTCATGATGCAACAGCCAGGGAAGGAGAAAGGCTATGATGAATAACCAGGCGGTCTCCATTACGAGCATTAAAACTGTTTTATACACCATTCCGCAGCCTACCCCTGGAGGGGGACATGTTTAATAGTCCCATCCCTTGCTTACCGCACTATTTGTATCGTTCTGCATTCATGGCAGTATTCCCTGAATAAACAATGCATCGCTTTTTGCTTATAATTGCATTTCTTTCTTATACATATGTTCATTTATGACATGTTGCATCCGTACACTTTGGTACGGCTAAATACACCAGGGGCTTAAGTTCCCCGCATTATGGTGCGATAAGTCCGAACACTTTCACAAGTGCGGCACCTCGAACTTATAGCATTATATGCATCGGCTCCGAATCATGTCTTGGGTCAATAGTTGGGTTTGCCCGGCTCCCATGTTTTGGTACCTTATGTTCCGTTGTATCGGCTAAGGTAGCACTGAGAGAACCACTGCGATTGTGCCCCGGTGGAGCTGGGCGAGCGCCTCAATGGAGAAAGCTAAAACTGACCGTCATGATACGGCGAGAGCTGGTCGCTGTTCGAGAGGTTTTTTCGAGTCCTTAAAGACTTATGCCGCTTAGAGCGAGGAACGGCTTTGTCCGCCCAGCGTGGATAGCGCCCCGAACTCGGTCTTCCGAACACTAGGGGCTTCACGAAATTTAAAATTATAGAATTCTATGGCTAAGTGAGAGTGTTCAAGCATTATAAGTCCGGTTGCCTCGTTCGTTGTGTTGGCGCCTCCTAGACGGACCCAAAAATGGGAACAAGAGCGCTCAAGTTTATCGAACACCCCAAAGACTCGTGGCATGGGGCTTGAAGCAGCGACTTCCCATCTCTCGATCTAATAAGCGGCCGCCTGAAGGTAATATTTTAAATTAATAAGCGTTGCTTACCGCATATGAACAAAGTTTCCAAATAAGGATAACAAAATGCGAGTCTACTCAAATATTACATCTTTGGAGCACTCACCCGCAATCATGCGGGCACCCTTGAGACACTCTTATAATACATTTCGGTCGTGCGATACTCCTTGCTCGCGGTGGCGCATCCGTCGAAGCTTCTCGGCGTCCATCGCCCTGATGCACCTTGGCACGGGCAAGGCCCGACAGGCACCTTCAATGCAAAGCGGAGTGCTTGATGACTTCAACCCACGGACAAGCATCCACCAGCCGCCACACCAGGCCGAAGTAGCTCCCAGGCATGGCCTCCTGAGGCTACAGTCGAACTATAAGGCCCTTCATGGCCTGTTCGGCCACCTTCTAGAGCTCGACCAGCTGCTTCAGGTGATCGCTAAGGGGCACCGAATGTCCGGCCTCAGCATACTGAGACCAGAATACCTTCTCTGTTGAGCTCCCTGAGGGAGTCCTGGACTAGGGGGTGTCCGGATAGCCGGACTATCATCGTCGACCGGACTCCAAGACTACGAAGATACAAGATTGAAGACTTCGTCCCGTGTCCGGATGGGACTTTCCTTGGCGTGGAAGGCAAGCTTGGCAATACGGACATGCAGATCTCCTACCATTGTAACCGACTCTGTGTAACCCTAGCCCTCTCCGGTGTCTATATAAACCGGAGGGTTTTAGTCCGTAGGACGAACAACCATTACAACAATCATACCATAGGCTAGCTTCTAGGGTTTAGCCTCCTTGATCTCGTGGTAGATTCACTCTTGTACTACCCATATCATCAATATCAATCAAGCAGGAGTAAGGTTTTACCTCCATCGAGAGGGCCCAAACCTGGGTAAAAACATCGTGTCCCTTGTCTCCTGTTACCATCCGCCTAGACGCACAGTTCGGGACCCCCTACCCGAGATCCGCCGGTTTTGACACCGACATTGGTGCTTTCATTGAGAGTTCCTCTATGTCGTCACCAATAGGCTCGATGGCTCCTTCAATCATCAACAACAACGCAGTCCAGGGTGAGACTTTTCTCCCCGGACAGATCTTCGTGTTCGGCGGCTTTGCACTGCGGGCCAATTAAGCAGCCATCCGGAGCAGATCGAAAGCTCGCCCTGGCCATCAGGTCGATTTGGAAGCCTAAACTTCACGGCCGACATCGCGGAGACTTGATCTTCGACGGATTCGAGCCTGAGCGCCGCCAGCCCGTCGCGATGGGCATGATTTAGCTCTGCTGCCGGACAGTGCCCTGGAGGCCGCACATGAGTCCGCTCCGACCCTTAGTTCGGAGCCGACCGCGCAGATCGAGGATGGGTGGCTAGACACCGCCTCGGGGGCTGCAACTTCTACAGCGATGGAGCCGAATACTAACCTTGTCCCTTGTAAAGCTCGTGACTCCGAGGTGCCGGACTCCTCGCCGGACTCCGAACCTCCTGCGCCCCTACCAATCGAATCCGATTGGGCGCCGATCATGGAGTTCACCGCCGCGGACATCTTTCAGCACTCACGCTTTGGCAACATCCTGAACTCGCTAAAGTATCTCTCGTTATCAGGAGAGCCCTGGTCGAACTGTGGTCAGAACGGTTGGGATGCGGATGACGAAGAAATTCAAAACCCACCCACCACCCACTTTGTAGCCACTATCGACAATTTAAAAGACATGCTAGAATACGACTCCGAAGACATCGACGGTATGGACGACGATGCCGGAGACGACCAAGAACCAGTGCCTACCGGGCACTGGAAAGCCACCTCAACTCATGATATATATATATATGGTGGACACCCCAAAAGGGAGCGATAACGAGGAACAACGGGACGCGACGAAGGATAATTCCCCCGAAAAACAACCAAAACGGCGACGCAAGCGCCGCCCCAAGTCCCGCCTCGATAACAACAGCACCCATAATGACCCAGCCGAAGAGAAGGGCAAACCAGTGGACGGCGAACATGCAACCAAGCAACCATCAGAACAGGATGAATCGGACAATCAACCCATCCTCGGCGAAAGCAACAGTCCAGACGATCTCACGCCGGACACACCACCAGAGCATAAGAACCTTCACAAAAGGCTTGTCGCCACTGCAAGAAGTTTCAAGAAGCAGAAACGGAGGCTCAAAACAGCGGAAGACATACTCAGAATGAGGTGGAGCAAAGTACTCAAGACCGCGGACAAATATGGCAATAGCCATCAAGCAAAGAGCTACCCGAAGCGCAAGCTGCTGCCCGAATTCGACGAGGAGGCCGTAGAGCCCCCACAATCAAAAAACAAAGAGGTCACCTGGCCGGATAGATGACTAGATGACAGGCCAGGAGCAGCAAGCGGCGCCGCACACAAGCCGGCACATGACACACATAAAGATCCTCGCAAAACAGATGGCCCGGTCAGGTCCATTTATGGGCCAAAGAAGAGGGCCCCAGGAAGCAACACAACACGCCGAGTGTTCGAAGATAATGGCACACCTAAATACAGGGGCTCCGCACACCCACTATGTTTCACCGATGAGGTGCTGGATCATGAATTTCCAGCGAGATTCAAGCCCGTAAACATAGAGGCATACGACGGAACAATAGACCCCGGAGTCTGGATTGAGGATTACATCCTACACATACATATGGCTAGAGGAGACGATCTCCACGCCATAAATATCTACCCCTCAAGCTCAAAGGGCCAGCTCGGCATTGGCTTAAAAGCCTCCCAGAAAATACCATTGGAAGTTGGGAAGAGCTCGAGGACGCGTTTAGAGCAACAGGGGACTTATGTCTGCCCTCCGGATGCAGACGATTTAAGTCACATAACCCAACGGCCAGGAGAGTCAGCGCGCAAATTCTGGAACAGGTTCCTCACCAAAAAGAACCAAATAGTCGACTGTCCGGACGCCGAAGCCTTGGCAGCTTTTAAACATAACGTCCGAGACGAATGGCTCGCCAGACACCTCGGCCAGGAAAAGCCAAGAACAATGGCCGCGCTAACAAGCCTCATGACCCGCTTTTGCGCGGGGGAAGATAGCTGGCTAGCAAGATGCAGCACCAGCGACCCGAGTACATCCGAGATCAGAGATGGAAATGGAAAATCACGGCGCAGAAAGGATCAACGCCAAAATAAAGAAAATGGCCCAAAGAACACGGCGGTCAATGCCGGATTCAAAAGCTCGCGGCCAAACAACAAAACACTGCCTCTTAAGGACAACAGTGACGAGCTATCCAACCTCAACAAAATTTTGGATCGGATATGTCAAATCCACAGTACCCCCGGGAAGCCTGCAAACCACACCCACCGAAATTGTTGGGTCTTCAAGCAGTCCGGCCGACTCAACACCGAACACAAGGGGCACGACACGCCAAGCGAGAACGATGACGAACCCCACCAGCAGAGCACCGGAAGACAAAAGACTTTCCCGCAAGAAGTCAAAACAGTAAACTCACTCCATGTGACAACACGGAACAATAGTGCGGCACCCGCTAAAGTACGCGTCGCACGGTCCACCCCAGCGGAATCCCGAGATTGGATGTCAAAACCAATTACTTTCGACCACCTGGATTATTCCAGAAGTATTCGAAACGCAGGATGGACTGCTCTGATATTGGATCCTATAATCGACGGACTACAATTTACACAAGTCCTAATGGATGGCAGCAGCGATTTAAACCTGCTATATCCGGACACAATCCGCAAGTTGGGGATAGACCCTGCTAAAATTCGCCATAGCCGCACTTCCTTCAAAGGAGTGACGCCAGGCCCTTATGCCAAGTGCACGGGCTCCTTACTACTAGAAGTTGTGTTCGGATCACCCAACAACTTCCGTCGCGAAAAGCTAATCTTCCATGTCGCCCCGTTCAAAAGTAGCCATCAAGAACTATTGGGACGTGAAGCTTTCGCCCGCTTTAACGCAATACCGCACTACGCATCTCTTACACTTAAAATGCCCAGTCCACGCGGCATCATCTCATTAAAAGGTCGTTCAAGACCCCGGACATGGCTAGGCGAGTCTGGCATAAATATACTAGGGGCTCCCTAGCAGCATACCCCTTCACAAGGGGCTGTGCGTATGAACAATAAAGAGCCAATAAAAGCTCAACTTTATTCATTCATTCATACTTTGTTTTCATTACATTTTTTGCACGATTTCTTTTTCAAACTAAGTTCCTCTCTTTTACAGATGAACAGCGTGCTACACCCGTCCAGGATATAGCGCAACGGAGACACAGGCGCAAACGTGCAGCAGGGACCCGTCGCGTGGATTCTTTTCAGATTAAGACCCTGCGTAAACCTTTCTTATTGTCTCTTGTTGATTCACATCCCCCGGTTTTCCACCATAACCAATGAGGAGGCTGGCGTTTTGGCATCAGCCGCGTCAGAAATTTTCGCCCATACCTGGACACTAGGGGCTTAGGGCATTGTTCTGCCCGTCATCATAAAGACCAAATACCTTAGGGAGTGTTCGGCCTCTCGAGTTAGGCCTTATATGCATCAGCTCCGAATCATGTCTTTGGTCAAATGTTGGTGAGGGAGTCCTGGACTAGGGGGTGTCCGGACAGCCGGACTATCAATATCCGCCGGACTCCCAGACTACGAAGATAGAAGATTGAAGACTCCGGCTCGTGTCCGGAAGGTACTTTCCTTGGCGTGGAAGGCAAGCTTGGCAATCTGGATATGTAGATCTCCTACCATTGTAACCGACTGTAACCCTAGCCTCTCCGGTGTCTATATAAACCGGAGGGCCTTAGTCCGTGGGGCGAACATACATCTCAACAATCATACCATAGGCTAGCTTCTAGGGTTTAGCCTCCTTGATCTCGTGGTAGATCTACTCTTGTACTACCCATATCATCAATATTAATCAAGCGGGGCGAGGGTTTTACCTCCATCGAGAGGGCCGAACACAGGTAAAAACATTGCGTCCCTCGTCTCTTGTTACCATCCACCTAGGCGCACAGTTCGGGACCCCCTACCGAGATCCGCCGGTTTGACACCGACATTGGTGCTTTCATTGAGAGTTCCTCGTGTCGTCGTGATAGGCTGATGGCATCTTCAACCAGCAACGCTGTCGTGGTGAGACTTTTTCCCCGGACAGATCTTCGTATTCGCGGCTTTGCATCTGCGGGCAATTCTCTTGGCCATCTGGAGCAGATCGAAGCTCGCCCTGGCCGTCGAGTCGATTCGAAGCTTAAACTTCACGGCCGATGACCGCGGAGACTTGATCTTGACGGACTCGAGCCCGACCAAGCGCGCCCGACTTTGTGACGATGAGCACGATCTAGCTCTGCCGCGGACGAGTGCCTTGGTAGCCCTTTTCGGATCCGCTTCGCCATTAGCCCGAGCCGATCGCCCATATCGAGGGCGGTGGATAGACGCCACAGGGGCTTCAACATCCACGGCGATGGGCCGAATACTAATCTTGTCCCTGCGAAACTTCGTGATCCCGGCGCCGGACTCCTCACGGACTCGAACCTCCGCGCCCTACCAATTGATCCGGATTAGGCGCGGTTATGGAATTCACCGCGCGGACATTTTCCAACACTCGCCTTTTGGCGATATCCTGAATTCGCAAGCGTATCTCGCTATCGGAGAATCTGGCGGACTATGGCGGGGCGGTTGGAGTTCAGACGATGAAGAAATTGAGCCCACCCACCACCCACTTTGTAGCCACCGCCGAGGATCTAACCGACATGCTAGACTACGACTCGGCGACATCAGCGCCATGGGCGGCGATGCCGAGACGAACGAGAACCAGCGCCTACGAGGCCTCGGAAGGCCACCTCGTCATACGACGTATACATGGTGGATACCCCGAAAGAAGGGGAGGGCGAAGAAGCAGCGGAGGCAGACTCTTTAAAGAAGCAGCCCAAACGCCGTCGTCAGCGGCGCCGCTCTAAATCCCGCCAAAGCAAGAATGGAGATTCCGGCACAGGAGACAACAACACTCCAGAGAGCGCCGAAGACAATCCCCTCCTGCACGACTCAGCGCAGGAGGATGCAGAAGCAAGCCCCCACGAGAGGGCGGCAAACGAAGGGGTTGAGGATGATAACTACATGCCTCCCTCTGAAGACGAAGCAACCCTCAACGATGACGAATTAAATGCGTACACGAGGATCCCGTCGAACAAGAGCGCTTCAAGCGCGGGCTTATCGCCACGGCAAACAGCCTAAAGAAAAAGCAGCATGACTTCAAGCTGATCGGGACCTCTTGGCTGATCGATGGGCCAGAGGTCCTCGCGTCAAGAGTATAAACTCGAGCGCCCCTCAAAAGTTACCCAAGACGCAAGCTGCTCCCCCGATTAGAGGAGGAAGCATACATACCTTCATCACCAGCGCATGACATGGCTGACCGACCACCCCGTGGTCGCGACAGAGAGGCATCCAGGCCCCCAGCCAAGACCGTACCCCGGCATCGCTCCAAGAGTACGAAGCCAAAAGGGAACACGCCGGACTTGCGAGACATATTGGCGGACAAAGCAAGACAATCTAGATCCATCTATGGATCACGTGGGCGCCCTACGACCCACGACGAATACCGTCGCGCCGGACATAACGCCGGCCGGGCTGAACATAGCAGACAGCGCTCCCTCGAGCTGCGTCGCGATATTGCTCAATACAGGGGCGCCGCACACCCGTTATGCTTCACTGATGAAGTAATGGATCATCAGATCCCCGAAGGGTTTAAACCCGTAAACATCGAATCTTACGATGGCACAATAGACCCCGCGGTGTGGATCGAAGATTACCTTCTCCACATCCATATGGCCCGCGGCGACGATCTCCACGCCATCAAATATCTCCCACTCAAGCTTAAAGGACCAGTTCGGCATTGGCTTAACAGCTTGCCCGCAGAGTCAATTGGGTGTTGGGAAGACCTGGAGGCCGCGTTCTTTGATAACTTCCAAGGCACATATGTGCGACCACCAGACGCCGATGACCTAGGCCACATTATTCGGCAGCCAAACGAATCGGCCAGGCAATTCTGGACACGGTTCTTGACGAAGAAAAATCAAATCGTCGATTGTCCGGATGCGGAGGCCCTTGCAGCCTTCAAACATAACATCCGGGACGAATGGCTAGCCCGGCACAGGGCAGGAAAAGCGAAATCCATGGCAGCCCTCACGCCGTTAATGACCGCTTTTGTGCGGGAGAGGACAGATTAGCTAGCCCGCAGCAACAATCTCCATAAAAATTCGGCAGTCCGGACACTAAGGACAACAACGGCGGGTCACGTCGAATCAAAACAAGCACCGCGTGCGGCGGCGATAAGGAGGATCTGGCGATCAATGCGGATTCCGAGGCTCAAACCGGTCAACGGAAGAAGCCATTTAAAGAACCACTCCGGGTCCGTCCAATTTGGACCAAATACTCGACCGCTCATGCCAGATACATGGCACCCCCGAAAAGCCAGCTAATCACACCAATAGAGATTGTTGGGTGTTCTAGCAGGCTGGCAAGTTAATTGCCGAACACAATGACAAGGGGCTAAATAGTGATGATGAGGAAGAGACCCGCCGCCCGAACAATAGAGGATGAAGGTTTCCCCCACAAGTGCGGACGATGAATATGATATCGCGACCCATATACCCAAGAGGAGAGGAAGCGCGCACTACGGGGCGTCTATGCGATGGAGCGATCGCCCCAAAGTTCAATCCATGGTCCTCTGTCCGATCACTTTCGATCGAAGAGACCATCCGACCAGCATCGCCATGTCGGATTCGCCGCATTGGTCTTAGACCCAATCGTCGATGGATTTCACCTCACAAGAGTCCCGATGGATGGCGGCAAGCAGACTGAACCTGCTTTATCGGGATACGGTCGCAAAATGGGCATAGACCCATCCAGGATTAAACCTACAAAGACAACCTTTAAAGGTGTCATCCAGGAGTGGAAGCCAAGCTATGCGAGCTCGGTCCTGCTGGAAGTGGTCTTGGATCCCGGATAATTTCGAGCGAAGAATTAATCTTGATATAGTCCCGTTCGTGGCGGCTATCATGCCCTCTTTGGGGACGAACGCGTTGCAAAATTCAACGCGGTGCCGCATTATGCATACCTAAAGCTCAAGATGCGGGCCCTCGTGGAGTCATTATGGTCAATGGGAATACGGGCGCTCCCTCGAGCGGAGGAACATCTGGCGGCTCTCGCGGCAGAAGTACAGAGTAGCCTTCTACGGCAATTCTCAAGTCCGGCAACTAAAAAGCCGGATACATCAAAGCGCTCCCGGAGCAACACTAACCAAGACCACCTGGCGCGATCAGAGCACGCGTAGCAATGCGGCCCCAACCCTCGCCCGCGCATGATCACAAGAATAACACTCCGCGTACATCATTACGCTTTGGAGATACCATGGGCGCAGGGGAGGGGCTCGATCACAAGGGACCAAGAGTGCGGCTCGACCACACGAGGGCTCATGGCGCCCCTTGGTTTTATTTTTATTTTTATCTTTTCTTCTTTTTATGTATACAGGACTCTGTTAATCAGAAGCCTTGTTCGACGGCGCACTTGCCGAACTCACGATGCAAACAGTCAGGGACTAAAGGAGGCTGCGGCGAATATTCAGGTGGTCTCAATTACGAGCATTAAATTCAATTACATACACCAAGTCTGCAGCTCATCCCTGGAGGGGGACATGTTCATTTAGTCCAAATCCCTTGCTTACCGCACTATTTGTATCAGTCCGCTTTATTAGCAGACCTTCTTTCATAAATAACGCAGCACTTCCTTTTTGCAAGTACATTACCTTTTCATTGCAATTGCGTTATCTTTTATATATGTTCATTATATGACATCTTGCACCCGTATACTTTAAGATGCGGCCGAATCGCCGAGGGCTTCGTTCCCCAGTTATGGTGTGATTAAGTCCGAACACTTTCACAAGTGCGGCACCCCGAACTTATAGCATTATATGAATCAGCTCCGAATCATGTCTTGGGTCAATAGTTGGGTTTGCCCGGCTCCCATGTTTTGGTGCCTTACGTTCCGTTCCGTCGGCTAAGGTAGCACTGGGAGAACCACTGCGATTGAGCCCGGTTGAGCGGGTTAACACCTCGATGGAGAAAGCTAAAACTGGCGGCATGATAAGGCGAGACTGGTCATTGTTCGAGAGGTTCTTCGGGTCCTTAAAGACTCATGCCGCGGCGAAGTTCGGATGATGTCCGGCGAAGGCATGGATAGCGCCCGGATTCGGTCTTCGAATACCGGGGCTTCACCGAAATTTAAAATTATAGAATTCTATGGCTAAGTGAGAGTGTTCAAGCATTATAAGTCCGGTTGCCTTGTTCGTCGTGTTGGCGCCTCCTAGATGGACCCAATAATGGGAACAAGAGTGCTCAAGTTTATCACGAACACCCGAGCACTTGTGGCTTGGGGCTGAAGCCAACGACTTGCCATCTCTCAGATTTTACAAGCGGCCGCCTGAAGGTAATATTTTAAATTAAACAAGCGTTGCTCATGGCGCATATAAGCGAAGTTTTCAGCGCCCGGATAAATACAGCGAGTTCACTCAAAGATTACATTTAGGAGCACTCATACGCAATATCGCAGGCTCCCTTCAGACAACTTTATAATACCGCTCCGGCGACGATGCTCTTGCCCCGGCGGCGGATCCGTGAAGCTTCTCGCATCCGGTTTGCCCCATTGCACCTTTATGCGGAAAAGGGCCCGACAGCGCCTTCAATGCGGCGGAGCGCTTGATTACATCCAGCTGGGGCATGCATCCACCAGCCGCCGCACTAGGCCAAAGTAGCTGCCGGGCATGGCTGTCGAGCCACGGCCGGACTATGAGGCCCTTCATGGCCTCCTCGGCTACCTGTGGAGTTCGACCAGCTGCTTCATTGGTCGCTTGAAAGCACCGGATGGCGGCCTCGGCATCTTGAGACCGAAGACCTTCTCCGTCGAGCTCCCTCCTCGCCACGATAGAATGCGGCGGCATCGGGCCACTTCTGCGCAGATCTGCAAATGCCCTGGAGAGCTCGAATTTGGGTAAGTATCCGGTAATTTACATTAACGTGCACTGCTCTGCATGAAAAAGGCCTTACCGCCGCTATCTTCTTTATGTCCTCTACCTCTGAAGGGCCTTACGGGCCTCGGCCTTGGCGGTTGGCACTTTCAAGAGCGAGGCAAGCTCGGACTCTCGAGTCTTGGAGTCACGCTCCAAACTCTCATGCTTTTCCATGAGAGCCTGGAGCTCTTGCCGAACTTCCGCCACCAGTGCCGCTTGCTTTTCTCGCTCAGCCCGTTCCGTGGCCGCATTGCGTTCGGCCACAGACACGGCATCCTTCAAGGCTGCCACCTCGTTAGTGGCCCCTGCAATACACATATTATCCTTGTTAATCTTATTTGCAACCAAAACCCTTTTCTGTAAGGTACTTCTTTAAAGTGGTGTTATTCACCTTCTTTTTCCTCGAGCTGCCTCTTGGCATGGCCAAGCTCTTGCTCCGACCGCTCAAGGTCCTTCTTCAACGCCTCGACCTCGGCCGTTAATGCGGCAGAGGTCAACAGCGCAGCCTGCAAACCCATATTGACATATTTTTAGAAACCCTGCGTATATCTTGTTAGATCCTTAGTCCGGCTTTTCCTTCCGAACACCAAACTAAGCATCAGGGGCTACTGTCTATGCGGTATTACATTACATAATTTTAACTTCTTACCTCAAAGCTTTGTTAGAAGGCTGCTGCGAGCTTCAGTCAGCCTGCTCTTGGCGGCTGGACCTTCTCAATCACCGCACTCATGAGAGTGCGGTGTTCTTCCTCGATGGAAGCGCCTTTAAGCGCCTCCAGCAGGTTATCCGGCGCCTCGGTTGGGCGGAGGCCGCGGCTCACGATCTGCCCTTCTTTGAAGGGCGCTTGCGGACTCTGGAACCACTGCGGGTTCCGATGTAGAGTCGGCGCAAAGTCCGGAGGTCGCTGGCGGCGCCTCCGAGCCTCCTCTGATGGGTCCCCTCTTGGGATCCCGCCTCGGCGTCCTCGTCGGGCGTGGGGTAGAAGCGGTGGGGCGGAATTTACTTCCGACGAGGCCAACGACCCGCTCATCGAGTCGGGAAGATCATCCCTGGCCGGACTACGGACAGAATGCGGCGTTAGAAGGATACTTTGTGACATGAAAGGTACGGCATATAAATGATCTGAATACTTACGATCCGGCCGGACGCCTGGCCCTTGGAGGCCATTCATCCTCGCCAACGTTGATGTTGGCGAAACTGTCCGGGGGGATAGTTCTCCCCCTCTTGGACCCTTCGGCCGCCCCGATTGGGGAAGCCTTCCTCTTCTTCTCTCCCTCCTCCGGGAGAGAGTACTCCTCCTCCTCCTCGTCTTCGGGGGAGGAGTCCTCGTCGTTGTCAGACGCCTGATTATGGGAACTCTCTTGAGTCCCCGTGGCCACCTTATTGGCCTTCTTCTCCGGCACCACGTGCGGTGCCGGAACCAGCAGCCCTGCTAAGCGGGCATCCACTGGTTCTTCTGGCATGGGAGCCGGGCTGATGAGCAGCAGCCTTCTCCATCCATTCTGTCAAAGGAAGAGGCAGATTAAAAACCTTGCTAGAGTCAATCTAATTACCACAAGTCTCCCGTAATGGGGTGAATCACTTACCTCGTCGGTCGGAGCTGCGAGCTGAATCATGCGGTCTTGGTCACGGATGCGGGGCTTCGGCGCCCTTGAACAGCACCCTCCAGGCACCTTCATGTGTTGTATCGAAGAGCCCGCTCAACGTCTGGTGCTGTTCCGGATTAAACTCCCACAGATTGAATGCCCGTTCTTGGCATGGGAGAATCCGCCGGAGGAGCATGACTTGGACCACGTCGACGAGCCGGAGCCTATTGCTCACCATCTTCTTGATGCAGGCTCGGAGTCCCGTCACCTCCACCGGATCACCCCACTGCAAGCCCTTCTCTTTCCAGGAGGTGAGCTGCGTGGGGATTCCAGATCTAAATTCGGGGGCCGCCGCCCATGTAGGCTTGCGTGGCTCGGTGATGTAGAACCACCCCGATTGCCACCCCTTGACGGAGTCCACGAAGGTCCCTTCTAGCCAAGGGGCGTTGGGCGGCTGCCCAACATGGCGCCTCCGCATTCGCTTGCGTCCCTTCACAACCTTGACAGCGTTGAAGGTCTTGAGCCATAGGCGAAGTGGGGCTGGATGCGAGAAAGGCCTCGCACACTGACGATAAGCGCCGAGATATTGAGGATGAAGTTGGCGCGGATCGTGGAAATCTAGGCGTAGTAAAACATGAGACCCGGACAAATGGATGGGCGGAAAGCCCGATCCAGCGGAGGAAGTGGGGAGGAAGGCGACCCTCTCATGAGGCCCTGGGGTAGGGATGAGCTGCCCCGCGTCGGGCAGCCGATGCGCAATATCGCCGGAAAGGTATCCGGCGTCGCGCAGCTTGGTGATGTCCTCCTCCTTAGCGGTGGAGGCCATCCATTTACCTCCCGCTCCGGACATGTTCGAAGAAAGGTCAAGGCGAGATGCGCGAGCTTGGGCATTGGAGCTTGAGTTCGCAGGGATGGATGAGCAAAGGAGGAAGAAGGCGTAGGTGAGAAGGTAAATCCTTATCCCTTATATATAGGCGGACAAAATTATGCGTCCCTCACCGGCCTGGTAAAACTCGCTTATCTCCCAAGCGCCACCATCAATGGCGCGGTTGGGTTACCTACTGCGTATTGATGAGAATCCGGAATAAGGGAACACGATCTACTGCTTGACGGGGCGTGCCAAGAAACCGCCGCTAAGCGTGTTGAGGTGGTATAGTAATTCAAACAAAGGCTTGGCTGCGGTGTGATGTCACGCCGCATAATCGTCGGCAGATTGAGCTAAGTGTATATTTTATTCTCTCTAAGGTGGAATGTGGAATTTATTTTGCGAGCGGACACTATCCTGGTGTTCATTATCTTCTCCGGATTATTCAAGGAGGAACCCGCCTTGCAATGCGAACATTATGCACGCCGGACTTATCGTCATTGAAGACTGGTTCGGGGACTCTTGAGGAGTCTGGACTAGGGGTGTCCGGACAGCGGACTATCAATATCCGCGGACTCCCGGACTACGAAGATAGAAGATTGAAGACTCGGCTCGTGTCAGGAAGGTACTTTCCTTGGCGTGGAAGGCAAGCAGCAATACGGATATGTAGATCTCCTACCATTGTAACCAACTCTGTGTAACCCTAGCCTCTCCGGTGTCTATATAAACCGGAGGGCCTTAATCCATAGGGCGAACATACATCTCAACAATCATACCATAGGCTAGCTTCTAGGGTTTAGCCTCCTTGATCTCGTGGTAGATCTACTCTTGTACTACCCATATCATCAATATTAATCAAGCGGGGCGTGGGTTTTACCTCCATCGAGAGGCCCGAACACAGGTAAAAACATTGTGTCCCTCGTCTCTTGTTACCATCCGCCTAGACGCACAGTTCGGGACCCCCTACCCGAGATCCGCCGGTTTTGACACCGACAGTTGGGTTTGCCCGGCTCCTGTGTTTTGCTGCCTTACGTTCCGTATCACCGACTAACACGGCACTAGGAGAACTACTGCGATTGTGCCCCGGTTCGGCCGGGCGAGCACCTCAGTAGAGAAAGCCGAAAACGGACTATCATGATACAGCGAGAGACTGGTCAACCACTCGATCGACCACCGGAATGTCTAGAATTCCACCGCTTTGACGAAGGACCGTTTCCCGGTCAGGCACATACGCCCCCCGAATTCGGAGAGCGCAGTGCCCCTAGGGGCTATATCGTAGCCCCACCTTCGAACTCCTATGGCTAAGTGAAAGTGATAAAGCATTATAGTCCAGTTGCCTCGTTTGATACGCTACCACCTCCTTCACAGGACCAAGACGTTGGATTAAGTGTGAAAATGCGCTATTTTGCAAACACCACCGCACCATGTGCATGGGGGCTGAAGCCGAAGACTGCCATCTTTCAGGTTATACACAAGTATACATTAACGGCTGCACAGGAGATATTTCAATACTTGAACGCACAAGTATAAAAAGCACTTATATTATGAATATCGTTTTACAAATCATAAAGATCATTTGAACATGACATTTTTTGAGCACTGCGACTCTATTGCACGAGCACCCCGCAGAACTTCCCCAAAATAGTGCTCGGCGAGTAACCGGCTCTCGTCCGAACCCCAGGTTGCAACATCGATGGCATCCATCTCCGTCCAGTATGTCTTCACACGGGCGAGGGCCATCCGTGCACCCTCTATGCAGGCCGACCGCTTCATCGCCTTGATATGCGGCACCGCCCGAAGGAATTGCTGCAATAGGCCAAAATAACTCTTCGGCTTGGGCCTATCCGGCCAGATATGAGCCACTACATCCGTCATGGCAAGTCCGGACAATCTATTCAGCTCAGCCCACTCAGCCAACCGATCGGTCAATGGAAGTGAACGCTCCAGACTATGGAATTGAGACCAAAAAAGCTCTTCCGTCTCGTGATCCTTTTGACTTCGGAAGTGCACAACAGCATCTGTCACACTCACCGCTAAATCCATATAAGGATCCTCCGGACCCCACAGCTGGCCAAGCTGAGCATACTTCGGATCTATGAACTTCCTGCGCAGCAGAAAGGGCTTGCCAGCCGCAATCTCCGGCCTGACGCAGCTCCTCCTTTATAGCCCTCATTGCAGAACGGGCATCCTTGGCTTCGGCGGTGGCCTTCTTCAGGTCTTCTTACTCCGCTCCGCGTTCTTTTTCAAGAACCTCATACCGGTCGGTTACATCTTTCAGTGTCACAGCCCTAGATCTTTGTTTGTAATTAGTTGCATCTTCATCTATGTCATCATGTTTAAATTTCACGAAAGTTGAAATGGGGATTGTTGAAACCCTAGCACTAAATGAATTCAACTAGGGCTTACTAAAATCTTTTCAATGAAACCAAAATGCCCTTCATAAATGTGCACCATCTTTGGTCTGGCTAAACCCTCCGCCAAAAATGGTTTCATATTTTTGGAGGCTAATCAGATTTTTGAATTAATTCATAAGTATTTGAATTTGGACATTTAAATCTTATAATATTTTAAATGTCCAAATAATCCTGAAAGTACTTGGGGCTATTGGAAATAATTCAAATAGTGCCCACAATTTTTGCGAGATTTTATAAAATGAGTTAGTATTTTTACTAATTCAAAACATATCAAAAAAAGAAAGCAGAACAAAAGTAGAAATTAGAGAGAGAGAGTACAGGCCACTTACAGCCTTACACAGAGCCGCCCAGCCCACCACCGCAGCTCCTCCTGTCGTCTTCCTCGTCAGACGGAAGGGCGGCGCGTGTCAGCGCCTTGCGCGCCGAGGCCTCCACCTCACCTTGCTTGCCGCCTCTCCCCGACGCGCCTGGAGGCGCCACGCACGCCCTCTGGAACCCCCTCGCGCTCTCCCTCGCTCATTCCCCCCTCCTCTGTTTCTCTTCTTGCCACAGCCACAGCGCAGCTGCCGTCGCCACGCGAAAGCACCACCGTAGCCACCTTCCACCCCTCGCCTCATGAAGCTTCGGAAAGAACCGCGCGCTTCTTCTTTGTCTCCACCAACCAACGTGGCGCGGAAGCCCGTAGCACCGTCCTCGTCGTCGTCTTCATCTCCGGTGCCGGAGATCGCCGTCGTCAATTCGCCGTTGCGAAGCTTCCCGAGCCCACCGAGCTTCTCTCCGAACCCTTGTGAGCTCCTACACCTTTCCCTCTCTCATGAGTCTAACTCGCCCTCTAGCACTAAGCGCTGCCGTGCCGAGCTTCGCTGCCGCCGTTCATGCGCCGCCCATGCATGCTTGCTGCCGCTCACGCTTGAAACCCATCGGCCTTTCAGCACACCCCAAGCCGAAGCGCACCACGAGATCCTCCTCCCGTCGCGATAGCGCCGAACCACTGCTCCCGTGCTTGCCGCCGCCAAACCTCGGCGCCGGCTTAGTTCCCGCCACACGGCTCAACGGTGGCACCACTAGGTGCGGCGCACTCGAGTCGAGCAAGCCTAACCGCCACGTCGAACCATCGCCGGAGGGCGATTTCAAGATCTCGCCGCGGTTTGTGTCACCGGCGGCTAAGCGCCGGTGGGATGGCGTGGCTCGTCATTAGTCACTAATAGCGCCACTAACTAAGCCCTATGCCGCGGCGGTCGGGCCCCACCGGCCTAGTTAAACCACTAAGCAAATTAGTTAGATTTAACTTAATCGATGGACCCGCAGCGTCGATTGACCTGGCGGCGTGGCGTTGCCCGAGCCCACATCGGCGACACTAACCAGCCCGATCAGCGACGGTGGACCCCACTGGTCAGGTTTGACCAGACCAGCCCGATTGACTTGATGACGTCATGCGGGCGTCATCTTGTATAATAATCATTTTTGGAATTATTCTTATACAGGAAATTCCAGAAAATAGTCAAAACTTCTAAAATTCATAGTAATTCAACCATAGCTCCAAATCAAACAAATTATATATGAAAAATTATCAGAAAAATACAATCTATCCATCTGCACTAGTTTCATGCATGTTTAAGCAACCTAACCTTGCTGTTCATATCAAAACATGATAATGCACTTTATGAATTCATAGTTTGAGTTTGAATTTGAATCTTTGGTTCAAATAAGCTCAAATCTTTCTGTTCTTAGCCGCACTAGCCCAAATCACAGCATATTGCCATGTCATGATCATGCATCATATTGTGCATTGCATTGATTGTATTTCTTATCTGTTGCCGGTGTTTGTCCCTCTCGATGGCGTGGTTAAAGCGATTATTCGATGACACCGATGGAGAACTATATTATCTTCAGAAGTGCCAGGCAAGCAAAACCCCCTTGTTCATTCCGATACAATCCTACTCTCTCGCTCCTGCTCTCTTTTACTGCATTAGGACAACAACGATTCAACTGTTACATGCTGCGGTAGCTGAACCCCTTTATCCTCTGCATGACCTGTCATTGCCACAGTAAATAGATGAAACCCACTAGCATGAGTAGGAGTTGTTTGAGCCCTGATGTGCCTACTCATTCATGCTTGATTGTCATGCCTGCTATTGCTTAGAGTTGTGTCGGGTCTAATTCATCCGGGATGAATCGGAGGTGTGTGAACATGTCCCTCTTGTGTGTGAGCTAAGCATGTGAACACGATTTGGTAAAGGTAGCGGTGAGAGGCCATGTAGGAGTACATGGTGGGTTGTCTCATTGCAGCCGTCCTCGAGAACTGAGTTACGTGCTTGTGATCCATGAACAGCTACTACCACACATTGGGCTCGGGCACTCCAAGCCCTCTCGGCTCTTAAGCACCCTTGTTCTCTGTCCGGGAGTTGCAACTAGTTTACGGTGTTTGTAGGTAGTGCTAGTAGTCTACCAAGTGGCACCCGTGCAGGTGGGCTTGGGACAGACTAGGCACCGTGGCACGGTGTACCAGCGTAGATCCACCCGTCGAGGTGGGCTTGGGAACCCTGCTCACATCGTTTGGGGCCGTGAGCGACACCCGGCCGGATCTCCTTGCGGATGGAACCCGAATAGGCGATAAACTTGGACGAGAGACTTGAGTGTTTAGGTAGGCCGTGGCCGACTCCTCGCCCGGCTTCCGCTTGAAGGTTGCCGAGGTACATGGCGTGTCTGTGATGGTAAGTGGCGAGGCGTGTGTGAAGAAGTACACCCTGCGGGGTTATCATTATCTATTGAATAGCGGATTCCTCGGATATGGAAACTTGGACCCTTATGCAGTTCATAGACAAGTGAAAGTGGATACTCTAAAATCGCAAGATAAGCGTGAGTGCTATGGATGGCGTTCTCGTAGGGAGGCGGGAGCGGATCCATAGTGGTGTATTGATATGGTGAATATGTGGACTCGTGTGCCACCTCAAAAGAGTTACTTGCAATCGTAGTTCGGGATAGCCACCGAGTCAAAGCTGGCTTCTGCGGTTAAACCCCACCATCCCTTTGTTGATAATGATGCATATGTAGTTAGTTACGATGTAAGTCTTCTTTGGGTACATTTGTACTCACGTTTGCCTATTTTATGTTTTTGCGAGAGAGACTTGAGTCTCGCTAGTAGTTCGCTTGGACTTGACGTTTAGCTTGTTACCTCAGCTACGATCGTGTGCCCTCGGCGGAGATCAGTAGTTAGTCGGGCTTCTCAGCCTTTTTCATTTGTAGTTGTCTGTACTCAGACATGTTAAGCTTCCGCATGTGCTTTGATTTGTATGCTCTGAATGTTGGGTCATGAGACCTATGTTTGTAATATCTCGCTCCTCGGAGCCTATTGAATAAATACTTGAGTTGTAGAGTCATGTTGTGATGCCATGTTGTATTTGCACATATCGAGCATATTGTGTGCATGTTATTGAAATGCTTGGTATGTGTGGGATCTGACTATCTAGTTGTTTATCCTTAGTAGCCTCTCTTACCGGGAAATGTCTCCTAGTGTTTCCATTGAGCCATGGTAGCTTGCTACTGCTCCGGAACACTTAGGCTGGCCGGCATGTGTCCTTCTTCGTTCTGTATGCATCGCCGGGAAATGTCCGCGATGGATACCGGAGTCTGTTAGCCTGCTACAGCCGGTTCACGAGTCTGTTAGCCAGTGCTACAGCACAGATTCACTCGGCGATGACCGACACGTTCGATCTTTGGGTCATGGATGCTGTCCTGTAAGTTTGTGCCACTTTGGGTTTACGACTAGCCATGTCAGCCCGGGCTCCTTATCATATGGATGCTAGCGACACTATCATATACGTGTGCCAAAAGGCGCAAACGGTCCCGGGCAAAGGTAAGGCGACACCGTGGCAATACCGTGCATGAGGCCGCAAAGTGATATGAGGTGTTACATGCTAGATCAATGTGGCATTGAGTCGGGGTCCTGACAGCTTTTGGTATCAGAGCTTGACTGCCTGTAGAATTACCAAGCCAAACTGGTCGAAGTTGTGTCTAGAAATGCTTTAGTTATGTAAGGGAATTGATTGTGGGATGGAACGTAAGGCTCATTTTACTCCTTATACCTCACGGCCTTCTGATCTGAGTCATCCTTTTCTCTTCTACGGGGTTTAGAAACTAGGCTTTCTCATCTACCTATCAGGATGACGTGTTACTAATCCGTAGACTTATAGAATTGTTAGTTTCAAATCTCAGTTCAGTTTTACTACTTCCGTATGTTCATAACTGTTGATCTCGAAACCTTGATATTGTGCTTCAGAGTGGCTATGCCACCATTTTTGTAGCATGTCTCCAATCTTTTTGAGCAATTACAGCCGTTATGTTGTCAAGTCATCTGGGTTTCTAAACAATCGATGCACTTGCAAATCCTTTCCCTCTGGTCTTGATGTTCCTTGGGGCCAGGTTAATCACACTAATTGCTGAGTTGAGGTATTCTATTGCCTCGACATATATGTTGGAATTATTATTATGACCCTAGGTGACTTAAGGGATCATCTAGTAATCTAGCCATGATTTGTGTCCCAGTGTGATGATTCTGGCCTTTATTCTCGAAAGCATCCCGTGATGCCACTTAGTAGTAAGTATTCTACTCCCTGGGTTTTGAACCCAAGATTCACCCTACTCACCTCGTGTTGATAGTGTTTGCTAGTTCCTTTAGGATATTAGTAACCTTTGCGGTAGTCCTCAAGGTTCGTGGTATATCGTTCTTCCAAATACCATGAACTACTTATGGCAGCAGTTCCTCGTTGAACCAAAAGATCACAACCACAGTGCTCTTGATGAGTTCTTCTCTCTATATTGTGACTCTGCCAGTTCAACCTTTCTGCATGGGTTATCTGGAAGAAATATGTTGAACTCGTTCGACATGCTAATCTATGCATCCACAACTCAGAGAATTATATGTTCCTTTGAGTTCTTTTTAGTTGTCTTCTGACCTTCGTCTATCAATTGATAGTCAAGAGTATGCGTGCATTTGTTCATCGATGCCTATTACTCTTGTGGTCCGTCAAGCCATTCTATTCCGGAATGACTAGGAGAAACAAACTCCAGAACCCCATCCATATCCAGGATTGGGTCAAAGCAGTTGTACTCCACAGATCAAAATGCCAATCCAGCTTTGATTCTGTTCTACCCTGGAGTATTACCCCCTTTATGTCAGGATTTTCATGAGAATTGCACCAGCTCTTGTGATTTCTTGACGCAGTGATACTTCTCGCCCTCATTATTCATTCCTCGGTTCTGTGTTATTATAACCGGAACACCGACAAGTGAATCGTGATGTGTGAAATCTATACTCCTAGCAACTCCGTTGCTTGGTAGTTAATGGACAATATTCTCATTCTTAGCGTGTTGGTTCTTGAATCATCATTCTAAGAATGATCATGCTACCTAGTCCTTATCTCCGGTGCACCCTTCGATCAATGAGTTAGGATTATTCAAACCCTTGCTCTACTGATCATATCGTCTTGCCCTGAAAAGCAAGATTGTTCTCGAGCTTAGTGACATATCGGTGGTTCGTGATTTTCCGTATATCCTCTCGGAAGTATTACCAAGTTGTCACCTGACCGCTATGTTGAGCTCGTGATCAAGATGGTTTCTTGTAAACCACCCCTTCTCCAAGAATCTGTGTGGGATACCCCTGAGCTAGTTGGTCAAGCTAAACAACAACTTGGAGGTTGGAAGATAAAAGCTTGTCCGACTCAGTTCATTCCAAAGGGATATCTTTGTGTGTGTGTGTGTTGAAGAAAGATGATATCTTCATTGATTGATCCTCGTGGTCAATTGTTGGATTTATTGTCTTACCCCAAACCTTTGATTTGAGTATGGGCTATCATCAAATCAAATCAGAACCAACGATATTCTTAATGTTGTCTTACTCATGGTTGATCCCTCGAGCACACACCATTATATTTTTTGGATCTGACCAATACTATCACCTTGTTCACATAGTTATGGAATTCCATTTATATGGTCATCCCGATGACTTGTTGTTGAGCCCATCGCAGAGCATTTTATCTTCTCCATGATTCATTGGACATTAAGCTAGTGTTGGAAACTTTGTAAACATTACCTTCGTGTTCCATTCATGAGGTATATGTTTGGATGAAAGGAGTGACTTTCTTTAATTCACGTGCAATCGATGCAAGTTGCCGCCATGAATTCGAGAAAGCTTGTTGTTGCATTCCTCTGGAATCGTCCCAAGTTGGTCATGCACATGTGCGAAGTACTCTATGGTTTGGTAGGTTGGCCGCCTCCATTCTATATGTGCCCCTTGCACGCCAAGCCACTGATTGATTTGTTCAAGGAGAAGGAGTTTCTTTTAAAGAGCTAACCCGGACTTAATCAAGGACTCTGTTATCCGCAATGATGGTTCCCACCTGAACTCGGTAGTATTTTATTATAAGACTACTACGTGGTCATGCTTGTCTGGGACAACGTGTTCACATGTTTGTAGCAGAACCAGCTCATGTTTTGGAGCTTGCTATCGTAGTTCATTCCCTGAGATTCTCGCTACGTCATCTCGTCGATTCATGTTGCAAATTTTCATTCTACTTTCTAGACTCGATGAGTCTGAATTATTCTGACACCAACCAGATCTGAATCTCAGGCAGATATGATGGTTGGGACATTTCCCAAGAACTATAATATCGGTCTCGCGATAACCGGTAAAGTGGATATCGTGGCCAACACACCCCTCTGGAAGACCTAATATTGTAGTATCTTGATTGAAGAAGTTGGCCACCTCCCTATAAGGACTTCGTAGGATTTACCCCCTAGCTGTGCCTTATGATTTTTGTGTTTCCGAAGTCCGGCTTTTACTTGATGTTCTAGATACCAGACCATTTTAATAAATGGGTTGCGCTAGCACATCAAGGAGAACATTAGAAGCAGAGTGCTAAATGTCTCTCGGTCGATCATCCAGATCTTGTCCCCTTGGCCTCGCTAAGGTGAAATCTGAGAAAGTGTTATCCTCCTTTGCATCTGCATCGTCCATCGCTATTCATCATGGTAGTATGTTCTGTTGTCAGCACCCTTGACATGGATGTTGGTAAAACCTTGATGATTATGGAAATGCTCAAGTTCTTGAGATCACACACAAGCGTTAGGTGTTACCATCGGCACTAACTGGGATTGCTCTTAGTTTCCTCGATTATGCTATAACTTTATCAAACAGTGGACTCACTCTCTACTGTTGAGCTTCTCCCCAGTTACTAAAATCATCCCTTGTGTTGTTTCCGACAAGGTAATCCACATCATCCATACTAGTCCGAGTATGCTACTCCTTCGAACTCCATCAAACGATCGCTCGAGAATTGCCTTAGGCTGGTATAAAGAGTTTCAATGATCTCTGAATCAAAGGTAATTCGTTTTGCCACTTAAGGGGATAATTCTACGAGTCACCTTTCCTAAGGTGCCCCGTCATGGTATCATGGCAACTCAACTCCTCGCTACGTTGACAACCGTTCACCACCTTCTTAAGTGTGGAATTGTTGCCTACCTAGTGAACCCTCGTCTTCTGTTCCTCCATTCCTCTGGATGTGTGCTTCATGTCTCAGCTCGAGATGTTTCTATGTCTCATTCCGTGAGTTAATCTGAGTTGATCGAACTTGAGAAGATCGATCCTTCGAGTTTTCTGTCTCCTCTCATTGTCATGTCGATTGGAGTTCTCGGAGCAAGACATCAAGATCAAGATCGTGATTGAATCAATGTGCTTATGAAGTGCAACTTGGATCGCGAAGACCGTGTCAGTTTGTGCCCCCTCTGTCTTCTTACCTCACGTCTTGAATCTCGGGACGAGATTTTTGTTTAGTGGGGGTGAGTTGTCACAACCCTAGATCTTTGTTTGTAATTAGTTGCATCTTCATCTATGTCATCATGTTTAAATTTCACGAAAGTTGAAATGGGGATTGTTGAAACCCTATCACTAAATGAATTCAACTAGGGCTTACTAAAATCTTTTCAATGAAACCAAAATGCCCTTCATAAATGTTCACCATCTTTGGTCCTGGCTAAACCCTCTGCCAAAAATGGTTTCATATTTTTGGAGGCTATTCTGGATTTTTGAATTAATTCATAAGTATTTGAATTTGGACATTTAAATCTTATAATATTTTAAATGTCCAAATAATCACGAAAGTACTTGGGGGCTATTGGAAATAATTCAAATAGTGCCCACAATTTTTGCCAGGATTTTATAAAATGAGTTAGTATTTTTACTAATTCAAAACATATCCAAAAAATAGAAAACAGAACAAAAGTAGAAATTAGAGAGAGAGAGAGTACCTGGGCCACTTACCTGGCCTTACCTGTAGCCGGCCCAGCCCACCACCGCAGCTCCTCCTGTCGTCTTCCTCGTCAGAGACGGAGCGAAGGCGTCGTCGGCAAGACGCGCCCAAGGCCTCCACCTCCTGCTTGCTTGCCGCCTCTCCCAGCCTTTGAGGCGCCACGCACGCCCCCTGGAACCCCCTCGCGCTCTCCCTCGCTCATTCCCCCCTCCTCTGTTTCTCTTATCGCGCGGCCACCGAGCGCAGCCGTCGCCGCCGACGAGCACCACCGTGGCCACCTTCCACCCCTCGCCTCGCAGAAGCTTCCAGAAGAACCGCCGCGCCTTCTTCTTCGTCTCCACCAACCAACGTGACGCCGGAAGCCCCGTAGCACCGTCCTCGTCGTCGTCTTCATCTCCGGTGCCCGGAGATCGCCATCGTCAATTCGCCGTTGCAGAAGCTTCCCCGAGCCCACCGAGCTTCTCTCCCGAACCCTTGTGAGCTCCTACACCTTTCCCCTCTCTCCCCGCAGTCTAACTCGCCCTCTAGCACTAGCGCTGCCGTGCCCGAGAGCTCGCTGCCGCCGTTCATGGCACCGCCGCGGCCATAGCCGCTGCCGCTCACGCCCGAGCCCATCAGCGCGCTCAGCACACCCCCAGAAGCCGAGCGCACCCACCAGATCCTCCTCCCGTCGCGATGGCGCCAACCCAATGCTCCCGTGCTTCGGCCGCCGCCAAACCTCGACGCCGGCTTAGTTCCCAGCCACACCGGCTCCAACCAGTGGCACCACTAGGTGCGGCGCACTCCCAGGAGTCGAGCAAGCCTAACCGCACGTCGAACCATCGCCGGAGGGCGATTTCCGAAGATCTCCGCCGCGGTTTGTGTCACCGGCGGCTAAACGCCGGTGGGATGGCGTGGCTCGTCATTAGTCACTAATGGCGCCACTAACTAAGCCCTATGCCATCGGCGGTGGGCCCCACCGGCCTAGCTAAACCACTAAGCAAATTAGTTAGATTTAACTTAATCCCGATGGACCCGCGTCAGATTGACCTGCCGACGTGGCGTTGCCGAGCCCACTGTCAGCGACACTAACCAGCCCGATCAGCGACCAGTGGACCCCACTGGTCAGGTTTGACCGGACCAGCCCGATTGACTTGATGACGTCACGCAGACGTCATCTTGTATAATAATCATTTTTTGGAATTATTCTTATACGGAAATTCCGAAAATAGTCAAAACTTCTAAAATTCATAGTAATTCAACCATAGCTCCAAATCAAACAAATTATATATGAAAAATTATCAGAAAAATACAATCTATCCATCTGCACTAGTTTCATGCATGTTTAAGCAACTTAACCTTGATGTTCATATCAAAACATGATAATGCACTTTATGAATTCATAGTTTGAGTTTGAATTTGAATCTTTGGTTCAAAGAAGCTCAAACCTTTCTGTTCTTAGCCGCACTAGCCCAAATCACAGCATATTGCCATGTCATGATCATGCATCATATTGTGCATTGCATTGATTGTATTTCTTCTCTGTTGCCGGTGTTTGTCCCCTCTCAGTAAACGTGGTTCCGACGATTATTCGATGACACCGATGGAGAACTATATTATCTTCAGAAGTGCCAGGCAAGCAAAACCCCCTTGTTCATTCCGATACAATCCTACTCTCTCGCTCCTACTCTCTTTTACTGCATTAGGACAACAACGATTCAACTATTACATGCTGCGGTAGCTGAACCCCTTTATCCTCTGCATGACCTGTCATTGCCACAGTAAATAGATGAAACCCACTAGCATGAGTAGGAGTTGTTTGAGCCCTGATGTGCCTACTCATTCATGCTTGATTGTCATGCCTGCTATTGCTTAGAGTTGTGTCAGGTCTGATTCATCCGGGATGAATCAGAGGTGTGTGAACATGTCCTACGGTGTGTGAGCTAAGCGTGTGAACACGATTTGGTAAAGGTAGCGGTGAGAGGCCATGTAGGAGTGCATGGTGGGTTGTCTCATTGCAGCCGTCCTCAGGAACTGAGTTCTGTGCTTGTGATCCATGAACAGCTACTACCACACATTGGGCTCCGGGCGCTCCAAGCCCTCTCGGCTTCTTAAGCACCCTTGTTCTCTGTCCAGGAGTTGCAACTAGTTTCTGGTGTTTGTAGGTAGTGCTAGTAGTCTACCAAGTGGCACCCGGTACAGGTGGGCTTGGGACAGACTAGGCACCATGGCACGGTGTACCAAGCGTAGATCCACCCGTCGAGGTGGGCTTGGGAACCCTGCTCACATCGTTTGGGGCCGTGGCGACACCCGGCGGATCTCCTTGCGGATGGAACCCGAATAGGCGATAAACACCGGACGAGAGACTTGAGTGTTTAGGTAGGCCGTGGCCGACTCCTCGCCCGGCTTCCGCTTGAAGGTTGCCGAGGTACATAGCGTGTACAGGCGGTAAGTGGCGAGCGTGTGTGAAGAAGTACACCCTGCGGGGTTATCATTATCTATTGAATAGCCGGATTCCTCGGATATGGAAACTTGGACCCCTTATGCAGTTCATAGACAAGTGAAAGTGGATACTCTAAAATACGCAAGATAAGCGTGAGTGCTATGGATGGCGTTCTCATAGGGAGGCGGGGCGGATCCATAGTGGTGTATTGATATGGTGAATATGTGGACTCGTGTGCGCCACCTCAAAAGAGTTACTTGCAATCGTAGTTCGGGATAGCCACCGAGTCAAAGCTGGCTTCTGCAGCTTAAACCCCACCATCCCTTTGTTGATAATGATGCATATGTAGTTAGTTTCGATGTAAGTCTTCTTTGGGTACATTTGTACTCACATTTGCCTATTTTATGTTTTTGCGAGAGAGACTTGATCTCGCTAGTAGTTCCGCTTGGACTTGACGTTTAGCTTGTTACCTCAGCTACGATTGTGTGCCCTCGGCGGGATCTCAGTAGTTAGTCGGGCTTCTCGGCCTTTTTCATTTGTAGTTATGCGTACTTTCGGACATGTTAAGCTTCCGCATGTGCTTTGATTTGTATGCTCACGAATGTTGGGTCATGATACCTATGTTTGTAATATCTCGCTCCTCGGAGCCTATTGAATAAATACTTGAGTTGTAGAGTCATGTTGTGATGCCATGTTGTATTTGCACATATCGAGCATATTGTGTGCATGTTATTGAAATGCTTGGTATGTGTGGGATCTGACTATCTAGTTGTTTATCGTTAGTAGCCTCTCTTACCGGGAAATGTCTCCTAGTGTTTCCACTGAGTCATGGTAGCTTGCTACTGCTCCGGAACACTTAGGCTGGCCGGCATGTGTCCTTCTTCGTTCCTATGTACATCCTTCGGGAAATGTCACGCGATGGATACCGAGTCTGTTAGCCCGCTACTGCCGGTTCACCGAGTCTGTTAGCCCAGTGCTACAGCACTGGATTCACTTTCGATGATGACCGACACGTTCGATCTTTGGGTCATGGATGCTGTCCTGTAAGTTTGTGCCACTTTGGGTTTACGACTAGCCATGTCAGCCCGGGCTCCTTATCATATGGATGCTAGCGACACTATCATATACGTGTGCCAAAAGGCGCAAACGGTCCCGGGCAAAGGTAAGGCGACACCGTGGCAATACCGTGCGTGAGGCCGCAAAGTGATATGAGGTGTTACATGCTAGATCAATGTGGCATTGAGTCGGGGTCCTGACATTCAGCTTCACGGCCATTTTGGCCATCTCCTCCCTGCTTCGGCAGTGAGCAGCCCTTTCGGCTTCTAGCTCTTCGGCCGCCTTCGAGGTAGCCGCATCACTCCTTCGGGCCTGCTCCTTGGCTCGAGCAAGCTCTGCTCGAAGGTCCTCCACAGCAGCGGCACCATCTGCATTAAGCATACATGTTGTAAGGAGTGATCATCAGCTCCCTAACTAGGTGACTGTCGGTGTCAAAACCGGCGGATCTTGGGTAGGGGGTCCCGAACTGTGCGTCTAGGCGGATGGTAAAAAGAGACGAGGGACACAATGCTTTTACCCAGGTTCGGTCCCTCTCGATGGAGGTAAAACCCTACGTCCTGCTTGATTAATATTGATGATATGGGTAGTACAAGAGTAGATCTACCACGAGATCAAGGAGGCTAAACCCTAGAAGCTAGCCTATGGTATGATTGTTGAGATGTATGTTCGTCCTACGGACTAAGGCCCTCCGGTTTATATAGACACCGGAGAGGGCTAGGGTTACACAGAGTCATTTACAATGGTAGGAGATCTACATATCCGTATCGCCAAGCTTGCCTTCCACGCCAAGGAAGTACCATCCGGACACGAGCCGGAGTCTTCAATCTTGTATCTTCGTAGTCTGGGAGTCCGGCGGATATTGATAGTCCGGCTGTCCGGACACCCCCTAGTCCAGGACTCCCTCAGTAGCCCCTGAACCAGTCTTCAATGACGATAAGTCCGGCATGCATATTGTTCGGCATTGCAAGGCGGGTTCTTCCCTTGAATAATTCGGAGAAGATAATGAACACCAGGATAGTGTCCGGCTCTGCAAAATAAATTCCACATTCCACCGTAGAGAGAATAAAATATACGCTTAGTTCAATCTGCTGACGTATTATGCGGCGTGATACCACACCGCAGCCAAGCCTTTGTTTGAATCGTTTTTTACTGTACCACCTCAGCACGTTTGGCGAGGCGGTTTCCTTGGCACGTCCTGTCGAAGCAGAGATCGTGTTCCCCTTATTCCGGGATCCTCATCAATACGTGTGTGGGTAACCCAACCGCGCCATTGATGGTGGCGCTTGGGAGATAAGCGAGTTTTACCAGGCCGATGAGGGACGCATAATTTTGTCCGCCTATATATAAGGGATAAGGTTTTACCTTCTCACCTACGCCTTCGTCCTCCTTTGCTCATCCATCCCTGCGAACTCAAGCTCCAACGCCCAAGCTCGCGCATCTCGCCTCGACCCTTCTCCGAACATGTCCGGAGCGGGAGGTAAATGGTTGGCCTCCACCGCTAAGGAGGAGGACATCACCAAGCTGCGCGACGCCGGATACCTTTCCAGCGATATTGCGCATCGGCTGCCCGACGAGGGGCAGCTCATCCCTACCCCCGAGCCTCATGAGAGGGTCGTCTTCCTCCCCCACTTCCTCCGCGGACTGGGCTTTCCGCTCCATCCATTTGTCCGGGGGCTCATGTTTTACTACGGCCTGGATTTCCACGATCTGGCGCCGAACTTCATCCTCAACATCTCGGCGTTTATCGTCGTATGCGAAACCTTTCTCGCATCCAGCCCCACCCGGCTGTGGCTCAAGACCTTCAACGTCAAGCGAAGGTTGTGAAGGGCATAAGCGGAATGCGGGGCGCCATGTTGGGCAAGCTACCCGCGTCCCTTGGCTAGAAGGGACCTTCGTGGACTCCGTCAAGGGGTGGCAATCGGGTGGTTCTACATCACCGAGCGCGCCAAGCCCGCCTGCAGGCGGCCCCCAGTTTAGATCTGGAATCCCCACGCAGCTCACCTCACGAAAGAGAAGGGCTTGCGGTGGGGCAGTCCGTGGAGGTGACGGGACTCGAGCCTGCATCAAGAAGATGGTGAGCAATAGGCTCGGCTCGTCGATGTGGTCCAGTCATGCTCCTCCGTGGATTCTCCCATGCCAAGAACGAGCATTCAATTTGTGGGAGTTTAATCCGGAACAGCACCAGACGTTAAGCGGGCTCTTCGATACAACACACGAAGGTGCCTGGAGGGTGCTGTTCAAGGGCGCCGAAGCCCCCGCATCCGTGACCGAAGACCGCGGATTCAGCTTGCAGTCTCCGACTGACGAGGTAAGTGATTCAACCCCATTACGGGACACTTGTGGTAATTAGATTGACTCTAGTGAGGTTTTTTTTAATCTGCCTCTTCCTTTGGCAGGAATGGATGGAGAAGGCCAAGCTGCTCATCAGCTCGGCTCCCATGCCAGAAGAACCAGTGGATGCCCGCCTAGCAGGGCTGCTGGTTCCGGCACCGCACGTGGTGCCGGAGAAGAAGGCCAAGAAGGTGGCGCGGGGACTCGAAAGAGTTCCTGAATCGAGCGTCGGCGACGATGAGGACTCCTCCCCGAAGGCGAGGAGGAGGTACTCTCTCCCGGAGGAGGAGAGAAGAAGAAAGGCCTCCCCAATCGAGGCGGCGAAGGGTCAGAGGGGAGAACTATCCCCGGACAGTTTCGCCAACATCGGCATTGGCGAGGATGAGTGGCCTCTAAGGGCCAGGCGTCCGGCCGGATCGTAAGTATTCAGATCATTTATATGTCGTACCTTTCATGTCACGAAGTATCCTTCTAACGCCGCATTCTGTCCGTAGTCCGACCAGGGATGACCTTCCCGACTCGATGAGCGGGTCGTTGGCCTCGTCGAAAGTAAATTCCGTTCCGACCGCCTCTACCCCACGCGCCGACGAGGACGCCGAGGTGGGATCCCAGAGGACCCATCGGAGGAGGCTCGAGGCGCCGTCGAGCGACCTCCGGACTTTGTGCGGACTCTACATCGGAACCCGCGGTGGTTCGAGTCCGCAAGCGCCCTACTCGAAAGAAGGGCAAGCCCGTGACGCCGGGCGGCCTCCGTCAACCGGGCGCGGATAACTGTTGAGGCGCTTAAAGGCGCTTCCATCGAGGAAGAACACCGCACTATCATGAGTGCGGTGATTGAAAAGTCGGCTTGCCAAGAGCGGGCTGGCGAAAACTGCAGCAACCTTCTAACGAGCTTTGAGGTAAGAAGTTAAAATTATGTAATGTAATACCGCATAGACAGCAGCCCTGATGCTTAGTTCGGTGTTCGGAAGGAAAAGCGGACTAAGGATCTAACAAGATATCTGTGAGGTTTCTAAAATATGTCAATATGGGTTTGCAGGCTCGCTGTTGACCTCTACCGCGTGTGGCGGAGGTCGGCGTTGAAGAAGGACCTTGGCGGTCGGAGCAAGAGCTCGGCCATGCCAAGAGGCAGCTCGAGGAAAAAGAAGGTGAATAACACCACTTTAAATAAGTAGCTTACAGAAAAAGGTTTTGGTTGCAAATAAGATTAACAAGGATAATATGTGTATTGCAGGGGCCACTAACGAGGTGGCAGCCCTGAAGGATGTCGTGTCCGTGGCGAGCATAATCTGCCACGAACGCAGGCTGAGCGAGAAAAGCAAGCGGCACTGGTGGCGGAAGTTCAGCAAGAGCTCCAGGCTCTCATGGAAAAGCATGAAAGTTTGGAGCGTGACTCCAAGACTCGAGAGTCCGAGCTTGCCTCGGCTCTCGAAAGTGCCAAGTCCGCCAAGGCCGAGGCCCAGAAGGCCCTTCAGGAGGTCGAGGACATGAAGAAGATAGCTGCGGGTAAGGCATTTTCCATGCAAAGCAGGCATGTTAATGTGAATTATCGGATACTTACCCGAATTCGGAGCCTTCCAGGGGCGTTTGTAGATCTGCCGCGTAGTGCGTCTGATGCCGCCGCATTCTATCGTGGCGAGGAGGGGAGCTCGACGGAGAAGGTCTTCTGGCCTCAGTACGCTAAGGCTGGCCATCCGGTGCCCCAAGCGACCAGTGAAGCGGCTGGTCGAACTCCTAAGGTAGTGAGGAGGCCATGAAGGGCCTCGTAGTCCGGCTGTGGCCTGGAGAGGCCATGCCCGGAAGCTACTTTGGCCTAGTGCGGCGGCTGATGAATGCATGCCCCAGGCTGGATGTAATCAAGCGCTCCGCCTGCATTGAAGGTGCTCGTCGGGCCCTTGCCCGCATAAAGGTGCAATGGGGCAAACTGGATGCGGAGAAGCTTCTCACGGATCCGCCGCCGCCGGGCAAGGAGCATCGTATGCCGGAGCGGTATTATAAAGTTGTCCTGAAGGGAGCCTGCGATATTGCAGATGAGTGCTCCCAAAATGTAATCTTTGAGTGAACTCACTGTGTATTTATCCTGGGCGCTGAGAACTTCGTTTATATGCGCCATGAGCAACGCTTGTTTAATTTAAAATATTACCTTCTGTGCGGCCGTTTATAAAATCTGAGAGATGGCAAGTCGTTGGCTTCAGCCCCCAAGCCACGAGTGCTGGGGTGTTCGGTGATAAACTTGAGCACTCTTGTTCCCATTATTGGGTCCATCTAGGGAGGCGCTCAACACGACGAAACAAGGCAACCGGACTTATAATGCTTGAACACTCTCACTTAGCCATAGAATTCTATAATTTTAAATTTGGTGAAGCCCTGGTATTCGAAGACCGAATCCGGGCGCTATCCACGCCTTCGTCGGACATCATCCGAACTTTGCTCAAGCGGCATGAGTCTTTAAGGACCCGAAAGAACCTCTCGAACAGCGACCAGTCTCTCGCCTTATCATGCCAGTCAGTTTTAGCTTTCTCCACTGAGGCGTTAACCCGGCTCAACCGGGGCGCAATCGCAGTGATTCTCCCAGTGCTACCTTAGCCGACGGAACAAAATGTAAGGCACCAAAACATGGGATCCGGGCAAACCCAACTATTGACCCAAGACATGATTCGGAGCCGATTCATATAATGCTACAAGTTCGGGGTGCCGCACTTGTGAAAGTGTTTGGACTTAATCACACCATAATTTGGGGAACATAAGCCCCTGGCGTATTCGGCCGTACCAAAATGTACGGGTGCAAGATGTCATGTAATGAACATATATAAAAGATAACTCAATTGCAATAAAAAGGTGCTGCATTATATATGAAAGAAGGTCTGCTAATAAAGCGGACTGATACAAATAGTGCGGTAAGCAAGGGATTTGGACTAAATAAACATGTCACCCTCCAGGGATGAGCTGCAGACTTGGTGTATGTAATTGAATTTAATGCTCGTAATTGAGACCACCTGATTATTCGCCGCGGCCTCCTTTAGTCCCTGACTTTTTGCATCGTGAGTTCGGCAAGTGCGCCGTCGGACGAGGCTTCGATTAATGAGTCCTGTATACATAAAAAGAAGAAAAAAATAAAACCAAGGGGGGGTGCTCGCGTGAGCCTGGTGTGGTCGAACCGCACTCTTGGTCCCTTGTGATCGAGCCCTTCCCTGCGCCCATGGTATCTCCAAAGCGTAATGATGTACGCGAGTGTTATTCTTCTTGATCGTCTGTGAGGCGAGGTTGGGGCCGCATTACTCTGGCGTGCTCTGATCGCACAGGTGGTCTTGGTTGGCATTGCTCGGCGGCGCTTTGAGGTATCCGGCTTTTTAGCTGCGGACTTGAGAATTGCCTTAGAAGGCTACTCAGTACTTACGCCTGAGAGAGCATTGTATGTTCCTCCGTTCGGAGGGAGCGTTCCGTATTCCCATTGACCGTGGTGACTCCACGAGGGCCTGGCATCTTGAGCTTTAGGTATGCATAATGCGGCACCGTGTTGAATTTTGCAAACATGGTTCATCCGAGCAGAGCATGATAGCCGCTGCGAAGCGGGACTATGTCGAAGATTAACTCTTAACCCGGAAGTTATCCGGTGATCGAAGACCACCTCCGGTGTGGTGAGCACTGTACAATTGGCTTCCACTCACAGGATGACACCTTTAAAGGTTGTCTTTGTAGGTTTAATCCTTGATGGGTCTATGCCCATTTTGCGCCTTGTATCTGATAAAGCAGGTTCAGGTTGCTACCGCCGTCCATCGGGACTCTCGTCGAGTGGAACCCATCGGCGATTGGGTCTAAAACCAATGCGGCAAATCCGCCATGGCGTATGCTGGTCGGATGGTCTCTTCGATCGAAAGTGATCGGGCAAGAGGACCATGGGTTGAACTTTGGGGCGGCTGGCTCCATCGCATAGGCGTCCGTGGTGCGCGCTTCCTCTCCCTCTTGGGTATATGGGTCGCATATATCATATTCACCGTCCGCACTTGCGGGGGGAAACCCTTCTGTCCTCTATTGTTCGGCGGTCGGGTCTCTTCCTCGTCGTCGCTATTTAGCCCCTTGTCATTGTTTTCGGCAATTAACTTGCGGCCTGCTTGAACACCCAACAATCTCTATTGGTGTGGTTAGCTGGCTTTTCGGAATGCCATGTATCGGCATGGCGGTCGAGTATTCGGTCAGATTGGACGGACCGGAGTGGTTCTTTTAAATGGCTTCTTCCGTGACGGGTTTAGAGCCTCGAATCCGGCGTTGGTAGCGTATCCTCCTTATAAATCGCCGTTAATGTGGCGCTTATTTTTGATTCGACGTGACCTGCCGTTGTTGTCCTTAGTGTCCGGACTGCCATAATTTTTGCGGAGATTGTTGCTGCGGGCTAGCTAGCTGTCCTCTCCCGCACAAAAGCGGGTCATTAACGATGTGAGGGCTGCCATGGATTTCGGCTTTTCCTGCCCCAGGTGTCGGGCTAGCCATTCGTCCCGGATGTTATGTTTGAAGGCTGCAAGGGCCTCCGCATCCGGATAGTCGACGATTTGATTTTTCTTCGTCAAGAACCGTGTCGAGAATTATGCGGCGATTAAATCAGCTGCTGAATAATGTGGCTTAGGTCATCGGCGTCGGTGGTCGCACATATGTGCCTTGGAAGTTATCAAGGAACGCGGCCTCCAAGTCTTCCCAACACCCAATTGACTCTGCGGGCAAGCTGTTAAGCCAATGCCGAGCTGGTCCTTTAAGCTTGAGTAGGAGATATTTGATGGCGTGGAGATCGTCGCTGCGGGCCATATGGATGTGGAGAAGGTAGTCTTCGATCCACACCGCGGGGTCTGTTGTGCCATCGTAAGATTCGATGTTTACGGGTTTAAACCCTTCGAGGATCTGATGATCCATTACTTCGTCCGTGAAGCATAACGGGTGTGCGGCGCCCCTGTATTGAGCGATATCACGACGCAGCTCGAGAGAGCGCTGTCTGCCGTGTTCGGCCCGGACGGGGTTATTGTATCCGGCACGACAGTGTTCGTCGTGGGTCGTAGGGCGCCCACGTGATCCATAAATGGATCTGGATTGCCTTGCCTTGTCCTCCAATATGTCTCGCAAGTCCGGCGCGTTCCCTTTTGGCTTCGTACTTTTGGAGCGATGCTGGGGTACGTTCTTGGCTTGGGGCCTGGATGCCTCTCTGTCACGACCACGGGGTGGTCGGTCAGCCATATCGTGCGCTGGTGAAAAAGGTATGTATGCTTCCTCCTCTAATCGGGGGAGCAGCTTGCGTCTTGGGTAACTTTTGGAGGGATGTTCGGGTTTATACCCTTCGGCCGCGAGGACTTCGGTCCATCGATCGGCCAGCAGGTCCTGATCAGCTTGAAGCTGCTGCTGCTTTTTCTTTAGGCTGTTTGTTGTGGGGATAAGCCTGCGCTTGAAGCGCTCTTGTTCGACGGGATCCTCGAGTGCAGCGAATTCGTCATCGTTGAGGCTTGCCCGTCTTGAGAGGGAGGCATATAGTTATCGTCCTCAACCCCTTCGTTTGCCGCCCTCTCGTGGGGGCTTGCTTCTGCATCCTCCTGCGCTGAGTCGTGCAGGAGGGGATTGTCTTTGGCGCTCTCTGGAGTATTGTTGTCTCCTGTGCCGGAATCTCCATTCTTGCTATGGCGGGATTTGGAGCGGCGCCGCTGACGCCGGCGTTTGGGCTGCTTCTTTAAAGAGTCTGCCTCCGCTGCTTCTTCGCCTTCCCCTTCTTTCGGGGTATCCACCATGTATCGTCATATGGCGAGGTGGCCTTGAGTGCCCCCGTAGGCGCTGGTTCTGTTTCGTCTCCGGCATAAATGCGTCCATGGCATCGATGTCGTCGGAGTCGTAGTCTAGCATGTCGGTTAGATCCTCGACAGTGGCTACAAAGTGGGTAGTGGGTGGGCTCTGAATTTCTTCATCGTCCGAACTCCAACCGTCCTGGCCATAGTCCGGCCAGGACTCTCTCGATAGCGAGAGACGCTTTAGTGAATTTAGGATATCGCCAAAAGGCGAATGCTGGAATATGTCCGCGGCGGTGAATTCCATAACCGGCGCCCAATCCGGATTAATTGATAGGGGCGCGGATTAATTGACGGCCAGGGGCGTAGCTTTCGATCTGCTCCAGATGGCCAAGTGAGTTGGCCCGCAGTGCAAAGCCGCCGAATACGAAGATCTGTCCGGGGTGAAAAGTCTCACCACGGACAGCGTTACTAGTTGAAGATGCCATCAAGCCTATCGGTGGCGACACGGAGGAACTCTCAATGAAAGCACCAATGTCGGTGTCAAAACCGGCGGATCTCGGATAGGGGTCCCGAAGGCGTGCGTCTAGGCGGATGGTAACAAGAGACGAGGGACACAATGCTTTTACCTGTGTTGGGCCCTCTCGATGGAGGTAAAACCCTACGTCTGCTTGATTAATATTGATGATATGGGTAGTACAAGAGTAGATCTACCACGAGATCAAGGAGGCTAAACCTAGAAGCTAGCCTATGGTATGATTGTTGAGATGTATGTTAGTCCCCACGGACTAAGGCCCTCGGTTTATATAGACACCGGAGAGGGCTAGGGTTACACTGAGTCGGTTACAATGGTAGGAGATCTACATATCCGTATCGCCAAGCTTGCCTTCCACGCCAAGGAAAGTACCATCCGGACATGAGCCGGAGTCTTCAATCTTGTATCTTCGTAGTCTGGGAGTCCGGCGGATATTGATAGTCCGGCTGTCCGGACACCCCCTAGTCCAGGACTCCCTCAGTGACCACGGAGAAGCAACCTACCTTGTGACTCGTCAAGTCGTTTATTGACCAGCGCGATGTCCGCATCCGCAACGCCGACCTGCCGCTTTAGTTCGGAAACTCCATCAGTCCGGCTGGCCACCGGACTATCCACCACCTGTGTAGGAAAGGCGAGAATTAATACCTGAGATTATGATCCTTGGCACGCTGTCGCTTTCGGCAACATACCGAGTCTCAGGGGCTACTATCTATACAGGGCGCGCTTTATGTGTAAAACTGTCAAAAGGTATGTCATTTTTATGTACCTCAAACCCCACCAGCAAACTTCTGACGGCATCATGCAACCCGCCCTCGGCGGATGAAATTCTTTCAATCACCATACTCATCAATGTATGGTGACCTTCTGAGATAGACGCCTTCTCAAGCAGATCCTTCAGCTCCCCCGGCCGTACGCCAGTTGGTGCCAAACTCTCCGGCCCTGCCGGACTCGGGGATACCCTCCATGACAACACCTCAGGGTCGTCCGCCCCACCCGACGGTGCGGCAGATGGAGGCGTCTCGCTCTCCATCATCTCCGGACGAAGGTCCCCCGAAGACGAGCTCAGCTGAGAAGGACGGAGATCCGAACTACAAAAAACTTCGGTTATCCTCAGAAGCAAAAATAGGGATGTCCCTTATTACAAAACTCCCCTTTTTCTACTTACGGCTCGCTGGAGGGCTGATTCCGTGGGGGAGATGGTGCGGCCGGGGCTTCCCCAGGCGCAGGACCCTCCGGTGAAGATCTCTTCCCCCCGCTTTGAGGCCTTGGCCTCCGGGTTTTCGGAAGCGGTCCTATTCTCCCCTTCGAAGGAGGGATTCTCGATCCCCCCTTTCTCAAAAGCCTCCTTGGTAGAGGCGGTAGTTTCTCTGTTTTCCCCTTCACCTTCCTCCGAAGGCGCAACCTCCAGCATCTTGACCAACTCGGGATCCGGCGTGGTCTTCAGGAGGGGGCCGGACACCGTATCAGTTTTGCTTGCGCTATCCACTCCTGTTCAGAGGACAATTGGTTAAAAGGCAAATCCAAGATATGCAAACGAACGGTATGTCCGGACACAGAGCTACTTACTTGTGTATCCGGGCAATTGCAGCTTAGACCGGTGTCCTCGGTCAATTTTGGACACACCTCTTGTGATCCGAAGAACAATTTGTACATCTCCACAAGTGTCGCACCCATGAAGTGTTGGAGAATTCGTGGTCCCTCCGGATTGAATTCCCACAGCCGGAGAGGGCGACGTTTGCAGGGCAGAAGACGCATAATCAGCATAACCTGCATCACCACGACCAGATTGATCTCCCTCTCTTGGAGGTCTCGAATCCGGCCCTGCAATAGGGGTACGTCCTTTGACGGCCCCCAGTTGAGCCCTTGGTTGACCCATGACATCAGCCGTCGTGGAGGGCCTGAGCGGAAGATGGGCGGTGGCTTCTGCCTGCTGCCCCTGGGAGCGGTAATATTAAACCACTCCTGTTGCCACAGGCCGAGCTCCTCCTGGAAAGAGCCCTCGGGCCATGGAGCATCGGCCCTCTTGCTTACAACCGCCCCGCCGCACTCTGCTTGACGCCCCTGGATCATCTTCGGCTTCATGTTGAAGGTTTTGAGCCACAAACCAAAGTGAGGGGTAGTGCGGAGGAAGGCTTCGCAGACGACAATGAAAGATGAGATGTGGAGGATGGACTCCGGAGCCAAGTCGTGGAAATTCCAACCCATAGTAAAACATGAGCCCTCTCACAAAAGGATCCATCGGGAAGCCTAAACCCCGACGGAGGTGGGACACAAACACGATGCTCTCGCCGGGCTCGGGAGTAGGAATGACTTGCCCTTTGGCGGGCAACCTATCTGAAATCTCGTGGGTCGTGCACAGCTTCTCTCAGCTTTAGCACGTCCTCTTCCGTGACGGAGGAGGGCATCCACCGCCACAGAGGTCGGAGCGGACATCGTTGGAGGTCAGGCGCTCGAATCTGGGGCTCTGGGTGTTGGAACTCAGGGCGAGGGGCAGATTCGATTGAGGATTGAGGAAACGAAACGAGCCTTGGTCTCATTATAAAGAGGGAGAATACCAAGAGCCGTCCCCGTGACCGTTTGGGACTCACCTTCGATAGAGGAGGCGGGGCAACGGGCACGGTTGGGTTACCCATGTCCGTATTGATGGGAATCCCGGAATAAGGGGAACACGATCTCTGCTTCAACAAGACGTGCCAAGGAAACCGCTTCGCTAAACGCGCTGAGGTGGTATAATAAAAATGATTCAAGTAAAGGCTTGGTAGTGGTGTGATGTCACACCCCAAAATACGTCAGCAGATCGAACTTGTGTACATATTATTCTCTCTACGGTGGTATGTGGAATTTATTTTGCAGAGCCGGACACTATCCTGGTGTTCACAATCTTCTATGAATTATTCGGAGGAAGAACCCGCCTTGCAATGCGAAGACAATATCTTGCGCGGACTCGTCGTCATTGAAGCCTGGTTCAGAGACTCTTGAGGAGTCTGGACTAGGGGGTGTCCGGATAGCCAGACTATCATCATCGGCTGGACTCCAAGACTGCGAAGATACAAGATTGAAGACTTCGTCCCGTGTCCGGATGGGACTTTCCTTGGCGTGGAAGGCAAGCTTGGCAATACGGACATGCAGATCTCCTACCATTATAACCGACTCTGTGTAACCCTAGCCCTCTTCGGTGTCTATATAAACCGGAGGGTTTTAGTCGGTAGGACGAACAACCATTACAACAATCATACCATAGGCTAGCTTCTAGGGTTTAGCTTCCTTGATCTCATGGTAGATCCACTCTTGTACTACCCATATCATCAATATCAATCAAGCAGAGTAGGGTTTTACCTCCATCGAGAGGGCCCGAACACAGGTAAAAACATCGTGTCCCTTGTCTCTGTTACCATCCGCCTAGGCGCACAGTTGGGACCCCCTACCGAGATCCGCTGGTTTTGACACCGACACTCCCTCCTCGGCTCTGAAAGCGGCTGAGATCGGACCTGTTGTGGGGCAGATCGTGACGTTCTGGAGAGCTCCGAATCTGGGTAAGTAATAGGTAATTCACTTTAACATGCTTGCTTTGCATGAAGAATGCCTTACCCGCCGCTATTTTCTTCAAATCCTTAATTTCCTGGAGGGCCTTCTGGGCTTTGGCCTTAGCAGCTTTGGCACTCTCAAGAGCCGATGCAAGCTCGGACTCTCGAGTCTTCGAGTCACGCTCCAAACTCTCGTGCTTTTCCACGAGAGCCTGGAGCTCTTGTTGTACCTCCGCCACCCGCGCCTCCTGCTTCTCTCGCTCGTCTCGTTCCGTGGCCGCATTGTGTTCAGCCGCGGACACCGCCTCCTTCAGGGTCGCCAGCTCGTTCGTGGCCCCTGTAGTACCCATGTTATCCTTGTTATTTCTCTTGCAACCAAATCCTTTTCTGTAAGGTACAACTTTAATACGGTGTTACTCACCTTCCTTGTCCTCGAGCCGCTTCTTGGCACGGCCGAGCTTGCTCTCGGACTGCTCGAGGCTCGCTTCAAGTATTGACCTCCATGATCGGTCGGTAGAGGTCATCGGTGCAGCTACAAACCCATATTGACATATTTTTAGACTCCTGCGTATATCTTTTTAGATCCTCGGTCCGGCTTTTGTTTCCGAACACGAACCGAGCATCGAGGGCTCTGTCTATGCATATTATATTACATATCTTAAAATTCTTACCTCAAAGCTGTTAGAAGGCTGCTGCGAGCTTCAGTCGGCCCGCTCTTGGCGAGTGAACCTTGAATCACCGCACTCATGATAGTGTGGTGTTCTTCTTCTGATGGAGCGCCGTTGGCGCCTCCGGCAAGTTATCCGCACCTCTGGTTGGGACGGAGGCCGCCGGCGTCCTGATCTGGCCCTTCTTACGAAGGGCGCTCGCGGACTCGGAACCACTGCAGGTTCCGGTGCGGAGTCCGGTGCGAAGTCCGGGAGGTTGCCCTGCGGCACCTCCAGGGCTTCCTCCTCCGGGCGGGTCCCTTCCCGGGATCCCACCTCGACGTCGTCAGCTTCACGAGGGGTGGAGGCGGTCGGAAGAGAATCCATATCCGATGTGCCCAAGGACCCGCTCGACGAAGCGGGAAGATCGTCCTTGGCCGGACTATAGGTTGTATGCGGCATTAGAAAGGCACCGCGTGGCGAAAAGAAAAATTATAAATCATCCAGGAGTCCGAATACTTACGATCTTGCCAGGGGCTTGGCCCTTGAGGGCCACTCCTCGTCGCCGTCGCCGATGTTGGTGGAGCAGTCCGGGGGAAGGGTCCTTCCCTTCTTGGACCCTTTGGCCTCCCTCGTTGGGGAGGCCTTCCTCTTCTTCTCTCCCCCCGCTGGGGGAGAGGCCTCTTTCTTCTCATCCTCGTCCTCAGGGGAGGAGTCCGCCTCGGAGTCATCGGACGATGAGTCCGATACCACCTGACGCCGGTAACTCCTTCGGGTTCCCGTGGCCTTATTCTTGGCCTTCTTCTCAGGCACCACGTAAAGTGCCAGGACCAGCAGCCCTGTCAAACGGGTGTCCGCTGGGTCTTCTGGAAGGGGAGCCGGACAGTTAACCTATCCGGACGTCTTCTGCCAGTCCTGTTAAAGGCATTGGGAGTTTAGATCCCGCATAGAGTCACACTATGAAAAGCAAATGTCCCATAAAGGATAACATAACTTACCTCGCCAGCCGGATGATGCGTGCTGAATCCGCGATCTTCGGTAGCGGATGCGGGAGCTTCGGCGCCCTTGAACAACACCCTCCAGGCAGCTTCGTACGTAGTGTCGAAGAGCCTGCTTAAGGTCCGGTGCCGTGCCGGATCAATCTCCCACAAATTGAAGTCCCGTTCTTTGGCGGGGAGAATCCGTGAGACGAGCATGACACGGATCACGTTGACAAGCTTGAGCTTCTTGTTCACTAGGGTGCGGAGCGGGATCGAGTCAGTCGGCTCCTCGAACTACCCCAAATCAAGCCCCTCTCTTTCCGGAGGTGAGCTGCATGGGGATGCAGATCTGAATTAGGGTCGCTGCCCATTTAGGGTCCGCGGCTCGGTGATGTAGAACCACCCGATTGCCACCCTTGATGGACTCCACGAAGGCACCCTCGAGCCAAGTAACGTTGGGCATTTTGCCCACCATGGCGCCTCCGCACTCCGCTTGGCTGCCCTTCACGACCTTGACTTGACATTTAAGGTCTTTAGCCACAAGCGAAGTGGGGCTAGATCTGAGAGGAAGGCCTCGCACACCTGACGATAAACGCCGAGATATTGAGGATGAAATTTGGGGCGGATCGTGGAAATCCGGGCCGTAGTAGTACATGAGCCCCGGAAGAAGGGGTGGAGTGGGAAGCCCGATCCATGGAGGAAGTGGGGAAGGAATCGACCCTCTCATGGGGCACAGGGGTGGGGATGAGCTGCCCCTCGTCGGGTGGCCGGTGCGCAATGTCATTGGACAGATATCCGCGCATGCAGTTTCTCTATGTGCCCCTCCGTAACGGAGGAGGCCATCCTGCCTCCGCTCCGGACATGGCTAGAGAAGGTCGAGGTGAGATGTGCGGACTTGGTATTTGGAGCTCGAGTCTTGTGGAGATGGATAAGCAAAGGAGGAAGAAGGCGTGGGTAAAGAGGTGGATCCTTATCCCCTTATATATGGGCGGACGAAACTATATGTCCCCACCGGCCTGGTAAAACTCGCTTATCTCCCAAGCGCCACAATAAATGGCGCGGTTGGGTTACCCACGTCCGTATTGATGGGAATCCCGGAATAAGGGGAACACGATCTCTGCTTCGACAAGACGTGCCAAGGAAACCGCCGCTAAGCGCTTGAGGTGGTATAATAAAAACGATTCAAGTAAAGGCTTGGTTGTGGTGTGACGTCACGCCACAAAATACGTCAGCAGATTGAACTTGTGTAAATATTATCCTCTCTATGGTGGTACGTGGAATTTATTTTGTAGAGCCGGACACTATCCTGGTGTTCACAATCTTCTATGAATTATTCGAGGAGGAACCCGCCTTGCAATGCGAAGACAATATCGCGCCGAGACTTCGTTGTCATTGAAGCCTGGTTCGGGAGCTCTTGAGGAGTCTGGACTAGGGGTGTCCGGATAGCGAACTATCATCATCGGCCGGACTCCAAGACTATGAAGATACAAGATTGAAGACTTCGTCCCGTGTCCGGATGGGACTTTCCTTGGCGTGGAAGGCAGGCTTGGCAATACGGATATGTAGATCTCCTACCATTGTAACCGACTCTGTGTAACCCTAGACCTCTCCGGTGCCTATATAAACCAGAGGGTTTTAGTCCATAGGACGAAGAACAATCATACCATAGGCTAGCTTCTAGGGTTTAGCCTCCTTGATCTCGTGGTAGATCTACTCTTGTACTACCCATATCATCAATATCAATCAAGCAGGAGTAGGGTTTTACCTCCATCGAGAGGGCCCGAACCTGGGTAAAAACATCGTGTCCCTTGTCTCCTGTTACCATCCGCCTAGACGCATAGTCTGGGACCCCCTACCCGAGATCCGCCGGTTTTGACACCGACAACAGCGGTCAAGAATATCCTTAGTGAGGACTAAGGAAATATTTCTCAATAATGGAAGTGATAAAAGAGCTCGTCGTAAAAAGTTACAACTATGCAAGCTTTTACACCAATCCAGATGACTCTAATTCTCAATCTGGATACATATTGAAAGTGGGAGCAATTAGCTAGAGTAGCTCCGTGCAGAGCATTGTAGACATAGAATATTTGCAAAATACATATGGCTCTGAATGTGACAGACTCGTTGACTAAGCTTCTCTCACGAGCAAAACATGATCACACCTCAGTACTCTTTGGGTGTTAATCACATAGCTGTGTGAACTAGATTATTGACTCTAGTAAACCCTTTGTGTGTTAGTCACATGACGATGTGAACTATGGGTGTTAATCATATAGAGATGTGAATATTAGTGTTAAATCACATGGCGATGTGAACTAGATTATTGACTCTAGTGCAAGTGGGAGACTGAAGGAAATATGCCCTAGAGGCAATAATAAAGTTATTATTTATTTCCTTATTTCATGATAAATGTTTATTATTCATGCTAGAATTGTATTAACCAGAAGTGTAATACATGTGTGAATACATAGACAAACATAGTGTCACTAGTATGCCTCTACTTGACTAGCTCGTGAATCAAAGATGGTTAAGTTTCCTAGCCATAGACATGAGTTGTCATTTGATTAACAGGATCACATCATTAGGAGAATGATTTGATTGACATGACCCATTCCGTTAGCCTAGCACTTGATCGTTTAGTATGTTGCTATTGCTTTCTTCATGACTTATACATGTTCCTGTAACTATGAGATTATGCAACTCCCGTTTACCGGAGGAACACTTTGGTGCTACCAAGCGTCACTGGCGTGCGGGTGATTATAAAGGAGTACTATAGGTGTCTCCAAAGGTACATGTTGGTTTGGCGTATTTCGAGATTAGGTTTTGTCACTCCGATTGTCGGAGAGGTATCTCTGGGCCCTCTCGATAATGCACATCACTGTATTGGATACCGACGATCGAATCTCGGGCAAGTAACATACCGATGACAAAGGGAACAACGTATGTTGTTATGCGGTTTGACCGATAAAGATCTTCGTAGAATATGTAGGAGCCAATATGGGCATCCAGGTTCCGCTATTGGTTATTGACCGAGAATAAGTTCTAGGTCATGTCTACATAGTTCTCGAACCCGTAGGGTCCGCACGCTTAACGTTACGATGACAGTTTTATTATGAGTTTATAAGTTTTGATGTACCGAAGGAGTTCGGAGTCCCGGATGAGATCGGGGTCATGACGAGGAGTCTCGAAATGGTCGAGACATAAAGATCGATATATTGGACGACTATATTGGAGTTGGAAAGATTCCGAGTGATTCGGTATTTTTGAGTCTGGGAGAGTTACGGGAATTCGTCGGGGAGTATATGGGCCTTATTGGGCTTTAGGGAAAGAGAGAGAGAGGTTGGGCGCCCCCAAGGCCTAGTCCGGGTGGACTAGGGGAGGGTTCGCCCCTCCTTCCTTCTCTTCTCTTCCCCTTTCCCCGACTCCTACTCCTACTACTTGGAAGGGGGAATCCTAATCCGGTGGGAGTAGGACTCCTCCTTAGTGCGCCTCCTCCTAGGCGGTCACCCCTCCCTTGCTCCTTTATATCTGAGGCGGGGGCACCCTAGGACACACAAGTTGATCTCGTGATCGTTCCTTAGCCGTGTGCGGTGCCCCTCCACCATATTCCACCTCGTTCATATCGTCGCGGAGTTTAGGCGAAGCCTGCGCGCGATAGAACATCATCATCGCCACCACGCCCGTCGTCTTGTGGAACTCATCCCGACACTTTGCTGGATCGAGTCAGGGATCGTCATCGAGCTGAGCGTGTGCTAAACTCGGAGGTGCCGTACGTTCGGTACTTGGATCGGTCGAATCATGAAGACGTACGACTACATCAACCATGTTGTCATAACGCTTCCGCTTACGGTCTACGAGGGTACGTGGACAATACTCTCCCCTCTCATTGCTATGCTATCACCATGATCTTGCGTGTGCGTAGGAAATTTTTTGAAATTACTACGTTCCCCAACAATATGTAGATGACATATTATTAATTGGAAATGATATAGAATTTCTGGATAGCATAAAGGGATACTTGAATAAAAGTTTTTCAATGAAAGACCTCGGTGAAGCTGCTTACATATTGGGCATCAATATTTATAGAGATAGATTAAGACGCTTAATAGGACTTTCACAAAGCACATACCTTGATAAAGTTTTGAAAAAGTTCAAAATGGATCAGGCAAAGAAAGGGTTCTTGCCTGTATTACAAGGTGTGAAATTGAGTCAGACTCAATGCCCGACCACAGCAGAAGATAGAGAGAGAATGAAAGATGTTCCCTATGCTTCAGCCATAGGCTCTATCATGTATGCAATGCTGTGTACCAGACCTGACGTATGCTTAGCAATAAGCTTGGCAGGAAGGTACCAAAGTAATCCAGGAGTTGATCATTGGATAGCGGTCAAGAACATCCTGAAATACCTGAAAAGGACGAAGGATATGTTTCTCGTATATGGAGGTGACAAAGAGCTAGTCATAAATGGTTACGTTGATGCAAGCTTTGACACTGATCCGGATGATTCTAAATCGCAAACCGGATATGTGTTTTTATTAAACGATGGATCTATAAGTTGGTGCAGTTCTAAACAAAGTGTGGTGGCGGGATCTACATGTGAAGTGGAGTACATAGCTGCTTCGGAAGCAGCAAATGAAGGAGTCTGGATGAAGGAGTTCATTTCCGATCTAGGTGTCATACCTAGTGCATCGAGACCAATGAAGATCTTCTGTGACAATACTCGTGCAATTGCCTTGGCAAAGGAATCCAGATTTCACAAGAGCACCAAGCACATCAAGAGACGCTTCAATTCCATCCGGGACCAAGTCTAGGTGGGAGACATAGAGATTTGCAAGATACATACGGATCTGAATGTTGCAGACCCGTTGACTAAGCCTCTTCCACGAGTAAAACATGATCAGCACCAAGACTCCATGGGTGTTAGAATCATTACTGTGTAATCTAGATTATTGACTCTAGTGCAAGTGGGAGACTGAAGGAAATATGCCCTGGAGGCAATAATAAAGTTATTATTTATTTCCTTATATCATGATAAATGTTTATTATTCATTCTAGAATTGTATTAACCGGAAACATGATACATGTGTGAATACATAGACAAACATAACATCACTAGTATGCCTCTACTTGACTACCTCATTAATCAAAGATGGTTATGTTTCCTAACCATAGACATGTGTTGTCATTTGATTAACGGGATCACATCATTAGGAGAATGATGTGATTGACATGACCCATTCCGTTAGCCTAGAACTTGATCATTTAGTATGTTGCTATTGCTTTCTTCATGACTTATACATGTTCCTGTAACTATGAGATTATGCAACTCCCGTTTACCGGAGGAACACTTTGTGTGCTACCAAACATCAAAACGTAACTGGGAGATTATAAAGGAGATCTACAGGTGTCTCCGAAGGTACATGTTGAGTTGGCGTATTTCGAGATTAGGTTTTGTCACTCCGATTGTCGGGGAGGTATCTCTGGGCCCTCTCGGTAATGCACATCACTATAAGCCTTGCAAGCAATGTAGCTAATGAGTTAGTTACGGAATGATCCATTACGTAACGAGTAAAGAGACTTGCCGGTAACGAGATTGAACTAGGTATTGGATACCGACTATCGAATCTCGGGCAAGTAACATACCGATGACAAAGGGAACAAAGTATGTTGTCATGCAGTTTGACCGACAAAGATCTTCATAGAATATGTAGGAGCCAATATGGGCATCCAGGTTCTGCTATTGGTTATTGACCGAGAATAGTTCTAGGTCATGTCTACATAGTTCTCGAACCCGTAGGGTCCGCACACTTAACGTTACGATGACAGTTTTATTATGAGTTTATAAGTTTTGATGTACCGAAGGTTGTTCGGAGTCCCGGATGTGATCACGGACATGACGAGGAGTCTCGAAATGGTCGAGACATAAAGATTGATATATTGGAAGCCTATATTTGGATATCGGAATGGTTCCGGGTGAAATCAGGATTTTACCGGAGCACTGGGGGGTTACCAGAACCCTCCCGGGGGTTATTGGGCCTTCATGGTCCCTAAGGAAGAAGAGCAGAGGAGGCAAGAGGTGGGCTGCGCCCCCTCCCCTCCCTAGTCCGAATAGGACAAGGAGAGGGAGCGGCGCCCCCCTTTCCTTCCCCTCTTCCTCCTCCTTCCCCCTTTCTTCTTCTCCAACTAGGAAAGAAGGGAGTCCTACTCCCGATGGGAGTAGGACTCCCCCTTGGCGCGCCCTCCTTGACCGGCCGCCCCCTTGGCTCCTTTATATACGGGGGCAGGGGGCACCTCTAGACACACAAGTTGATCTTCGTGATCGTTCCTTAGCCGTGTGCGGTGCCCCCCTCCACTGTATTCAAGCTCGGTCATATCGTTGCGGTGCTTAGGCGAAGCCCTGCGTCGGTAGAACATCATCATCGTCACCATGCCATCGTGCCGACGGAACTCATCCCCGAAACCCTGCTGGATCGGAGTCCGAGGATCATCATCGAGTTGAACGTGTGCTGAACTCGGAGGTGCCGTACGTTCGGTGCTTGGATCGGTCGGATCGTGAAGACGTACGACTACATCAACCGCGTTGTCATAACACTTCCGCTTATGGTCTACGAGGGTACGTGGACAACACTCTCCCCTCTCGTTGCTATGCATCACCATGATCTTGCGTGTGCGTAGGAATTTTTTTGAAATTACTACGTTCCCCAACATATATCTGTGCGCGTAATTCTCCTAGTGTCATGTTTGATATTTATGATACATCCTATACCATGGATTTAGAGGATTTCACAACTGCTTGCCAACTCCCACAGTGGGGTAATATTAATGATCCTCGCAAATCTGAATTTAGAGATTTTCTTGCTAGTATTACTGTGGGAGAATCTAGAGACATAGCACAAGCTACCATAGGGAGCATTCATTTTCCTGCTATACATTATTTTGCTCTCTTCATTGGTAGATGCATTAACGGTAAGGATGAAGCATGTCACATGTGTGTCCCTAATCTGTGTGTCCTCAAGAGTGCTGTTTCAGGTTATAAAGGTTATAATTTGGGGGCAATAGTTGCACGTAGGTTGCAGAATAATAGTAGAAAGGGAGATTTATTTGGAGGAATTTATGCAACACGTGTGGCTAATTTTCTTAATATAGCCCCACGAGAGGGGGATATGATTTTACCTCCTGTTTATTTGGATAAAGAAGCTATGTTCAATCATCATTTTCTTGAGAGGAATGAACAATTCCTCCATTATCGACTAATCTATGACAGGACATAGCGTCGTCCTGTTACTCTTCCTGCTCCCTACCTTTTTGATTATCAGGCAAAAGGAAGATATGTTGTCACCAGGGAGGAAGCAGCTGAATACGAGAGGGGAATGGAGGCAGCTCGCCAACATGCTTCTGCTCAGGAGGTGGTTGCCGCTGCATCTCAGTACAACCCCAGTTTCACTTATGGATATCAGCCAGGCAGTCCTTGGTACTAGACCAACTTAGGCCAAAAGCCTAAGCTTGGGGGAGTACGTGTTTCTCACCGACTTTACATTCATGTTCACACACTAGTCATCGGTGCTCATACTCTTTCATTGTATTATCCATGCTAGTTTAAATTTCTTTTTCTAGTTTTCTTCTTGTGTGTTTGATAAACTTTAAGAAAAACCAAAAAAAATTAGTTAGTTTAATTTCCATGCTTGTGATAGAAATTAAAATAAAAACCCAAAAAGATTTCTAGTTCTTCTTCTTACTTGTTGGGAGCTTTCTCGTGTAAATAGTTTTATTTTCTTTTTCTTTCCTTTGGGGGTCGAGAAGACCATATTGAAAATGCTTAGTGGCTCTCATATGCATGATTGTTTATTTAACTTAGAGCCCATATTACCCTGTCTTCTCTCTTGAGTTGAAGGCTTGCAGATTCCAGCTTAGTCCAATGCACATGCACTCTTATTATTATACACATCATTCGGTCGTGCAAGTGAAAGGCAATAGTGACGATATATGATGGACTTATTGAGATGAGAAAAGCTGGTATGAACTCAACCTCTCTTGTTTTTGTAAATATGATGAGTTCATCATTTCTAAGTCAGCTATTATGAAGTAAACATATTTGCAATGACATTTAGAGATTATAGTTGCTTGTGCCATGCTTGATTAGCTATGAGTTATAATGGTTTACCTTGCGTGCCAACATGCTATTATAATGATTATGATGTGATACGATGGGATGGTATCCTCCTTTGAATGAATTGAGTGACTCGACCTGGCACATGTTCACGCATGTAGTTGAATCAAATCAACATAGCCTTCATGATATTTATGTTCATGGTGGATTATATCCTACTCATGCTTGTATTCGGTGTGAATTAATTTTAATGCATGTTTATGACTGTTGTCGCTCTCTCAGTTGGTCGCTTCCCAGTCTTTTGCTAGCCTTCACATGTACTAAGCTGGAATACTGCTTGTGCATCCAAACTCCTTAAACCCCAAAGTTGTTCCATATGAGTCCACTATACCTACCTATATGCGGTATTTACCTGTCGTTCCAAGTAAATTTGTATGTGCCAAACTCCAAACCTTCAAATGAAATTCTGTTTTGTATGCTCGAGCAGCTCATGTTACAACTAGGGCTGCCTATATCTTCCATGCTAGGTGGGTTATTCTCACGAGGTGGACTCCGCTCCTCATTCACGAGAAAGGGCCAGTAAGGATGCCCAGTCCCATGATCCAAAAGATCAAAGCAAATCAAAATAATTAAACAAAACTCCCCCAGGGATGTTGTATGTTGGAGGCACTCGTTGTTTCGAGCAAGCCATGGATTGATGCTTGTTGGTGGTTGGGGGGTATAAACCTTTACCATTCTATTTGGGAACTGCCTATAATGCATTTAGTATGGAAGATACAACCATCTCATAGTTGTTGCGTTGACAGCAAAAGTATGCCGCTCAAAATGTTATTCAATCTCTATTTTAAAATTGAGCTCTGGCACCTCTACAAATCCCTGCTTCCCTCTGTGAAGGGCCTATCTATTTACTTTTATGTTGACTCATCACCCTTCTTATTAAAAGCACCATTTGAGAGCTGCTTGTCATTTGCATTCATTTCTATTGGTTTATATTGGGTATGACTTATTGGATCTCTTTTACCATGAATTACAATGTTTAGTCAGTCCTTGATCTTTAAAGGTGCTCTGCATTTATGTTTTGCGGTCTCGGAAAGGGCTAGCGAGATACCATTTTGTTATATCATGTTATGATTGTTTTGAGAAAGTGTTGTCATCCGAGTTTTATTATTATGGCTCGCTAGCTGATTATGCTATTGATATGAGTAATTGTGAGACCTAGGTGTTATTGTTAGTATGGTTAGTTCATAATATTTGCTAAAACTTGAATGCTGGATTTTCATGTTACAACAACAAGAGCAAATAGAGTTTGTAGAAGTTTTTCTTTATCACTTTCAGTTTATCAACTGAATTGCTTGAGGACAAGCAAAGGTTTAAGCTTGGGGGAGTTGATACGTCTCCAACGTATCTACTTTTCCAAACACTTTTGCCCTTGTTTTGGACTCCAACTTGCATGATTGAATGAAACTAACCCGGACTGACGTTGTTTTCAGCAGAACTGCCATGATGTTGTTTTATGTTTAGAAAAGAAAAGTTCTCGGAATGTCCTGAAAATCCACGGAGGCACTTTTTGGAATTAATAAGAATTTTTGGCGAAAGAATAAAGACCAGGGGGCCCAGTGCCTGTCCACGAGACAGGGGGCGCCCACCCCTGTAGTGCGCGCCCTCCTATCTCGTGGGCCTCCTGGACCTCCACCGACCTCAACTCCAACTCCATATATTCACGTTTGGGGAGAAAAAAATCAGAGAGAAAGTTTCATCGCGTTTTACGACATGGAGCCGCCGCCAAGCCCTAATCTCTCTCGGGAGGGCTTATCTGGAGTCCGTTCGGGGCTCCGGAGAGGGGGATTCGTCGCCGTCGTCATCATCAACCATCCTTCATCACCAATTTCATGATGCTCACCGCCGTGCATGAGTAATTCCATCGTAGGCTTGCTGGACGGTGATGGGTTGGATGAGATTTACCATGTAATCAAGTTAGTTTTGTTACGGTTTGATCCCTAGTATCCACTATGTTCTGAGATTGATGTTGCTATGACTTTGCTATGCTTAATGCTTGTCACTAGGGCTCGAGTGCCATGATTTCAGATTTGGACCTATTATGTTTTCATGAATATATATGTGTTCTTGATCCTATCTTGCAAGTCTATAGTCACCTATTATGTGTTATGATCCGACAACCCCGAAGTGACAATAATCGGGATACTTCTCGGTGATGACCGTAGTTTAAGGAGTTCATGTATTCACTATGTGCTAATGCTTTGTTCCGGTTCTTTATTAAAAGGAGGCCTTAATATCCCTTAGTTTCCGCTAGGACCCCGCTGCCACAGGAGGGTAGGACAAAAGATGTCATGCAAGTTCTTTTCCATAAGCACGTATGACTATTTACGGAAAACATGCCTACATTACATTGATGAACTAGAGCCTGTTCTATGTCACCCTATGTTATAGCTATTACATGAGGAATCGCATCCGGCATAATTATTCATCACTGATTCATTGCCTATGAGCTTTTCATATATTGTTCTTCGCTTATTTACTTTTCCGTTGCTACTGTTACAACTACTACAAAAAACCAAAACAATTATCTTTACTTTTGCTACCGTTACCTTTATTATCATACCACTTTTGCTACTAAATACTTTGCTGCAGATACTAAGTTATCCAGGTGTGGTGGAATTGACAACTCAACTGCTAATACTCAAGAATATTCTTTGGCTCCCCTTGTGTCGAATCAATAAATTTGGGTTGAATACTTTACCCTCGAAAGCTGTTGCGATCCCCTACACTTGTGGGTTATCAGTTATCAAGACCTTTTTTCAGGCGCCGATGTCGGGGAGTGATACATCCATTTTCATCATGTTTTCCTACAATTATTTATAGTGTTTTTAATCAATATAACAATTTGTGGAGTAATTCCTGTTGGGGAATGTGGTAATTTCAAAAAAAAATCCTACGATCACGCAAGATCTTTTATTTTCATGTTCTTTATTATCTTGCAAACCAATCTTACCACACCTACAAAGTACTTTTAGTTTCATACTTGTTCTAGGTAAAGCGAACTTTAAGCGTGCATAGAGTTGTATCGGTGGTCGATAGAACTTGAAGGGCTACCTTTAGCTCCTCGTTGGGTTTGACACTCTTATTTGTCGAGAAAGGCTACAACTGATCCCATATACTTGTGGGTTGTCAAGACCTTTTTCTGGCGTCGTTGCCGGGGAGCAATAGCGTGGGGTGAATATTCTCATGTGTGCTTTTTTGCTTTATCACTAAGTAGATTTTATTTTCGGTTCTAAGTTGTTCTCTATCTTTAGTTATGGATATGGAACATGAAATACCAAAAAAATAGGTGTACTTGCTACTCATGGATATGGGGAACCTCCTAAAACCCTCGATACTCGTTATGTGAAAAATATTAAACACTACTTTGATAATCCTAAGAAAACCCCGTTCAACTAGATAATGGGAGACACGTTAGATCAACGTGAATACTTTAGGGATTATCACTTGACTCAAAAAGGGAAACAATTATGGGATCAAATTGAAATGTTACATTGGTATGCTTGGAACTTGTGCTTGAGGTATGATTATACTTGTTGCTCTAGGATGAAGGCTCGATACCTTCCCTTTTCATGTGGATTCAATGATAATGAAACCTTGGCTTCTTATGCTTATGGTATATATGATTACTATGATGTGGAACAAATAGAAGAATTTGTTGCTTTTAATGGTGCTTATGAAATTGAATCTTTGTTTGAAAAGTATGAAGATTTTGATGATGTTGTTTATAGATCTGAAATTTTTGCTATACTTAAATATTGCTATGAGAATTATGAATATAATGCTGATATTAATGGGTTTATTGAGAAAGTCTTCGCTGTCCAAGAAGAGATTAACGTTTTGCAGGAAACTATGGAAGAAGAAATCGATGACACTGTGAGATCATTGGATGAAGAAGATGAGGAGGACATCAAAGAACAAAAGGAGGAAGAGCGGATTAGCTACCCGTGCCCACCTTCTGATCATAGTAACTCTTCAACTCATACATTGTTTAATTTCCCTTCGTGATTACCGAAGGATGAATGTTGTGATGATTGCTATGATCCCGTTGATTCGTTTGAAATATCCCTTTTTCATGAACTTGATGCTTGCTATGCTTGTGGCCATGATGCCAATATGAATGATGCTTAGAGATGAACTTGCTATGGTTCCTTATGTTAAGAATGAAATTGTTGCTATTGCACCCACACATAATAGTCCTATTATCTTTTGGAATTCTCCCAACTATACTATATCGGAGAAGTTTGCACTTATTAAGGATTATTTTGATGGGTTGCGTTTTACTGTTGCACATGATGATTTTGATAAATATAATATGCATGTGCTTGCTACTCCTACTTGCAATTATTATGAGAGAGGAACTACATCTTTGCCTCTCTATGTTTCCAACACAATAAAATTGCAAGAAACTGGTTATACTATGTATCGGCCTTTACTTTGTGTGCATGGATTGTTCTTTTATGACATGTCGATGCATAGGAAGAAAGTTAGACTTCGTCATTGCATGATATATGTTGCTTTGTGCTCACTACTAAATTATAAATCATTGTTAATTAAAATTGGCTTTGGTATACCTTGGGATCCGGGTGGATCAGTTACTTGAGCACTATATGCCTAGCTTAATGGCTTTAAAGAAAGCACTGCCAGGGAGACAACCCGGAATTTTAGAGAGTCATTTACTTCTGTTGTGTACTTTTAAAAAGTTTAAAAACATAAAAATATAGAGGGGAACCTAAAACTTTTTTAAAAAAGAAAAGCGAAAGTGAGAAAGACGAGCATTGTTAAAGTGGGAGCTAGCCTTGAACTTTGTTCATACCCATGGAAACTTTATGAACCTTGATTACAGAAACTTTTCAAAAAATATTATCCCTTGAACAAATCCATTATATTGTAAAAACAATGTGCCAAGATTTTCCTTTAGGATGATTAGATTGCTTGTTGGTATGTGAAGTGCAAAAACAGAAACTTTGGTTGTAGTACGTGAATTTACATTTTTTACTGGAAGGTCAAAATTTTCTGAAACTTTTACAAAGTACAGCTATGAAAACTGTTTATTGTTTCCTAATTTTTCAGAATTTTTGGATTTACAGAAGTATGGTAAATGTTCAGATTGCTACAGACTATCCTGTTTTTGATAGATTCTGTTTCTAATGCATTGTTTTGCGTGTTTTGATGGAACTATGGATTGCACCGTTGGTATAAGACATGGAGAAGTTAGAATACAATAGGTATAATGCAAAAGTAAAATATGAGTGAGTTTGCAACAATATTTAAAGTGGTGATTTTCTTTATTATACTAACGGATCTCACGAGGGTTTTGTTAAGTTTTGTGTGATTGAAGTTTTCAAGTTTTGGGTGAGATCACGACGGATGAAGAAATAAGGAGTGGCAAGAGCCTAAGCTTGGGGACCCGAGGCACCCCAAGGTAATATTCAAGGACTCCCAAGCAACTAAGCTTGGGATGCCCCAGAAGGCATCCCCTCTTTCTTCTAACGACCATCGGTAATTTTACTTGGAGCTATATTTTTATTCGTCACATGATATGCGCAAATTCTTGGAGCGTCTTTTGTTTTTATTTTTATTTTCCTTTTTCTTTTATGCACCATGTTGGTATGAGATAGTCCTTGGTTGATTTATAGAATGCTCTATGCACTTCACTTATACCTTTTGAGTATGGCTTTATAGAATGTTTCATGTGCTTCACTTGTATCATTTGAAGTTTGGATTTCCTGTTTCTCTACACATAGAAAACCGCCATTTGTAGAATGCTCTTTTGCTTCACTTATATTTGTTAGAGCGTGGGTATATCTTTTATAGAAAGAATTAAACTCTCCTGCTTCACTTATATCTATTTAGAGAGTTAACAGGAATTGGTCATTCACATGTTTAGTCATAAAATCCTACATAAACGTGTAGATCACTGAGTATGATATGTTTGATTCCTTGCAATAGTTTTGTGATATTGAGGTGGTAATATAGGGGCATGCTAGTAAAAGTATTAAAGTTGAGTATTAATGATAGTGTTAAGGGAAGTAAGTCTTTACGCAAGTAAATCCTCACACATGTAAAGTGGTGGCCGCTGACGTTAGCGGTGAGGTCGGAGCATAATTTATCATTGATTGAAATCCTTTGTGCTGTTTGAATCGGGGGTGCGCGATGGTTAACTCCTACCAACCTCCCCCATAGGGGCATGCGAGTAGTACTTTGCTTCGAGGGCTAATAAAACTTCCATAATAAGTATATGAGTTCTTTATGATTAATGTTGAGTCCATGGATTATATGCACTCTCACCTTTCTGCCATTGCTAGCCTTGTAACGCCCTCGATGCGGCTATATCTCCCACGTGTCGAAGCACGACTTAGAGGCATAACCGCATTGAAAGCAATGTCGCAAGTGAGGTAATCTTCGCACAATCCATGTAATACATAAGGGAAAAGGTACATAGTTGGCTTACAGTCGCCACTTCACACAATACATAATTAAACATCCATCATTCAGATTACACTCAAGGTCCGACTACGGAACCGAAATAAAAAAGAAGAAAACCCCACATGCAACACAGATCCCGATCGCTAACTGGCTCCACTACTAATCGTCGGAAAGGAAACATAGTATCGACCAAGGGCCTCATCATATTCCCACTTCATTTCGGTTGTGCCATCAGTCACTGGCATCACCGGTACTGCATCTGCTTTGGTAGAATCTGTGAGCCACAGGGACTCAACAATCTCACACCCGAGATCAAGACTATTTAAGCAAGGGAAGGCTGGTGTAAAAGGAGGGCTGCTGCAAGTTTACTAGCATATATGGTGGCTACATCGCAAAAGAGAGCGAGAAGAGAAGCAAAGCACGGTCGTGAAGCTAGTAGTGATCAAGAAGTGATCCTAAGCAACCTGCGTCAAACATAACTCCAACACCGTGTTCACTTCCCGGACTCCACCGAGAAGAGACCATCACGGTTACATACACGGTTGATGTATTTTAATTAAGGTCAACTTCGGGTTTTCTACAACCGGACATTAACAAATTTCCATCTGCCTCATAACCGCGGGCACGGCTTTCGAAAGATAATACCCTGCAGGGGTGTCCCAACTTAGCCCATAACAAGCTCTCACGGTCAACGAAGGAATAAACCTTCACCCAAGACACTCCGATCAGACTCGGTATCCCGGTACATCAAGACATTTCGACAATGGTAAAACTAAACCAGCAAGACCTCCCGCTGTGCCGACAAATCCCGATAGGAGCTGCACATATCTCGTTCTCGTGGCACACCGGATGAGCAGACGTCGGGTTGGCATAGACCCTGGTTGCCCAAAGGCGCCGGACATCGCTCGAGTTGGACCAACACTCGAAGGAGCACCGGCCGGGGGCTAAAATAAAGATGACCCTCGGGCTCGCGAAAACCCAAGGGAAAAAGGGTATAGGTGGCAAATGGTAAAACCAAGGTTGGGCCTTCTTTGGAGGAGTTTTATTCAAAGCGAACTGTCAAGGGGTCCCATAAATCACCCGACCGTAAGGAACGCATAAAATCAAGGAACATAACACCGGTATGGCGGAAACTAGGGTGGCAAGAGTGGAACAAAACACGGGCATAAGGCCGAGCCTTCCACCCTTTACCAAGTATATAGATGCATTAATTAAAACAATAGATATTGTGATATCCCAAAATATCCGTGTTCCAACAAGGAACAAACTTCATCTTCACCTGCAACTAGCAACGCTATAAGAGGGCTGAGCAAAGCGGTAACATAGCCAATCAACAGTTTGCTAGGACATGGATGGTTAGAGGTTGACATGGCAATATGGGTGGCATGATATAGCAAGTGGTAGGTATCGCAGCATAGGCATAGCAAAAGAGCGAGCATCTAGCAAGCAAAGATAGAAGTGATATCGAAGGTATGGTCATCTTGCCTGTAAGGTTCTCAGAGTTGTCGAAGGCTTGATCCTCGTAGGCGTTCTCAACAGGTTCCTCGTTCACGTACTCGTCTCCCGGCTCTACCCAAAGCAAGAACACAAGCAACGGAACCACAATCAAACAAGGAACAATGCACAAGCAATATGATGCAAAACATGACATGCTATGCGAGATGTGATATGCAATGCATATGTATGCTCCGGAAGGAAAATGATGAACCGGGCATCAACTTGGCAAACCAAGTATGCCGCTGGAAAGATGGGGTGATTTCGGTTGAAATCGATATAAAGATCACCGGAATCGGATGCACGGTTTGCAAATGACAAGCAAAACAAGAATGACGCAAATCACGTCGGTTCCTCTGAGTGGGGGTGTATGTAATAGCCTGGCTTATTAGGGATGATAGACTACTCATATCAATAAGGAATTCCTTCTTTTCCGGGATCCCATTCGGACAGAACTCCAAAGTTAAGCGTGCTCAGCTTGGAGTAGTTTCAGATGGGTGACCGACCGGGAAGTTGCTCCCGGGTGCGCACGAGTGAGGACAAAGTGCGCAGAAAAGACTAGTATTGATCTGTTGGGCCAGTCTAGATCCCGCCAGGAGTAACGACCACCGGCGGGTGTGTCCGGGGCGTTACATTCTAGTACTGCGCAACTTTCGCCGGTGCATAAACCCTTCTTATATCTTCCTCAAAGCAGCCACCATACCTACCTATCATGGCACACTAGTGCAGGATGTTGCTAACGCGACACTACGATCAGAGACCCTTTGACGAAACTGTGTTCGATGCATTAATCGCAAACGGTGGTGTAAAAAACTCGTCAAAAAAGGTGCAAAACGTTTGCGATGACGGATGGATCAAACACGGTTCAGATTTTAGTTCCATGTGTGATGTAGGGCATACGGTTCAGTGCAATTAACTATTTGTGATGAGGAGCAACAAAAGAAATGGGCAGCCAGATGAAGGTATGTGCAATAAACCGCATACGGTTCACTAGGATGAACTGTTTGTGATTAGGCAACACAAAAGAAACGATCAGCCAGATCAAGGTGTGTGCGATATACGACATGCGGTTCACTCAGATGAACTGTTTGTGTTGAGACAAGAGAACATAAACGTTCAATATAATAAGATGTGTGTGATACGCGACAAACATGTCTGTAATCAGAAATGTGTGCGAAGACCGATAATAACTGATACGTCCCCAACGTATCTATTTTTCCTAATGCTTTTCCTCTTGTTTTGGACTTTAATTTGCATGATTTGAATGAAACTAACCCCGGATTGACGTTGTTTTCAGCAGAACTACCATGGTGTTGTTTTTTGCAGAAATAAAAGTTCTCAGAATGGAACGAAACTTTGCGAGGATTTTTTATATCAAATAAGATAATTTCTGGAGCCAAGAGGTACTGAGGGCACACTGGTGGGCACAACCCACCGTAGCGCTGCTCCCTCATCTTGCGCCCAGTGAGTCTGCCCACTGATGGCCCCGACGACCGAAACCGACGCTAAAAAATCACATTATTTCAGAAAAAAAATCATGGAGAAAGAATTATCACGTTTAACGAGACGGAGCCGCCGCCTCTCCTGTTCTTCATCGGTAGGCCGGATTTGGAGTCCGTTTGGGGCTCCAGAGAGGGGGAGCTTCGATCTTCGTCATCACCAACACATCTCCATGCCAATTCCCTGATGCTCCCTACCGGGAGTGAGTAATTCCTTCATATGCTGGCTGGTCGGTGAGGAGTTGGATGAGATTCATCATGTAATCAAGTTAGTTTTGTTAGGGCCTGAGTCCGCGTCCTGTCGTCTTCGCTTTCCATGGTTGCATCCTCCCATCCCATGGATCCACCCACCCGCCGTCCGCTTCCTCGCCACATATCCCTTTCCCTTGCCTTTCCCACTCCCATGTAGGGATTACTCCTACAATGATGATTACCCATGTGTGCTCGTCATACACAGTTACTCTTGCAATGACAAATCGCATGATCATCTAAATGACGGAATTTGAGATGAACGATTTGGGTAAAACCTCGAGCACCTTCACTCATACATTAGGGTACACCATGGTGTCCATATCCAGAATAGATTGGAGTATCACTACAGACAAGTCTTATTCATCTATAATTTCCATGGTAGTTCAATCTCTAGACGTAGACAAACTTTGTGTTCCTGTTAGGTGTAGTAGTCATCCCATGAAAGTCTTCGGAACAGACGTTAGTGGCTACATCCACCAACCATTATCTCTAAGATAATGTTGCTTATGTTGCTCGGATGCAAACATGTTACAGAATAAGCAATATGACTATATTGCTCATCTTGCAAGTCAAATCACACGACAACCTTGCTGATTTGTGCACGAAGTCTCTACCAACTTCAACATTTCAGAAATATGTTCATAAAATTAGTATGTGACGGCTTTGAAATTTGCAAATACCAAGGGAGTCTCTTCTTGAGATATCCTTGCTCATAACATCATATTACGCTATTTCTCTTGTGAGTTTATGTTTCAGGTTCTTATAAAGTGAAGAACTTTTGAAGGAGAATCCTTTTTTTCTGAAAAAAACAGATCTATTATAAAAATTCACCGGAAGTACAAAACACCTCAAACATAATAAAAAATACAACGAGAATCCCTTTTGACATGATAGCACTACCTGGACGATCGTGAGATGATTCTACATGATCAAGTGTAGATTAGGAGGAGTGACGAGATTAATTAGCGTAATTAGGGATTGCTTTAAAATATAATTAGGGATAACTAGAAGAACGCCCGTGCGTTGCAACGGGGCCACATTAACTTTAAGAGTTCAATATTACGACATTGGCGACCTTTTTTACCATCAAATCCTCACACACACACTCTCCCTCCCTCTTCCTCACTCTCTCTCCCCCTCTCCCTCTCTCTAACACACACACATATCCATCTTATTGGGTACGGGACCATAATCCATCTATTTCACACACACGCGCTAGTGCATAACAATATGGATTATGTGTATTATATTTGCCACTAGAACTGAGGGAATTAATTTCATGTAAATCAGCCAGCCACAGCTCCAAGAATACGCGGAGGAGGTGGCCCGGGTCAGCGTCGGCGCCGTCCGTGCGGTCATGAGCCCGCTTCCAAGTGCACGTGCAATGCACGTCTTCACAAATATTATAACCAGATGTGAGAAATCACATACTAACACGATGTTGCAATCAATTTGTAATTAAAGAAGCCAAAAGTCTTTTTTCAGAGCAATGATAAAAAAATCATGTTAACTTGGAACTAAAATTCCAACAAAAGAGTGAGGAACAAACCTTTTTATCATTGCTCTGAAGTCTGAGCCTCCCCCTATTTGTTAGTGAAATGTGAGTATGCTTGGAAGATAATAATTTCATGTTAACTTGGAACTAAAATTCCAACAAAAGAGTGAGGAACAAACCTTTTTATCATTGCTCTGAAGTCTGAGCCTCCCCCTATTTGTTAGTGAAATGTGAGTATGCTTGGAAGATAATAATTTCTTATGCAACATATGCTTTTACATCTGAAAGAGCTACAAAATATGTTGACCTACCTATGTGCACTTCCTAAATCAAGCGGATAAAATTATTTCTATCGACAATATAAAATACTAAACATTAGAAAAAAGGGACAATGTCCACTAACCATGCAAATATTCTGACCATGGGATATTTTGGCCGGCGTATATGGGAAATCAAAGCTAAAAATGACTCGATGAGTTAGGGATACATCAATAAATATTGTAAAAAGTGATAAAAACAAATCTGCAAGCAACTCGCGACCCCACGAACTCGTATTCGCAATGAGCAAGTTAGTGAGGCCGCCACGGTAGGCTAGCACCAAGGGACAAGGGCAACAACCGCCTTCCCATCCAACCTACTGATTCTGCTGGCGCTACTTTCATCCTAAGCCCATGAATACCGCTAGTGTGTTGCCACGTACGGAGAAACTACGAACTGAAATTTTCATCCAAATCATGAAAAATGTTAACGTTCCTCTCCTCTCCCATCCCTCGTGTGAACATACCCAATTCGTGGTTGGCTCGCTACATTCAACATAGCTCTGATGTGCACTGCCCTCGCTCTTGATTAGTTGTCGCAGTGCCACGCATCTACGCCAACAAGCTGGGGAAACAAATGCAAATGTTACACCGAGTCAAAATCAACCATCCCACAATCGTAACAATAGAAAAGATAATAACCAAAATTTAACAGAAGAACTACTGCTTGGCTCCCAGATCCATCTCGATAGCCCTTGATCTGGCTGCTGAGCTTCTCCTAGCTGCCTCAACATCACGTCATTACCAAACATGTAGTGGATGCCTAGTGGGACAAGGATTAAGAAATAACATGAGGTGAAAAATACGATGGCTGTCAATTCCATAAGACGATCCAAGTAATTTGACAAAACAAATCGGGAGCATCTTGTATAATCTCAAAAAAGCAACTAAAAATATGAGAAATGAATTGATGAAAATCAGCCCCTGCTCTCATTCATGCTCGCTTTTGTAATGGGAGGCAAGGAATGGGGATACCGGGAGAAGAAAGGATCACATGGACGGCAAGCCTCCACCACCGACAAGTGGGGTTGCTTCACATCCAATCTCCACGGCCGCCGCCTCCATGGGGACGAACTCCCATGTTCACAACCGGGCTCCCAATCGGCCGCTGCCTCGCTGACCTTGACGACGAAGTAGTCCCTCCCTTCGATCCCATTCGCAACGGAGGCAACACTCATCCCAGCGGACGGGTCCGCGGTGAGATCCCTACTGGATTGTGGTCGCGCCTCCCCAAACCTCACCGCGGGACACATGAAAGGGCGTCGTTACCATGGTCGCTTGGATGGGGAAAGGAGGCGACATAGAAGAACGGCGCCTTGGCGGATTGGTGGCGACGGCGGCGGCGAGCGAAGCGAGGAGGGCGGCGGCGAGAGAGTAGGAGGGTGGTGGCGGCAGTCCATCGGCCGCCGTGACGTGAGAGGAGGATGGGGATGGGGCCGCAATCTGGACGTATGGAGCGGTCGAGAGGAGGGGAAGCGGGCGCCTGGGTTTTTCTATCGTGCGGGGTTTGGGGGAGGTCAAACGAGAGAGTTTTTTTCGTGCGGGAGGCAGAGCAATGAGGGCGGATGTAGGGAGACGGGACGCGGTCGATTGGCAGGAAAAGGAAAGATGCGCATTTTTTTAGGCAGTAGAGATGATTGATGATAAGAAAGGCAAAATCACATCAATATAAGTAAATATCCCATCAATACTTGATTGATTGCGATTTATTTTTTATATGGTAACTAATCTGATCATCAATACTTGATTGATTGCGATTTATTTTTTATATGGTAACTAATCTGATGGATTTATGTGGGTGGTGAACCGAAAAGGCAGGTGGGAGGCAGACGAAATAAAACTAGCGAAATAAAACCAACGAAAATGGTGAGGCGAACTGCTCCATTAAAAATAGAGATCTCACCTTGACAATCGGTGTGCAGTTGCACTATGCAAAATGCAACCCCGGCATCTCTCTCTTTCTCTAAGCGACGCATCTCTGGCAAGCGTCGCGTCCGTTCGGGCGATATAAATAGCCCTTATAACTATCTATCAATCAATGCAATCATTTGCTTTCACTTGATCACAAACAAATCCAAGCTTAATCGGGAAACCCGGTCTCCCCATTGCCAGGTCATGAGACCCACTTCTAAAACCGCATCAAAGGCGTAAACAATTGAGATTAGAGAGCCAAAGTACCAATTTCAGAAAATTGAAGGTGAGTTTTGTTTCGGTGAATTCTACACCTTAGGAGCCGTTCGGTAATCCTCCAGCTCCATGAAATCTGAGGAGCTGCAGAGCACCTCTTTTTCAACTCCGCACTTTTTAATTGCTACTCCCTCCGTCCGAAAAACATAAAGTTTGTTCGCCGAATGGATGTCAAGACTAACTTGGTGCTAGATACATCCATTTGAGAGACAAGCTTTTTCGGACGGAGGGAGTACTACATTAACTCCGGGAGTGGAGTTGTGGAGTGGAGTCCCTCCGAACAGGCCCTTAGTCTAGATTTAAGCGTGGAAAGAAGACTTTACTGGACCGACACCGACGACGCAACGACTTCAGCACGTGGTACCACAGCCGTCGTGTCACTGAGGTATGGCGAGAAAACGACAGCCCCCCCTCTCTCTCCGCCTTCAATCTTTCCTCCCAGCGGCGGCAGCAGCAGCCGCAGCAGCGCGACGACACCTCATCACTCCGCGAGTCCGCGTCCTGTCGTCTTCGCTTTCCCTGGCTGCGTCCTCCCATCATGGATCCATCCACCCACCCACCCGCCGCCCGCTTCCTGCCGCATTTCCCTTTCCCTTTCCGTTCCCACCCCCACGATTCACTCATTCATCCATTGGCTGCGCCCCTTCCCTCCTCCCCTGCCCCAGTCAGAAAGCTCCTTCCTTTTTCTCGTGCCCGCCTTCTCCTCCTCTGCAATTCTTTCTCTGTTCCGCTGTAAAGGCGGAGCGGCCTGGAACAGGGTTGTTGGATCTGAGCCAGTGAAGGAGTGACCGACTGCCTCTGCGACCTCCCGCCGCCAGCCGCAGGCAGATGCTGCCGACCGGCAGGAGCAGGCCTCAGCCCAGGCCTGCGCCCAGATCTTGGTCCTTCTCAGGTGCGCTGCTGAATTCCACACTCCATCCTATCATATCAGGCTTGTGATTAATTTCCATGTCTTCTCAGACTCGGTTAATTTGGTGATGAATTTACCAGGGGGTGCTTGCTTGTTTCCCCTCTCTCCTGCATTACCAGCTTTCTGTAGTAGTGTTTCCATGGCCGTCTGGTTGGTAGCAGAGGCTTCGTGTGCGTGTGTCTGTAAACGACGTTTCTTTTAACTGAATGAACTCGTGGCGTTCGCAGACATGGACTTCTCCGATCCCAAGCGCAACTCCAGGTACCTCAGCAAGATCATCATGGTCGCGCTCCTCACGGCCATGTGCGTCGTCATGCTCACCCAGCCGCCCTGCCACAGGAAGGCTCCCAGTGTGGTATGCTAACCGTACCCTTCTTCCATCCCCTCAACCATGCATATGTATTTGGACTTAGGAGAGAGAGGCATCCGTTTGCGTGTCACGGGGTTGCAATGGCAGATGCTGCATTGCTTGGTTAATCATCACAGCTGCAAACTGACACAAATCATACACTGCAAAGCAATGCAGTAGAAATGGCACACTAAAGCATACACTACTTTACTGCATACTTGTACTGCTTGTTACAATCTTCGATTTCATTCGAGTGTGGCCCGTGTTTAAATCTTCACAAATATATGTGATGTGTGCAGTTCTCCATCCATGAGCTCGGAGTAACGCATGTGTTGGTGACGGGTGGTGCTGGCTACATAGGATCGCATGCAGCTCTTCGGCTGCTCAAAGACTCCTTCAGAGTCACCATTGTGGTTGCTACTTGACTCTAAGCTGTGCGTGGCTGTTTCTTGCTGAAATTCAGCATCATCATAATGCAGACATTTTTTTTCCTCTTGTCTTTAGGATAATCTTTCAAGAGGAAATATTGGGGCAGTCAAGGTTCTTCAGAACTTGTTTCCCGATCCTGGGCGATTGCAGTTCATACATGCTGATTTAGGCGATCCAAAAGCTGTATCCTGACCTCTGTATCATTTTTAATAATTGCTTCCCGTTTGAAGATAAATAAATATGTTAACGTGGCATGCAAATTGTTTTATAAGATTTTTGTTCCTTAACATACCCTTAGGTTAACAGAATATTCGCAGAAAATGCATTTGATGCCGTCATGCACTTTGCTGCTGTCGCGTATGTGGGCGAAAGCACGCTTGAACCTCTGAGGTACTAGACTTTTGCTTGTCATCTTGTATTATCCATCTGGCCCACCTGCACAAGATACTGAAACACTTTGAACAGGTACTATCATAACATCACTGCAAATACTCTGGTTGTGCTAGAAGCCATGGCGATGCACAATGTTAAAACCCTGATCTACTCTAGCACATGTGCTACCTATGGGGAGCCTGAGAAGATGCCTATCACTGAAGAAACTCCGCAGGTCAGTTGTGGCCTCTGCAGCCTCTTCTTTCTGAAAGTTGGAGAACTTTTCCTGGCGTGTAAACTTTGAAAATATTTATTTTCCTGATGAAGTTGCTCACCGAATCCTTTTGTCCAGTTTCCTATAAACCCATATGGCAAGGCCAAGAAAATGGCAGAGGATATCATTTTGGACTTCTCCAAGTCGAGGAAATCAGACATGTCGGTGATGATCCTGAGGTCGGTATCTCTTACTAACAACTCTGAACTTCCTTCCATTTGGTCACTGAGTGAGTATCCTGAAACTTTTAGATACTTCAACGTCATCGGTTCTGACCCAGAAGGAAGGCTGGGTGAGGCTCCACCACCTGAACTGCGTGAGCATGGCCGTATATCTGGCGCATGTTTCGACGCAGCGCTAGGAATAATCCCGGGTTTGAAGGTACATACATCTCCATCAACTAATTATCTGCTGCTATCGGTGAAGAATACTCGCACTTTTCTTTCCTTTTGGGAACACTGCTTACCGGTTATTGCTTTTCTTCACAGGTCAAAGGTACCGACTACGAAACGGCCGACGGGACTTGCGTAAGAGATTACATTGATGTCACCGACCTGGTCGATGCCCACGTGAAAGCGCTCAACAAGGCAGAGAGAGGCAAAGTTGGCATATACAATGTTGGCACCGGAAGAGGTAAACCATCAGATAGATCATCACCGCATATCATGTTATGAATGATGGCGATGTTAACCTTTTTCTTTTATCTTTCCATTTCCAGGTAGGTCAGTGAAGGAGTTTGTGGAGGCTTGCAAGAAGGCGACCGGAGTCGACATCAAGGTCGACTACTTCCCACGCCGCCCCGGTGACTATGCGGAAGTGTACAGCAACCCGGCAAGGATCAACCGCGAGCTGAACTGGACAGCCCAGCACACCGAACTCCAGGAGAGCCTCAGGGTGGCGTGGACATGGCAGAAGAAGCACCGGAGTGGCTATGCAGACTCGGGTCGATATATTTTTTGACTCGCTCGCAGAGAGAGCAGTTACATAGTATAATTTATATAGCGTGTATGGTCATTTGTTCAATTGCTGATATTTGATATTTATATATGGGAAGTTCACCAGTTGGTTATAAATATCGGTATGTTCTTTCAATGGTCGCCGGCTATTAGTTCATGAACTCAGGCCAGATGTTTGCTGAACCAATACAGCGAATGCAAACGAGATCATCTGCACCAATGGTAGACAAAATACGAGTGTGAAGTTCTCCAGTTCCTTATAAATATTGGAAGTTCACCAGTTCATGCACAAGTGAGCAGCGCAATAATGCATCCAACATGGAAGCTCATGATTGAATGATCTGAACAGTCTGTACAAAGTAACAGCCTTTGTTTAAACTCAACCAACGAGATGTCGCAGCTTAAAAGTACAAAACAATGAACTCCATACTTGAATTACTTGACAGAACTTTTACTGGAGCTGTTGAGATACTCAATCAGAAAATGAAAATGAACACAAACTACTGTATCAGGGGCCCAAACCCTCACTAGACACAAGCAAAATGACTGACTAGATGAGAAAGTTTATAGTAAGACTGTAAAATCATGCGTGATATGTTTACTACCTTTTTTTTTTTGAGAACTGATATGTTTACTACCTTTGCACCTCTGTCTTCTTGCTTCTCTAGCTTCAGAAAGTTAGAGCGGTCAATGATCGTCATCATCTGCAGTCACAAGAGAAGAAACCTAACTGTTCAATGATTGTCACCTGCAGTCACAAAAGCATTCACCATAAACGAATTATGTATGAATCGTAAAGCTCCTAAAAATTCATATAGGATTCAATGTTGTGAATCAAATAACCAAAATAGAAAAAACTCCTAAGAATTCCAGTCCTCCAAAATTGCCTTAAAAATCCCTTGAATCAAAGGAGGCCTCAAGGTCAAATGATGAAGCACATGTCATTTCGTCAGTTTTCATTTCTCCTTTCTTAAATGCCAAGTCAAGGTACCTGTGTAGTGCCTTCAATTTCTAAAATCTAAAGCTTCGGTAGCTTTTTCCACATGTAACATATTACATTACATTGCTATAACCAAAATTTGGCATTTTTCTGGAGCCATTTTCTAATTTTATTTAAGACATTAATTATATTTCTATAAATTTTCTGAACATTTTTCAATTTGAACTACAAGTATACAAAAAATGGGATATAAATACAAGGAAAAAAATCATATTTAGGATACTCCCTCCTTCCATCTATATAGGGGCCAATGCGTTTTTTTAAGACCGTCTTTGACTATTGACAAGATTAATAGTACATGACATGCACAACGTGAAAATTATATCATTGAAAGCTCCTTTCACACACGAATTTAACGATGTGCTTTGTGTAAGTTGCATGTCATATATTATTGCTCTAATATTTGGTCAAAATTAGCCTCGAAAAATGCATTAAGCCCTATATAGATTTTTTTTTTTTGAGGTAAAGCCCTAGATGGAAGGAGGGAGTACCTGGCTGGTGCGTTTTGGATACGGCCCAGCCGCCCAGCCCAGTTAAGGGGTAACCAGTAACCTAGTTCTCAGACCCTAAAAAAAAAAAACTAGTTCCCCAACACCCCCGTCCTTTCCATCCCGCTTCGTTCCTCTCGAGCTCCACAACAGGTGGCGGCGGCGGCAGGCCGGCGACGAGCTCCTCCTCCTTCCTCACTGACTCCGCGTCGTCCTCGTCCCCGAATACCCCTCACCCTCAGCCCCTCTCACGCAGCACCAAGGTATGCTCTCAGCTTTGACGCTCCTGCAGTGGCACCGATGCATGTGTCGCAGCTTACATGCTCGAGGAGCAGTTCACCGGAGGCAAGCCGGTGGTGGCTAATCCGGTGCTCCGGCTCCTCCCCCCTCCCCCCCCCCCCCCCTCTCTTACATAAATTTGCAGCTACCCTCCCTACACTACAAGTATATCTGTTTTGGTGTTCTTCTGCATGATATTAATATGAAATCTGTACCTTGGCAATGTTTAGGAAAGCATCAAACGAATTTGTTGTTCATACTGCATAGTAAATAACTACTCCTATTTATCATTATTATTTTTAAATTAGTCAAACATATCCCTGTATTGACATTTTTTCAAAAATGATGAATTTACGTATCCGTATCAGTGCATTCTAGGCTATAAGTCATCCGATATTTTTTATTTTTTGACGGATTGCAGAGATCAGTGCTGATTTTGGTTCTGAGATACTAGTGCCACCTTTATTTCAAAATTCTGCCCAAATCTCGGTTATTTTTCGTTCAAATTGCGGTACAATTTTGTTAAAGAATTCAATCTTTGGTTTGCTTTTTTCGTCCTTCTTAATCACCTATGGTTTGAGTTGCGCACAGTTTTGAACTAGGTTTGTTTGAGAGTTACAAATCTAATCTAGAATTTATTTCTGAAATAGATATCAAACTGACAAGTAACTTTTTCCAATGGCTTGACACTAGTTGTTTTATTAAGATTTAACAACCATTCCTCTTCTAGAAATAGATATCAAAGTGATTAGTTGTATGCTCATGTTCAATATACTCGGTCATCGTTTTGACTCCAATTGGTGTACCAAGCCCCAAAATTCCTACAAAACTGATATATTCACCTAACAGTGATACTGACATGCAGGATCGCTTTTGTTTGATTTGACTTAAATGTTTACCCATGTTCTATTTATTTTTTACAAACTGTGAAATATGTTGCCTCTTTTTGGCCTCCTTTTGTTAGAATCATGTCACTGTTGGTGCGCTCAGTTTGCTTCATAAAATTGCTTCATGTGCAGAGGTTGCAGCTAGTACAGATTTGCTTTGTTTTGTCCCAAACATAGTATTTTTGCTTCCTTTGCTTAGAATCCTTTCAGGAATATATAGTTTTCTGTAAGTATGAAGGTTTTGCTCTTCAGTAACCTACTTTCTTCTAAAAAAATTCCGTAAAAACGAATTTCGCAAATTTCGTTTCGAACCGGTACTAGACTCTAAACGAAATCCAAAACCTTGGCCAGGATACCCCAGAATAATACCACCATGGCCGGTGGCAAGATCCAGAAAAAGCGCCACGGCGGCGGCGGCGGGGGCGGCGGCGCGCGGCTGCAGGGTGGGATCCCGTTCGAGAAGTCCAAGGGCCAGCACATCCTGCGGAACCCGGCGCTGGTGGACTCCATCATTGCCAAGGCCGGCCTCAAGCCCACCGACACCGTCCTCGAGATCGGACCCGGAACGGGAAATCTTACCAAGCGGCTGCTCGAGGCCGGCGTCAAGGCCGTTGTCGCCGTCGAGCTCGACCCGCGGATGGTTCTCGAGCTGAGCCGCCGGTTCCAGGGCCACCCCCTCTCCTCTCGCCTCAAGGTACAAGAGCTCTCCTTTGTGGCTCCTATTCTTCTCATATTTGTGGAAAATTTGTTTTTCTGAAAGTTCTAGGTTTGTGCTGTGCTGCTGTATCTGTTTTCTACTGTGCTTGCTCTGCAATAGACTGCTCAGAGATTGGTTTTGGGCGGTAAACGGGTAACTCAGGGTTGTATGCTGTTGGGCTCATTGAGCTGAACTATTATGTGTCTTAGCAATGCCGTTCTGTTTTCCCCCCTAAGTAACTGAGTTAGCAAGTGCTACATAGTGATTCTTCCTGTCAACCCAGAGCAATAGCAATACATGTATGAGTGAGTTTTGCGTCTACACTCTACACCAACTGACAACTTCCATATTATTGTGAATAATTGTTGGCACTGTTGCATATTATTGTGAATAATTGTAGGCACTGTTACTAGGCAGTAGGCACTGTTGCATATTATTGTGAATAATTGTAGCACAATACTGTATGACTGATCAGCTAATATAGGGTACTATTGTTGTTTTAGGAGAACTAAGATTGTCTTGATACGATGGACATGATTTAGTTTGAAAGTAAACTGCAAATTTGGTTTATAATAAATAGTGACAAATGAGTTATGGTAACACTGGTGACTATCAGAAGGGGAGACAAAATGTAAACCAATCAAGCTTATATCAAGTCCACTCTCTTTCATCACTCTTCAGTTTTAATTTGAACCAAATGTTTTGTTAATAAAAATGAGTATTCTTGTGAACCATAAAATGCAGGTTATCCAAGGAGATGTTCTTAAATGTGATCTTCCTTACTTCGATATCTGTGTGGCAAACATCCCATACCAGATATCATCCCCCCTTACATTCAAGCTTCTGTCACACCGCCCGATCTTCAGGTGTGCTGTGATCATGTTTCAACGTGAATTTGCCATGAGACTCGTAGCACAGCCTGGAGACACTCTGTACTGCCGTCTGTCAGTGAACGTGCAGCTCTTATCTCGCGTGTCACATCTGCTGAAGGTTGGGCGGAATAACTTCAGGCCTCCACCTAAGGTAGATTCCTCAGTTGTGCGTATCGAGCCAAGGAAGCCCCTCCCTCCTGTCAGCTTCAAAGAGTGGGATGGACTCGTGAGGATCTGCTTCAATCGGAAGAACAAAACGCTGGGCTCCCTTTTCAAGCAGAAGCGCGTCCTCGAGCTGCTAGAGAAGAATTACAAGACAATGCAGTCGCTCCAGCTTGCCCAAGACCCTGAAACGGGCGAGGAGAAGATGTCACCCGACGATGTCGCGTTGCTGGCCAATATGGTTGAGGACCTGAGCATGGAGACCAGTGACGAGAAAGAGGACGATGACATGGAAATGGATGACGCCGACGCGGCAGATGGCCGTGCTAGCTTCAAGGAGAAGATCATGGGTATATTGCAGCAGGGTGATTTTGCAGAGAAGAGGTCTTCCAAGCTGAGCCAGGTTGATTTCCTCTACCTGCTGTCTCTGTTCAACAAGGCAGGGATCCATTTTTCGTGAGGGCCTGGTTAGCCAGCTAGCTTGAGACGGATCCTGAAAAGCCATGCTTATTTTTTGGTTTATTATATGTTATGTAGAAGTCCTATATATAAGTCAAAAATCATCTATGTGATATTGTGCTCTGAAACATTTTTGACACCGTCGATTTTGCCCCAGCTTTAGAGAAGTCGAATAACTGCAATGAAAGATGTTCAAACGGTTTGATAGTATTATGCCCTTGTTGAGGGTGTGAAGCGGATGTATGTATTGTTTGTTTTGCCTGCTCAAAATGCAAGTATAGTTGCCATTTCAGTAGGAGTATTTTGTATTCAGAATCGAGCAAATCTCTCATTTACTGGGTGCCAAGGCCATTTCGCAGTGGCAAACGAGCTAGCACCGACCTGGTCGACGCCCACGTGAAAGCGCTCAACAAGGCAGTTAGCATATACAGTACAATGTTGGCACAGGAAGAGGTAAATCATCATATCATCAACACATATTATGTTATGATGATGGTGATGTACTGATGTCATACCTTTCTTTATCTTTCCATTCCACCAACCCCGCAAGGATCAACCACGAACTAAACTGGACAGCCCAACACATCGAACTACAAGAGAGCTCCAGGGTTGCGTGGACATGGCAGAAGAAGTACCAGAGCGGCTACGGGCAACCTCAGGCCATGATTCTGTAATTTTAGATATAAGGTTCCAACATGGTAGCTCATTATAATGATCTGAACAGGTTTTGTACAATTTTACAAATCAACAGCCTTTGTTTAAATTCAACCAACGAGATGTGGCAGCTTAAAAGTACAAAACAATGAACTCCACACTTGAATTACTTGGCAGAAACCTTCTACTAAGGGGCCTGCTATGGAGCTGTTGAGATGCTCAATCAGAAACTGAAAATGAACACAAACTAGTGTATCAGGGGCAAGCCAGGTTGATGCGCCTTCAGCTGATTGGGTGCCCAAACCCTCCCTCCCTAGACACAAGCAAAATGACCAGATGAGAACGTTTATCCTCTCTTAAGACTGTAAAATCATGCTTGATGTGTTTACTACCTTTGCCCCTCTGTCCTCTTGCTTCTCTAGCTTCAGAAAGTTGGAGCGGTCAATGATCGTCATCTGCAGTCACAAACTGTTCCGCATAGGGAAACCCTCCTTATACAAGAGAAGAAACCAAACTGTTCAATGATTGTCATCTACAGTCACAAAAGCATTCACCATAAAGGAATTATGTCAGTACCATATAGCATTATTAACATACAAAAAATATATAGAGTTTGTACCTAATCGACAACTTGAGTATTTGGTGTGCTGCCATTCTCAACAGAAATTGGATCCAGTCGAGCCGAAATGGCCACCTGTAGGTTTTCACCTGAGGGCCCACCTGATTGCATGGCATTATTTATCGGCATGACACTGCAATTGAAAAAATGGAAACTAAATTTACAGATGCAAGCTTGGCAGGTTGGGCCGACTCAACAATCCATCTAGTTAATTTGTTTTATCACTAAAAGGGGAGCTATGTGCATGATGTGAACTAGCAAGTCATGTTTTTATTTCTTTACCGAGGGAGTACCAATTAAGTACTTCTAGAAGTGTGCCGTTAATTCAATAAAATGAGTCATAGGGCTTCATCCAGAACTAAATTACGGGATTTTTTGTAAAACAGGACCAATATATTGCTGTAACTTGAATTTAAGTACCTATTGTTCTTGCTGGTTCCATTTCCACGGGCAAAGGAAATGCAATCAGCAAGCCGTGAATATTCATCGACGGTCCCTTCTGCCATGTTTATTAGCTTGGGTCTGTAAACAAGGAATCAAAAAACTTAAGACAAAATACATCACCTCATTGACATTTGGCACAAATATGCCTATGTAAAGAAATACGAATTGGAGAATGAGCTACCTTGGAGTAGACTTCCGCTTCATCTTATTCGTATTTCCAGTATCAATGCCTCTTTCTGCAGCAGCTTCAGAGGGCACACTTGGAATTGGAAGGTCCATCTCACAAGTGTTCACCTCACCATCTGTTTTTGAATTGCCTTTGGCTGATTTCCTGTACAAAAGAAGTAAATGACTCTTGATGTCACTGAAAATCTACGAGGAAGCAGATATAGATGATGTCAGACACTATTGAGTAATTTATTTATTTTGCCATGATCCATGTTATACCTTGATACTCTCCTCCTTTTCGTTGTGTTGCCTTGGTTGTCAATAGAGACTGAACCCCTCATCCTATTTCTGACTGCTCTCTCATCACCAACAGAGATAGAGCCCCTCATTTTCTTTTTGACAGGTCCCTCGTTGCCGACAGACACAGAGCCCCTTGTTCTCTTTTTAGCTGTGCCTTCTTTACCGACGGACGTAGGGTCCCTCTTTTGATTAGTAGGTGCCTCATTATCGAAACTGATAGGGCCCCCAAGTATATCTAGGGCGAGCTCGTTATCAACAGAGATTGATCCCCTCATTCTTGTTTGCACAACCACATCGCCATCAGTGGTAACTTTCCTCTTCCTAGCTCTGCTGTGGCCCCTAGAGGAATTGTTGACACCATCAGACACAGTTATATCCTCTCCAGTTTGGTTTTCAGCTCCAATTCTGTAAAAGCAAGTATGAAACAAACATGTGAGCACTGAGCCAGCATAAGGGAGTGAAATTCAACAGTCAAGCATATGTAAATGTTACAAGCCATACCCAGATAATTTTTTCCTTGATTTTCTCTTGGTGGTGTTTACAGCGGCAGCATCAGCAGAAGATTTCGAGGGATCGTTAGGTGGCACGTTATCCACACTTGATTTTCTCGACCGTTTTCGAGGTTTCTTGACTTGATCACTGAAAAACAGGGACTGGTGAGGAAGAGAACATAGCTAAAACTACCTTCTTTTTATTGTTTGAAAGCATAAGAATTGAGAGTACTGTACCTCAAAGTGTTCTCATCACCCTTGTCAACTTTCGAGTACACAAGTGATGGGAAGTCACTGGGGCAAATTGCAGGTCGCTCTGTTTCTCTATCAACAAAGTTGGTCTGAAAAATGGATTTCTTTACTTGATTGGCTGCTATCATTAAAGGTAATTCATCTTGACACAGTCTTTTCCATCGCCTGCAGTTACAAATGGAATAACTATTAGCAGCAAAGTTTGTACTTGCTTCGGTTGGTGGGGCAGCTCCTCCATCATGAAGTGCATTATTAATTTGAAGTTTCAAGCAACACATCAGAATTAAATCATGTAAAATCTGAAAGAGAATAGGTTTATGGTTTACCTCAAGCACATATTATCAGTACGGTGAGGAATCATAGCCCCAGCAATCTTGGACCAGCAGGGACCAACCTCATGGACGGAAGCCAATAACTTTGAATCCTCTTCAGGGCGCCATTCCCCATGCTCTATATCCGGATCAAGAACATTACGCCACCTGTTTAATGAGGATAAAAAATAGCATCACCATCAAACCATAAGCTTTGAACTGACATGGTAAAACTACTACATTACCTCTCGCTGCATTGACTTTGCGTACGGCCAGGAACAAACTGAGCAATCTTATTCCAGCTGCCAGACCTAAAAAGCTTGACAGATACCATGAGGCGCTTGTCCTCGTCCTCAGACCATCTCCCCACCCTTTTCCTTTCAGGGATTAGCGTTTTCCTGTACCTAGTAAAGTTCGACACAATGTATGTCAAATATACCTCAACCAAGAAAAGTAAGAGATTATCCACATAAAACTAGTGAGGACAAAGATTAAATACCATTAGAAAAGATAACCACAATAAAGAGTGATAACAGATGTGCCATAAAAGGAAGTGCAATCACATAGGTTTGATAATTTATCTATGTAAAATTAGTGAGGAAAAATATTAAATACCATTAGAAAAGGTAACCACGATAAAGAGTGATAAAGTATGTGCTGTGATAGAAAGCGCAATTGCATAGGTTTGATAGTAGGAGGTCTGAAAGACAAGTCAAAGAACAGTACCTGTTAGAGCACTGGTTGCCAATGCGACCAACCAGATTAGCTGATACAAGTTGCCAGTTACAACCATAAGTTTGGACAGCAGCTAAAAGTTGAAGATCTTCCTCTTTTGTCCAGGTCCTCTTCAATATGTGGGGATTAAGACTTCGTTGATAACGGGCAAGGCACTGGAAAGGTGTTCTCTGCGTACCCAACGCAACCGCAATATTAATCCAGTTATGCATTCCTTTTTCTTGGACAGTTAGTATAAGTCTTTTCTCCTCACATGCAGTCCAGGCGTTGTGATTAATCAGTGGGTCGTCATGGTTTAGCCACCTAGAGAATAAAATTACAATTTCTTGAATTAGGACTGGCCAATTGAAAACACAGATACAGACACGTAGTGCAGAAACGTCAAATAACAATATCAGGACAGATGGCAAAGTAAGATCTAATGAAACTTCTGCACGATGAGAGAAATAAACATTGCTCCGTGCGCTAGAAGAGAAAAATATCTTTTAGAGGAAAAGTACCTTGATTCGCATTCAGCACCGGATCGACCAGGCAGGTACATAGCAGCGATAAAGTCCCAGTTTACTAATGGCAAGACTGACCGGAGAATCTCAGGAGTCGCCTCAAAATTACCCACAGTGTTTGTCAGTGCATAAGCCATATCGACAGCACTGAAGTCACCACTGGAACTGCAGAACGAAAACAATTAACAGAATAAGATTTTGTGTCAACTCTTCTAGCAGAACAGCAAGTAAAATTACATTAAAACTCACAAGTTTGGCATCAAACCTACATCTCAATTTGTGGAAAACAAATACCCCAGTAGCACAACTACAGATGTTAAAGACTGTCAATTCATAATTTATAGATAGTTCAGTCAGAAACCCATCGAATTCATATTGATAAACCCATTAAAGAAAAATGGAAAATAGTACTGTAATTAATAAACAGACTGCATAATGGAGAAACACGAGAACTACAAACTTACACAAAACTTTTAATGCTCTTGAAGCTTAAAAAGGGGTACTCTTCAAATATTAGCAAAAAATAATTGATAGAAACTATGACAATTGGTTCTTCAATGTGATTACGTCATGATTTAAAATCCATGACTGAAATAGAAGATGAAAATGCTACATTAGTGAAAGAGTCGAATAATTCGACGAACCTTCCATTCTTCATCGAGTCCTTAATCAACGCTTCCTGATACTGCTGCTTTATTCCTTTAGCAAGCCTGTCTTTCTCTATATCTGACCATGGATGCTTCTGAAGCGACACTGGGAATTGCTTCAGAACTGCTTTGTACTTCTCAACGTGAGGGTTCTCAGCTGGGCCGAGAAGTAATGCAGGCATCTTATATTTATTCTGCAAGAAAAGAATACTCTTTTCTAAGTGCCATATTATCTTTTCCTAAAAATCTAGGTGACAAACACTTGGCAATCATGTTCATGCACATGACAGAGCAATATTTCCATGGTCCGCGAGCTAGTAGGTTTTTGTGTACCATTCTCTCAGTTATGAAATGGAAAACAATGGTTCGGCCAACAGAGGAAGAATATGTGATTGTACAATAGAAACAATACATTTAGAATTAATCTAATAAATAAATTGATTAAGTGTGGTAGAATAGCAATTCAATGAACTAAAATAAAGAATAGCAATTCAATAGAATTCCACAAGATACATACATGTTCACAAGAAAAGGATCTGAAGTAATTTAGTCAACAGACTCAACATGGCTGAAAAGGCTGTCACAACATTATTGCAAATCAGCATCTAGCTTCTTATACAATAGAGACCTACCCTGCTAATCAGCATACGCAAGTCTCATTCATACAAAATTTGTTCAAGATGATTACCAGATCCAAATGGATGCTATTTCATATTTGAATTTCCACCAATCAAACAATCATATAATCTCAGGAAACATGGCCTGAAGAGGGCAATGAAATAATAGTGCATGTGACACATGAACCACCAGCCACCAACATATGTCGTTCCTACTTGCACTAGGATATGAAACCTATTCGCCTTTTCATATAGGAATTTACAACTATCTTATGCGGGAAACGGGCGGGGGTGTAGAAAAATCTCTTATGAAAGTTAATAACTATGTGCCGTTTTCAGAGAACAAATAGGAACATCAACAACAGAAGCTACAAATGCTCTATATATCATAAGGTGATTATATATGTCATCTAGCATATAATACACAACTGTAAATACTGACGTCATTACCTTTGTGGATTGCGCGCTTTGTTTTTGAGAGGAAATCAATCGAACACGAGGATCCACCTTCTGGCACAGAACTTTGCCAAATGATCTTCTGCAGCTGTACTGATAATCCATAAGACATTTGACACGGTCCCTAAGATCCTTATTTACTTCAATCTTTGCTTCAATGTTAATCATCTTCCTTCTAATAAACTTCTGGCATGCTCTGTTCTTCTTGAGAGCATCCACTAACAACAGTGCAGCTTTTGGGAACCCAGTTTGAGTGTTTGCATTCATATTTTTCTTCTGTGCATCCTCTTCACCAGGTCGATGTGCAATAAATTCATCATCTCCTCCTTTTGATGCCTCGTTTTTCATGTTCTCCAGTGGACCAGTGGAGGTACCTTCAGTAGGTAAATAAAGATTAAGGGCTCGTTTACCTATCGACATATATGCTTATTTACCTAATAATTCAAGAATCATTATAACACTGCATATGTTGAATTTTCGATTATATAATGGTACATGTGACTTCAAGAGAACAGGGCTCTGCTTACATGTAATAACTCGTGAATCAGAAAACCAACCATATATTGCATCTAATTTGTCAGCAAAGAGTTTTTAATGGTTTATTCTCATGCATTGCAATTCAGCTAACAGGATAACGCATCATATTGTGTTAGCTCGGTCCATAGTTTTAACATTCAAAGTTAACACTGTATATGAGTCACCACAAATGTAGCACGTTTTAGTTACTGGCCTTTAAAAGACATCATTGCTACATATGATTCAGAACAGTATAAATCAGGAATGTTCTAAGAAAATAATGGCAATCCGATGGTTCTTTCATACCAAACGAAATGCACCGAATGTTTCATGATTAAATGTGATCAAAATTCAGCCTGCAAGTTTCTCATGGTAATGTTTTTAGATATCTTTCGAGGATAGGGATTACCAGGCGCATCCAAATTGGAACCGGAAAGAAGCGGATCGCGAGTGGACTCACCGGAGTGGTAGTGCGAGAAGCGGCGCTGTATCGCGCGGAGCGTCTCGAGGTCGTCCTCCTCGTCGTCCTCCGCGTCGGAAGGCGGCCAGGCGCAGATCGGGCGCGGCGAGGAGGGCGAGGCCTTGTTCAGATGGAGGTTCTCGCGGATGCTGCGGACGAGGGCGAGGTCCTCGTCCTCCTCCTCCCCCTCCCCCTCGTCCGACGAGCCATCTCTTGCCGCCGCCGCCGCCGCTGTCGTCGTCGCGGCGGGGACGGCGAGGTAGGAGGAGGCCTGCGCGACGGCGGCGTCCGGGTCGGCGCCGGCGATGATGCAGGAGCGGCGGACCAGGTCGAGGTCCTCCTGGAGGCCCTCGTCGAAATCGGGGTCCGAGTCGTCGTCGGAGTAGAAGTCCATCGATGCGGCAGCAGATGCGCCGGCTGTGGCGATGGGGCGCTAGGGTTTACTGAGGGTTTTGCGGCGCCGGGAGGGCAGGGGATTGGAGGGGGCGGCGGCTGCCCGTGCTTGTGCTCGCTCCTTTCTTGGCCGGTCTCGTGCTCGCGTTTGGTGGTGATGCCGTCGCAGGGGGTTTGAATCCTCCGCGAGACAGGGGACAGGGGAGGGGAGGGGATGCGGAGGCGGAGGCACGCCAGAACCGCCTCCAGCACACAAACAAATTTGAGCCCCCATCGAAAAGAATACTCCAAATTTGAGCCCAATACCTAAAAACTGGGCCCGTAGCTCCAACACAAAGACCACTGATTCGATCGAAACCGACAAAAATAACAGCCCAACGCGATGACGCAAACGAAGGGCGTCCGCTTTTTGTCCATCTGCGGTCATTTTTGAGTCCAAATTTAGGCATGGTTTCCGTCTGCGGTCTGCACGGACACGAAACAGACGCACGCGGACACTCTCTTTTGTCCTTCCCTGACCCGACCATAGATGAAACATACGCCCTTTCCCCCTCCTTTCCCCTACACGACCTACACCTCCCACCGCCATAGTCGCCACCCATTTTTAATTTGCTCGTCGCGCCCATGATCGCCTGCAGCATCCACACAATCCCTACGCCCCCCGCCCGATTTCGGAGGAGTTCAAGCCGGCGTTTATGGCCTTTCTCCCCAGCACTGGTGCTAAAGAGATCACGGACGTCGGGGCCATCCATCGTCTTCAATCCCGTCTGCCTCGTCTCCGCTTCTTCAAGCCTGATGCCTATACATGTACAAGAAGGTTGGTGTGCTCTTCCAACCGCGTCTCCACGCCCGCAAGGTGTTCGCCACTTTGCTCGCAAGGTACCATGGATAGTGGGGGGATGAGTATTTTTTTCAAAAACTTCATTTGTTCATCGGATGATTCGTCGTCGGACGATGATGAGCTTGTGGTTGCTATATTGGTTGTCAATGACCACATTGCTATACAGAGGCCGAGGTTCAGGGGATCAATCATGGGCCATGCTCTGGCGTTGAACAACAATAGAGAGCGGTCATTGCCAGCTATTCGCCGATTACTTTCACTGCACGTCCTGCTCTTCAAACCCCATCTTTTCTGGCGCCGCTTTCGGATGGCGAGGCATGTATTCAATCGTATCCGGGAGGGAGTGGTAGCATACGATGATTAGTTTGAGCGCAAGGAAGATGCCATTGGAAAGGTTGGCTTCTCCTCTTATCAAAATGCCTATTCATATGCTTGCATAATGAATTTTCGGTTATCTTGTGGATGAATACGTCCGCATGAGTGAGTTCCACATGTCGCGCATCAATATAAGGTTCTGCAAGGTCGTGGTGGCAGTTTTTGGGCGTGAGTACTCGACAGAGTCAAATGCCGCAGATACAACCCAGTTATTGGCGATCATTGCAGACATATGCTTTTCGGAAATGCTTGGTAGCATAGATTGTATTCACTTCAAGTGGATGAACTGTCCATTTGCTTGGCAGGGGTAGTACAAGGGGCATGTGAAAGGTTGCACTGTCATAGTAGAAGCAGTGGCTTCGCGAGATCTTTGGATTTGGCACTCTTTTTCAGCATGGCTAGTTCTCACAATGACATCAACTTGCTTCAGCGTTTTCCAGTGTTCGCAAGGCTTGCGAAAGGCACTACCCAGAGATCAACTTTGATATCAATGGCCAACGGTACAAGAAGGGATACTATCTAGCTGATGGTATCTATTCTCAGTGTTCAACTATTGGGAAGACAATATCCAATCCGAAATAAGAGCAGAAGCAAAGATTTGCCCAAGCACATCAATTCGAATTTAGGTGACTAAAATGGTTATAAACATGAAGAAAAGGAAAAAATAAAAGGAAAAAATTATTTGGTCCAAATAGTTCTAGCACGATGTTTATAGCTCTGAGCCCATAATCTTGGTGGGCTCAATTTGAACCGACCCCAGTCGCCTATTATTATTACCCAACTAGTTTGGGCTAGTAGCGTTTTCTCCTCCGGAGTGGTTCCCTCCTGCACCAGGAGAGAGTGTTTCCAACTGCCATTGCGGGCAAGCTGATGGGTCCCCCTCCCTCTGCCTGCTGTTCCGGCGACGAGAGGAGCGGGGAACCCGATGCCTCGGTTCTCGCTGCTAGTAGGTTAGGGTTAGATTTTTCTGGCAGTGGCGTTGTGATGGTGGCGGCGTTGTTGTCTCGAATAATTTGTCCCAGGCTCCAACCCCATCGCGGTGGTCCTTCCCCATGACTCCATGAGGCACCGAGGAGCGTGGGCTTCGTCTTTCTCATCCGATGGTCCGTCCGTTCAGGCTTATGTTTTCGGGCTTGGTCGACGAGGCGGTGGCATCGAGCAAGCTATGGATGTGTGCCCTCCGGCTTCCTCCCCGTTGCGGTGACGTATGCTCCGACGCCGTTTGTGAGGCCTATGGGGTCGTCATGTTTAGGAGTTAGCCGGTGTCCTTTGTCTTTCACGACGATGGCGGTTTGCAGAGTTTGGATGTCGTTCCAGTGCTTGTGCAAGGGCATTCTTGTCCCTAAGTAGTTTTGGTGATTCATGACAATGCCTTTTTGGACTAATCGTGTGTATTGAGCTTTTCAGATTCATCACGACTAAACACAAGACGATTTGATGTCCCTCGAAGATTATTGAAGACGGTGTTTCTCTATGGTTCGGTTCGGTGGAGTTGAGTCGTAGGAGAGCCGTACTATTAAGAGGGGGTCCGCTTTGGAAAGGTTTGGGTGGAATCTCACGTACACATTCCCTTTTGCACCGCCTTTCCTCAAGCTCCTTGGAGTGTTCCTCCGTCTCACCTTGTCTCTGCGATTTGAAGGCCTCCGCCTTGCTCTTCTCAGGCTAGCGTAGTACTGCTCTTCTGAGCGGTACTACCGCAGGAGCCAGCGGTAGTACCGGGCTCCGGCACGGTAGTATCATAAGCTCCCACGGTAGTACCGTACCTCAGAGCGGTAGTACCGCGAGCTCTGGTCTGGCACCGCTGCTCAAGTGGTGGTAGGCGCGGATGTAATTTTTTTACATCCGCACTCTTCGCTGTAATACCGTCTTTGCTTGTGTGTAGTCTGATGACGCCATGCCATGTTCAGTAGCAAGTGCGGAGGTAAGGGCGGATGTAATTTTTTACATCCGCACCTTTCACGGTAGTACCGCACCCATGGTCGCGGTAGTTCTGTGTCAGATTTTTGCACGACAATTTCTCAGTGGAGGTAGTCACGGATGTAATTTTTTACATCTGTGCCTACCAAGCCTGGCCTGCGGCTGTCTTGCGGTAGTACCGTATGGGGCCGCGGTAGTACCGCTGCTGCGGATCTACCGTGCCCTGTTAGTGCTCCTTTTTTCAGGTCTAGTCTCTGTCGTGCCCATGGTAGTACCGCGGCTCGCCGCGGTAGTACCGCAGGCCCGTGCGGTAGTACCGCGCCTGAGGTGCGGTAGTTCGGTGGGTCGCGGGCTGAGTGGTGGGTAACGGTTGGAATTGTTCTCCAAGAAGACTTACCTCTTCTGACCCTAAACTCCATTGTTGCTCCAAGCTCCATTTTCGCCCGATCTCTCTCCCTAGCCAATCAAACTTGTTGATTTGCTCGGGATTGGTTGAGAAGGCCCCGATCTACACTTCCACCAAGAGAAAGTTGATTCCCCCCACTTATCCCTAGCGGATCTTGTTACTCTTGGATGTTTGAGCACCCTAGACGGTTGAGGTCACCTTGGAGCCATAGTCCATTGTGGTGAAGCTTCGTGGTGTTGGTGGGAGCCTCCGATTAAGTTGTGGAGATTGCCCCAACCTTGTTTGTAAAGATTCGGTCGCGGCATGAGGAGAATACGGTGGCCCTAGTGGCTTCTTGGGGAGCATTGTGCTTCCACACCGCTCTAACGGAGATGTACTTCCCTTCAAAAGGAAGGAACTTTGGTAACACATCCTCGTCTCCACCGGCTCCACTCTTGGTTATCTCGCGCCTTTACTTTTGCAAGCTTACTTGTGTTGTTTCCCTTGCTTGCTCGTGTGCTTGTTGTTGTCGCATCATATAGGTTGTTCACCTAGTTGCATATCTAGACAACCTACTTTGATGCAAAGTTTAATTTGGTAAAGAAAAGCTAAAAATTGTTAGTTGCCTATTCACACCCCCTCTAGTCAACTATATCGATCATTTCAATTGGTATCAGAGCCTCGTCTCTTTATTAAGGACTTTGCCGTCCGAAGTGTATGGTTGACACCACAGACGGTGCGGAGGAGCACTCCAGTGTGAATCCTATCTCGTTTACGGCCGATGGGGGAACCTCGTTCTCTCGTGAGGAATTCAATGTGGCTCTAGACACATTGAAAGACTCCATGACGACCAAGGTTGAAAGCATGTTTACTAAATTTCTTGAAGGACTTAAACTGTCCACCTCGCCGATGAAAGTGGGTGATCCCACTAACAAGGTGACGGATGCTACCTCCGACAAGGGGGAAGCTAACAGTGAAAAAGAGTCCTTCTACTAGTGGTAGAAATGGCACCGGCATCTTTGCCCATGTGGAACCTCCAATTTATGGAGGGCCGATTCCCTCTACTCATTTAAGTCATGCCGGTCCTCCTCCTAAGATTGTGAAAAATGAGGATTTTGATTCTTGGGTGTATCGCTTCAAGCGTCATTTAAATCATGTGAATACTAATCTTTGGAGAATCATTGAAGAAGGTTTCTATCCACATGACTGAAGCAACTTCACTCCGAGAGAAGTGGTGGATAATCAATTCAATGAGAGTGCTCTCTTCATCATCCAAGATGCAATCCTTCCGAAGATCTCCTCATCTTGACCTCATGCCATGGCCAAAGACGCATGGCAATGCGTTGTGTCTCTCTATCGAGGAAGTGCTAGCATTCAACGCTCCAACTATGAAGTGGTGCAAGATGAAGCCAATGAGTTTGCAATGAAAGAAGATGAAGAACCTCGTGAGCTCTTTCGAAGAGTGACCAAACTCGCGGTCGCACTCTGAGATCATGGGAGCAAGGACACGGATGACAATTAGACCAAGCGCAAGTTCCTCAAGGCCATGATGCCCTACAACAAGGCCATGTCCTCCGTCATTCGTCAAAGACCGGATTTCCACTCCATGACCTCAAGTGAAGTGTTGGATGAGTTCGTTGCAATGAGCATCTTGGACAAGACCACCGACAATGCGGTGCTTCGTTCTCAAAGGGCAAAGAAGCCCAACCATGCCTTGAAGGCCAAGGTTAGTGTGGAAGAAGAGGAAGAAGAGGAAGATGAGGAGAGCAACCCCGAAGACACGAAATATGATTATCATGAGCATATGGCTCTTGCTTCAAGACAATTTTGGAGCAAGAAGAATACAAGACCCAACTTCAACAAGAACAACTCAAGTGGCCTCAAGGGCAAGCAACGAGTTAGAACTTGCTTCAATTGTGGCAATGTGAGCCATTTCGTTGCGGATTGTCCTTACGAGAAGCGGGAAGACAATGGTGGCAAGTTCAACCAAAAAGACAAAGCCAAGTCCTTCCCCAACAAGAACAACTTCACCAAGAAGACTCCTACTCGTGGGTTGGTGGTTCAAGAAGAATACCATGAGGATGACGATGATGATGAAAATGGAGAAGCAATGGCCATGGCCTCCGTTGCCATTGCTAGCACTCCCCGGGTGTCTCTCTTTGATTCATCCAACGAGAACATCACCGCCAAATGCCTCATGGCGAAAGCCTCTAACAAGGTAACCCCCAATATCAAAACCACCATCATTACTAATCCCTCCTTGGAGGGTTGCATTGATGAACATGATGGGTCTGATGAGGAAGTGAATGAATTTGAGTCTTTTATGAGTAAGCTCAAGGGCAAATCCAAGAAGCACTTTGTTGCTCTCTTGGAACAACTTGGTGAAGCCAATGACATGATCGAGGCTCACGAAGAAACCATCTCTAAGATGGAAAGTCATAGTCGTGGCTATGCCGATGAGATATCGGATCTCTCTAATGCTCTTGAGGAAGAGCGTGGGCATCATTTGACTCTTGAGGAGTCATACAATGATGACCGTGCTAAGATAAAGAAAGATCTTGATCATGCTCTTGTCGTGTCTCGTGTGCTAACCTCCGAGAAGGCTAAACTTGGGATTGATCATGCTAGACTCAAGGAGGAGTTTGATGTGCTTGACAAGGCCCACAAAGTCTTGAAGGGTGCTCATGCTAACCTCAAGGAGTCTCATGCTCAACTCCAAGTTAAGCTAACCAAGGAAAAGGCCACCTTTCCTCATATGGTATTAATTGATAATGCATATGCTACTAACCCGTGTTGTGAGCATGTGCATCTTGTGGAGGAGAATGCCAAGTTGAAGGATCAACTTGAGAAAGGCCTTGTGACATGCATTCTAGGTGAGAAGAACGTCAATGACCTTTTGAGCAATCGAAAGGAAGTTGTGGCCAAGAAGGGAATTGGGTTTGCACCTAAGTCCAAGAATAATAAGAAGAACGACAAGACCAAACGACCTCCTCCTCTCAAGCAAACTTTTGTGAAAGAGGGAGAGGATGCTCCTAAGGATAATAAGGAAAATGTGAAGGGCGTTGATGTCAAAAAGGGCAAAACCATCTCCTCCAACAAAGCCGACGACTTTAACCCGTCATATGTGTTGTGTCGTGCTAGTGATGGACATGTTTATGCCAAATTTGTTGGTTCTCCTTATGAGTACATTGAGTGGTCTATTTGGGTTCCTAAGACCCTTGTTACTAACATCAAAGGACCCATTACTAAATGGGTACCTAAAACCAAGCATTGATCTCTTGTAGGTGTTTGCTTCCGGTGGGGGATCATGGTTGCTCGATAGTGGAGCAACGAATCATATGACCGGGAGCAAGGACTTGGTGGTGGACGTGCAAAAGATTCCATCTATGCCCACCAATGTCGAGTGGGGTGATGCTTCACATTCTAAGGTATTGGGTCTTGGCAAGGTTGTCATTTATCATTATCTAACGATCGAGAAAGTCATGCTTGTTGAGTCCCTTGCATACAATTTACTTTCCGTTCGTCAACTTGCACTCATGGGCTTTGCCACTTTCTTTGACATTGATACCGTGGCCCTCTTGTGGAGCAAGACTCTTAAAGTAGCCTTTGTTGGGCATGTCGAGAACGGTCTCTATGTGATAAACTTTTCGGAGCGACCCACTAAGACCGCGACATGCCTAATGGCTAAAGTTGACGTGGGATGGCTTTGGCATCGCCGTTTAGCCCACGTCAATATGAGATCTTTGCAAAGTCTTCTCAAGGGGGACCATGTCCGTGGACTAACAAATGTTAGTTTTGCCAAAGATTGTGCTTGCAGTGCTTGTATTGAAGGAAAGCTCCATGAGAAGGCTCACCCTCCGACGACCATCATCTACTCGAAGAGACCCTTGGAGCTCCTTCACATGGATCTCTTTGGGCCTCCATCTTTTGATAGTCTTGGAGGTAGAAAGTATTGCTTGGTGATTGTGGATGATTATTCAAGATACACTTGGGTATATTTCTTCAAGAGGAAGAGTGAACTCAACAAACCGTCATCGACTTTGCAAAAGAAGCTCAACATCAACATAATGCAAAGATCTTGACAGTAAGAAGTGACAACGGCACCGAGTTCAAGAACTACACCTTGGATGAGTTTCTTAGTGATGAGGGGATCAAGCATCAATATGTTGCACCATATACCCCTCAACAAAATGGTGTTGCGGAGAGGAAGAACCGGACGTTGATGGATGCGGCAAGGACCATGATGGCGGAGTTCAAGTCTCCATACAACTTTTGGGCCGAAGCCATCAACACCGCATGTCATGCATCCAATCAGCTCTATCTCCGCAAAGGCTTGAACAAGACTCCTTATGAGATACTCACCGGCAACAAGCCCAATCTCAAGTACTTCCGGGTGTTCGGGTGTAAGTGTTTCATTCTCAAGAAAGGTGTTCGTTTGTCTAAATTTGAGGCTAGAGCTTATGAGGGCATATTTGTTGGTTATGCTACAAACTCTCATGCTTACCATGTTCTCAACAAGTCCACCGTACTCATTGAGGAGACGTGTAACGTGGAGTTTGACGAAAATAACGGCTCCCAAGTGGAGCAAAGTGGTACTTTTGATGTAGGTGATGAAATTCCTCCCCAAGCCATAAGAAGAATGGGTATTGGTCATATTCTACCCATTGAGGAACCCCTTGTGGCCAAAGGAGAAGGACAATGCTCCACTCAAGTGGAGCCATCACCTCCCCAAGACCCACATGCTTCCGAAGAACAAAGTGAAGGCCCTCAACCTCGTGAACAAGACCAAGGGCAAGATCAATCTCAAGATGGTGGTGAACCTCCAAATGATGCCCAAGGTCAAGTTATTCCCCTCGAGCAAGTTCAAGATCATGAGCAAGCTCAAGATCAAGAACAAGCTCAAGACGGCGCTCAAGATAATCAAGTTAACCCTCCTCCTTCCACATCCGAGGAGGAATTAGAGTGTCGTGCCGCGAAGATTGCTTCCAAGCTCACCACCAAAGGCCATCTCATGGAAAATGTGGTTGGAAGCCTAAGAAAGGGGGTAAGCACTCGTAGACAAATAGTAAACTATTGTGAACATCACGCGTTTGTCTCTTGTGTTGAACCCCAAAAGGTCTATGAGGCGCTCGAAGACTCAGATTGGCTCAATGCCATGCATGAAGAACTCAACAACTTCGAGTACAACAAGGTGTGGAGATTGGTGCCAAGGCCATCGGGGAACCACAACGTCATTGGAACCAAGTGGATTTTCAAGAACAAGCAAGATGCTCATGGGAACATCATTCGCAACAAGGCAAGATTGGTAGCACAAGGCTACTCCCAAGTCGAGGGTATCGACTACGGTGAAACCTTTGCTCCCGTTGCTCGTCTTGAATCCATACGTTTGTTGATTGCTTATGCTTCCCATCACAACCTTAAGTTGCAACAAATGGATGTGAAAAGTGCTTTTCTTAATGGTCCTATTAATGAGTTGGTCTATGTCAAGCAACCCCCTGGGTTCGAGGATCCCTACTTCCCGGATCATGTGTATCAACTCGATAAGGCACTCTATGGCCTTAAACAAGCCCCACGTGCGTGGTATGACCACCTTACCGAGTTGTTACATGATCGCGGATTTGAGGTGGGGCAAATCGATCCCACTCTTTTTACTAAGAAGGTCACAGGGGAGTTGTTTGTATGCCAACTATATGTTGATGATATTATCTTTGGTTCCCCTAACAAAGCTTTCAACGAGGAATTTGCCGCTCTCATGACCTCCAAGTTCAAGATGTCTTTGATGGGAGAGTTGAAGTTCTTCCTTGGTTTTGATATCAAACAAAGAAGGGAAGGAACTTTATCAACCAAGCCAAATATACTCAAGACATGATAAAAAGATTCAAGCTAAGTGATGTCAAGCCGGCTTCTACTCCAATGCCTACCAAGTGCCAACTTGACATTGATCCCAATGGTAAAGCGGTGGATCAAAAGGTATATCGCTCCATGATTGGCTCCTTGCTTTACCTTTGTGCATCTAGACCGATATCATGTTGAGTGTGGGAATGTGTGCACGGTTTCAAGCCGCACCGAAGGAAAGTCACTATGTGGCGGTCAAGCAATCTTTCGATGTTTGGCTCATACCCCAAACTTTGGCTTATGGTACCCAAGAGGGGCAAACTTCAAGCTTGAAGGATATATGGATTCCGATTGGGCGGGAGACAAAATGGATAGGAAGTCCACTTCTGGAGGGTGCCAATTTCTTGGTTGCTCTTTGGTGAGTTGGTCTTCCAAGAAGCAAAGTTGTGTGTCTCTCTCGTCCACCGAAGCGGAGTGTGTGGCGGCCGGTAGTTGTTGTGCACAACTCTTATGGATGAGGCAAACTTTAAAGGAGTATGGTGTCATTTGTGACAAAGTGCCTCTCTGGTGTGATAATGAAAGTGCCATCAAGATTTCTCTCAACCCGGTGTAACACTTCAAGACGAAGCATATTGAGATTCGGTATCACTTCATCCGGGATCACATTAGGCGAGGGGAGATCGAGCTCAAGTATGTCAACACTCATGATAACCTTGCAGATATTTTCACGAAGCCCTTGGATGAAGCAAGATTTCGTGAGTTAAGGCATGAGCTAAATATCATTGATTCGAGCAATGTGACTTGAACAATTGCACCTCCCACCACACTCAACTTTTTATCTAGTTTAGGTGTAGGCATGGACATAGGGGGAGTGTTGTTCTCTCAATGAACTCTCCCTCCCCCCACTATGCATAAATTGATCAACTCTTTCACATTAGCCATTCTTGATGGTACATGTGCTTCAAAGACGAGTTTTGGTCATGGACCCAAGGATAATTCTTCGCGGTGCCATACCAAGTGACTCAAACATAGGTGGCTCCGGCCACCGCCCTTCCTTGGAGAAGGTGTGTCTCGTAGTTGGTCTTTGTTGTCGTGTGGTTTTCTCTTCTCCTTGGCGTGTTTGAGTCGGTGTTTGTGTTCGCCTTTTGTTGCTTCATGTTTTTTCTCCTTTCTCTCTTGAGTTCTAGCACTTTTTTGGTTTACGGTACTACCGTGGTGCGCCACGGTACTACCGCACGAGTTGGTGGGTCTCTGCCAAGTGCGTGACCCTCCAGGGGCACGGTACTACCGCTACTTCCACGGCATAAATTTTTTACTGCCGCTAAACGAGCGATACTACCGCTCAGCGTGCGGTACTTCCGCCCGGGCGGTACTTCCGCCCGGGCGGTACTACCACAATGACCCGCGGTACTTCCGCGCCCCCGCGAGTGGGTGGGGGTTAAGAGCGGGACAGGGGGAGTTCTAACTCCCCCATACCCATTCATCTCTATTCCCCACCCCGTCTCTCTCTCCTGACCAAGAACGGCGCCGGAGGCCTTCGCCGGATCTTCGTCTCCGGCCGCTCTCCTCGGATTCCGACCGGTGGGATCGTTCCCCACCTTGCCCTCTTGCCATGGACCCAGGTTTTTTCCCAAGTGCCCCTTCTTTTTGTCCTTCCTTGTGCTTTTAGGTTTTGGGGAGATGCATGTGGTGTTCTTGAGATTTTTGGCTAAATCTGTGCAAGTGGGATTCGTTGTAGAGTGGTAGTGTAGTTCCATGCTCTTTGGATAGTCAAAATAGTTCCGTTTGACCAACGGTAGTACCGAAGTTGTCGTGCGGAGGTTCTAGATCCAGATCCGCGTCCTCTGTGGCGGTTTTCAAATCGTGCGGTACTACCACTCCTCCTGGAGCAGTACTACTGCAGCCTCACCCGGATCTGGCGCTCAGCGGTACTTCTGCACCTTGGTGCGGTACTACCGCTTGGCGTCCGGAAGTAAAAAATTACTTCCGCCCCAAGTGCGGTACTACTGTGCTACTGTAGGATCGTTGAAGGTAAGAGTGTCTAGAGGGGGGGTGATTAGACTACTCGACAAGATAAAAATTATGCCTTTTGACAAAGACAAGTTTTTGGCAGATTTAGCATATTACACAAGTCAAGTAGCTTACTACACATGCAATTCTAGAGTATGGGCATCGGAAAGTAAATTGCACATGAAGTAAAGAGAGATGGAGAAGATCAAACGCAGTTTGGAGACACGGAGATTTTTCTCGTGGTTCCGATAGGTGGTGCTATCGTCAATCCACGTTGATGGAGACTTCAACCCACGGAGGGTAACGGCTGCGAGAGTCCACGGAGGGCTCCACCCACGAAGGGTCCACGAAGAAGCAACCTTGTCTATGCCATCATGGCATACGCCCACGGAGGACTAGCCTTACTCGGGGTAGATCTTCACGAAGTAGGCGATCTCCTTGCCCTTACAAACTTCTTGGTTCAACTCCACATCTTGACGGAGGCTCCCAAGCGACACCTAACCAATCTAGGAGGCACCACCCTCCAAAAGGTAATAGATGGTGTTGGTGATGATGAACTCCTTGCTCTTGTGCTTCAAATGATAATCTCCCCAACACTCAACTCTCCTCACCGATTTGGCTGTGGTGGAAGAAAGGATTGAGTGGAAAGCAACTTGGGAAGGCTAGAAATCAAGTTTCATATGGTGGGAGTGGAGCAACTTGATCTCAACACAAGGGTAGGTAGTTTTCTTCTCGTAAATGTAAGGTAGGAGTGGTAGTTCTTTCGATGGCTCTCTCCACGAATGAAGAGGAGGTGGAGGGTATTTATAGCCTCCACACAAAATCCAACCGTTACACACATTTGACCAATCTCGGTCGGACCGAAGTTGACAACTCGGTGAGACCGAAAGTTCAAATCTTGTGAGCGTTGGGATTTTCGTGGGACCGAAAATACAATCTCGGTTAGTCCGATTCTTCCAAAGACTAGGGTTTGCCATTCTCGGTGGGACCGACTTTATCATCTCGGTGACACCGATTTGATTCTGTATGTTCTGAAGGTTGGCAACACTAGTTTGGTGAGACCGAGTTTGGAATCGGAAAATCCGAAATTACTAGGGTTTGCTATATGGCTGAGGTGGTTCATCTCGGTGTGACTGAGTTTATGGAATCGGTGGGACCGAGATTACTTATGAGTATATGGGAAGTGAGAGGTGCTGATAGTCTAAGAGATGTATCACTAAGCACTTTGAGCAACCAGATCATTATCATAACCTCACCCCTTTTAATAGTATTGGCTTTCCTATAGACTCAATGTGATCTTGGATCACTAAACCAAAAATGGAGTCTTGAGCTTTTGCCAATGCTTTCCTTAGCATCCTAGGGGTCCACCTCTTCAGTCCTTTTGCCATGCCAAAGTGATTGACCTTCCTGAAACATTCTTGATAAAAGCATTAGTCCAACCACAAAGTATGTTGTCATTAATTACCAAAACCACCCAGGGAGCAAATGTGCTTTCAATCTCCCCCTTTTTGGTAATTGATGGCAACACACAACACAAGACATCAAAGCTTACTGAAATGAAGACAGAGTTATCACTAAAGCTTTGACAAACATGTAGTACACAGGCTCCCCCTACAAGTGTGCAAGATTTTCAAAGGTTATGGTTTTGGACTACCACAAGCACACAAGAGAGAAGAACAAAATGTGCTACATGCAGCTTGGCTATATGCATCAGAGCAGATGAGGATAAGTGAGTGATGATGCATATGTGCATGGTGATTTCTTGCAAACAAGTATTCACAAGCAAGTCACCATCATGCACATTCTGCAAGATGCATATACTTACCTTGAAGTTCCTTGGCATTGTACCTGAAGAAATAAGCTTGGGAAAACAAGGTTAGATAACACAAGAATATTTCTTCACCCAACAGCAAGAACATCAAGAGCACCAAGCCAGGGATGACATGTATAACGAGTGTCTCAAGTTGAGCACTAGCTTGAATCAGCAAACATGTCTCCCAAGACTAAAAGATTTTCAATGAGCTCTGAGAGATTTTGCTTTTCATAAGATACCAATTGTGCTTTTCAGAAGATACCAATTGTGAGAGCGAGGAAAACAAAAATAAAGGAATGATGCCAAATGTAATATCCAATGTGGAACACGGCAAAGCTTTGATGTGATCCTCTCCCCCTTAAGATAAGATTGTTCTTCTTCTCCCCTTATCTTCCAATCTCTTCTCCTAAGCTCCCCCTAAATCTTCTCCCCCTTTGACATCAAGTGCCGAAAAGGACAGTAAACTAGGAAGGTCAGGAAAGATGGAAGGAAAGAAGTGGGATCCTTAAGAATCACAACTGAGCAAGCTAAATATGCAAAATAAATCATTTAGTGGAGCTGCAGAAGATGCTATCTTGAAATAAAAATCGGTGATACCAAAGTGAGATGGATCGGTGAGTCCGAAAGTCGGAGACTTAGGACAGATCCTTTTTCGGTCAGACCGAAGTAATTCAGTCGGTAACGCCGAGTTTAATTCCAAGGAAATACAGAAATAATTCAGCTCACTTTGCAAGGATTGTTTCAAAAGATTTGCAATGAATTGGTAAATAATTTTCAGGGAATTGAGCAGAGCCAAAAAGATATACACAAAAACAGAAGAATAGAAATTAAAAGATTGCTAGATGAAGTTTTTTTTTGTTTTGTTTTTTTTAATTAAAAAGGAAATTCAATAAGAGAATCATAAGAGAAAATAGAAGAACTCCAAAACATATGTACTTCATCTAGATAGAGGTCGGCGACAAAGTCACCTATGTTTGAGTATATTGACTTAGGAGTCAAATGAGAACATTTGATCATAGGTCATACTCATCGTTTAAGCTCAAAATGGGGTTGCCATTTTTCGATTTAGCATTTGATGTGATCACATCTTATGAAGCTGCTTGTACTCATGACTTTGAGCAAAGCTCCTTCAAGATGTGAAAAACATACCTTGGGGTTGTTGTTGCTTTGTTCATGTAGGTGAACTTGATGTAGATGCTCATAGAATGTGAAGTTGGAGCACCATTTCAACTTGTATAGTTCATCTTCCTACATGGGTTAGGCAAGCAAGGAAATACTCAAGAATATCCAAGATGACAAGAGTGAAATACTAGATGTATAAGGTGTCAAAAAGGATATGTGGAGTTTTGTTCCTTGTACTCAACATCCCAAAGGGCTAGATACTTGGTCAATGACAAGATTACTCATGATTTGAGTGTGTGGTAATCTTGTGGAATGTAGACCATCCAAGTACCTGCAAGGAGTTAGATGCAATACAAGGGGGCAAATGTGTCCAAGACATGTGTTCATCATCATAAGAGAAATGTCAAGGATTAGTCAATTAGGCTCATGCCTTGCATGCATCAATGGAGTTTTCACTCCAAGTTTGAAGCATCAATGATGTTCAACTCACTCCTTAAGCGACAAAACACTTTCTCATCAAGTGGTTTTGTAAAGATATCTGCAAGCTGTTTGTCATCTGAACATGCTTAAGATCGATGTCACCCTTAGCAATGTGATCACGAATAAAATGGTGACGAACTTCAATGTGTTTCGATGCGAGAGTGTTGCACGGATTGTGTCCAATCTTAATCGCACTCTCATTGTCACAAAGCAAAGGAACATGTCTCGCATGTATCCCATAATCCTTAAGCGTTTGTGTCATCCATAGCAACTAAGCACAACATGAACCAGCAACAATATATTACGCTTGGCGAGAGATAATGATACGAATTTTGTTTCTTGGAGGACCAAGATACAAGGGATCGACCAAGGAATTGACACGTGCCGAAGTTGACTTTCTATCAATCCTGTCTCCGGCATAGTCCGAGTCGGAATAGCCAACAAGATCGAAGAGGCCCTCTTAGGATGCCAAATGCCTAAGTTAGGTGTGTGTATCAAATATCTCACAATTCTTTTAACAGCTTTAAGATGACATTCTTTAGGGGCTGCTTGATATCGAGCACACATGCATACACTCAACATTATGTCAGGACGAGAAGCACGGAGATATAGTAGAGAACCAATCATGGATCGATAAACCTTTTGATCAACAGGTTCTCCATCTTTTGTCAAGTCATTATGTCCACTAGTAGGCATGGGGGTTTTCATACCTTTGCTTTCTTGCATGTTGAACTTCTTGAAGAGATCCTTGGTGTACTTTGTTTGTGAGACAAAGGTACCCTCCTTAGATTGCTTGATTTGCAACCCAAGGAAGAATTTGAGTTCACTCATCATGGACATCTCATACTTCTCCGACATTAGCTTTCCAAACTTCTCACTAAAATGAGGGTTAGTTGAACCAAAGATAATATCATCAACATATATTTGGCACACAAATAGTTCACCATCAACCCTTTTCGTGAATAGCGTTGAGTCTATTTTTCCAATCTCAAAACCTTTTTCGAGAAGAAAGCTAGTTAAGCATTTGTACCAAGCTCTAGGGGCTTGTTTAAGACCATAAAGAGCTTTGTGCAACTTGTAAACATGATTAGGCTTTTTAGGATTCACAAATCCGGGAGGTTGTTTCACAAATACTTCCTCCTCAATTTCACCATTTAGGAAAGCACTTTTAATGTCCATTTGATAGAGAGTAATATCATGGTGGTTGGCATAAGCAAGAAGAATGCGAATGGACTCAAGTCTAGCAACGGGGGCATAGGTCTCACCATAGTCCATACCTTCGACTTGTGTGTAACCTTGAGCTACGAGACGAGCCTTGTTGCGGATGACTTGTCCATCTTCATCTTGCTTGTTCCGAAACACCCATTTGGTTCCAATGACGTTTTGGTCATCATTGGGCTTCTCTACCAAAGTCCAAACGTTGTTCCTCTCGAAGTTGTGTAGCTCTTCATGCATAGCGCTCACCCAATCCGGGTCTTCAAGCGCTTCTTCTACCTTCATAGGTTCAAGACTAGAGATAAATGAGTAATGCTCACAAAAGTTAGCTAAACGAGTTTTAGAGCGAGTAATTCTCCGAGTCGATGTCATTCATCATTTGTTCCACGGATGATTCTTCTTGACTCTTGCTCGAACTCGAGATAGCTTTTGTTGTGGTCGCGGCTGAGCTTCCTCATCATCCTCATCTTCCTCTTCTTCTTCATTGTTGTTGGTGTTGTCTTGAGGTGGTGGAGAAGGAGGTTGTGGTGGATCTTCTTGTCGCACTTCCTCATCTTGGTGAGTTCCACTTGTGGAGGCCTCCATGTTGCCTTGAGGTTCATCTTGCCGTGAGGTAGGGGGCTCCACATATGTAGATGAGGTACTCTCCTTCACTTCCATGGGACGGATCTTTCCAATAGATAAATCTTGAATGGCTTCCGATGGGTCCTTGTCTCCTACATCAATAGGCATTTGCTCTACTTGCGAGCCATTAGATTCATCAAACTTCACGTCTACCGTCTCTTCAACCTTTCGGGTGAAATTATTGTAGACACGGTAGGTGTGAGAGTTTGATCCATAACCAAGGAAAAAGCCTTCATGAGTTTTAGGAGCAAACTTAGACCGACGATGCTTATCAAGGATATAGCATTTTGAACCAAAGACACGAAAGTATCCCACTTGGGGTTTGTTACCGGTGAGGAGCTCGTATGAAGTCTTGCCGAGGAGCTTATGAAGATAAAGCCTGTTGATAGCATGACAAGCTGTCTCGACGGCTTCTCCCCAAAAGTGTTTCGGTGTCTTGTATTCGTCAAGCATCGTTCTCGCCATCTCAATGAGCGTTCGGTTCTTCCTCTCAACAACTCCATTTTGTTGAGGAGTATACGTAGCCGAGAACTCATGTAGAATTCCTTCCTCATCGAGAAAAGAGTCCACATGGGCGTTCTTGAACTCCGTTCCATTGTCGCTCCGAACTTTCTTGATCTTCACCTCGAATTGATTTTGGGCCTTTCTAGCAAAGGTTTTGAAGATTCTCTGAACCTGCGATTTGTCATCAAGGAAAAATACCCACGTAAATCTGGAATAATCATCAACAATAACTAGACCAAAGGAGTTACCACCAAGGCTTTTTTAAGCATTGGGACCGAAGAGATCCATATGAAGAAGCTCAAGCGGTCTCCTTGTAGTCATGATGTTCTTCACGGGATGACTTCCACCTACTTGTTTTCCTGCTTGACAAGCACTACAGAGTCTATCTTTGTCAAAGAAAACATCTTTAACACCAAGAATATGATCACCTTTGATTAGCTTATCTAGATTACGCATACCAACATGTCCAAGCCTTCTATGCCAAAGCCAACCTTTAGCAGATTTAGCAATGAAGCAAGTTCTAGGTTGAGCTTTCTTAGTGAAGTCAACAATATATAGGTCACCTCTACGGATACCGGTAAATACCATGTTATGATTGTCACGACGAAAAACTTGGCAATCTACTTCGGTGAATAGCACATTGAATCCAAAGTCAGCTAATCTAGACACGGAAAGTAAATTGTATCCAAGTGATTCAACAAGCATGACATTTTGAATAGAGCTATCATGAGATATGGCCACCTTACCAAGGCCAAGTACCTTACCCTTGGAGTTGTCTCCAAAAGTCACATACTTGCGTGGACCATTGTTCTTTGCAAGCTCTCGAAACATGTCTTCATCTCCGGTCATGTGATCGGTGCATCCACTATCAAGAATCCACTCTTTTTCACCGGATATGTAGTCTCTCAAATTTGCCATAAGATTGAGACTCTTCATGATCTTGTCTAGCTCGGTGTCCGAATCAGAGTAATCGTCATCATGCTCATGCTCATCATCATATTGACCCATAGATAGTTCATCATCAACACCTAGGTTAATTTGACAACTACTTGCATTAGTTTTGTCAGAGTGACAATAATCATCGGAATGCAATACAAGAGCATTTCTAATTAGAACATTGATAAGTCCGGATCACCCTTCTTTTCATAAGATCACGAAGCTCAAAGAAGCATTTATCAAAGTTGGGATCATTGGAAGCATCATATCAAATTCAATAGTCTTGTATAGAATTTCATCAAGACCTCTCAAAGAGTAGTCCGGATAAAGTTCTTCCAAGAACTTCCATATGGCATAGGCGCACTCAAAGTTTGTGACAAGCTCAAGTAAGTTATCGGGCAAACCTCTAATGATAAGATTTACAGTTCTAAGGTTCTGAAGCAAATCAAGCTCTTCATCCATAGTAGGGTGCAAGGGGTCAAATGGAGGTACATATGGGGTTTCAACATATTTGCAAGTTGTACATCTTAAAGATAGCAAGCATTTCAATCCTCCACGAGTTATAGGACACTCCATCAAGAATAGGCACTCTATGGCTAACACTCCCAAACGTAGACACGTCCATCTTCCTCCAATGGTGTGCAAACCAAAGCAATGGAGACCAATGCTCTGATACCAATTGTAGGATCGTTGAAGGTAAGAGTGTCTAGAGGGGGGGTGATTAGACTACTCGACAAGATAAAAATTATGCCTTTTGACAAAGACAAGTTTTTGGCAGATTTAGCATATTACACAAGTCAAGTAGCTTACTACACATGCAATTCTAGAGTATGGGCAGCGGAAAGTAAATTGCACATGAAGTAAAGAGAGATGGAGAAGATCAAACGCAGTTTGGAGACACAGAGATTTTTCTCGTGGTTCCGATAGGTGGTGCTATCGTCAATCCACGTTGATGGAGACTTCAACCCACGAAGGGTAACGGCTGCGAGAGTCCACGGAGGGCTCCACCCACGAAGGGTCCACGAAGAAGCAACCTTGTCTATGCCATCATGGCATACGCCCATGGAGGACTAGCCTTACTCGGGGTAGATCTTCACGAAGTAGGCGATCTCCTTGCCCTTACAAACTTCTTGGTTCAACTCCACATCTTGACGGAGGCTCCCAAGCGACACCTAACCAATCTAGGAGGCACCACCTCCAAAAGGTAATAGATGGTGTTGGTGATGATGAACTCCTTGCTCTTGTGCTTCAAATGATAATCTCCCCAACACTCAACTCTCCTCACCGATTTGGCTGTGGTGGAAGAAAGGATTGAGTGGAAAGCAACTTGGGAAGGCTAGAAATCAAGTTTCATATGGTGGGAGTGGAGCAACTTGATCTCAACACAAGGGTAGGTAGTTTTCTTCTCGGAAATGTAAGGTAGGAGTGGTAGTTCTTTCGATGGCTCTCTCCACGAATGAAGAGGAGGTGGAGGGTATTTATAGCCTCCACACAAAATCCAACTGTTACACACATTTGACCAATCTCGGTCGGACCGAAGTTGACAACTCGGTGAGACCGAAAGTTCAAATCTTGTGAGCGTTGGGATTTTCGTGGGACCGAAAATACAATCTCGGTTAGTCCGATTCTTCCAAAGACTAGGGTTTGCCATTCTCGGTGGGACCGACTTTATCATCTCGGTGACACCGATTTGATTCTGAATGTTCTGAAGGTTGGCAACACTAGTTTCGTGAGACCGAGTTTGGAATCGGAAAATCCGAAATTACTAGGGTTTGGCTATATGGCCGAGGTGGTTCATCTCGGTGTGACTGAGTTTATGGAATCGGTGGGACCGAGATTACTTATGAGTATATGGGAAGTGAGAGGTGCTGATAGTCTAAGAGATGTATCACTAAGCACTTTGAGCAACCAGATCATTATCATAACCTCACCCTTTTAATAGTATTGGCTTTCCTATAGACTCAATGTGATCTTGGATCACTAAACCAAAATGGAGTCTTGAGCTTTTGCCAATGCTTTCCTTAGCATCCTAGGGGTCCACCTCTTCAGTCCTTTTGCCATGCCAAAGTGATTGACCTTCCTGAAACATTCTTGATAAAAGCATTAGTCCAACCACAAAGTATGTTGTCATTAATTACCAAAACCACCCAGGGAGCAAATGTGCTTTCAGCTACCCCGGCACGGTACTACCGTGGCTGGAGCGGATGTAATTTATTACTTCTGTAACCCTGCCCGGTACTACCGTAGATTCATCCTGCGCCCTTTTGCTTCGTCCAAATTGCATGTTTTGTGTTTCTTTCGGTTTGGTTTTGATCCGTTTTGTTCCCATGCGTGTCTTTGTGTCTAGGTGGTGGCTCCGGTTTTGCTCGTCGCTCGAATCCCAGCCGTGACACAGGGTCAAAGCGTCTGCGCAACCCAGATGATGTTCCAGAGGGATCCTCTGCTGCTCCCCAACGCAGGACCAAGCACACCGCCAACAAACAGAAGCAGCCCGTCATGGGCATGGATGAGATGCCCCTGGCCGAGTTTGTCATTCGAAGGAAGATCAATCCATATGTGTCTCCCTGGGCTAGTACGCGAGGCAATGAACTCTTCTGGAACAAGCAGCAGAATCTGATATACATGGATGTGATCAAGGCCAAGCAGAATCACTATGTTGAAGTTCATTGGATTGACATGATTCACATGAGGCAGGAGAAGCACCGTGGGTACTTTGGAGAGGCCTTGGATCTTGTGGAGCAGTTCGGCATTGAACACATTCTCACCTTCCACAAGGATTTTGATCCAGAGATCATAGCTCAGTTCTTTGCTTCGGTTCACTTTGGCGTCAACGAAGAAAGGACCATGACTTGGATGACTAATGGTCGACAGCTGTCTGCTACCTGGAAGGAGTTCATGGAGTTGCTTCTCATTCCCGATGAAGCACTCGACACGCCAGTTGGAGTTCGCCCTCACGCCATTTCTGAGTCTGCCAACAAGAACAAGCTCATGCCATACCTTGTTGAGAAGGCGCTCCCCAACAAGAAGAAGGTGTGGGTGCTTAACCCCTTCCTTGACATCATGCATAGGCTCTTTCGGAACACGCTCTTCCCGCGCATTGGTGACATGGGACAGGTGCATGCTTACCTCGTTGACATGATGCTCCTTTGTGAGAAAGCCCGTCAGGCTCAGACTCAGCCACTTGATGTCTCACATATCATGTGGTGTGAGCTTCAGTTCACCATGTTCAACCATAAGGTCCCCATCTATGGGACTTACCTGTTTTACCTGATCTCCAAGACTTGGGAGAAGCTCCTTCCCAATGAGGAGTTTGAAGCTCCAGGCTGGATTCGTCATGAGCCCATCAAGTTACGCATCAAGCCCCAATGGGCTAACACCACCACTGCTGCTGAGGCTGCCAAGATGGCTGTGGATGAGGAGATTGAGGAGGACGATGCTGAGGACCGTTCTGCGTTCACGCTGAAGGAAATATGCCCTAGAGGCAATAATAAAGTTATTATTTATTTCCTCATATCATGATAAATGTTTATTATTCATGCTAGAATTGTATTAACCGGAAACATAATACATGTGTGAATATATAGACAAACAGTATGTCACTAGTATGCCTCTACTTGACTAGCTTGTTAATCAAAGATGGTTATGTTTCCTAACCATGAACAAGGAGTTGTTATTTGATTAACAAGGTCACATCATTAGTTGAATGATCTGATTGACATGACCCATTCTGTTAGCTTAGCACACGATCGTTTAGTATGTTGCTATTGCTTTCTTCATGACTTATACATGTTCCTATGACTATGAGATTATGCAACTCCCGTTTACCGGAGGAACACTTTGTGTGCTACCAAACGTCACAACGTAATCGGGTGATTATAAAGGTGCTCTCTCAGGTGTCTCCAAAGGTACTTGTTGGGTTGGCGATTTGAGATTAGGATTTGTCACTCCGAATGTCGGAGAGGTATCTCTGGGCCCTCTCGGTAATGCACATCACTTAAGCCTTGCAAGCATTACAACTAATGAGTTAGTTGCGAGATGATGTATTACGGAACGAGTAAAGAGACTTGCCAAGAACGAGATTGAACTAGGTATTGGATACCGACGATCGAATCTCGGCAAGTAACATACCGATGACAAAGGGAACAACGTATGTTGTTGTGCGGTTTGACCGATAAAGATCTTCGTAGAATATGTAGGAACCAATATGGGCATCCAGGTCCCGCTATTGGTTATTGACCGGAGACATGTCTCGGTCATGTCTACATTGTTCTCGAACCGTAGGGTCCGCACGCTTAAGGTTTCGATGATGCTTATATTATGAGTTAATGTATTTTGATGTACGAAGGTTGTTCGAGTCCGGATATGATCACGGACATGACGAGGAGTCTCGAACTGGTCGAGACATAAAGATTGATATATTGGACGGATATATTTGGACACCGGAAAGGTTCCGGAGAAGTTTGGAGCTCCGGGAGGTTACCGGAACCCCCCGGGAGGTATATGGGCCTTATTGGGCCCATGTAGGAGGAAGGGAGAAGGAACAAGGGAGGGGGGCGCGCCTCCCCAAGCCCAAACTGAATTGGGGAGGGGGCCGCCCCTTTCCTTTCTCCTTCCCCCTCTTCCTAATACTACTACTAGTACTACTTCCTAATACTAGTACTCTTTCCTTCCCTCCAAATAAGATAAGGAAGGGAGGAAACCTACTTGGAGTAGGTTTCCCCTCCTCTATGGCGCCCCTTGGGCAGGCCTCCTCCTCCCTCCCTCCTTTATATACGGGGTAGGGGGCACCCTAGGACACACAAGTTGATCATTGAGATCGTTCCTTAGCAGTGTGCGGTGCCCCTCCACGATATTACACCTCGGTCATATTGTAGCGGTGCTTAGGCGAAGCCTGCGACAGAGAACATCAAGATCGTCACCACGCCGTCGTCTTGTGGAACTCCCTTCGAGCCTCTCTTGGATTGGAGATCGAGGGTGCGTCATCGAGCTGTACGCGTGTCAAGAACTCGGAGGTGCCGGAGTAACGGTGCTTGGATCGGTTGGACCGGGAGGACGTACGACTACTTCCTCTACGTTGTGTCAACGCTTCCGCTTTGGTCTACGAGGGTACGTAGACAACACTCTCCCTTCTCGTTGCTATGCATCACCATGATCTTGCGTGTGCGTAGGAAATTTTTGAAATTACTACGTTCCCCAACAAAGGGCATCCGAGCCTAGGTTTTTATGGTTTGATGTTATATGCACGAGTAGAACACAAGTGAGTTGTGGGCGATATAAGTCATCTTGCTTACCAAACATGTCATACTTTGGTTCGGCGGTATTGTTGGATGAAGCGGCCCGGACCGACATTACACGTACGCTTACGCGAGACTGGTTTTACCGCCGTGCTTTGCACACAGGTGACTAGTGTAAGTGCATCTAGTGCCCCTTAGTGATTTTGGTGTATTGAAGACTTATAGGTTAAGTAACTGATGCGTTTGTGAGTGTACACAGGTCTATAAGTATATGAGGAGTTTGATATTTACAGAGAAAGTCGACCCCTAAAAATGAAGTTCTTCAACTGAAGACTTTGATATTCTGAAGACCTTCTGAAGACTTTGAAAGTGAAGAAATTGGTGTGACCATGAAGACTTGATATTCATTCGAGGAATCTGAAGCGTGAAGACTTTTGTTTTCGTAGTTTCATTTTCTCTTTCTTGAGTCATAGGAAACACCGTCATCGTTAAAGGGGGTCGAGGAAATACCAAGGAAAAATTTCCATGTGATGCTCAACTCAAAATCCTACACCTACCAATCCTTCGAGTGAAGCCATTGAAATCTCATACAGCTCAGTCAAATTCTTGAGGATGAGACGCAGTTCTTACATTCATCGATGACTTTGCTCGATCGAGGAGTTAGGAATTCGCCAGTCTGAATTGCCTACACAAAGGAGGAACATGATAGCCCCGAGGACTTTGAAAGTCAAATTTCCGACCGTTCTTTGTCTTCATACGGCGCGGACCAAAATATCTTATCCACCTAACGGTCATATCATTGAAGGGCATTTATGTCTTATCATGTCGGGCTGCTCCCTAGGCTATAAATAGCCGCCCCCTACAACCACTAGCTAGTTGGCTGCTCCGAGAGAACTTGACACTTGTCATTTGAGAGCAACCCATCCTCCGAGGACTTTGAGCGAAAATCATCAAGTGAGGAAAATCCCAAAACCAAACCCACAAAACCCCAAGTGATTGAGCATCATCAAGAAATTGATCTGCGTGGATCCGACGCTTGTTACCTTTGAAGATGTGCTTCTTCCGACGGTTAGGCGCCAAGGTCTAGAGCATTCAAGAGGAATTGTGGATCGCCGAGTGACCAAGTCTGTGAAGGTTTGGAAGTCACCAAGACTTACCACGAGTGATTGGATGAGGCTGCGTGGTCTTAGTTCAAGGAGAATATGGTGAGGATCTGGGTGTCTGAGTTGCGGCTCGAGATCGGGTGTCCGGATGTGTGTCCTCGAGTTTAAATACTCGGCCGCTCCAACCAGACGCATAACCGAGGCAAAGCAGTTGGAACTGGTTTATCAAATCATTGTCTTCACCAACCGATTTGGTTCTATTTCCTCAACTCATCCATTTCCTCATTCTGTGTTGCATGTTGTCATATTTGTGCTTGAAGACTTTGACTGAAGACTTTCACAAATTCCTCAGTTCAATTTCTTCAGTCTGTCTTCATCTTGTTATCCTGTGTTTACGCTTCCTGTACTCTGTTCTAGTCGTTATTTCATCATGCTGACTATGTGTGTAATTTGTTATGTTTACCTCTGAGTACTTATTCCGCTGCAAATAGTTCTTCGCTAAGGAATTTCTCACCGCAAATTCCTCGGTGAAGAATTTCATAAAATCGCCTATTCACCCCCCTCTAGTCGATATAACGACTTTCAATTGGTATCGAGCAAGGTACTCCCTTGTTACGTGTGATTTTGGTTTAACCACCGGAGTTCTAGTTATGTCGACCGCAGTATGAAGAAAGTGACATGCCCTATCTTTGACGGTCATGACTATCCCAAGTGGAAGGCCATGATGAAGAAGCGCCTCATGGCAAAGAACAATGAGTGTGGACCGTCAACGAGATTGGTCTTCTTGATCTATGCAAGATGGCGAATGCTGATGATATTCACAAGTACACTCGGCTTGATCTCATAGCGAAGGATATCATCTGCTCCTGCCTATCCAGAGACCAATTCAGGCGAATTATGCATCTGGAAAATTCAAAGCTCATCTGGGACCGAATCTCTGATGTTTATGAAGGTCATCGAACACGTCATGATCCCTGTTTTGAGGACTTCAAGGAATCTCTCGAAACGATGACTTTCGAGCCAGAATCATCATCATCTGCACCTTGTCTTATGGCAAATGGTGCTGAGGTAACCGAATGCTCCTCATCCGAGTCTTGTGATGATGAATCTGATATTGATGAATCTGATAATGATGAATCTGATGATGACATTGAATCTTGCTATACCAAACTCATTTGTGTTGCTACTAAACAACAAATGGTTTTGGAACAAACTCAAGATATGCTAGAAAGAAGCGATAATATGTTGCGCAAGGAAATGGATCAGTCAAAAGCTTTGGGTGAATGTCTTCAGAGAATTCACTCCAAGCTTGACGTCCTTCAAGATCAACATAATACCTCTTGTCTGATCATGAGAAGCTTTCTCTTGAAGCTATTCAAAGAAAGGCAGATCTTGAAAAGCTAAGAGTATGTTATGAAGATCTTCAGAAGGAGCGCGATTCATTACTGGCTCAACAAATCAGTGCTTCTCAGGAAGAATTTGTTCCTCCGTGCTTAAAGTGCATTGAACGTGAATCTGCTAATTCTTCACCTGAATGTTCAAATGCTTCAAATGTTACAAATTCTTCATCCGCCTCTGCTATCACTAATTCCTCACCGAGGACTGTGCTAGTATCATCGACAATGCAGGGTTGAAGGAATTGTACATGACAGCATGTACAAAAGCCTCAAAGGGCATCGACACTTTGTGATGTGCTCAAAAGCAGATCCTCAACGAAACCCTAGGAAAGAGGGTATTGCCTTTGAGAGGAAGCTGAATGCCGATGGAACATATTGGAAGCCCGAGCAAGATTCCAAAACCTCATGGGTTCTTTGCAAAGGGACCTCCAGTTGATCCATCTAACTTGTCGGCTTTACATGTGAATCCCTCATTCTTCCGATGAGTCATTTGACTCCAACTATAAACTGTTCAAAAATCGAATGGTGAAGTATTTGCTAGATATGTTGGCACTAATCGCAGAACGGTTCCCCTATGAAGAAAATCTGGGTTCCCAAAAGCTGTGTTGAAAGTCTTGGTGAATGTCCTCATGACACCACCATTGAAGAACAGAACCCCAGATCAAATTCTTCATATGGACCAAATTCTTCATATGGATCCAAATCCTCATATGGACCAAATTCTTCACGAGGATCAAATTCTCAACTGGATCAAAGTCCTCATATGATTATCATCGTACTAACAAATCTGTCTCGCAGGGTAAAGCTAAGGGCTATGAATATGTGCATCATTCTTCAAACCATTATGTTCATAAGTCCTCAAGAATTATTCTCGCTTATTCATATGCTTACCCTAACCCTCCCATGCTAAGCTTAAATGGTTTGGCATCTTTGTCACCTTTCTCACATGGTGCTCGCAGGATGATGAACTCTTTGCCACCCCTCCGATGTGGGTGGTGAAGAAAAGAACTAATCATTTCTGCAGGTCAGTCCCGCACGCGTGCTCGAACGTCTCAAGAATTTGTTGGGGACTCGACAAAATTGCTCGAAAGGACGCAGCGAATCATGATGAAATGAACCTTCATTTCACACGCCCTCATACTACTATATCTGCTATCGCTTGATGAAATTCATCGATGAACTTGATATCATATTCTTCACCGATGAAGCATATGAGATTGTAAGTTACACTAATTCATCTCCGCAGGATGACCAACCCAAAACTCTTGAATGGGTCCTCGATAGTGGATGTACAAATCACATGACCGGTGACAAGAATCTATTGATGGATGCTCCTTTATCACCGCCACCTCTCAAGCATATCATTTGGTCGACAAAGGCAAAAGTCGTATTGGGTCTTGGTAAGGTTGCTATCTCTAAGGATAAGCACATGGACAAAGTCATGCTTGTCGAATCCTTAGGATACAATCTCATGTCGGCCTCAATGCTTTGTGATCTTGATATGGTTGTTGTCTTTGGCAAATATCGCTGTGTTGTGATTATGGAAGTCGACAATTCCAAAGTCTTCAAGGCTTTAGGAGAGGAGATCTCAGATATTGTTGATTTCTCTACGGGACCACAACCAGCCATGTGTCTACTTGCAAAAGCTTGAAGGTCTGGCTATGGCATCGACGACTTGGTCATGCGGGCATGAGGAATTTGAACACGCTTATGAAGAAGAAGCATGTCATTGGCATTGAAAATGTCAAATTCCTCAAGGATAACTTATGCGGAGCATGTGAAGCCGAAAATGACCAAGGCCAAGCATCCAAATAAGACTATCATGACCACTACTCGTCCATTCAATTGCTTCACATGGACCTCTTCGACCTAATCATTATTCAGCAATCACTAATGATGCATCTCTATATGGTTTTCTCATTGTTGATGATTATTCTCGATATACATGGGTACACATTGTTACTTACAAACATGAAGTGCGTGAAGTCTTCAAACGATTTTCCTCGAGGGCTTCAACCAACTTTGGTGTGAAGATCAAGCATATCGAAGTGACAATGGAACCGAGTTCAAGAATTTGGTCTTGATGCCTATCTTGATGAACTTGGTATTACTCATGAATTATCGCTCCTTATACTCCTCAAAGAAATGGCGTCGTGGAGCGCAAGAACAGGACTCTTGTTGAGATGGCTCGCACTATGCTTGATGAATACAAAACGCCTCGGCGTTTACGGATTGATGCAATTGACACCGCCGCCACATCATCAACAGAGTATATCTTCACAAATTCTTCAAGAAGATCGCATATGAGCTCCTCAACGACAAGAAACCCAATGTGAGTTATTTCAAAGTCTTCGTGCTAAATGTTGGATTAGAGATCCTCACCACAACTCTAAATTTGCACCGAAAGCACATGAAGGCTTTATGCTTGGTTACGGAAAGGACTCGCACACCTACTGTGGTCTTCAACATTGTTCTTCACAAGATTGTCGACATCTTGTAGATGTGCGGTTCGATGAAACTAATGGCTCGCAAAGAGAGCACCTACCTTCGTGTTAGATGAACCAGCACCGAGGATGCAATCAAACATAAGGCAACCGAGGATGTCATTCCTCATCAAGAATCGGTGAAGAATTCATTCTGTTCGTGAAGAACGCCGGTGATGCACTCAAGAACATGATGAGGAAATTGGTGTCAAGAAAATGCTGATCAAAATCCTCACGACAACCGACTCATCCACGTGTTGCAAAAGAAGTGCAAGTGGAGAAGATCATCGATGACATCAACAAGCACCAGTCCTCTCACCCGCTCAAAAGCCTCACACTTATCTAACTTTTGTGGGCACTATGCTTTTGTCTCTATCTCGAGCCCACTAAGGTAGATGAAGCATTTCGAGCCGGAGTGGATTCAGTGCAATGCAAGAAGAATTACATCATTCGAGCTGAACAATGTCCGGAATTGGTCAATCGCCTGATCCTCGCAAGCATAATATCATTGGCACAAAGTGGATCTACCGCAACAAGCAAGATGAAAATGGCCTTGTGGTGAGGAATAAGGCACGACTAGTAGCTCAAAGCTACACACAGGTCAAGGAATTGATTTCGATGAAACTTTTGCACCTATTGCTAGACTTGAGGCTATTAGATTTTACTTGCATATGCTAATCATCATGATATCATCTTATATCAAATGGATGTGAAAAGTGCATTCCTCAATGGTAAGCTTGAGGAAGAAGTATATGTTGCTCAACCCCGTGTTTTGAAGATCCCAAGAATCGACAAAGTCTTCAGACTAAATAAGGCCCTCTATGGCCTCAAGCAAGCCCCTCGGCGTGGTATGATACATCAAGGAATTCTTCGTGAAGAATGGCTTCACACCCGTTCACTTGACCCTACTCTATTTACAAAATCATATGATGGTGAATTGTTTGTGTGCCAAATATATGTTGATGATATTATCTTTGGCTGTACTAACCAACGATATAGTGATGAATTTGCCTATATGATGAGTGAAGAATATCAAATGTCTATGATGGGAGAGTTGAAATTCTTCTTAGGTATTCAAATAAATCAACAACACAATGGCATATTCATATCTCAGAGAAATACCTCAAAGATGTATCGAGGAAATTCGCATGCAAGATTGCAAAGCGCTAAAATTCCTATGCCCACAAATGGCCATCTATGCATCGATGAAAATGGTATTGACTTGATCACAAGGTATACCGCCCATGATTGGTTCTTTATTGTACCTATGTGCATCTAGGCCAGATATAATGCTTAGTGTTTGCATGTGTGCCCGATTTCAAGCTGCATGAAGGAATCACACCATAAGGTGTGAAGCATATTCTTCGATATCTAGCTTACACACCAACACTAGGATTATGGTACCCCAAGGGCTCGCTTTTGATCTCATTGATATTCGACTCGACTATCTTTGGTGATCGTGTGGACCGCAAGTCAACATCCGCACTTGTCATTTCCTGACGATCTTTGGTCCGTTGGTCCTCAAGAAACAGAACTGTATCACCGCTCTCATCTTTGAAGCTGAATATATTGCTGCTGGGTCATGCTGTGCTCAATCGCTTTGGATGAAGCAAACCTCAAGGACTATGGCGTCAACGTGAAGAATGTGCCTCTCCTCTGCGACAACGAGAGTGCCATCAAGATTGCTCACAACCCGATTCAAAGACTCAAGACTAAGCACATCCAGATTCGCCATCATTTTCTTCGTGATCATGTGTTGAAGGGCTTATATCTCCATCGAGCATGTGAAGATCAAGAACAGTGGCTGATATCTTCACCAAGCCCTTGGATGAGAAGAGATTTAGCAAGTTGCGGTGTGAGCTAAATATCTTAGAATCTTGAATGTTCTTTGAAAAGGACACACATCCTAACCCTTATGCATAATTGATGACTTAGATGTGCAACACATGAAGAAACGTTGTTCCTCAATCAATGAAGAATAACACTCTAAGTGTGAAGAAATCAATGAAGAATTTGATTCTCAGAACCCTACGACAATTGTACGCGGTGTCTGAAATCATCATTCTTATACGGTGGGTTACGCCACCACAAAAGTTGAAAATCTTCAATTTGAGTTTATTCCTCACTTTTGAAATTCCTCATTTTTCAAATTCTTCAACTTTGCAAAATCTTCAGTGTTTCCGTCGTATTTCTTCATTGGCTATATATATATATGAGTTTATGTCCTCTACAGCATTCACTTATTGCTATTTCTTCAAGTTGCGATTTCGCTAAGTGAATGTGATCGGACCTTCCCTCTATGCTATACTCAATCCAATCTATTCACAAATTCTTCATGTGCGTTTCGATTGAAACTCGCTCAAAGTCTTCACCGGTCCTTGACAATGAAGAAATTGCGAACTAAACTTTTAAACAAATCTTATCCAAGTTTTTGGTTTTACCGCTCAAACTGCTCCACATCTCACGATGTATTAGTTTAATCACCCACGATCTTACACGATCTCATCTCGCGACAAGACGTGGGTGACACATGTCGCGGAAGGAGAAAGGGCAGGGCATGCTCGTCCAAAATCTTGGCGAACTGTTTTTCACCGTGGCTATAAATACCCCTTTACCTCCTCACTTCATTTACTACGCCGATCGCTCTCGCCGAGCTCTCCTCAAACCCTAGCGCCGCCGCTACTCCATCGCCGCCGGTGAGGAAAAGCTTCACCGCTCGACCATCGCTGTCAGATTCGCTCGCGCCGGCATGAAATCTTCACTCGCCGCCGCCGTAGTCGTCTTCCTCTGCCAAGTTAGGGCGTGGAAGATCTAACGTGACGAACTTTCTACGTTCATCTCTGTTCGTCGTGTTCTTCATTCGGGTAATTAAAAGTCACTTTCATTACTCGCTGATTCTCAAATCTTTTCGAAAATCTTCAAAGGTGTTTTTACTCTTCAAAATCTTCACATATGAACACCTCACACACTATATGTTCTTGATTTATCTCTAAGCATTCATTTCTTCAAGATTCCTCAATTGTGCGGATTTTCGATCTGCATAACTCGAACCTAAGATGAAACGCTTAGTGAAATTCCTCAAGGCTCAAACTGGTCAAATTCCTCAAAACTTGCTTCTTTTGAAAAATCTTCCGAGAACGATATGACCTCCCCAAATTCCTCGCACCTACACTGCTCACAGTACTCATGTCCGCCTTTGAATCACTAGGTTCTCATCAACTTAACTCATTTGCGCTTCCTCGAAGAAAAACTGCATACTTCTTCTTGAGTGCTCTATTGTTCAAAATCCTCACCAAGAAAATGGCGAAGGCAAGAGACCTCGAAGGGAGGAAAGAAACCGAAGTCATGACTGCTTTTGAAATTCCCGAGGAAATATACACAGACTCATCGCACACCGATGAATCCAAATTTGGTAAGGAGACTAAGAACCAGCGCAAAGTGCGATACAGAGAATAGAAAGGAGATGGGCACGAGAATGGCGTGAATATCGCTATGTCACTCCTAAGTACATGAGGAAATTCGCTTCAATCCTCCATGCCCAAGAGCTCCTCCGCTTTGGCCTGTTGTCGATCCCACCAGCGTTAAACGTGGTGAGGACTTTCCTGAAGAATGGTCCAGGCGCCAAGCCAAATTGGCAAGACAGGCCAAGGAGGTAGTGAGGAAATTCAATGAGGACACTGCTGCTGCTGCTGCTGCTGAGCCCTCGGTCAAGCCGAGGAAATCAATGCCAAAGAAGCCTGCACGCAAGCCAAGTGCTTCACCGTCAGTGCCCTCACGGCCCAGTTCCTCAGTCGCGCCCTCACGGCAACATCCTCAGACTGCTGCTGCTCATGCAAAATCCTCAGCAGTCCCCTCCAAGTCCTCAACACCTATGCATCTTGCCACTTGCCAAAGGACTCAAGGATTCTCTATTGCTTCTGGTGTTTCAGCAAGTTCCTCAGCTGCACCAATGTCCTCAACCACTCTACTGAAGACAAAAGCAACTGCTGGACGCGGTCCTTGGCCAAGTCCGAAGAAGAAACAAGTTGTATTCAATGTTCCCTCTGACGATGAAGCATCTGATGAAGAACTTGAAGAAATCGTCAGAGACAGACTGACCAAGGCCGCTAGAGCCAAAGGAACAAGTGTACCTCTGCTTTTGGATCCAAAGAAGATCCTTGACTTCATTGACCTGTGGCATCAGGATCCACACACTCCTCTTCCGGATCTGCCACTGACTCCTGGTCAAAGTCATATGTTGACCCATTTCATCTCTGAAGAGAAATGGAAGTTTGAAAAGGCTCGAGAATTGAAGAGAGCCAAAGCTAGAAAGGAGAAGCTTCTGAAGAAAAACATCATCAACTTGTCTCCTGAAGAACTTCTTAAAGCTCAATCAGAAATCCAAGCACTCGGCAAGGATTTTGATGCTTACAATGCTGACTGGCAAGGAGCCAAGGTGAGATTCGTCACTCTGACGAAGAGAATGTCGGCTGTTGCAGCTCCATCGCAACAAGAAAATCCTTAGGCTGAAGAATCGCTCAGCCTGCCGATGAACATGCCAAGATCGCTGATGACTTTCAGCGGCCGATGAGAACACAAGTTCCGTGGATGATGACTCCATTCCACCGCCGAAGAAATTCCTGTGGCATCCACTAGTGGTGCGCTCAAGAAACTGAAGGAAACAGGCAATCGCACTGGCCATACCAAGAAAATGAACCACAATCCTCAGCTCCTCCCCGCACCAACACCAACTCCAATTCTTCCTTCCGCCTATGAAGTGAAGAAGACAAAGGCTGCAGAGAGAGCTGCAAAGGAAGAAAAGGAAGGCATCAATTGCGCCAAATTCTTGGCCGCAAAGAAAATGAAGCCAATGACCAGCTCGATTGAAAATCCTATTGATGCCATTCCCATCTCCTCCATGTCGCCCAAAGAAATGGTTCCCTTTGGAGAAGATTATACGATCCCAAGCGGATCAGATGAAGAAAATCATTCATTGTCGCTTCGTAATAGCTTGATGAAGAAATTGAAGTGGAAGCTTTCCTTCAACTCCTGTTGTTTCTCACCCGTGCCTCGGTTCACTGCTGAAGAGGCGGTGTTGAGGAAATTGAAAAGAAGATGAAGATGTGGATATTGGGTGCACTACACCAGAATGAATGATGACTTTGGGAAAGTCAAGACCCCAATACTCCCCTCTTCACTCTGCTTCAACAAGTTCCTCACCACCAACTACAACTGCTCAAATGGGCTCAAGAAACTCATCCCACATCATCTGTCAACGAAGAGATTCCAGCCACTAGCGCCAAGAACCAATCGCGATCCTCAAACCGCACAAGGAGAGGAACCAGAAATTCTTAGCTCAAGAACCTGAAATTGCGATTCCTGAAGTTGTGCTGCAAATCACAGACATTCCTCTGCCCAAGCCAACGAATCCATTTTCGAGCAAGCAAAAGTTCAAGGCTGAAGATTTCTTCTCTGAGCACGTGTTCTTCACTGCTTATAATCCCTATGACTCTGCTCGAATGAGGAAAAGACGCTTCTGGACTCCAACCCAAGCAAATTTCTATTCCTCAGTGCTATTCGACAAGGACAAGATCTTCGACCATGAGCATATTCCTCATGTGGATATGGAATCACTACCATGCTTCGAGCCAGTACTCCGTGTTCTTCACGATGCAGGGCTGTTGAATTTTTGCACTGACATATGTGATTGGAATGAAGAACTCATTCTTCAGTTCTATGCCACCCTGCACATCACCGGAGATGCTGAAGACATCAACTCATGGGTTCTGGATTGGATGACTGAGAATACTCACTACAAGGCACCCGCAACTGAATTGCTTCGTGTCCTTCCTCTTGATCCTCCCCATGAATCTGCTCACGCTCGCACAATGATCGTGAATCGTCTCGATCACTTCATGCAAGTACCGATGAAGCCATTGAAGCCAGTGCCAAGCTCCTCGAACCAAATTCTCGTCAAGGATTTGCTCTATGTGCCTCGGATCAGTATATGTAATCTTGACGAAGACTATGAGTCCAATTAAAGGCCACGACTCAAATGAAGAAGATGTCGAGGCATCATGAAGAACCCGCTGTTCAATATCATTCATGGCGTTCTGTCAACTTCCATGATTTCTTCATGAGGACTCGCCAACGTTGCAATGTCACCTTTTGAGCTGAAGCCATATGCGCCTTTGGATCATGCGATTCATAAGGGCAAGATCTTCACCGAATTACAAGGTCGACACTCAACCATGGCAGCTTCCTGCCGCCCATTGAAGTCCTCGTTTACCAATTTCATCATCCGATGACAAGGGCAAGGCAGCAGTCTGTAATTGATGAAGGCACTCGTCCATTGATGGTCGGCGCAAAGCTGCATCTTACTCCACCAATGACGATTCTCGCAACGCATGATACCGCCGCAAATACCTCAACCAAGCAACCGCCTCAAGCCACAAAGACCACGGTGATGATCGATCGTGAGCTACTCCTCGCCTTCATCAAGGTTGAACGCAATCGAAATGGGTGAAGCGCCAATTTGCTGCAATTCTTCACAATATGACCTCAACGCATAATCTTGTGAAGAAAACCAAGACTACCTTCATGAAACCCTCAACCGCTCTTGGGCTGTTCTCAATCATGTTTATTCCAGCGGAAGAATTGAAGACTATGGGTCTTCGTGAAGCTTATGACCTGGTCTACACCACCTCCAAGAAATTCAAGAGAGTCAAAGTTCCCGACTTGGTGGCTAGCTCTTATTCTTCATCGCGTGAAACCGATGAATATGAAGATTTGGAAGACATCGCGGCAGCCCTACTTCAACATCCAACCCCGACAATGTCGGGCGCCCTTCATCGACTTGAATATCTTCAGGGGCGTTAGTCCTCAGTTTTGATCCTTTTGGTCATTTGATGACAAAGGGGGAGAAATCTGAGTTAGTCTTCAAGCGGGTTCATACTATGGGCATTTTTATTAAGTTACAACTCTCTCTTCCAAACTTTTATTGGATCGAGTTGTAATCTTAACTCCGATGGTGCCCTAATACTTTTGATCGTGCATTGTGTTGACTTCAATCGTGTTTCTAATACTTTTAATCGTGCTTCGATGCTCGCTTTTGATACACGTTATGCTCTTATGCTTTTGAAGCACTAAGCTCTGAATGTGATATTTGAGCTCTGATACTTTTGATGTGATATTCCGCATGCTCATTCCTAGTCAATACTATTGCATACATGCAGAATCTCATCAGGCACCATATTTCATCATGCATTTCAAATTCTTCATAGTATATATATCAAATGCATGTATAAATTACAAGGTATAGGGGGAGATCTCCATGATTCAAATCTTCAAATGTGCATTGCCTCAAAAGCAAATTCCTCATTATGCACATATTCAGGGGGAGTTCTTCTATATCTTGCAATCAAATTCCTTAATACCCGTATTTACACTTCATATGTTTATCCCCGTTGAAAACTTAACCTATGTTGTCATCAATCACCAAAAAGGGGGAGATTGTAAGTGCATCTAGTGCCCCTTAGTGATTTTGGTGTATTGAAGACTTATAGGTTAAGTAACTGATGCGTTTGTGAGTGTACACAGGTCTATAAGTCTATGAGGAGTTTGATATTTACAGAGAAAGTCGACCCCTAAAAATGAAGTTCTTCAACTGAAGACTTTGATATTCTGAAGACCTTCTGAAGACTTTGAAAGTGAAGAAATTGGTGTGACCATGAAGACTTGATATTCATTCGAGGAATCTGAAGCGTGAAGACTTTTGTTTTCGTAGTTTCATTTTCTCTTTCTTGAGTCATAGGAAACACCGCATCGTTAAAGGGGTCGAGGAAATACTAAGGAAAAATTTCCATGTGATGCTCAACTCAAAATCCTACACCTACCAATCCCTTCGAGTGAAGCCATTGAAATCTCATACAGCTCAATCAAATTCTTCAAAGGATGAGACGCAGTTCTTCCGCTCACCGATGACTTTGCTCGACTAGGAGTTAGGAATTCGCCAAGGTAATTGCCTACACAAGGAGGAACATGATAGCCCCGAGGAATTTGAAAGTCAAATTTCCGACCGTTCTTGTCAAAGTCATACACCAGCGGACCAAAATATCTTATCCACCTAACGGTCATATCATTGAAGGGCATTTATGTCTTATCATGTCGGGATGCTCCCTAGGCTATAAATAGTCGCTTCTACAACCACTAGCTGGTTGGCTGCTCCGAGAGAACTTGACACTTGTCATTTGAGAGCAACCCATCCTTCGAGGACTTTGAGCGAAAATCATCAAGTGAGGAAAATCCCAAAACCAAACCCACAAAACCCCAAGTGATTGAGCATCATCAAGAAATTGATCTGCGTGGATCCGATGCTTGTTACCTTTGAAGACTGTGCTTCTTCCAGACGGTTAGGCGCCAAGGTCTAGAGCATCCAAGAGGAATTGTGGATCGCCGAGTGACCAAGTCTGTGAAGGTTTGGAATTCACCAAGACTTACCACGAGTGATTGGACGAGGCCTGCGTGGTCTTAGTTCAAGGAGAATACGGTGAGGATCGGGGTCCCGAGTTGCGGCTCGAGATCGGGTGTCCGGATCTGTGTGTCTCGAAGTTTAAATACTCAGCCACTCCAACCAGACGCATAACCGAGACAGCAGCTTGAACTGGTTTACCAAATCATTGTCTTCACCAACCGACCGGTTCTATTTCCTCAACTCATCCATTTCCTCATTCTCAGGTTGCATGTTGTCATATCTCGTGTTTGAAGACTTTGATCAAGACTTTCACAAATTCCTCGCTCAATTTCTTCACTTGTCTTCATCTTGTTATCCCGTGTTTACGCTCACGACTTGCTCTAGTCGTTATTTCATCATGCTAACTATGTGTGTAATCTGTTATGTTTACCTCTCGAGTACTTATTCGCTGCAAATAGTTCTTCGCTAAGGAATTTCCTCACCGCAAATTCCTCGGTGAAGAATTTCATAAAATCGCCTATTCACCCCCCTCTAGTCGATATAACGCACTTTCAACTAGCGGGTGTCGGCCCAACTTTAGTTGAACCGAGTATGGCTACACCGGTCCTTGCGAAGGTTAAAACAACATCAACTTGACAAACTATCGCTGTGGTTTTGATGCGAGGTGAGATTGGTTCTTGCTTAAGCCCATAGCAGCCACGTAAAATTTGCAACAACAAAGTAGAGGACGCCTAACTTGTTTTTGCAGGCATGTTGTGATGTGATATGGCCAAGACATGATGCTATATTTTATTGTATGAGATGATCATGTTTTGTAACCGGTTATCGGCAATCGGCGGAGCCATATGGTTGTCGCTTATTGTATGAAATGCAACGCTCGTAATTGCTTTACTTTATCACTAAGCGGTAGCGATAGTCGAGAAGCAATAGATGGCGAAACGACAACGATGCTACGATGGAGATCAAGGTGTCGCTACCGGTGACGATGGTGATCATGATGGTGCTTCGGAGATGGAGATCACAAGCACAAGAAGATGATGGTCATATCATATCACTTATATTGATTGCATGTGATGTTTATCTTTTATGCATCTTATCTTGCTTTGATTGACGGTAGCATTTTAAGATGATCTCTCATTAAAATTATCAAGTAGTGTTCTCCCGAGTATGCACCGCTGCCAAAGTTCGTCGTGCCTGCACACCACGTGATGATCGGTGTGATAAGCTCTCACGTCCATCTACAACGGTGCAAGCCAGTTTTGCACACGCAGAATACTCAGTTATACTTGACGAGCCTAGCATATGCAGATATGGCCTCGAACACGGAGACCGAAGGTCGAGCGTGAATCATATAGTAGATATGATCAACATAAGATGTTCACCATTGAAAACTACTCCATCTCACGTGATGATCGGTTATGGTTTAGTTGATTTGGATCACATGATCACTTAGATGACTAGAGAGATGTCTGTCTAAGTGGGAGTTCTTAAGTAATATGATTAATTGAACTAAAATTTATCATGAACTTAGTACCGATAGTATCTTGCTTGTCTATGTTGTTTGTAGATAGATGGCCCGTGATGTTGTTCCGCTGAATTTTAATGTGTTCCTTGAGAAGGCTAAGTTGAAAGATGATGGTAGCAACTACACGGATCGGGTCCAGAATTTGAGGATTATCCTCATTGTTGCATAGAAAAATTACGCCCCGAAGCACCGCTGGGTGCCAGCCTCGCCGCCGATGCAACCGACGATGTTAAGAACGTCCGCACAAAGAAAGCCGATGACTACTCGATAGTTCAATGTGCCATGCTTTACGGCTTAGAACCGGACTTCAACGACGTTTTGAACGTCATGGAGCATATGAGATGTTTCAGAGTTGAAGTTGATATTCCGTAAGAATGCCCGGATTGAGAGATATGAAGTCTCCAATAAGTTCTATAGCTGCAAGATGGAGGAGAATAGTTCTCACAAGGAGCACATACTCAAAATGTCCGGGTATTGTAATCACTTGATTCAACCGGGAGTTACTCTTCCGGATGATAGCGCCATTGATGTAATTCTCCAATCACTTCCACCAAGCTACAAGAGCTTCGTGATGAACTATAATATGCAAGGGATGGATAAGACGATTCCCGAGCTCTTCGCAATGCTAAAAGCCGCAGAGGTAGAAATCAAGAAGGAGCATCAAGTGTTGATGGTTAACAAAACCACTAGTTTCAAGAAAAGGGCAAAGGGAAGAAGAAGGGAACTTCAAGAAGAACAAGAAGCAAGTTGTGCTCAAGAGAAGAAACCCAAGTCGGACCTAAGCCTCGAAATCGAGTGCTTCTATCGCAAGCGATCGTCATCGAAGCGAACTGCCCCAAGTATTTGGCGGATAAGAAGGATGGCAAAGTGAACAAAGGTATATGTGATATACATGTTATTGATGTGTACCTTACTAGAGCTCGCAGAGCACTGGTATTTGATATCGGTTCTGCTGCTAATATTTGCAACTCAAACAGGACTACGGATTGCTTAACACCGCAAAGGACGAGGTGACGATGCGCGTGGGAACGGTTCCAAAGTCGATGTGATCGCGGTCGCACGCTACCTCTACATCTACCTTCGGATTAGTATTAGACCTAAATAATTGTTATTTGGTGCCGCGCTGAGCATGAACATTATATCCGGATCTTGTTTGATGCGAGACGGTTATTCATTTAAATCGAGAATAATGGTTGTTCTATTTATATGAGTAATATCTTTTATGGTCATGCACCCTGAAGAGTGGTCTATTTTGATGAATCTCGATAGTAGTGATACACATATTCATAGTGTTGAAGCCAAAAGATGCAGAGTTGATAATGATAGTGCAACTTATTTGTGGCATCGCCGCTTGGGTCATATCGGTATAAAGCGCATGAAGAAACTCCATATCGATGGACTTTTGGAACCACTTGATTATGAATCACTTGGTACTTATGAACCGTGCCTCATGGGCAAGATGACCAAAATGCCGCTTCTCCCGGTACTATGGAGAGAGCAACAGATTTGTTGGAAATCATACACATGATGTATGTGGTCCAATGAATGTTGAGGCTCGTGGCGGATATCATTATTTTCTCACCTTCACAGATGATTTAAGCAGATATGGGTACATCTACTTAATGAAACATAAGTCTGAAACATTTGAAAAGTTCAAAGAATTTCAGAGTGAAGTTGAAAATCATCGTAACAAGAAAATAAAGTTTCTACGATCCGATCGTGGAGGAGAATATTTGAGTTACGAGTTTGGTCTACACTTAAAACAATGTGGAATAGTTTCGCAACTCACGCCACCCGAACACCACAACAGAATGGTGTGTCCGAACGTCGTAATCGTATTTTACTTGATATGGTGCGGTCTATGATGTCTCTTGCGATTTACCTCTATCGCTTTGGGGTTATGCTCTAGAGACAGCCACATTCACGTTAAATAGGGCACCGTCGAAACTGCTGAGACGACACCTTATGAACTATGGTTTGGCAAGAAACCAAAGTTGTCGTTTCTTAAAGTTTGGGGTTGCGATGCTTATGTGAAAAAGCTTCAACCGATAAGCTCGAACCCAAATCGAGAAATGTGTCTTCATAGGATACCCAAAGGAGACAGTTGGGTACACCTTCTATCACAGTCCGAAGGCAAGATATTCGTTGTTAAGAATGGATCCTTTCTAGAGAAGGAGTTTCTCTCGAAAGAAGTGAGTGGGAGGAAAGTAGAACTTGATGAGGTAATCGTATCTACTCCCTTGTTGGAAAATAATACATCACAGAACCGGTTTCGTGGACGCCAAAACCAACTAGTGAGGAAGTTGATGATGATGATCATAGAACTTCAGATCAAGTTAATACGTAACCACGAGGTCGAACAGAGTAAGATCCGCACTGAGTGGTACGGTAATCCTATTCTCGAAGTCATGCTACTAGATCATGATGAACCCACGAACTATGAAGAAGCGATGATGAGCCCAGATTCGCAAAATGGCTTGAAGCCATGAAATCTGAGATGGGATCCATGTATGATAACAAAGTATGGACTTTGGTTGACTTGCCGATGGTCGGCAAGCAATTGAGAATAAATGGATCTTCAAGAAGAAGACCGACGCCGACGGTAATGTTATCGTTTACAAAGCTCGACTTGTTGCAAAAGGTTTTCGACAAGTTCAAGGGGTTGACTACGATGAGACCTTCTCACCAGAAGCGATGCTTAAGTCTGTCCGAATCATGTTAGCAATTACCGCATTTTATGATTATGAAATTTGGCAAATGGATGTAAAGACTGCATTCCTAAATGGATTTTCGAAGAAGAGTTGTATATGATGCAACCGTAAGGTTTTATCGATCCAAAGGAGCTAACAAAGTGTGCAAGCTCCAACGCTCCATTTATGGACTGGTGCAAGCCTCTCGAGTTGGAATAAACGCTTTGATAGTGTGATCAAAGATTTGGTTTTATATGACTTTTGGAGAAGCCTCAGATTTACAAGAAAGTGAGTGGGAGCTCAGAGCATTTCTAATATTATATGTGGATGACATATTGTTGATTGGAAATGATATAGAATTTCTAGATAGCATAAAGGGATACTTGAATAAAAGTTTTTCAATGAAAGACCTCGTGAAGCTGCTTACATATTGGGCATTAAGATCTATAGAGATAGATCAAAACGCTTAATTGACTTTCACAAAGCACATACCTTGACAAAGTTTTGAAGAAGTTCAAAATGGATCAAGCAAAGAAAGGGTTCTTGCTCAGATTGCAAGGTGTGAAGTTGAGTAAGACTCAAAGCTCGACCACGCAGAAGATAGAGAGAAAATGAAAGGTGTTCCTATGCTTCATCCATAGGCTCTATCATGTATGGAATGTCTGTGTACCTGACTGATGTGTGCCTTGCTATAAGTCTAGCAGGAGGTACCAAAGTAATCCAGAGTGGATCATCGACAGCGTCAAGAACATCCTGAAATACCGAAAAGGACTAAGGATATGTTTTCGATATGGAGGTGACAAAGAGCTCATCGTAAATGGTTACATTGATGTAAGCTTTGACATCGATCCGGACGATTCTAAATCGCAAACCGGATACGTGTTTACATTAAACGGTGGAGCTGTCAGTTGGTGCAGTTCAAAGCAAAGCGCCGTGGCGCGATCTACATGTGAAGCGAATACATAGCTGCTTCGAAGCAGCCAATGAAGGAGTCTGGATGAAGGAGTTCATATCCGATCTAGGTGTCATACCTAGTGCATCGGGTCCAATGAAAATCTTTCGTGACAATATCGAGCAATTGCCTTAGCAAAGGAATCCAGATTTCACAAGAGGACCAAGCACATCAAGAGACGCCTCAATTCCATCCGGATCTAGTCCGTGGGAGACATAGAAATTTGCAAGATACATACGGATCTCAATGTTGCGCACCGCTGACTAAGCCTCTTCCACGAGCAAAACATGATCAACACCAAGACTCCATGGGTGTTAGAATCATTATGTGTAATCTAGATTATTGACTCTAGTGCAAGTGGGAGATCAAGGAAATATGCCCTAGAGGCAATAATAAAGTTATTATTTATTTCCTCATATCATGATAAATGTTTATTATTCATGCTAGAATTGTATTAACCGGAAACATAATACATGTGTGAATATATAGACAAACAAGATGTCACTAGTATGCCTCTACTTGACTAGCTTGTTAATCAAAGATGGTTATGTTTCCTAACCATGAACAAGGAGTTGTTATTTGATTAACAAGGTCACATCATTAGTTGAATGATCTGATTGACATGACCCATTCCGTTAGCTTAGCACACCATCGCTTAGTATGTTGCTATTGCTTTCTTCATGACTTATACATGTTCCTATGACTATGAGATTATGCAACTCCTGCCATCGGAGGAACACTTTGTGTGCTACCAAACGTCACAACGAATCGGGTGATTATAAAGGTGCTCTACAGTGTGTCTCCAAAGGTACTTGTTGGGTTGGCGATTTCGAGATTAGGATTTGTCACTCCGAATGTCGGAGAGGTATCTCTCGAGCCCTCTCGGTAATGCACATCACTTAAGCCTTGCAAGCATTACAACTAATGAGTTAGTTGTGAGATGATGTATTACGGAACGAGTAAAGAGACTTGCCGGTAACGAGATTGAACTAGGTATTGATACCGACGATCGAATCTCGGCAAGTAACATACCGATGACAAAGGAACAACGATGTTGTTGTGCGGTTCGACCGATAAAGATCTTCAGAGAATATGTAGGAACCAATATGGGCATCCAGGTCCCGCTATTGGTTATTGACCGAGACATGTCTCGGTCATGTCTACATTGTTCTCGAACCGTAGGGTCCGCACGCTAAGGTTTCATGATGCGATTATATTATGAGTTTATGTATTTTGATGTACCAAGGTTGTTCGAGTCCCTGATATGATCACGGACATGACGAGGAGTCTCAAATGGTCGAGACATAAAAATTGATATATTGACGGATATATTTGGACACCGGAAAGGTTCCGAGAAGTTTGGAGCTCCGGAGGTTACCGAACCCCCGGAGGTATATGGGCCTTATTGGGCCCATGTAGGAGGAAGGAGAAGGAATAAGGGAGGGGGCGCCCCCAAGCCCAAACCGACTGGGAGGGGGCCGCCCCCTTCCTTTCTCCTTCCCCTCTTCCTAATACTACTACTAGTACTACTTCCTAATACTAGTACTCTTCCTTCCCTCCAAATAAGATAAGGAAAGGGAGGAAACCTACTTGGAGTAGGTTTCCTCCTCTATGGCGCGCCCTTGGGCCGGCCTCCTCCTCCCTCCCTCCTTTATATATGGGGTAGGGGCACCCTAGGACACACAAGTTGATCATTGAGATCGCTCCTTAGCCGTGTGCGGTGCCCCCTCCACGATATTACACCTCCGTCATATTGTAGCGGTGCTTAGGCGAAGCCTCGCGACAGAGAACATCAAGATCGCTACCACGCCGTCAGGTCGACGGAACTCCCTTGGAGCCTCTACTGGATTGGAGATCGAGGGTGCGCCATCGAGCTGTACGCGTGTCAAGAACTCGAGGTGCCGAGTAACGGTGCTTGGATCGGTTGGACCGGAGGACGACGACTACTTCCTCTACGCTGTGTCAACGCTTCCGCTTCGGGTCTCACGAGGGTACGAGACAACACTCTCCTTCTCTGCTATGCATCACCATGATCTTTGCGCGTGAGTAGGAAATTTTTGAAATTACTACGCTCCCCAACACACGCCTCCCTCCGCTGAGCCCTCTTGGGCAAAGAAGTCAAGAACAAGATGAAGAGGTTGTTCTCGCATGCGGTGTTCGTGGTCAAGATAAGGCCCATGTTACTCGAAGGAGAGTCGCGTCGCGACATCGTGATCTTGAGGGCTTATGGGAGGATGTGGCCACGACTCGAGAAGCACATCACCCCGTGAGACTGGCCTCGATGGAGAAGTGGCTACAAGTGGACCGATTCAGAGGAGGAGTATGTTCTCGCAAGGAGTCCGGCGACGACGAGTCGCTTTTCCTCACTGAGCTACCACCTTTGTTGTAGGTGACCTCTCCGCTTTTTGGTGTCTCATGCCAAAGGGGAGAGAGTGTAGGATTTATGTGTGTGTCGGTGTTTCATCGCTTGCTTTGCTTTCCGTCGTTGAACTTGCTTGCTTTGGTTTGGTTGTGCTCGTGAGACTAAGTTTATCATATGGTGTAAGACATATGCACTCTATCGTATCTTATTTCCTATTGAACTTGTGCTATATCATGCTATTCATGGTATGCTCATATCTACTATCTTGTTTAGTGTCACTTTTACCATTGCAAGATATGCTTTGTTCCTAAAATATAGGGGAGTGGTGATCCTAGTATTCATGCCGCAAGTCCAAAGCACTTTACTCTCTATCACTTAATCTAGGGGAGCTCATCTATATTTTAGAGATGTGGGGTTTGCTTGTGCTATATTCATCTCCTTTGTGCAAATCCCGTATTGTCATCAATCCACCAAAAAGGGGGAGATTGTAAGGGCATTCTTGTCCCTAAGTAGTTTTGGTGATTGATGACAATGCCTTTGCGGACTAATCATGTGTATTGAGCTTTTCAGATTCATCACGACTAAACACAAGATGATTTGATGTCCCTCAAATATTATTGAAGACGGCGTTTCTCTACGGTTCGGTTCGGTGGAGTTGAGTCGTAGGAGAGCCGTACTATTAAGAGGGGGTCCTGTCGGTGTCAAAACCGGCGGATCTCGGGTAGGGGGTCCCGAACTGTGCGTCTAGGCGGATGGTAACAGGAGACAAGGGACACGATGTTTTACCTGTGTTCGCCCTCTTGATGGAGGTAAAACCCTACTCCCGCTTGATTAATATTGATGATATGGGTAGTACAAGAGTAGATCTACCACAAGATCGGAGAGGCTAAACCCTAGAAGCTAGCCTATGGTATGATTGTTGTTCGTCCCCACGGACTAAAACCCTCCGGTTTATATAGGCACCAAGAGGGTTAGAGTTACACGTAGTCGGTTACAATGGTAGGAGATCTACATATCCGTATCTCCAAGCTTGCCTTCCACGCCAAGGAAAGTCCCATCCGGACACGGACGAAGTCGTCAATCTTGTATCTTCATAGTCCAGAGTCCGCCAAAGGCTATAGTCTCGCCATCCCGACACCCCTAATCCAGACTCCTCAAGAGCTCTCTAACCAGGCTTCAATGACGACGAGTCCAGCGCGCATATTGTCTTCGGCATTGCAAGGCAGGTTCCTCCTCCGAATACTTCATAGAAGATTTTGAACACAAGGATAGTGTCCGACTCTGCAAAATAAGTTCCACATACCACCGTAGAGAGAATAATATTTACAATAATTCAATCTGCTGACGTATTCCGTGGCGTGACATCACACCACGGCCAAGCCTTTATTCGAATCGTTTTTACTGTCCCTCCTTAGCACGTTTAGCGAGGCGGTTTCCTTGGCACGTCTTGTCAAAGCAGAGATCGTGCCCCTTATTCCGGGATTCTCATCAATACGGGCATGGTAACTCCAACCGCGTTCGCTGGCACGCCTCCTCTATCAAAGGCGAAGTCCCGAACGGTCACGGGAAGGCTCTTGGTATTCAACCTCTTTATAAAGAGACCAAGGCTCCACTCCTTCTTTCAATCTCAATCGAATCCGCCTCGCTCGAAGTTCCAACACCCAAAGCTCCAGATTCAGCGCCGACCTTCGATGATGTCCGGCCCGACTGCAAGGCCGGTGGATGCCTTCCTCCGCTACGGAAGAAGATGTGCTAAAGCTAAGAGATGCCAGTATCTAACCGCATAAATTTCAAGATAGGTTGCCTCGCCCAAGGGCAGGTTATTCCTACTCCCAAGCCTAGTGAAAGCGTGGTGTTCGTGATCTCACTTCCTTCGGGGCTAGGCTTCCCGATGGACCCCTTCGTGAGGGGGGCCTATGTTTTACTATGAGTTGGAATTTCATGACTTGGATCCGAGTCCATCCTCCACATCTCATCGCTCATTGTCGTGATGCAAGCCTTCCTCCCAGATTACCCTCACTTCGGATTGTGGCTCAAGACCTTCAAGGTGGATCCGAAGATGATCAAGGGGCAGAAAGTGATCATGGAGGGGCTGTTATAAGCAAAAATGCCGATGCTCCGCGGGTCGAGGGCTCTTTTCAAGAGGAGCTCAGCCTATGGCAACAAGAGTGGTTTTATATCACAGCTCCTGTGGGCACCAAATGGGTGGCGCCACTTGCCTTCGCTCGGGTCCTCCACCGCTGCCGGGCGCCATGGGTCAATAAAGGATTTGACTGGGGCCGCCCAAGGACGTGCCCTTGTTGCAGTAGGCCGCATTCAAGATCTCCTAGAGAGAGAGATCACTCGTCGAGTAGCGCAGGTCATGCTGATCTGCCGCACCCTGCCTCGCAAACTCGCCTCCGCCTGTGGGAATTTAACCGAGGGACCACGAGCCTCCAACATTTTATGGGCGCGACGCCCGTGGAGATGTACAAGCTTTTCTTCGGATCACAAGAGATGTGTCCGGACTTGACCAAGGACGCAGGTCTGAGCTGCAATCGCCCGGATACTCAAGTAAGTAGCCCTGTACTCGGACATGCTATCCCATATTTATCACAAACTTGCCCTTTAAAAGAGTTGTCCCTTGAACAGGAGTGGATAGCGAAAGCAAAGTTAATCAGGTGTCCGACCCCCCTCCTTGAGACCACGCCGGATCCCGTGTTAACTAGGATGCTGGAGGTTGTGCCTTCGGAAGAAGGTAAAGGGGGGAACAAGGAAGCTACCGCCTCCACGAAGGAGGCTGTCAGAAAAAGAGGGATCGATAATCCCTTCCTCCAAGGGAAGAAGAGGACCGCCTCTGAAGACCCGGAGACCATGGTCTCAAAGCGGGGGAAGAAACCTTTGTCGAGGGTCCTGACCGAGAGATGCCTCGACCGCATTGTGCCCTCAAGGGATCAGCCTCCACCGAGCCGTAAGTAAAAAGGGAGTTTTTAAAATAAAGGATATCCCCGCCCTATATTTCGATGAAGATAACCAAAGTTTTACCTTGTAGTTCAGATCTCAGCCCTTCTCAGCAGAGCTCATCTTCGCGGATCTTCGTCCGAGATGATAGAGAGTGAAACGCCCCTCGCTATACCGCTTTTGCGAGGCGGGCGACCCCGAGGTGTTGTCGCGAGGGTTTCTCCGAAGTTCAGGGGCCGAAGGCGCCATAGCCCTCAAAGCTCTCCGTCCGCCTCGAAAAGGCCATCGGACGAGTCCGCACCACCCGTGTACGGCCGAGGAGTCAAGGATCTGCCGGGCGAAGCGCCTATCTCGTAAGATCATCGTGCGTTAATGGGTATGGTGATTGAAAGGATTTCATCCGCCGAGAGCGGATTGCACGGGTCCGCCATAAGTTTATCGACAGGTTTTGAGGTACGCAAAATGATGTACCTTCGACAGCCCGCATATATAAAATGCGCCTGTGTAGATAGTAGCCTCGAGGCTCGTGTGTTGTCAAAATGACAGCGCCGAGGATCATAATCCTGTATAATGTGTCGCCTTCCTATGTAGGTGGCGAAGGGTCCGTGGCTCGCCGACTAATGAGTTTGCCGAACTAAAGCGGTAACTTGACGTGTTTGATGCCGACATCGCGCTTGTTAATAAGCGACCGACGAGTCACAAGGTATGCAATTTCTCCGCTGACACCGTAAGGGAGCTTGATGCCCGTGTTTACAACATGTATGCTTGATGCGATGGTGCCGCCGCTATGGAGAACCTTCATGAGCTCGCCGAGCCAAGGAGCAGCCGTAAAAAGTGATGCGGTTGTTTTAAAGGCGGCCAAGAGCTAAAAGTCAACAGCCGCTCATCGCCAAGTTAAGAAGGAAATGGCCGAGATGGCCGTGAAGTTGAAGAATGCTGCCGATCGCCGCAAGCTTCTTGAAAAGAATTCGAGCGTGCAAGAGGACTCGAAGAAGGCCACTACCGAGGCCAAGGATGCTCGGTCTCATGGCGAGAGATATGAAGGAGGAGTTGCGCCAGTCGAGATATCGTGGCTGGAAAGCCCTTTCGCGGAGGAAATTCATGGATCCTAATTATGCTCGCTTGGACCGGCCGTGGAGTGCGGAGGATGCTTATCCGACTTAGCGGCAGTGCCATGATGCGCCAACACTTCCGAGATAAAAAAGATCACGTAAATGGAAAAGGTTTTTGGTCGCAGTTCCATAATCTAGAGCGCCCACTTCCATTAACCGATCGCTTGGCCGAATGGGCGGAGCTGAATAGGTTATCCGGACTTGCCATGAAGGATGTCGTGAGTCTTTTATGGCCGAAAAGGCCCGAGCCGAAGAGTTATTTTGGCTTGTCGCAGCAGCCTTGGTGCGGTGCCGCATATCAATGCAATGAGGAGGTCGGCATGCATGAGGGTGCGCGGATAGCTCTTGCCCGTGTCAAGACATACCGGGCGGAGATGAAGGCCACCGATATTGCATCCCCTGATTTGGACGGAAGCCGAAAATTGCCGAGAACTATTTTCGTGAAGTTCTGCAGGCGCTTAATTTAATAGAGACGCAAGGCTCAAAGGATATTATGTTCAATAACATGTATTATTGTGAAACAATGTATCGATGGAAAAAGCTTTTTATACTTGTGCCTTTCAAGAATTAAATACCTCCAGGCGGCCGCTTAATGTATATGTATATAACCCGAAAGACGGCAGTCTTCGGCTTCAGCCCCCACGCATATAATGCGAGGGTGTTTGCAAAAGGCGCATTTTCACACTTGATCCAACGTCTTGGTCCTATAAAGGAGGTGGCAGCGCAGCAAACTAGGCAACCGGACTATAATGCTTTATCACTTTCACTTAGCCATAAGAGTTTGACAAAGGGGCTACTATATAGCCCCTAGGGGCACCAAGGCCACCCGAATTGGGTGCGAGTGTGCTCGACCGAAACGCCCTTCGTCAATGTGGAGGAATCCTATAAATTCAAGGGTCATTGAGTGGTCGACCGCCTCACGCTATATCATGACAACTGGCCGGCTTTCATCGAGGTGCTCGCCGTCAACTGGGCACAATCGCAGAGTTCTTCCGGTGCCGCTTAGCCGATAGAGCGGAACGTAAGGCAGCAAAAAACATGAGCCGGGCAAACCCATCATTTTACCAAAGACATGATTCGAGCTGATGCATATAAGGCCTAACTCGAGACGCCGAACACTCCCTAAGGTATTCGGTCTTTATGAAAACGGACGAACAACGCCTTGGTAATAAGCCCCGTGTCCGTGCACGCAGAAATTCGACGCGGCCCATGCCAAAACGCCAACCTCCTCCTCGGTTATGGCAAGAAACTGGGGATGTATCAACAAGAGACAGAAAAAGGTTTACGCAGGTCTTAATCAAAAGAATCCTTGTCACGGGTCCCTACCGCATGTCTACGCTTGTGTCTCTACAGCCAGATCCTCGGACGGGTGTAGCATGGTGTTCATCTCAGAAAAGAGAGGAACTTAGTTGAAAAAGATCATGCTAAAAATGTACGCTATATTAAATAAACAAAGTATGATTCAAAAATGAATAAGATTGAGCTTTATTGTCTCTGTTGTAAAGGCGCTGAGCCCTTCAGCGGGGTATGCTAGTAAGTCCTTAGATGTTTACGCCGACTCGCCTTAACCGTGTCCGGTCTCGACGACCTATTTAGGTGCTTCGATTAGTGAAGCGGTTTAGTGTGTGGCTGTCAAGGCACCACACAATCTTCCGCCGAGGAACACTCGATATTTCCCTTTAAGGAGATGATGCCTCATGGATTGTGCATTTTAAGTGTAAGGGATGCATAATGCGGTATTTGCTAAAGCGGCGAAAGCTTCAAGGCCCCAAAGAGTGCTTGGTAGCTACTTGTAAATGGGGCGAGGTGGAAGGTTCTTTTCACGGTGGAAGTTGTCGGGTGAGCCGAACACAACTTATAGCAGGAGAGAGCCCGCATAATGGGCATATGGGCCCGCATTACCCCTTGAAAGGAAGTGTTGCTATGGCTAATTTTGGTTGGGTCTATCCCCATTGTGCGGATTGTGTCCCGATATAGCAGGTTTAGATCACCGCCGCTGGCCCATTAGGACTTGTGTAAATTGGAGTCCGCCGACATCGGATCTAATATCAAGGCAGTCCATCCTCGCATTCCGTGATACTTCTAGAGTAACTCGATGGTCGAAGGTGATTGGTTTTAACAACCAAAGTATGGACTCCTCTCGATAGGCCGTATGGCCAGATATCTATGGGCGCCGCTCGTTTTTCCCTTTTGTCACGTAAAGTGATTTTACTATTTTGACTTATTGTGGGAAATTCTTTTGTTTTCCGGTGCTATGCTTGTGGGGTCGTCATCGTCCTCGCTTGGTGTGTCGAGCCCCTTGTGTTCGGCGTTGAGTTTGCCGGACTGCTTGAAGACCCAACAATCTCTGTGGGTATGGTTTGCGTGCTTCCCGAGTACCGTGGATTTGGCATATCTTGTCCAAGTTTTTGTTTGCTAGATAGCTCGCCCTTGTTATCCTTAAGAGGCAGTTTTTATGATCCGCTGTGAGCTTTTGAATCCGGCTGACCGCCGTGTTTTCGGCTGTTTCTTGGTCCGCGCTGGTCCTTGCTTCGTCATGCGTTTCCGCTTTCCATCCCCGACTTCGATGTACTTGGGTCACCGGTATCGCGATCTTGCCAGCCAGCTATCCTCTCCCGCAAAAGCGGTCATGAGGCTTGTTAATGCGCCATTGTTCTTGGACTTTCTTGGCCAAGGTGTTCGGCGAGCCATTCGTCTCGGACATTATGCTTGAAAGCTGCTAAGGCTTCCGTCCGACACTCAACTATTTGGTTCTGCTTAGTAAGGAATCTGTCCTGCAATTTTGGGCTGACTCTCCGGTTGTTGAGTTATGTGACTTAAATCGCCTCAGATCCGGAGGTCGGGCATAGGTCCCTTGAAAATTTGCCCGAAAGCATCCTCGAGCTCCTCCCAACTTCCAATGGTGTTTTCAGGAGGCTTTTGAGCCAATGCCGGCTGGCCTTTTGTTGGGGAACGAGTAATTTCAAAAATTTCCACGCACACGCAAGATCATGGTGATGGCATAGCAATGAGAGGAGAGTGTTGTTTACGCACTCGCAGACCGTTAAGCGGAAGCGCTATGACAACGCTGTTGATGTAGTCGACGCCTTCACGATTCGACCGATCCAAGCACCGAACGCACGGCACCTCCGAAGTTCTCGCACACGCTCAGCTCGATGACGATCCCTAACTCCGATCCAGCAGGTGTCGGGATGAGTTCCACAAGACGACAACGTGGAGACGATGATGATGTTCTATCGACGCAGGCTTCGCCTAAGCACCGCAACGATATGACCGAGGTGGAATATAGTGGAGGGGCACCGCACACGCTAAGGAACGATCACGAAGATCAACTTATGTGTCTATGGGTGCCCCTCCCCGCCTCAGATATAAAGGAGTGGAGGAGGGGAGGGCCGCCTCTCTATGGCGCGCTTGGGGGAGTCCTACTCCCACCGAGTAGGATTCCTTCCTAGTAGAACTAGGAACCCTTCCATGTAGTAGGAGTAGGAGAGAAGGAAAGGAAGAGAGAGGAGAAGGAAGGAAGGGGCGCCTCCCTAGTCCAATTCGGACTAGTCCAAGGGGAGGTGCGCCACCCTTTTGGCCCTTTCTCCTTTTCCGTATGGCCCAATGAGGCCCAATACGAATTCCCCGTGAACTCTCCAAGATTCAAAAATACCCAATCACTCGAACCTTTCCAAACTCCGAATATAGTCGCCCAATATATCGATCTTCATGTCTCACCATTTCGAGACTCCTCATCATGTCCGTGATCACATCCGGGACTCCAACAAACTTCGCACATCAAAACTTATAAACTCATAATAAACTGTCATTGTAACGTTGTTGCATGGGACTCTACGGTTCGAGAACTATGTAGACATGACCTAGAACTATTCTCGGTCAATAACCAATAGTGGAACCTAGATGTTCATATTGGTTCCTACATATTCTACTTAAGATCTTTATCGGTCAAACCGCATAACAACATACGTTGTTCCTTTGTCATCGGTATGTTACTTGCCCGAGATTCGATCGCCGTATCCAATACCTAGTTCAATCTTGTTACCGCAAGTCTCTTTACTCGCTCCGTAATACATCATTTCATAAGTAACTCATTAGTTACAATGCTTGCAAGGCTTAGGTGATGAGTATTACCGAGAAGGCCCAGAGATACCTCTCCGACAATCGGAGTGACAAAACCTAATCTCAATTATACCAACTCAACATGTACCTTTGGAGACACCTGTAGTACTCCTTTATAATCACCCAGCATGCTAGACTTTTGGTAGCACCCAAAGTGTTCCTCCAATAAACGGAGTTGCATAATCTCATAGTTACGTGAACATGCATCACCATGAAGAAAGCAATAGCAACATACTAAACGATCAAGTGCTAAGCTAATGAATGGGTCAAGTCAATCATATCATTCTCCTAATGATGTGATCCCGTTAATCAAATGACAACTCATGTCTATGGCTAGGAAACTTAACCATCTTTGATTCACGAGCTAGTCAAGTAGAGGCATACTAGTGACACTATGTTTGTCTATGTATTCACACATGTATTATGTTTCCTGTTAATACAATTCTAGCATGAATAATAAACATTTATCATGAAATAAGGAAATAAATAATAACTTTATTATTGCCTCTAGGCATATTTCCTTCAGCCTCCCACTTGCACTAGAGTCAATAATCTAGTTCACATCGCCATGTGATTTAACACCAATAATCATATCTCAGATATGATTAACACCCATAGTTCACATCGTCATGTGACCAACACCCAAAGGGTTTACTAGAGTCAATAATCTAGTTCACATGGCTATGTGATTAACACCCAAAGAGTACAAAGGTATGATCTTGTTTTGCTCGTGAGAGAAGTTTAGTCAACGGGTCTGTCACATTCAGAGCCGTATGTATTTTGCAAATATTCTATGTCTACAATACTCTGCATGAAGCTACTCTAGCTAATTGCTCCCACTTTCAATATGTATCCAGATCAAGGTTTAGAGTCATCTGGATCAGTGCCAAAACTTGTATCGACGTAACCTTTACTTATTTAACCTTTTGTCACCTCCATAATTGAGAAACATATCCTTATTCCACTAAGGATAATTTTGACCAATGTCCAAAGGATCTACTCCTAGATCACTATTGTGCTCCCTTGCCAAACCAGCAGTAGTATACAATAGGTCTGGTTCACAAGATAGCATACTTTTAGAACCTATGATCGAGGCATAGGGAATGACTTTTCATTCTCTTTCTATTTATCGCTATGGTCGGGTCTTGAGTCTTACTCAACTTCACACCTTGCAAACACGTGCAAGAACTCCTTTCTTTGATCTGCTCCATTTTGAACTACTTCAAAATCTTGTCAAGGTATGTACTCATTGAAAATCTTATCAAGCCGCCTTGATCTATCTCAATAGATCTTGATGCTCAATATGTAAGTAGCTTTACCGAGGTCTTTATTTTAAAGAACTCCTTTCAAACACTCCTTTATGCTTTGCGTATAATTCTACATTATTTCCGATCAACAATATGTCATTCACATATACTTATCGAAATGCAGAGTGCTCCCACTCACTTTCTTGTAAATACAAAGCTTCACCGTAAGTCTCAGATAAAACTATATGCTTTGATCAACTCATCAAAGCGTATATTCCAACTCCGAGATGCTTGCACCAATCCATAGATGGATCGCCGGAGCATGCACATTTTGTTAGTACCTTTAGGATTGACAAAACCTTCGTTGCATCATATACAACTCTTCTTTGAGAAAACCATTAAGGAATGCAGTTTTGATCCATTTGCCGATTTCATAAATTGTGGCAATTGCTAACATGATTCGACAGACTTAAGCATCGCTACGCTTGAGAAAATCTCATTGTAGTCAACACCTTGAACTTGTCAAAACCTTTATGCATAAGTCGAGCTTTGTAGATAGTAACACTACTATCAACGTCCGCCTTCCTCTTGAAGTTCCATTTATACAATATGGCTTGCCGATCATCGGCAACTCCACCAAAGTCCACACTTTGTTCTCATACATGGATCCCATCTCGATTTCATGGCCTTAAGCCATTTTATGAATTTGGGCTCATCATCGCTTCCTCATAGTTTGTAGGTTCATCATGGTCTAGTAACATGACTTCCGTAACATGATTACCGCACTCACTCGTGCGGACCGCACTGAAGACCCACGAGGTTATGTAGTAACTTGATCTCAAGTTTCATGATCATCATCATTAGCTTCCTCACTAATTGGTGTAGAAATCATCGAACTGATTTCAGTGATGAACAATTTTCCAATTCGGGAGAAGGTACAAATTACCTCATCAAGTTCTACTTTTCTCCCACTCACTTTTTCGAGAGAAACTCCTTCTCTAGAAAGGATCCATTTTAGCAACGAATATCTTGCCTTTGGATCTGTGATAGAAGGTGTACCCAACAATTTCCTTTGGGTATTCTATGAAGACGCATTCTCGATTTGTGTTTGAGCTTATCAGATGAAACTTCTTCACATAAGCATCGGAGCTCCAAACTTTAAGAAACGATAACTTGGGTTTCTTGCTAAACCACAGCTCATATGGTGTCGCCTCAATGGATTTAGATGGTGCCCTTTTAACGTGAATGCAGCTGTCTCTAATGCATAACCCCAAAACAATAGTGGTAAATCAAGAAGAGACATCATAGATCGCACTATATCCAATAAAGTGCGCTTATGATGTTTGGACACACCATAACGTTGTGGTGTTCTGTGGCGGAGCTGTGAAACTATTCCACATTGTTTTAATTGAAGACCAAACTCAGAACTCAAATATTCGCTCTCCGCGATCGATTGCGTAAACTTTATTTTCTTGTTACGATGATTTTTCCACTTCACTCTGAAATTCTTTGAACCTTTCAACTATTTCAGACTTATGTTTCATCAAGTAGATATACCCATATCTCGCTCAAATCATCTTGTGAAGGTCGAAAATAACTATACTTGCCATGAGCATCAACACTCATTGATCGCATACATCGGTATGTATTATTTCCAATAAGTCAAGAGCTTGTTCCATTGTTCCGAGAACGGAGTTTTAGTCATCTTGCACAAAAGGCACGGTTCGCAAGCATCAAATGATTCATAACCAAGTGATTCCAAAATCCATCTTTATGGAGTTTCTTCATGCGCTTTACAATCGATATGACCCAAACGGCATCGCCACAAATAAGTTGCACTATCATTATTAACTTTGCATCTTTTGGCATCAATATTATGAATATGTGCATCACTACGATCGAGATCCAACAAACTATTTTCATTGGGTGTATAACCATCAAGGTCTTATTCATGTAAAAGTAATAACAATTATTCTTTAACTTTAAATGAATAACCAGATCGCAATAAACATGATCAAATCATATTCATGCTCAACGCAAACGCCTAAATAACATTTATTTAGGTTTAACACTAATCTCGAAAATATAGGGAGTGTGTGATGATGATCATATCAATCTTGGAACTATTTCCAACACTCATCGTCACTTCCTCTCAACTAGTCTCTGCTTATTATGCAACTCCTGCTTCGAAGTTACTAATCTTAGCAACCTAACAAGTATCAAATACTCAGGGTCTACTATAAACACTAGTAAAGCACACATCAATAACTCAGATATCAAATATACCCTTGTTCACTTTGCCATCCTTCTTATCCACCAAATATTCAGGCATTTCCGCTTCAAAGGACCATTTCTTTTGCAAAGTGTAAGCACTCGCTTTGTGCTTTGGTCCATCTTGGAGCTTCTTCACGGAGTGACAACTTGCTTGTCATTCCACTTGAAGTTTCCTTTATTTCCTTTGCCCTTTCTTGAAACTAGTGGTCTTGTCAATCATCAACACTTGATGCTCTTTTCTGATTTCTACCTTCGTCGATTTCAACATCACGAAGAGCTCGGGAATCGCTGGCCATCCCTTGCATACTATAGTTCATCACAAGTTCTACTAACTTGGTGATGGTGACTAGAGAATTCTGTCAATCACTATCTTATCCGAAGATTAACTCCCACTTGATTCAAGCGATTGAAGTACCTGCATAATCTGAGCACATGCTCACTAGTTGAGCGATTCTCTCCATCTTTTAGCTATAGAACTTGTTGGAGACTTCATATCTCTCAACTCGGTATTTGCTTGAAATATTAACTTCAATTCCTCGAACATCTCATATGGTCCATGATATTCAAAACATCTTTGAAGTCCCGATTCTAAGCCATAAAGCATGGTGCACTAAACTATCAAGTAGTCACCATATTGAGCTAGCCAAATGTTCATAACGCCCGTGACTGCTTCCTCGCAATAGGTCTGTCACCTAGCGTGCATTAAGGACATAATTCTTTCAGGCAGCAATGAGGATAAACCTCGATCACGGATCCAATCCGCATCATTGCTACTAACATTTTTCAACACAATTTTCTAGGAACATATCAAAATAAACATATGAAAGCAACAATGCAAGCTATTGATCTACAACATAATTTGCAAAATACTACCAGACTAAGTTCATGATAAATTTAAGTTCAATTAATCATATTACTTAAGAACTCCCACTTAGACATACATCTCTAGTCATCTAAGTGATCACGTGATCCAAATCAACTAAACCATAACCGATCATCACGTGAGATGGAGTAGTTTTCAATGGTGAACATCACTATGTTGATCATATCTACTATATGATTCACGCCGACCTTTCGGTCTCCGTGTTCCGAGGCCATATCTCGCATATGCTAGGCTCGCAAGTTTAACTCGAGTATTCCATGGTGCAAAACTGGCTTGCACCCGCTGTAGATGGACGAGAGCTTATCACACCCGATCATCACGCGGTGTCCGGGCACGATTTAACTTTGGCAACGGTGCATACCAGGAAGAACACTTGATAATTAGTGAGAGATCATCTTAAAATGCTACCCACAATCAAAGCAAGAATAAGATGTATAATAGATAAACATCATATGCAATCAAAATATGTGACATGATATGGCCATGATCATCTTTGCCTTTGATCTCCATCTCCAAAGTATCACATGATCTCTATCGTCACCGCACGACACCATGATCTTCATCATCTTGATCTATATCAATGTGTCATCACATGGTTGTCTCACCAACTATTGCTCTTGCAACTATTGCTATCGATAGCGATAAAGTAAAGCAATTATTTGGCACTTGCATCTTATGCAACAAAGAGACATCCATAGGGCTTCGCCATTGCCGATAACTTCAACAAAACATGATCATCTCATACAACAACTTATATCTTATCACGCCTTGACCATATCACATCACAACATGCCCCGCAAAAACAAGTTAGACGCCCTCTACTTTGTTGTTGCAAATTTTACGTGGCTGCTACGGGCTGAGCAAGAACCGTTCTTACCACGCATCAAAACCACAACGATAGTTCGCAAGTTAGTGCTATTTTAACCTTCGCAAGGACCGGGCGAGCCACACTCGGTTCAACTAAAGTTGGAGAAACCGACACCCGCCACCAATTGCGTGCAAAGCACGCCGGTAGAACCAGCCTCGCAGAAGCGCACGCGCGTAATGTCGGTCCGGCCGCTTCATCCAACAATACCGCCAACCAAAGTATGACATGCTTGTAAGCAAGATGACTTGTATCGCCACAACTCACTTGTGTTCTACTCGCATATAACATCAACGATAAAACCTAGGCTCGATGCCATCATGGGTAACGAGTAATTTCAAAAATTCCTACGCACACGCAAGATCATGGTGATGGCATAGCAACGAGAGGGAGAGTGTTGTTTACGCACTCTGAGACCGTTAAGAAGAAGCGCTATGACAACGCGTTGATGTAGTCGACATCTTCACGATCCGACCGATCCAAGCACCGAACATACGGCACCTCCGAAGTTTCGCACACGCTCAGCTCGATGACGCATCCTCTGACCGATCCAAGCAGGGTGTCGGGATGAGTTCCACAAGACGACGGGGTGGGACGATGATGATGTTCTATCACGCAGGCTTCGCCTAAGCACCGCAACGATATGACCGAGGTGGAATATGGTGGAGGGGCACCGACACGGCTAAGGAACGATCACGAAGATCAACTTGTGTGTCTATGGGTGCCCCCGCCCCGCAGATATAAAGGAGTGGAGGAGGGGGGCCGCCTCTCTATGGCGCCGCCTAGGGGGGTAATCCTACTCCTAGTGAGTAGGATTCCCTTCCTAGTAGAACTAGGAACCCTTCCATGTAGTAGGAGTAGGAGAGAAGGAAAGGGAGAGAGAAGAAGAAGGAAGGAAGGGGGCGCCTCCCAGTCCAATTCTGACTAGTCCAAGGGGAGGGTGCGCCACCCTTGGCCCTTTATCTCCTTCCCGTATGGCCCAATGAGGCCCAATACGAATTCTCAGAACTCTCCCAGATCAAAAATACCCAATCACTGAACCTTCCCAACTCCGAATATAGTCGCCCAATATATCGATCTTTACGTCTCGACCATTTCGAGACTCCTCGCCATGTCCGTGATCACATCCGGACTCAACAAACTTCGCACATCAAAACTTATAAACTCATAATAAAACCGCCATCGTAACGTTAAGCGGCATGGATTCTACGGGTTCGAGAACTATGTAGACATGACCTAGAACTATTCTCGATCAATAACCAATAGTGGAACCTGGATGTTCATATTGGTTCCTACATATTCTACGAAGATCTTTATCGGTCAAACCGCATAACAACATACGTTGTTCCCTTTGTCATCGGTATGTTACTTGCCCGAGATTCGATCGCCTTGTATCCAATACCTAGTTCAATCTCGCATCGCAAGTCTCTTTACTCGCTCCGTAATACATCATTTCATAAGTAACTCATTAGTTACAATGATTGCAAGGCTTAGGTGATGAGTATTACCGAGAAGGCCCAGAGATACCTCTCCCACTAATCGGAGTGACAAAACCTAATCTCAATTGTGCCAACTCAACATGTACCTTTGAGACACCTGTAGTAATTCCTTTATAATCACCCAGCATGCTAGACTTTTGGTAGCACCCAAAGTGATCCTCCGATAAACGGAGTTGCATAATCTCATAGTTACAGAACATGTATAAGTCATGAAGAAAGCAATAGCAACATACTAAACGCATCAAGTGCTAAGCTAACGGAATGGGTCAAGTCAATCACATCATTCTCCTAATGATGTGATCCCGTTAATCAAATGACAACTCATGTCTATGGCTAGGAAACTTAACCATCTTTGATTCACGAGCTAGTCAAGTAGAGGCATACTAGTGACATTATGTTTGTCTATGTATTCACACATGTATTATGTTTCCGTTAATACAATTCTAGCATGAATAATAAACATTTATCATGAAATAAGGAAATAAATAATAACTTTATTATTGCCTCTAGGGCATATTTCCTTCACCTTTGAGCTTGAGGGGTAAGTATTTTATGGCATGGGAGGTCATCTCCTCTAGCCATGTGTATGTGGAGGATGTAATCCTCAATCCGCACTGTGGTCTGTTGTCCGTCAGATGCCTATATGTTTACGGGCTTGAACTCACGCTGGAAATTCATAATCCGTAACCTCGCCTTGGTGAAACATAGATGTGCGGCACCCCTATATTTAGGTGTACCGTAATATTCGGATAATTGATGTGTTGCATTGCTTTACTAGAGTTGCTTTCGGCCCGTAGATAGTTCTAATCGGGCCATCTTTTTGATGCGAATCATGGTGCGGATCGCTGCGGTTTGGCCGCGCTACCGCTTGTCCGCTTTATGTTTGCCATGGGTCGTTTATCCGACCGGTGGTCTCTTGTTCTTGATTATGGGCTCTACTTGCCTCATCAAATTCGGGTAGTTTTCGCTTCTGCAGTTTCTTGTTCGCGACTATCGTCAGATTTGTCTCATGTGTTGAGTACTTTGCTCCATCTGATCTTGTGCGATCTTCCGCTGTTTTGAGCTTCCGCTTGCTTTTGCTACGCCAGAAGGCGCGACAGCCTTTGTGGAGGTTCTTCGCTTCAAAGAACTTGTCCGGGCGGAGATCGTCTCCGATCGTTATCTTCGCCGGGACGGATTGGTTATCCATATTGTCACGTTGGGACGGTTGCTCGATAGCATGTTCGTCCGCCCACGGTTCGCCGCGTTTCTATGGCTGGGTCTGATGGCTGCCGCTCTTTGTCGAGGCGGGATTTGAACGGCGCCACGCCGCTGCTTTTGATCGCCGAGGGAATGATCCTCGTGCGCCCCGCTGTTCTCGCCATCGCTTCATTTAGGGTGTATCCACCATGTATACATCGTGAGATGAGGTGGCTGTCCAAAGGCCTTATAGGTGCTGGTTCATGCTTACTCCCTACATCGCCGCCCATACCGCCGATGTCTTTGGAGTCGTAAATCGGAGCACGCCGCTTAAAACTTTCGAGTAGTGGCTACGAAGGGGGTGGTGGGCTTTGAATTTCTTCGTCAGTCCGGATCCCAACCTTGCCGCACCATAGTCCGCCGTGGCTCTCCGACAAAGAGAGAAAGTAATTCAGGATGTCGCCAAAGGGCAGCATTGAAAGATGTCCGCCGTGGTGAACTTTATGATCGGCGCCAATCGGATTCGGGACCGGGTTAGGGTGCGGAAGGCCTCGAGTCCGGAGAGGAGTCCGGCGCCTTGAGTCATGAGCTCGCAGCGATGTGGCTGGTCTTCGCCCGCTTGTCAGAGAGATAGCAGCCTCGAGGCGGTGTCCACCACTCCGCCCTCGACGGGCAGCCGGGCTCGAAGCTAAGGGTCGGAGCGGCACTT